>CM061142.1:55948754-57175328 GCA_030789695.1 Scilla litardierei | reverse complement strand
GCAACCTAGTCGGTCAACCAACGTTCTTAGACCGACTAACGATAAACAGTAACTCCTGAGAAATTTAGAAAGCCAACTAGTCGGTCCAAGAAGGATTGCCGACCGACTGGATCGTCATCTAGTCGGTCGGTGCCCCTTCTTATACCGGCTAATGAGCACAAAAAGTTCTGATACGGAGCGCGGGGCCCTGGGATCGATTCCTAAGACTCCTAGGCTTGATCTAATAGTAAGATACGACCGTTATGAAGTCCGTCACGAATGACACACTTCGAAATCGACAATCCTAAGGAAGAAACGAGAAAATACGACAAATCGATCGAAAATGAAAGCTACGGAGACGAAAACCACACATGAGGAGAAAATCCACCAAAACATATATTATATTATAATAAATCCAGATACATGAAAAGCAGTCGTTACACCACAAGATCTGAGGGCAGTTTTTGGGTCAAGTCACCCGTCCAATCTAGCATAATCCGAGCTCAAAGCCGAGATGCCAGCCATGCCGAGCTCTCTTCGCAAGCCAGGCCGAAGCACAGTCATCCGAGTGCGAGCATCCAAGCAGCTCTTCCGACCGTGGCCGAGCTGATTTGGCCAAAGCACCACCGTCCGAGTTCGAGCATCCAGACCGCTCCTATGCCCGGGGCCGAGCCGATCTGGCCGAAGCACCACCATCCGAGTTCGAGCATCCAGACCGTTCCTTCGACCGTGCTGCTGGGTCCCCGCTTGCCGAACAACTCCTGCATCCACCCGAGCTGGACGAAGTAGTTGCAAAGCGCCACCATGGAATCTTCGAAAGTCGTCGCAAGGTCCCCACTCCTTCGTCAGCCGTAAGTCGAGGGGCAACTCCCCTCGCCACCGAACGAACAAGATCGATCGTAAGGCTGGGGGCAACTCCCCCAGCAAATCGACCCACTCCTTCGTCGGCCGTAAGTCGAGGGACAACTCCCCTCGCCACCGAACGAACGAGATCGATCGTAAGGCTGGGACAACTCCCCCAGCAGATCGACCCACTCCTTCGTCGGCCGTAAGTCGAGGGGCAACTCCCCTCGCCACCGAACGAACGAGATCGATCGTAAGGCTATGGGCAACTCCCCCCCGCAGATCGACCCACTCCTTCGTCGGCCGTAAGTCGAGGGGCAACTCCCCTCGCCACCGAACGAACGAGATCGATCGTAAGGCTGGGGGCAACTCCTCCAGCAGATCGACCCACTCCTTCGTCGGCCGTAAGTCGAGGGGCAACTCCCCTCGCCACCGAACGAACGAGATAGATCGTAAGGCTGGGGCAACTCCCCCTGCAGATCGACCCACTCCTTCGTCGGCCGTAAGACGAGGGGCAACTCCCCTCGCCACCGAACGAACGAGATCGATCGTAAGGCTGGGGGCAACTCCCCCAGCAGATCGACCCACTCCGTCGTCGGCCGTAAGTCGAGGGGCGACTCACCTCGCAACCGAACGAATCTCGGACCGACGATCTATCGTCACTATCCAACTCCGCAGGACGGACCAAATTCTATAGAAAGATCAACTTCTTCCCCATTATACTACATCTCCCGACATCCACCTCAACAATGGTAGAGCTCAGAAGATGGGGGCAATTGATACGAATATTTTGACCGAGTCCGGAGGAGCCAAGTCAACCACGACCAGTCGACCCGCCAAACTACGGCCTCGGGCTCCGGGCCAAGGATCTTACGGGCGGGTCGCGTTTCTCCACCCACGACGAAGGCCCAAGAGATTGCCCACTTCTGTAGTGGAGGAAATCGGGGCCCAAATCGAGGGAGCCTTCGCCAAATATGGCAGCCGCCCCGTGCCATCATGATCCGCCAATTATGGCAGCCACCTTCATGGCTCACCAAATATGGCAACCGACTTCATGGCCATGACTCGCCAATGATGGCGGCCACTTTCAATGCCATCACTCCACCTTTATGGCATTTATCCCTCCATAAAGCATGGCAATTATTGGGGTCAACATTCCCCGTTAGCACGGCCTCATCAATATCGACCACGATGTCTCATCATGGCCCATTACTATGGGACTCGCCTATATGAAGTGGGGGGAGGCATCATCGCCGGGGGGCTTGGCGATCAAGAACAAGGGTATCGCATACAAACACTTTTACTCCTTCCACCTCAATATTTCTCCTCCATAACTCGGCCCGGGGATCGGGTATCGGTCTCTCCGTGAGCCATACTCGATCCCACCGAGCCCTTACACAGATCCGTTCTGACTTAGGCATCGGAGGGGAATTGGTCGGAACCAAGGTCCGACCCCCCTGACGAGCTCTATCGTCTATTCAGGTCCAGGAGATCCTATGGCGCCGAGGCTACCCCTCCGCGCCATCACAGCTGGAGCCGAGTTCCCTCGTCCCCGAGCCCGTTCGCCTCCACCACCACGAGGACGTCGCTCTGCCGAGGCTACCCCTCGCCGAGCCGACACGAGGATCCGCGCGTCTCTCACCGAGCGACTCCGCCTTCAACCGATCCCGGAGGTAATCGTCCCGCCGAGGCTACCCCTCGGCGTGCTAAAGATCAGATCCGGCCCTACCCGCATCTCAGGAAGACGTTAGATCCGAGTGCCGAGGCTACCCCTCGGCTCCACGCCGGCCGCGCATCAAGCGAGGCGACCGAGGCTACCCCTCGTCGTCCGACCGACCAAGGCCGACCGCGCCCATCCGAGCTGAGGCTTCCCCTCAGCTCCGCGTCGGTCGCACGCCGAGCCAAGGCGCCGAGGCTTCCCCTCGTCGCCCGACCGTCCGAGGCCGAGCACCTCACACCGGGCAGAGGCTTCCCCTCAGCCCCCCTGAGGCCGAGGATCCAGACCCGGCCCAGCTGACGTGCTCTGCATCGACTGCATCTCCGATTCGCATCGAGTCTACACGTGCTCGATGCACCCAAGGGACCCAAATCGGCCCCTTGACCACGTTGACAGGGCAGTCCACGGTCAACAATTTTGTAGTGAGAAAACACTCTGAAACACTAACTTTGCATATCGGTGTTTGCACATCATTATATCTTATCGTCACACTTTCACACACACTATCTGAAAAACTTAATGCTCAAATCTTATACTTAGTTTGTTATCATCAAAGGGGGAGATTGTTGGTAGCAACGATCTATGAACTTCGTGTTTGATGATAACAAACGTGTGTGAATGTTCTAATACGCGTGTTAAGTGTTTTCAGGTTGAAAAGAGTTCGGAAAACCAAAAAAGGTATTTTGGACGTAAAAAGACAATTTGGTCATTCCCACGACGTCGTAAAATATCAACTATGACCATATATTTTGGGAGAGACAACGAGAAAGCCGTCGAAATTTTTAGATCGGAAAACGGACTTAAATCGGCTAAAATAAGTGAAAATAGGCTTGCGGTGGCAATTGTGTAAATACACAAACTAGGGTTTTCTAAGAAACCTATATAAATGCACATGGAGCCGGCCATTAAGAAGACACCTCAAATTTGCTTGCTGCCGAAACCAAGGCCACCATCAAACGTTGTGCAAAAAGCTACATCAAAGGTAAACTCTCTCATAATTAATTTTTAAGAGACTAATCATGAGTTCTTTTTGATTTGCAGGAGGTACAAATTAAGCAATCAAAATTAGGAAGAAGCCGCATGCATTAATCCAAAACGTGCACAGCCGAAGCCTTCTCCAAAGGGAAAATTCTCAAAGCAAAATACCCAAGAGGCAGCCGATTTTTAATTCTCTCTTCCCTTGATATTGCTGCCGAAATCCCCTCAGAGATCTCCACAGTCCAATTTGTTTTTCCCCATTGATAATTCTTTGAGTGCCGCAAATTCCAAATTCCCTTTTCCTTTGAGGTTAAAGCACAGCATGCCAAGAAAATTTACACAGAGCCGAAATTTTAAAAAGGTGAGGCCAAAGTTGATTTACACAGGGCCGAATTCTCAGTGCTTGGAAAAATCAAAAGGAAAGCTTGGAAAAATCAAAAGGAGAGCTCTTGACCGAATTAGTTTGTTGCTCTTCCTTTTGAAAATCCCAAAGCAAGGTGCCGCACATCAAGAGCTCTCTTCTGTGGAGAAACTCGGAAAGCACATGTCGCATCTCCCGTGGAAAATCTCAAAAGGCCTTGTTTTTTTTAAAATCCCTTTTCTTTGAATTCCTTCGAAGCACAGGCACATTTTTTTTTCCACACAAAATTGAGAACACCAAGCTGCACCTTGGAAAAATAGAATACATGCCGAAACATGTTGATTTTATATTCATTCCCTTTGAAAAATCAAATCACAGGGCCGGTCACTAATCTCACTTTGTTTTGTTTCTTTTTTAACAGAGCCGTGAGTCGAGATCCAATCAAAACCGAATAATCTTCATCTCTCCAACAACAAAAAAAGGAAGAGCTGCACTTTGCCTATTTATTATTGAGAGGTGCCTTTTTTGTGTGCAGATTGTTTTGAAAGACACCGGCAGCCGAAAGAAATTTGGGGGAGCTTTCATCTTGAGCATATTTTTCTGAGGTGGCGCAAGCTTTGATTTTTGGTGACGTCCTGCAAGTTTCAATATCTGGCGAGGTGCCGCAGGTTTCAATCTTTGGTGGAGTGCACAAGTTTCATCAAGATGGAAGCCGAACTATTGAGGGGACATCAGAGACTACTAGTTGTCAGATTGATCTGACCTGCGCCTATTGACAGAGACGACTACGATACACAAACTGAGCATTTTTGAACTCTAGTATTATTTATTTTGTGTAGTAGTAGCGATCTTTGTAGGGGAAACGTTTTTACCATCTATGTTATTTTTGGGACCTGCCGACTTGGGAGTCGTCACGGAGGGAGAGCATCTGACTAGATTGATAGTGTAGAGCACGTGGTGTGCGTACGAGCTAGGTGAGAGTAGATTTGAGATCTTGACTCATTGTAGCTGTACAGGTTTACATATCTATCTAGTATTTGCTTTCGGGGGCTGGAGTAGGTCGTGGGGACGACCGAACCAGGGTATATCTATGCGTACTTTGTGATTGCTTCCTTTTTACCCTGTCTGTGCTTATAACTGCGTGTGGTTGTTCGTGGGTTGCACGAATATTTTTAATAGCCTATTCACCCCCCAGGCTACGATCCAGATCCAACACATCGGGCTTCTCCGGAGCGTCCTCGAACAATATGTATCCAATCCCAGCTAGGGAAAGGACCAACTTAATGTTCCTAAGCCAGTCTTTGTAGTTGGTTCCATCCAGCACGTTCTTTTCTACCATGTATTTTAGACCTGAGTCCATTCTGTATTTTATAGATACTTTAGTTAGTATATGTTCGTAGTATAGTTTTAATGGTTTTAATAAAACTATATTCTCCCACTAAATATATTTAAAGCCATAATAATAAACAATTTATTATAAAATAACATTTGTGAGAGAGGGATCCTACTACCCTGAGTCTGACAACCTTGAGTGTATCTCAACAAGTTGTCCGACTCTGCAGTCGGTAGACGAACTTGTCGTCAATCATATTATCTATGATTCCCTATCGATTTTACCCCTAGTCATTTGTGATCATGAGTGTGCTCAACCGGATCATAATGGCTAGCCTAGTCGGACCCTTGTTTTCGTGTCTAGCCTGACTTGCCCCTTTGCTCGGTGTATGCACGACGCGCCGGTTTGGGTCAGGTCTTAGACTACATTCTTGGTTAGACTTACGCCGAAGCTCGAGGGATGAGACAACGGTTTCAGTCAGGTTAAGATGTCAATCAAGAAATCGGTTTCTATAAGATTGACATGTCACGGCTTGAGTGTAGCTCAACAACCGAAACATGTTTCTTACAGTTGCCAACTCCTAAAACAAGGAGGGCTACGATTTATCTTGAACAAGATTATTATCGTATTGACTTATGTATAGTCGATGGACTTAAATAGTCATGAATCGACTCCTTGCGGTCCAGCGGACGCGGCCAGGGAATTGACTAAGCCAGGACCACTTGTTACCCAGTCTAGCTAGGTTGGTCCAAAAACTTTAGCCAAGCACATTGACCGACATCATGATCAATTGAAGGAGTTGTCATCAATTTTATGTTTTCCAAACAACTAAATGGCTTTTAATTAAGAGAACTAGTTAATCCTTATCAACTAGTGGATCCTAAAATTCAAAATTTTTCGGATTGGTTGAACAGCTTTTATTAAGTCCTTATCAACTATAAGGTTCTTCGTTCAACTTGCTACCCCAATCTAATTAGGATTTTAATAAAACAATTCAACATTGTCTTTTATGAAAATCATTAATTAAACGTTTTAATGAAATGATTTACAAACAAAGGGACTACCCTAATCTGGTATTAGGTTCGAATGTTGTTTTGTTTTATCAAACATAGCATGTCACTAATTAAAATTTCATCTCATAAAATTTTAAATATTTAATGGCCAACCTAATAAGGTTTACAAGTCCATTAAAATGAAACAACTAATTTATCAACATAAATAAAATATTCATTTTGTGACATTCATGAGCATTTGCAAGTTTAAAATTATCTACATAATAAAAACATGCAAATCTAAATTTTAACACTTAAAATTAAAGATTAAAATTTAAAGCCTCCATAAAAAATTTCATCGCATAAAACTAGGTCGTATAAAATTATCAAATAATTTTTAAACCTAGGATTTAAAATTTTTTAACCTTATTTCTAAAATTAAAATGTCATATAATAATTTTAGAAACATCTATGTAATAAAAAGAAATTAATTTATGTTTCATCTCAGAAATAAAAACATTTCTATTACTTACATATTTTAAAACAATTTTAAAATTCTTTGGAAAACTTTTAGAAATCCTTTGAGAAGCTTTCAAATAAAGTTTAAAGATTTCTAGCCTTTATGTAACTAAATAAAACTTTTAGATTTCAAAAATAAAAAATTTTCTATAAAGTTTACCTAAACTTTAAATACCCCAAAAAATTTTCATATCTCATAAAAAAATTTATAAAGTATTTAAAAGTTGGAGGCCTATTTAAAATTTATCGCATAAAGTAAATAGTCCAAAAAAATTTCCGTGTCGCAAAAACAATTTTTTAAAACACGAAACAATTTTTTAAACCTATTTAACATAAAGCAAAATAGTTTGTACATGTTAAAAATAGCATTTTTAAAGATTTAAAAAGTCGCTATAGTAGATCTATAGCATGACCGTGGCTCTGATACCACTGTTGGGGTTTTGGCGGACCCCCAGAGCTCGGATCCGTATCCGTCCTAAGTCGGACGGACCACGGAGGCACAAAAGCGCAGCGGAAAACTAGAAATCAAAATTTCCACACTAGCTAAACTATTTAGCTAGGCTCTGGGGAGCCAGAACCTAGCCCGATCTATTCCAACTTGGGGTGGATCTGACCACCCCAAGAAGGATCTACACTAAAGCGACTAATAAAATCTACACAAAAATGCTTAACCACATACCCGGAATCTTGGCCCTGGGGCAGGCAAGATGTACCGCACCGTCTTGAGAAGATCCTCGTAGCCGAGCCGCGTTGACTCGATCTGCCTGAGCCGCCTCGCACCCTCGCACCGATCCGCCCGAGCTGCTTTCGCCTCCGAGCCGATCACACGCGGTAGAAAGTTTCACTTGAGAAGAAACCCGCGTCTTAGACGTCCGGATCAGTTCCAAACCCCCTTTGTAGTCATGCTAGGACTACTCCGGAGAACAGGAAAATAGAGAGAGAGTTTAGTCGCGGATCGAGCTTGCTCTAAAATTCTGGAGCTACTCGATCGTTGACTGGTGTGTATTTCAACGAGGAGAGTGCATGTAACGGTCACGTTCGGGCCGTCTGTATTTTAGCGCTTAGCTGTGTTCCGAGTGCATTTTGTGTATTTGTTTTTATTATTGTATTTCCGTAGTTCGAACGCGCGACCAAACCCCGTTTTCACGTTCCTCTCGGAGGCGCGATCGCCCCGGTATCTTGTTAAGATTTTTTTTGATGTCGATGGGTAAGGTTGTAATAGTCTAATCATTAATGTTATTAATATCTTTATAAAATTCTTAATTCAAACTATTATCTGTAAATTTTACAAACCTGATTATATAAAAATCATAACCAACCCTTTTAAGAAACAAAAGAAACGAACCTGTTCTTTTTAGGTAATAATTATAATAATAAATAAAACAAAACTTTGAGTATTATACCTAAATGTAAACGAGAGAGAGGGAGGATATTTCGACATTAAATTTTTTAAAAAACGAACAAACAAACTTTTTTTTAATCGTCATTTTTCCCTAACAGCTAAATCCAAATCCCCTTAAATCATAACTAAATACTGATATATATATCTTAATGTTGGCCATATCCTAACTTCCCTCTCCACGCACATGCCTCCACGTCTTCACCCATGCACACAACAGGACATCCCACTCACGCACGTTTCCACCCTCATCTCGCACACGTGAATCTGGGCGGATCTCAACAAATAACCTCCACGTGCTCTTCTCCTCTTCCCTTCAAATAATCCATGCGGCAACCGCCTCCTTTTCTTCATTAAAACCCAATCGAACTTCCCAACATCCAAGCTACTAACTCGCAACGCAAGGTACCGCCCAAAGCTCAAACGAACCCAAACGCCGCACCCTCAAGCCCCGCTTCACGGCACCTCCACAACGCCAACCTCGCCTCCGTCAAGCACAACGACCGCAAACGCCAGCGCCCAGACTACCCACACTGCAGCGAGGCCAGCGCCTCTCCTCGCGCCTCCCACGAGGCATCTCCGACACCCAACACACACCACCGTACGCTAGCGCCTCCATCCCGCCACTAGCCGCGCCGCCGCGCCACCAGTCTGTCGTCGTGACCCATTTTCCCTGCAAGCAAACCAAATCAACCGTGAGTTCATTTATATTTATATGCATGCAGTAATGGGGTTAATAAGCACAGTATATGAATGGCCAGAAAGAGAAATTTGTAAGGTATGATCATTTATGGAGAACAATTTACCCTATACCTAATGCATTTTACATCAATCTTATATGGAATATGATAAAACACAGTCTATAATCCTATATAATTATTTAGTTGGTAAAGTGATGTGTAGGTTCTGATTATATGATATTAGTTCTGATAGTAATTCTACACCTACGTGTATAATGCCAACAACATGAGTGACCCTTGATATAAGAGTAGTTATTGGTTTAAAACACGTAAATTATCATTTGGTGCTAAATACCAGTAAGTTATTAATATGATTAGTTCATAACTAAGATAGTTTACACACGGGCAACCTCTTTAAACTGTGAGTGATTGACATTGCCTCTGGTTTTATATTTGTTCCTATTTTTTAGTTGGCACTTAATTTAACAGTGCTTTGGAGTTGCTATTAATGCTAGTGTGCTGCCAATTTGAAGTGAATTGCTTTTCTTGGCATATTCAATGCGTGAAGAGACTACAGATATTAGTTTACATTATGCTTTGAATGCTTTGAACCTGAAACTAGGCACACCATGCGTACCAATAAAATAGAAGGACTTTAAATAGGATGTGAGTTCCATGCGATACTAGTCTCATGCTGACGGTACACATCTTTTGTACAGAGATATATTTATAATCAGGTTAGTAGGCAGGTTCTCACTATAAGGAATAATGTGTGAGACTAATGAACAGTACCCTAATAGTACGAAACATGGACCATTTTCGATGCATGAACATAGCTCAATGTGGACAGTACTGCTATATATAACAGTTAGGAATAATAGAATATAAACACCTTATGGTAGAAGACCTAATGAAAATGAATTATTTGATATGTTGGAGTGAACCTAATTCAGAGATATATTTAATCAACAGAGAACCAGTCATTTCATAGCGTAACGCTCGACGAGATGAACCCACGACAACAGACATCACAGAAATCAGGCAAGTGAAACTTGCCAACTTTTCTTTAGGCCATGTCTTTAGGCCAATTCCTCGTACTAGCGTGAAAGAGACTAGATCGTGAAATGATAGCGATCTAGGCGCAACTTTGTGATCTAGCTTGCCAACGAAGCTAGATCCGACACCTTGCCATATCATTTATGCATTGATATCTGTCATGTTTAAATTCCTTAACTGTACGCATTTGAATTGTTAACTGTCATGCATTGCATCATACATGTCATCCTAGTTAAACTTGCATCGTAGCACACGCTACACTACTTGTACAATCCATGTTTCCGTGTTACCGGCTAGGCACCCGTTATGCGGGCATAACCCTACGCCATCCATGTTAAAAAAACACTTCCTGGCTCGTGATCCAGAAGCGAGCATTCCGTGTTCGGGGGTAATGCCCTGGCTCGACACACATGGAGGGGTAGGGATAAACGATCACTTGAGCGTAAGAGTTGGCCCGTACAGCCACTCTAGCCAAAGGGCGGAATCTTTGTGCACGACGTGATTACAATTCCAGTACTTGTCTTTTACTTGTTTACTTGCCATGCCATGTCATTTGTCATTTTATATCCATGTCATACTTTACTTTAGAACTGTTAGGTTGCTTTCCTTTTATAGTTTTCTTGCACAAGTCTTTTAGACTTGCTGACATGTGCCCCTTCTCTTTGGGTGACGCATGTTAGTTGCTGAGCCAGAGACAGTTGTGGAGGGTGACGAGTTCGTGGAGTTCGTGCCCGAACCTGTTGGTGACGCGGAGTACGAGGACACCGATGATCAATCTTAGAGACCTCCCGTACTCTTCTTTTGTTAGTTGTGGTTGTCGGTGAGTAGCACCGTTTTGTTAGATTCTGTTGGCCATGCTAGGCCTTTTGCTTTTGACTCTTTTGTTGCCTGGTGGCATTTCTGGTTGTTGGACTTTTTGTTGGACTATGAGTTGGAATAATGTTATATTATTGTCTCTCTTTTCCTATTATTGTTATTGTTGTTCTGAGTCACATTACAGGGACCTGCTACTTCGTTTTATTTGACGCTTATCGGACTTGCGGCTTTGCAGCTTCAAGTCCGTGCGGACCTTCTCACGCTTCGCCTCCATGTTTTTGGGAAGCGGGGCGTGACAGTGCACCCCTATTTATATAGGGAGTGAGCACTCACTCACTCGTTGCGGGCAATGTGGGACATTCCGCATGAAGAGGGAAAATCAATTAAGCCATTTGGCTTAATTTCAAGTTTAAAGTTAGCCTTTCATAAAGTCAAACTTTAACTAATTAATTCTTCTTGCATACTAAACTTCAAACATCAAACAAGCTATCAATCAGAAGAGCTTGGAATGGTGAACGTGTAGGAACTGACGGTGACGAATTTCGACTTCGTTTGACCCCTCAAACAATTGCTCAAAGTTTAGCAATTTCTCAAAATTCGTAGCCGTCATTAGGGGTTTCAAAAAACCCTAATTTGACTTAAGTAGCGGGCGCGCCCGCTAGGCTTAGCGGGCGCGCCCGCCCAAGGGAGCAAGGGCGGGCCACCCGCCCGCTGCATGCAGCGGGCACGTGCCCGCTGTGCAGCAGGCGCCCGCTCGCTGCAGCCTGCGGGCTATGCACGCGGTTGCAGCAGGCTGTGCCCGCTGTGCAGCGGGTGTACACCCGCTGCAGTCAGCGGGCTGCGCCTGTTTGCCCTTGTGTATAGGCCTTTTAGCCCAGTGGGTCTCACCCACTGCTCCTTGGACCGTTTTTGCATTTCCGGACTCGTTTGAGCTCCGATTTGGACACGGTTTGAACCTGTGTTTAGACCGGGACGATCCCGTCATCCAGGTAACCCTTTCCAACATGTTTGTTCCTACTAAATTTGTCGTAACCATTTTACAACAATTTTAGTCAAAGTTTGCATCTAATGCAACGTTTTGTCCATATTGCTAATGCGACTAACTTTCACAACTTGACTTGTGAATTTCATCAAATGATATTTCTCTCTATTCTATATTCCTATTACTAAGACACGAACACTACTCGGTGTGAGACCCTACAGCCTGACTTTACTACAGGTTGGGGCTCGAAACCCCTAGACGACGGTCACTACGAGCAGTAGCTGTCGTCCCTATTTCAGAGTCATCATAACGTGATCGACCCTTTGACAAAAGTATCATAGGGTTTGCATTGGCTGTGTCAGTGATGAATGCCGTTAGCTAAAATCCCTTCGTCAAGACTGTGTTGATGTTGGCCTAGGGTATGGTTTTCTGTCAACCCTATTAGTCAACATTGGTTAGTATACGACGGTCTTTATTGTATACACGTTGTACTACTTGCAACGTACCCCGGCCGAGGATTAACATAAAGACCGTACTGAGCCTGTAACACTAACTTCCCTTTAATGGAAGTGACGAATCCCATCTTAGTCATTTACTCACCTCGAGAGCTTCAGGTGCAACCCAACCTAAGATCTTTCATCAGGACTGGTCCTCGAAGCTAGATCATGGGTCTAAGCTCCACCGTCCGCTCACAGGTTGGTACAGATGACTTCAGGTCTTAAGGATCAACTAACCTATCATCACCCTAAAGTTATTAAAGACAGATCATTAAAGTTAACCATTTAATAACTCTAAGTTGGTCGTTCAGTGAACTCATTCTCCAATGAGCACCTGTGTCTCGTCTCCGACTTCACCAAGTCGAATGACTATGAGATCATCATTACCCGAAGGTAAGACGAAGACACAATGATCTATCCGATGTGTCGATATCCAGTTCTCGACACATCTATGATCACGAACCGTTTTAGACTTACGTTTCTATTCGGTCTCTTACTTACTCATAATCGAGATCTCATCTAGATATGTAAGGACCTAACTATAAGTCTATGGATATTATCTAAGTATATTAATACAAATGATTTTATACGTAGAATAATACGTACCATGTACGGTATGAACAAGACGTATAATCAAGAAAAATTGCCTTATGGGCATATATCTTCCTACAGAGCTAACGGTCAATTACTGAACGTCTGAATTACGATCAGACTCATTAACTGAAGGAGCCCAACAGTTAGTCAAGCTCTCGATTTGGATGATGAGGTGATCAGTTACACGTAAGGTCTTTTGGACTGTTGGGCCGAAGTTGTTGGCCTTACTGGGCTTATTGGCTTGAGATAAATGATTAAGTTGGGCTGGCCCAGTGCTGTATCAATGGTCCCCATCTTCCGAGCTCAACTGATGTGGTGGTTGAGGTTGGGTGATGTGACATACATGGATTAGATGTGCACGACAGTCGAGACGACACATTTAATGTTAGATCCAAAGCTCCATGCCATATGATTTTCATGCCAAAAGAGCACAAAATTTGAAGGGTTACTACTTTTGGATGTTAATACACTTTTCGAGATCGGATGGCTGAGCTTGCCTTAAATGAAGTACAATCCAGTATAAGTTGAGAACGAGGGCTGAAGAAGACGCTTCCTTTGCTTTCTGAAGAATTTGTGTTCCTTCTCGTCTCTGCTATTTTATTCTCCGTTCAACATTGTCGTAGCCGGAGTAAGTCTTCATTCTTCTGCTTCTTCAAATTCCAAATTCCACAATTGTAGGTTAAAATGGAAAGAACGGGAGATTCTTCAAAGCGCAAATGAGCCCTCGATAAAGGAAGGGCAAGCTCATTGAGCCCATCGCCCCAATCCAGTGAGCTGGACGATAAGATTCTAATGTGCCTGACTCGTCTCAAAATGTGTGAACGCTACTCCCAAGTGTAGGAGATCGAACAAGTAATAATCCTGGTGAGTCCAGGTATCGTATCCACGGGACAACTGACCCGCAAAACCACAAATTTCGGTTTATAAAGAGTACTAAAACGATAATAACCAACCACTTATCAGGTATAAAGATATGGTATCAAGAGTTTAAAATAATAAAAGAAAATCCTACGATAGTTACGTTGAATTCGATATTGGGGTACCAAAGTGGAGAGGATGTGTTGGTCGTGATTTCGTTAGGGTATATGCAATCAATGATTATTAATATCTTTTCTATAACTCAATGTTTCGTCCGGCTAGGGCACGAGAACGTCGGAAGGTATGGCGATAAAGAGCGTAAAATAGTGCCAAAAAGTAATCACGTATATCATCGATTTCCTGAAGAAAATACGCATAAGTGCCCTCTCGGGTCACGATACATCCTCTCGGATCACATCACAAATAAGTCTGCAAAGATCATATTCGATTCAAGCATGCCCACGTCTCCGTATAACATACCCAAATTACATATATGTAGAAATCAATGAAATACGTAATATAACGTGAACATAGGGCGAAAAGACATCGAAATAAATGATTACAACACACTAACTACATCACAACCAACACAAATAGGTACTAGCCATGCATGGAGAGAAAATAAACCATATTCATAGACGAATACATGCTCAAAGTCTCAAAATACGTGCTAAATATGCAAAATATAAGAGTAAAGTTAGGAATTATATCACCAAAACTCTCCAATTAGCCCCAAATCTCCTTCAGATGATAGCTCTGGCCTATGTCTCCAGGGCCTCCAAATTTCACGGCCAAATACGGCTCCTAGAGCCCCAAATATGCCAGAATACATCCAAAAACCCTAAAATACGCTTATATAAAGGCATTGCGGGTTTTGGGGGGCTTATCAGGTTCGAAACCCGCATCCAAATCAATTAAACACGTACCCAAAATGTTCGTGCAATTCCTGGTCGTCTGATTTGGGCAGGATCGTCCAGAATATTGCCACGTGGCAAGCAGGTTGACAATTTCACCCGCTTCGCTTCACGAATCCGACTCCGGATCGGTCTTGATCTCAACCATCGGATGAGAAATCGACGGTCAGTACTCTGCCACGTCACTGCTATATGCGCTCCTCTCCGAATACGAGTCGGATCTGATCTGAGCCATTAAATCTTGATCTGACGGTCAAGAACTGACTGCGTGTGCTGATCCGCTTCGCTTCAGCGGGATGTCGTGAGCCGTTGGATCTTCGATCGGATGGCTCAAGTTTGGCCGTATTGCCCTCCGCTTTGGCACCGTCTGATTCAAGCGGGAACCGACGGGATGCTGCCACGTGGTGATGCACGAGCGGGCGGCATATATACGTTGTATTTCAAGCGTATTTCGGTCGTATTTCTCATATAAATGGTATTCTACATTCAAAAATTCATAGAAATTAGCACTGATATCAGAAAATTACAAATAAATAGTCCTTGGAATCGTGAGATCAAGATCATCGCACAAAAATACAAAAAGTGCAGAAATACTCAGTATATTGGTGTTTTGTGCAGAAAATAGGAGTTTGCTCAATAAACAAGGGTATTCAAAATTTGATCGTATTAGAAACCAAATACGTATCATGTATGCTCAAAATAGGGCTAAATGAGGTGTTAAATATGTAATATTCAACCCGATTCAAACCCCTAACTAGCGATTTGCTAGTCCCTAGCAAAAAGAGCGATTAAGTCGGATGATTAATAAAACAATAAATTCTATCAATCGCTTATGGCATGGCTCATTCCAACATGATTTTGACCATCAATATACACAATCCATGAATAAGATCAATCACATGATATTTTCTCTAATTTAATTTGAATAAATAACATGCAAGCATCGTTTTGTGTAAGCGAAAGTATAACACGTCGTTATATTCTAGTTTTCTTATTTCCAAGGAATTGGCATCTCATAAAGATCGTTCAAATCATGGGTATTGAAGTTGCTTAGTTTATTCACCATCTCTTTTTTTCTTTTCTTTTTTCTTTTTGACGACTTAGAATGATCCATGAAACGAGCTTTCAGTTAATGACTCCTAGGCCAGACTACCTTCATGCATTAGGCTTAGAAGAGCCCCTTGAACTTAATAACTCGGATCATCTAAGTTTTATTTTCTCCCTTTTTTGGATGCACTCCCCATTCATCCATCTTTCGACGCGAATCTCCAATGCTTCCTGAGGCACGAAGACCCGGCTAAATAATGAACTCAAGGAAACGATGCATTTTTTCTTTTTCTCTTTTTTTTATTTTTTATATTTTTCATAAGCAACTCAACACCCATTCATCGAACATAGACATTAGTAACAAATGCCAAATTCCTCTTCAACTTGAAGACTGTTCTAATAAATCGTGTATACTTAAGCTTTTGCATCACAATAGCATGCATGAAATAAATTCAAACTATTTCGAGATATTAATCATGGCAATTGAAAGTTTTCATAAATAGCATATTAATGAGTAATTTCATAAAGAAATAAAATTAATTCAAGCCATAAACGATTTTTAGAACTCAATCAATGCATAATCATCCGCATTTGTGATATGTGAAGGAGTTTTAAATAATGAGAATTGGCGGTTTATTCTTTTCTCTCCCCTTATTTTAAAAAAATCATAAGTTCTCATACTCTCCCACCAACTAAAGATGGACATTGTCCTCAATGTCGAAAGAGGTACGAGTTTATTCAAAAGCAAGCATCCTAAAAAGCATATAAAAATATATGCTAATGAAAAGAACACACCGTGGTTAAATGGCGGATCACGAATCTTTAATGGTGAAGGAAGTTGTTCTATCTGCTCCTTGCGCTTCTCGGCGAGTAGTCTTCCTCCACTAGCTAAACTGGATCCCAGCAACGTAACTCCCAGCATCTCTATAAAGTAGTTAACCATATCCAACAAGAGCTTAGTCACGTCAATCCAATTTAGTCTTGAATTCTTTTCAATAAAAATATTCCAAATGTAGTCATCAAAGTAAGTAAAATAAAGTAAAGCGTGTTGATGACTACTCCCTGAAAAATGTGCACTGCTCTCGGTATGATGCTCAGTCATTGGGAAGAAGGATAAATGATTTTGGGAAAAAACTGGAGGAAAGAGTGGTTCGGGCTCCATAGCGATAATCCCTAAACACATGTCCCTAGCTGTCTCCTCTTCCTGTTCATCCAAAATTGCTAGCTCATACTCTCTGTTGCACACGCTTCCAGCCATGTGAATATTATGATTTGTGCTTTCATCGTGACATGGCTCGCTAAATATACCTGCAATAGAAGATGAACTCATATTAGATTCTTGAAATTGAATTTCAAAAGAATTACTTTCTTCTAAGCAAGTGGCAATCAGAGTAAGATTTTAATTGGATTGCTGAATTTGCCAACTCCGAGCAAGGAAGTTTTCTTGGATTGGATGGGATGTAGCCTACTGTGTCTGAATGAGCAAATAAACATCCTCTTTCAAGGGTTGCAATGGTACATTTACGCTTTGCTCTCCTTGATCAAGGTAGGAAGGCTCCGCTGAATCACGCTCTGAAGTTTCTTTCATGACTTGTTCATTCTCTTGTAAAGACTCCATGTACTTCCACGCCTCTGTCGGCGTCATGAATCCCAAAAATTCCTGCAGCTGTGGTCGTAGTCCAAATAAGAAGGACTCCATAAGCTCTTTCTTTGTGTACCCATGCTGCGGATAGCTCAATACTATGTCTGTGAACCTTCTCCAAGCCTGAAAGAAAGTTTCACTATCTCTCTGATTAAAATTAACGATCTTAATCTTCTCCATTCTATGCTTATGTGCAACATCGTACTCTGCATCATGCCAATTACATGTGCCATAGAATTTCATATACTCCATTCTGTTTTGAATTTTTTAAAGAGAAAACAAAACAAAAAAATAATAAAAATCCTAACCTATAAGCTGGAAGGATCTCACCGAATGTTCCTCCATACGAACTGAAATAGTAGATCACAAGTACTGTTGTCCCCGGCAACGGCGCCAAAAACTTGACTCGTCTCAAAATGTGTGAGCGCTACTCCTAAGTGTATGAGATTGAATACGTAATAATCCTGGTGACTCCAGGTATCATATCCACGGGACAACTGACCTGCAAAACCATGAATTTCGGTTTATAAAGAGTACTAAAACGATAATAACCAACCATCTATCAGGTATAAAGATATGGTATCAAGAGTTTAAAATAATAAAAGAAAATCATACGATAGTTACTGTGAATTCGATATTGGGGTACCAAAGTGGAGAGGATGTGTTGGTCGTGATTTCGTTAGGGTATATGCAATCAATGATTATTAATATATTTTCTATAACTCAATGTTTTGTCTGGCTAGGGCATGAGAACGCTGGAAGGTATGGCGATAAAGAGCGTAAAATAGTGCCAAAAGGTAATCACATATATCATCGATTTTCTGAAGAAAATACGCACAAGTGCCCTCTCAGGTCATGATACATCCTCTCGGATTGCACCAAGAATAAGTCTGCAAAGATTATATTCGATTCAAGCATGTCCACGTCTTCGTATAACATACCCAAATAACATATATGTAGAAATCAATGAAATACGCAATATAACGTGAATATAGGACGAAAAGACATCGAAATCAATGATTACAACACCCTAACTACATACAACCAACATAAATAGGTACTAGCCATGCATGGAGAGAAAATAAACCATATTCATAGACAAATACATGCTCAAAGTCTCAAAATACAAGCTAAATACGCAAAATACAAGAGTAAAGTTAGGAATTATATCACCAAAACTCTCCAATTAGCCCCAAATCTCCTTCAGATGATAGCTCTGGCCTCTATCCCCATGGCCTCCAAATTTCAAGGCCAAATACGGCTCCTAGAGCCCTAAATACGCCAGAATACATCGAAAACCCCTAAAATATACTTATATAAAGGCATTGCGGGTTTTGGGGGCTTATCGGGTCCGAAACCTGCATCCAAATCAATTAAACCCGCACCCAAAATGTCGGCACAATTCTTGGCCGTCCGATCTGGGTGGGATCGCCCAGAAGATCGCCACGTGGCAAGCAGGTTGACAATTTTGCCTGCTTTGCTTCACGAATCCGACTCCACATCGGTCTTGATCTCAAGCATCGGATGAGAAATCGACGGCTAGTACTCTGCCGCATTGCTGCTATATGCTCTCCGCTCTGAATTACGAGTCAGAGCCGATCTGAGCCGTCCGATCTTGATCTGATGGTCAAGAACTGATTGCATGTGCTGATCCTCTTCGCTTCAGCAGGATGTCGTGTGCTGTTGGATCTTCTATCGGATGGCTCAAGTTCGGCTGTGTCGCCCACCGCTTTGGTGTCGTCTGATTCAAGCGGGAATCGATGGGATGCTGCCACATGGCGATGCGTGAGCGGGCAGCGTATATACGCCGTATTTCAAGCGTATTTCGGCCATATTTCTCCAATTAAATGGTATTCTGCATTCAAAAATTCATAGAAATTAGCACAGATCTCAGAAAAATACAAATAAATAGTAGTTGGAATCGTAAGATCAAGATCTTCACATTAAAAATACAAAAAGTGCAAAAATACTCAGTATATTGCTGTTTTGTGCATAAAATAGGAGTTTTCTCTAATAAATAAGTGTATTCAAAATTCGATCGTATTAGAGACCAAATACGTATTATGTTTGCACAAAATAAGGCTAAATGAGGTGTTAAATATGCAATATTCAACCCGAATCAGTGCCTGAGCAGATCATAAACATGGTCCCCAAGGTCCCAGCTTTCTGGGTCCCGAAGATCCAAATTGAGTACATCCGACCTCCTTACGGGGTTGGGGTCCTTTGTCACGACGAGAGGATCTATTTTCATGGTACGCGAGAGTTCGAAGCATATTCAAAGACCTTCCCCAGTGACTTCACTTCCCTTTTCATCCCTTCATTCTTGAAGTCATCAATTTCCTTGAACTCCCCCTCTGTCAGCTAATGCCGAGCTCGATTGGAGTTTTGGTCTGCTTCATTGCACTCTGTTTGTTGAATGAAGTGGAGCCGACCTTAGCTCTTTTTAACTATTTCTTTCAGGTTAAGCTTTATGTCTCCAGCATGCGGTATTATATCACCACCAGGAGAAAGGGATATCTTATTGAAAACCTTCTGAGCTGAAGGGAAATTTTGTTCTTATTACCTTCCCCTGCGAAGCGATCATCCTCATCCATTGGGGTCATTTGAGCCCCCTGGCCCAAAAAGAAATGGCCATATCTAACATTGAAACTGAGGCGGCCGATCGTTTGTTAGTTTTGTCGACCCATAAAAGGTCCTTTTCTGCTCTGTTGAAGGACATGGTGTTAAAAAATACTGTGTGGGCAGAAGGTGTGACCGACCTTCAAATCTTGCCTTCATGTTGGTTTACCCTAATCTTCTTTATTTTTGTAGACTTTTATTGGACAGGAAATCACAATGGATTCTAAGATGCAGAAGGACCTCTGTATTAGGCTTAAGAAGTCCATATGTAGTACGTCTGCCCAACCATTAGCCCTTCCGACGATGAAGGGAGAGTAGAGATCGGTTCAAACCATTGGGAGATCGGCCAAGATTACTGGGAGCTCTGCCAATGTCATTAAGAGCTCAGCCAAGGCTGATGGTAGTTTGGCCAAGGTTGCTGGGAGCTTGACCAAGGCCGTTGACAGCTCAAAGAAGAGGGATCTTCCCTCAACTGGAGTTGACGAAGCCAAGAAGAAAAAGAAGAAGAATGAGGTCATCTCCCCTTGCCCTATGGAGTCCACCCTTATTAAAGCCATGACATCAGGGATGTCGGTAAGGCCCATAGCCCAGGGGGCTTTACAGATATATGGCTGTGGGGAGGCCTCATCCCTATAAGACCATCGTGCTACCCCATGAGCTTGTTTGGGTTTTGACGCCATACAGGTCGACTCAAGCTGACCTAGAAATCCCAGGAGACAATTGTCACAAGCCTATCTTCCCGATGGGGGTTGAGGACTCAAGTTGAATATGGATTCTTTTAATTACCAAGGAGAATAGATTTTTTTACATATCTTCTCCATCCTTTTTGATAATGCCAAAGAGAGAAACATGGAGAGATATAAAATATGGAGAGAAATATGATTTGGATAGAATGTTGCTACACATACACTCACACTCTTCATTGATATTTCATATTTTATATATAATATGTTGTTATCATAAAAAGGGAGAATATTGATTATTGAGTCATCCCGTGTTTGGTATGATGATGACTAACATATTGAGTACTAATATCTTTTTGAGTGTATATATGTATAAATATTAAGCTTTCATGATCAAACTTGCAAATCATGTAGGAATGGAGCCAACAAAGACCATGGAAAGCAAATGCAACCAAGACAATGCAATGAAGAGCAAATTACATCAAGTGCATACTGTAACATTTTAATTTTGATGTAAATTTAATTTTGAGTCTGGATAGCATGTTAAAGTCTTTGTTTAAGGTCACACACACTTAGGAACTGTTAGTGCACGGGTACGAATCACGAAACGCTGTCAAGATATCCGACCCATTTAGTGCCTGCAACCCAAAATCCATCATTAAGGCGGAGTAATACACAGTCAAATGAACGGCTCACTCGACCATTAATCGTCCACTAATACTCATGGGGGTTAATGAGACCGAGTAAATAGCCAGCCGTTATCACCAATCCCGGAGAAGATCCCACCCGAATCAATGAGGAACGGTTGGTAAAAGGGTTCCAATTCCCAAGGTATGAGATCTAATACTCGAACTTTACATTCTCCACTTATATTTCTTATACAAGAGAGCTTATGACGTCAGATCTAAGACAAACCTCCGTGGGTCGATCTCAGCTGCTCCTAGCTTTCTCCCTCTCTTAAGTTCTGTTATAACTTAAGAATAGGAGGGGATTTGGGTCGGGACCCAGATCCGATCCCCCAGACGCTTCCTTGTGATGCAGATCGACGAGTCATGATCCTACGTATGGGTCGCTCCTGAGCTTCTCAACCTCAATCGATCAAAATACGGACCGGCTCGAGGGTCAATCGAGCATCGCAAGTCAACTACCATCCATCCACGACCATGGTTTTTCCAACAGAATGTAACGACCAGTTTTCTTAGTGCACGTTTTTCCTTAATGAAGATTGATTCAAACGGTTCCAATAATGACAAAATGATTTTCCTGCTATTTTTCGTCGTTCAATCTTAAAATGGACTTCGTGTTCGTACCTCTCGCGGGGATACGAACCCGTAGCATTTTCGTAATTTTCAAAGTAGGTTGTAAAATCGGTATTTTAATGTTATAATTACTCTTCCCTAATCATATTTACCATTCTACCATCCACTCAATATTTTTACTAATTACATTTACTAGTCAGTTTTACTAATCAATTTTACTATTCATTACTTACCCCTACCAATTACTTATTACGTTACTAGCTGCTAATTATGTTTATATACTTATTTTTACTAGTTATCATTTCCTAATTACTAATTATATTTACCATATTAACTTAATCTATTACTTTAACCCAAGTCATTCACCCACCCACATATACGGTGGATCTACCTCTAATCAAACAACCAACCACTCTCCAACATCTCCCCGACAACCCTTTATTCATTTACGTATATAAATTCTGTCAGACAACCCATCAACCCCTACCAGCCAACTATCCATCTCCCCACAACTTTAAACTCCCAACTTCCCCATCAATCTGTTCCTCTGCCAATTCCTCTTAAGGCAACGTCTCCTCCCCCTGCAAAACAAACTGCAAAACCCATCCAGCACATTCCCAACTTCTTCCCCTAACCTGAAACATCCCCAAAACCGATTTCACCAAACCAACCCGAATCATTCATCCAAAATAGCCCTCCAACAAATACATCCCAAACTGATTCTTTGAAATCAGAAATCAGAAATAAACCAAGATCAAACACACAAAAAAATCAGATCTAAACCATGCTTCAGATTCAAACCCATCCATCCCCTCTTCATAGAAGGCCGACGCCTCCCCTGCCTTGCGCGCGCGCTGCTGTCGCCGGAGGACAGCCGGAGCCGCCGCCCGCTGGTCGCGCGCCACCGTGCAGGCCGGCGAACCGCCGGAGCAGCTGCCCGGAGAGCCGCCCCGCGCGGCGGAGAGCCACCACGGCCGCCGTACGCCGTCTCCCTCCTCCCCGTTGCATGTGTGCGTGAGAATCTCCCCTTGGCTTGGCTTGCGTAAGCTGCTGCTGTTAACAAAAAATAAAAAAAATAAAAAGAAACGAAGAACAGAAAGTAAGATGGAGACAGAGAGAGAGGAAGAGAGGTGAATGAATAAAATTATTAAAGAGTAAGCCTATTAAAGAATGTGGAGGGAGTTCGAATGGATAAGGAAAGAGAAATTGCTTGTGTCAGCATTAGCCTTGTTATAAAGATGGGTTTTATTAAAGAATGAATAAAGAAAGAGTGGATGACAGTGGGGTTTTAATGAGGTATAATGTATTAGATAGGTATTTAGTATGTGAAGATTTTCAGTGGGTTTTTAATGAAGTACAATGTATTAGATAGGTATTTAGTAGGTGAAGATTTTATGTAACCATACCCTTATGTTGACATTGTGATTAGTTTAATATTGTTAATTAGAAGTTTAATTAGTAAGTTAGTAGTTAGTATAAATCCGAATTTAAATTGTTATGTAAATCAGCATGTTATAATTGTGAAATCTGTTGGTGTAATAAAACTAGAGTAAATTAAGGTGTACCAGGTTAGTATAACACCATATAAACGTTACACTAGCCAGTAAACCCAATAAAATTAGGCGAACCCAATTCGGCGTTATTTTTAATATTGTGTTTATATCACGAAACATCTAATTCTGTGATATTTTTAACCAAAACAGAGAACCGAATGTACCGTTACGTAGTACCCGTCGGGACGAACCCAACGGCACCAGAATCGCCAAAATCAGGCAAGTATGCAATTTATAGTGAATTTACGAATTGGATGTTAAATTAGTCTCTTGTATGTAAATGTTGCTCGTACTCTCGTAACAATGGAAATTGTTGTATAAAGATAACTTGTCTTGTTATTTAATTGTTGCATGCCTTGAAATAATTAACTTGAGACATCGTGAAATCGTGCGCCTCGAAGGCGAAATCGTGATCTTCGTGATGTCATGTGAGTTGACAAAGTCGTGCTTGTAAATCGTGAATTAGGCTGGCTCGTGTTCCGGCACAAATCTTGGGTGGGGTAAGGGTTGAGCGGCTACTAGGCGTATGAACGGGTACTCTCTTCAAGGGCACCACCCGTATGCGGTGGGTTAGCGCCAATCACGGTAAGCCCCCGTGAGAAGAACGACTCACTCATCACGTCCTAAAGGCGAGAACCCTATTATAGACATGACTTGCTAACCATCGTGAAATACTAACAAGTAAACTTGCAACTTGAAATTGTTATCTCAGTGAAAATTGACATGCCTTACTTTACTCGTCAGATTGTTTAGAACTGCATGATAGGATGTATTTACTTTAAAATCAGCTTTAAAATCAGCATGCTTAAACTTTCTTTGCTATCTCGTTTAATTCATAATTGCTTCTTAAATTCAGTGTAAATTTGTATATCTTGCCTTGGGTTCTAACGCTACTTGCAGACCCTTGCTGACATACATTCATGTTTTTGGATGTATGTCAGATCCCGAGCCATAGCACCAGGAGGACTAGTTGTGATAGCTGAACCAGTAGGCCAAGGATCGTTGACTAGTGAACCGTCATTGTAATTCACTCATTTGTTGTACGGGTCATAAGACCCTCTCTTTCCTATTTCTGCATTGTTGTAATTCCTTTGAGATGTCTGAGATTGTAATAATTTTCTTTTTATCTGTGTTGTTTTGAGTAATGCAAAGCAAGAACCTGCAGTTTTCACACAGACGCTTATTGTGTAAGTCAAGGAGGGAAGAAAAGCAAAAGTACCTCCTCCTTACTTGCACAAGCGGGCCCGTTCACGTCCTCGCTCCCAAGCCCAATGGGAAGCGGGGCGTGACAGGTTTTAGTGGTGGCCCATGCAGGTCGATGCTCATGCAAAATACTTTAAAACAGCATAGATAATATTACAATCTTGACTCTCAAACAACACTTTCCCTAGAATCTTCTACCCCGATCAACTTCATTAGAAGATTCCAGTCCTAAGTTTCCTGACCCTTAGCCAACCAAATTAGTATAACCTTGATTTTTAATCTCCCTTTATTTTTCATCCCGCTCTTGACCTTAGAAATCCATCGTAGCCTTTTCACGTGTCATTTCCTACCCGTACTCACAATCGATCATCCTATTCTAATCCTTGCTCTCAATCCATGCGATCTTCCTGACAGCCAACATTATCCTTTAGAATCATCCACATTACTATACCGATTCTACTTTTGTTATCCCTCCCATGGAATTCCTCGCCTAGCTTTATTCCGTTTAAAAATCTTTAGTATATACTTAAATCTCATACCCTCCAACTGACTTAAATTCATTCTTTGCTTTTGAAACTTTCTTCGCCGTAACCTTTAGTTACCATCTCACCACGATTTTCTGACCTATAACATCCATACTCGTATATTTACCATACTTTCTTCATATAATAAACTTCATTTTAAAAAGAAAAAAACATTACTTCTTTTTCACGAATTCAAATATAGAAATTTCTTTTCTTACGACACCTACTAAAATATTTCAAAACAACCTATCATATATGTTTTTTTAAAAAATACTTTCTTTACTAACTCTATCTTCATTTGCATTCACAAGACAATCGCTGCTTAACCATACTCCCTTGCATGTTACTCCTTTCATTCATTATTTAACTAAATCACATTTCATGGTTTAACTTATACCATTTACGCATTTCGTTATTTTTTCGCATACTCGTCATTCTCCTTAATCACTTGATTAATCATGACTATTTTATACTACCTAACCAACCTAACTCCCGATCTATGCCTCACCTGAAACCATTCATCACAATCTTGACCCGTTACATCTATCAACTCTAAATCATACACTATGTTTAGTTATCATTAGTGCTCGTCATTACTTATTACAACCTTAGCAAGATTCGTTTTAAATTTACGTTATAGCCCCTTTAAATTTTTCTCTTTTATTTCATTTCATCATCACCAGTGTTAAGTTAATCGTCATATTGTTATAGCATTAGTTGTGATCATTATTGTTATAAGATTATGTTTCAGCTAGACATATTGTGAGATGACATGAGGGTAGTCGTGATTAGTTGATTTTGAACACAACGAATTTAGGTTACTCCATTTTATACGTTGATAATAGAATGATGTGTTCAAGACTTACATTTAGATGATACACATGCCTAACGGATTCAATTGAGTTTCTTTTATACATAAGAGGACGAGTACATTACAGATTTGAAATTCAGATTAGTAACAGCTAAGAATACCCATGGAGATACACCATGATTCATGGAGACCATAAAAATGAGTAGAGTATTTAACGTGACAAGACTTAATTATACAAGCAGGGTGATGCAGGTATTAGAAATAATGCGAGATGTTAGTACGAATGGATGGTTGTTTAGATTGATCTAAAATTGTTTAGAATAAGATACAATGGGAAATGACAAGATGTGATTTAATAGCTTGTTAATTATGGTGAATAGAATTATGAGTAATCCCGTAGTGTTCGATGAAAAATGAGTTGGGAGCAAGACAATTATTGATTGTAAATTGTGATGTATACTAGGCGTATTTGTAATTGTCATCATGCATTAGTAATTGGTATGTCATCAATACGTTGATTGCTTGATATAAAGATAAGATTGGAATTGGAAGATGTCTCCATTGTAGTGTTACAAGTTAGATTATGCAATGGACAATGTTATGATATATAATGGATAAGATCATTTAGGGGAATAAATAATTTTGGAGAATTTGGCTATAGATGAACTATACATTAGAGATTTCATAGGAGATGATATTGCTCTAATATCAATAACAAGTGAAGGGTGAAGAAATTTGCAAATGGTATTGGTTGAGGATACTTAGTGTTTTTCTTTCTTAGGCTATTTGGCATAAAGTATTGATTATTTTAAAGCGCGAATTTTGAGTTAGAATTCGAACGATAAGGTCGGATCTATAACTAAGTTTTAGGATATGATTATAGTTGTAGCGTTATTCGGTGACGAGACGAGTAGTGATGATTTATATGAGGAATACTTGATTGAGATTACATGTTTAGCGTGTATTATGTTAGAATATGGGAGTTGCAGCTGTAAGTATATATACACACACATTGTTATTCATCACTCATCCTCATCCCTGCACGTCTTCGGGATCCGTCCCTAGTCCTTTCTCTTGTCCACTAACAGATTAAGGCCTTCGATGGTGCTTAGTCATCCGAATCTCTTTTTTTGAAACTCAACCTTAACCACATCACTGGCGTCTTTCTAACCAATTTCATTTCTTCGTCTCCAAGTATTTCAGGTCGTAATTATTTACCTCATAGAAATACGAGAGCGTTATACATACTCGTTTCCTAACCATTAGTGGATAAGAATTCCGAGGACAGAATTTTTCTTAAGGTGGGTAGAATGTAACAACCAGTTTTCTTAGTGCACGTTTTTCCTTAATGAAGATTGATTCAAACGGTTCCAATAATGACAAAATGATTTTCCTGCTATTTTTCGTCGTTCAATCTTAAAATGGACTTCGTGTTCGTACCTCTCGCGGGGATACGAACCCGTAGCATTTTCGTAATTTTCAAAGTAGGTTGTAAAATCGGTATTTTAATGTTATAATTACTCTTCCCTAATCATATTTACCATTCTACCATCCACTCAATATTTTTACTAATTACATTTACTAGTCAGTTTTACTAATCAATTTTACTATTCATTACTTACCCCTACCAATTACTTATTACGTTACTAGCTGCTAATTATGTTTATATACTTATTTTTACTAGTTATCATTTCCTAATTACTAATTATATTTACCATATTAACTTAATCTATTACTTTAACCCAAGTCATTCACCCACCCACATATACGGTGGATCTACCTCTAATCAAACAACCAACCACTCTCCAACATCTCCCCGACAACCCTTTATTCATTTACGTATATAAATTCTGTCAGACAACCCATCAACCCCTACCAGCCAACTATCCATCTCCCCACAAATTTAAACTCCCAACTTCCCCATCAATCTGTTCCTCTGCCAATTCCTCTTAAGGCAACGTCTCCTCCCCCTGCAAAACAAACTGCAAAACCCATCCAGCACATTCCCAACTTCTTCCCCTAACCTGAAACATCCCCAAAACCGATTTCACCAAACCAACCCGAATCATTCATCCAAAATAGCCCTCCAACAAATACATCCCAAACTGATTCTTTGAAATCAGAAATCAGAAATAAACCAAGATCAAACACACAAAAAAATCAGATCTAAACCATGCTTCAGATTCAAACCCATCCATCCCCTCTTCATAGAAGGCCGACGCCTCCCCCGCCTTGCGCGCGCGCTGCTGTCGCCGGAGGACAGCCGGAGCCGCCGCCCGCTGGTCGCGCGCCACCGTGCAGGCCGGCGAACCGCCGGAGCAGCTGCCCGGAGAGCCGCCCCGCGCGGCGGAGAGCCACCACGGCCGCCGTACGCCGTCTCCCTCCTCCCCGTTGCATGTGTGCGTGAGAATCTCCCCTTGGCTTGGCTTGCGTAAGCTGCTGCTGTTAACAAAAAATAAAAAAAATAAAAAGAAACGAAGAACAGAAAGTAAGATGGAGACAGAGAGAGAGGAAGAGAGGTGAATGAATAAAATTATTAAAGAGTAAGCCTATTAAAGAATGTGGAGGGAGTTCGAATGGATAAGGAAAGAGAAATTGCTTGTGTCAGCATTAGCCTTGTTATAAAGATGGGTTTTATTAAAGAATGAATAAAGAAAGAGTGGATGACAGTGGGGTTTTAATGAGGTATAATGTATTAGATAGGTATTTAGTATGTGAAGATTTTCAGTGGGTTTTTAATGAAGTACAATGTATTAGATAGGTATTTAGTAGGTGAAGATTTTATGTAACCATACCCTTATGTTGACATTGTGATTAGTTTAATATTGTTAATTAGAAGTTTAATTAGTAAGTTAGTAGTTAGTATAAATCCGAATTTAAATTGTTATGTAAATCAGCATGTTATAATTGTGAAATCTGTTGGTGTAATAAAACTAGAGTAAATTAAGGTGTACCAGGTTAGTATAACACCATATAAACGTTACACTAGCCAGTAAACCCAATAAAATTAGGCGAACCCAATTCGGCGTTATTTTTAATATTGTGTTTATATCACGAAACATCTAATTCTGTGATATTTTTAACCAAAACAGAGAACCGAATGTACCGTTACGTAGTACCCGTCGGGACGAACCCAACGGCACCAGAATCGCCAAAATCAGGCAAGTATGCAATTTATAGTGAATTTACGAATTGGATGTTAAATTAGTCTCTTGTATGTAAATGTTGCTCGTACTCTCGTAACAATGGAAATTGTTGTATAAAGATAACTTGTCTTGTTATTTAATTGTTGCATGCCTTGAAATAATTAACTTGAGACATCGTGAAATCGTGCGCCTCGAAGGCGAAATCGTGATCTTCGTGATGTCATGTGAGTTGACAAAGTCGTGCTTGTAAATCGTGAATTAGGCTGGCTCGTGTTCCGGCACAAATCTTGGGTGGGGTAAGGGTTGAGCGGCTACTAGGCGTATGAACGGGTACTCTCTTCAAGGGCACCACCCGTATGCGGTGGGTTAGCGCCAATCACGGTAAGCCCCCGTGAGAAGAACGACTCACTCATCACGTCCTAAAGGCGAGAACCCTATTATAGACATGACTTGCTAACCATCGTGAAATACTAACAAGTAAACTTGCAACTTGAAATTGTTATCTCAGTAAAAATTGACATGCCTTACTTTACTCGTCAGATTGTTTAGAACTGCATGATAGGATGTATTTACTTTAAAATCAGCTTTAAAATCAGCATGCTTAAACTTTCTTTGCTATCTCGTTTAATTCATAATTGCTTCTTAAATTCAGTGTAAATTTGTATATCTTGCCTTGGGTTCTAACGCTACTTGCAGACCCTTGCTGACATACATTCATGTTTTTGGATGTATGTCAGATCCCGAGCCATAGCACCAGGAGGACTAGTTGTGATAGCTGAACCAGTAGGCCAAGGATCGTTGACTAGTGAACCGTCATTGTAATTCACTCATTTGTTGTACGGGTCATAAGACCCTCTCTTTCCTATTTCTGCATTGTTGTAATTCCTTTGAGATGTCTGAGATTGTAATAATTTTCTTTTTATCTGTGTTGTTTTGAGTAATGCAAAGCAAGAACCTGCAGTTTTCACACAGACGCTTATTGTGTAAGTCAAGGAGGGAAGAAAAGCAAAAGTACCTCCTCCTTACTTGCACAAGCGGGCCCGTTCACGTCCTCGCTCCCAAGCCCAATGGGAAGCGGGGCGTGACACAGAAGGTACCACTCAGTCGGCTGACGAGGCTCCGACTCAGCAGAAAAGGATCCATGTCAGCATCTCAATTGTTTCGGTCATTTTTGGCCTTAACAGTTTGGCACCGTCTGTGTGAAACCGAGTCAACATCCCAGTCAACAAAACATCTCGACCATGTCGACTCACCCATCAACACTCTCTAGAGATGCCTTGGCACTTCCCAGTATTAACTCCTTCAACATGATAATGGGAGGACCTCTGCATCTGGAGCTAGCAACCTCACTCCAAAGTTCCTATGCCGGAAGGTTGATGACAATAACCGTGGGAAGAAAGCTCCCCAAAGATTCTACACCTCCTATATCCTTCTCAGATGAAGATCTAGAGGGTGTAGAACTACCGCATGATGACGTCGTCGTCATCACAGCCACCATCAATGAGATCACTGTGAAGAGATTGCTCATCGACATGGGAATTTCGTGCAATGTGCTTTTCCTCCCTACATTGGAGAGAATGAGGCTGTCTTCAACAGAGTTGAGACCCTGTTTGGGACCTCTCATAGGATTCACCGGACATTCTGCCTCATTAGTAGGCATCATCACCCTACCGATAACTTTGGATCTCTGATTAACGCTATAGAAGTGGTGGTCTCGACCTTCCATCAAATGATCAAATTCCAGACTCCTGAGAGAGTTGTGAAGGCGAGAGGAAATCAGAAGCAAGCCTGGTCGTGTTACACTCTGTCCACCGCTTTGAGAAGGGTGGGTCAGACAGATCCAGTCGATCCCAAGGGCGAGGATCAACGACCTACGAAAATTGAAGAGACGGAGAGTATCTGGATCTCTGATGAAGAAGGGAGGACTGTATCCATTGGGTCGATGCTCCCCTTCGACCTAAGGGAGCAGTTGATCGCTCTATTGAGAGAGCATGCATACATTTTCACTTGCTACCCGAGGGATATGCCCGGCATCGACCCCGAGGTAATATCCCACAAACTGGAAGTCGACCCAACTTTTAAACCAATGAAGCAGAAGAAGAGGAACATGTGAGGCAAAAGGATGAAGCCCGCAATCGAGGAGGTGGAGCGACTTCGGGAGGCGGGCTTCATTCGGGAGGTCAAATACCCCGATTAGATCTCAAATGTCGTGATGGTGAAGAAGGTGAACGACAAATGGAGAATATGTATCGACTTCACCGATCTCAACAAAGCATGTTTGAAGGATCCACTGCCCCGGATCGACCATCAAGTTGACAATGCCTCGGGCTATGAACTCCTTAGCTTCATGGACGCTTTCTTTGGATACAACCAGATCCAAATGCACCGGAAGACGAAGAAAATACCTTTTTCATCATCGATCGAGGTATTTTCTGTTATACAAAAATGCCATTTGGTTTGAAGAATACAGGCGAGGGGCCACGTACCAACGTATGATGAACAGAGTCTTCGAGGCTCAAATCGAGAGAAACCTGGAGGTCTACGTATCAACATGATGGTCAAGTCAAAGAAGCAGGCAGATCACATTGAAGATTTTTGAAAGACATTTGCACAAATCCGACGATACAACCTTCGGTTGAACCCTACCAAGTGTACCTTTGGGGTTCGATCGAAAAAGTTCCTCGGTTCATATTGACGAACCGAGGGATCGAGGCTAACCCTGACAAAAACGCATCGATGAAGGAGCCATCAACCATCAAAGAGCTTTAGAGACTGAATGTGAGAATAGCGGCTTTAGGCCGGTTCTTGTCTAAGTCAGCCAAGAGATCCTTGCCTTTAAACTATCGAGAAAGGTGATAACATCCACCGCGAATAGCAAGAGGATCGTCGAATGGGACGCGGATTATAAGAGAGCTTTCTTCAAACTAAAAGAGTACCTCCACAGCCCATCGCTTCTAACCAAACCAGATAAGGATGACCAACTCATCATTTATCTGGCCGCTAATATGGAAGCCGTAAGCTCTGCACTCGTCAAGGAAGACTCGGGAGTACAACAACCTATCTACCACGTCAGCCAAGTCCTCAGGGGTACAGAAGTAAATTACTAAAGAATAGAGAAGATGGTGTTTGCACTGATCCAATCTGCGAGGAGGCTACGACCATACTTTCAGGCACACACCATCTTGGTCCTCACCGACACTCCCTTGGAGCAGACCCTGTAGAGGCTGGATCGTTCGGGGATAATTACGAAGTGGGGAGTCGAGTTGAGCGAATTCGACATCCAGTACAAGCCGAGTACTGCCATCAAAAGGCAAGCTCTAGCTGACTTCATCGTCGAACTCACTTATAACGACAACCCGCCAGAAGAGGTATATGTTACTGACATACAACCCAATGCTGTCTCTTTTCCCTCGACAGGTCTCAATTAATCAACCGATACAATTAAAGACGAGGAAAAGTGGATTGTACAAGTGGATGGTTTTGCCACTCAAACCGAAAGCGGGGCCAGAATAATTGTCCAAACATCAGCGGACAACATATTCGAGTATGCTCTCTGCTTTGGTTTCCAAAACATGAATAATGGGGTGGAGTATGAAGCTGCCATTAACAGGCTCTGGTTGGCTCGAGCCCTAGGAGCAAGGGTGGCTCGAGCCTTAGGAGCGAGGGTGGTCCAACTACTCAGTGATTCCAATCTCATCGTCCACCAATTGAACGAGGGGTTCGAGGCCCGTGAGTATACAATGCAGAGCTACATGCAGGTTGCCAAAGCGGAGCTCGCCAAGTTCAGATGAGTAGAGATCCACCATGGACCTAGGTCAAAGAATCACTAAGCCAACGCCCTTTCGAAGCTCGCATCATCCTCCCCCACAGGACTCAGTCAAATAGTGTAAGTGCAACATCTACCCCACCCCAGCGTGCTGGAACAGGAACTGCTAAGCATCGACCAAGGAGTCACCTGGATGGACCCCATAATCCATTATCTAAACACGGGAGAGAAGCCATCCAACCCGATAGAGGCACGAAAGTTAGAATGAAAGGCCTACCAATTTGTTCTAGTAGACGGTTCATTGTATAAAGGACGATGGACCAGGTATGACGTCTTCCCCTACCTCAAATGTTTAACCCTGTAGGAAGCCCTCTATGTGATCTATGAGATCCACGAGGGTGATTGCAAGAACCATTGCAGAGGAAAAGATATAGCCTTGAATGCCATAAGGCAAGGTTACTTCTGGTCGACCATGTTCAAGGAGGCGATCGAGTATGTGCGGAAGTGTCTGACTTACCAGAAGTTCTCAAGGATTAGCTCAGCCCCTTCGACTAATCTGATCCCCATCATCAGTCCAGTGCCCTTCGCTAAGTGGGGATTGGACATCCTTGGTCCGTTCAAGCAAGCAAGCGAAAAACAGAAGTTCCTGATAGTGGCGATTGACTACTTCACTAAGTGGATCAAGGCAGAACCCCTGGCCCGAATTACATGGAAGGAAGTCAGAAGCTTTGTCTGGAAATCCATTGTATGTCGGATTGGCATCCCTCAATCCACTGAGATAGAAAACGGGATGCAATTCGACAGTGCTGGCTTCAAGGATTTCTGCTCCGAGCTGAAGATCAAACTACATTTCGCCTCTGTCGCCCATCCCCAATCCAATGGACTAGCGGAGGCTGCTAATAAATGCATCCTCGGACCCCTGTGGAAGAGGATATCCGGGCTCGAGGGAACATGGCCGAAAGAGATCCCCGACATATTGTGGTCGTACAGACCGACCCATAAAACTTCGACATGTGAGACACCATTCATGCTTGCTTATGGTTATGAAGCTGTCGTCCCAGTATAGGTTAACGAGCGACCGCTCCGCCTCTAATACTATGATGATGAGAGAAACTCAGAGGGACTCGAGCTCAACCTACAATTGATCGACGAGGTTTGCGAATGAGCCTTGGCGACCCTCATTGAACAAAAGGGACGCATGGCCCGATATTTCAATTCCAAAGTACATGGGCACAATTTCCGTATTGGCGACTTGGTGTTACGTAAGGCTGACTTCACTTCTGAGATTCTCAAACAAGGAAAGCTCACTGCAAAGTGGGAAGGCACTTACAAGGTGATCGATGTTCTCGACCCAGCCACCTATCGACTCATTACACTGGATGACAGGGAGCTGTACCATCCTTGAAATGCTGAGCATTTGTGAAAGTACGATCAATGATTGTACCTATAATTGGAGATACGTTGGGTGATCGAAACTTGCCTTTTTTATTTTATGCCAATTAATGATAAATACAAAGGCGATCACTTATCCTATCTATTTAATGATTTGTAATCGTCTTCGGTCGCAAGTCGAAGGGGCCTAGCCCCTTGCTACCGAGCGACCCTCATCGTCAGCCGTAAGCCGAGGGATCATCCCTCGCCACTGAACGACCTTCGATCATCGTTAGCTGTAAGCCGAGGGATAATCCCTCGCCACTAAATGACCCGCGACCATGGTTGGTCTTAAGTTGAAGGGGCCTCACCCATCGCTACCGAACGACCCTCGACTGTCGTCGACGTTAAGTCGAAGGGGCCTCACCCCTCGCCACCGAGTGACCCTCGTCGTTGGTCATAAGTCGAAGGGGCCTTACCTCTCGCTACCAAACGACCCTCATCGTCAGTCGTAAGCCGAGGGATCGCCCCTCGCCACTAACAACCCTCCACCATCGTCGGCCTTAAGTCGAAGGGGTCTCGCCCTCGTTACCGAACGAAACGTGCCCCCATGATCTATGATCTGAAAGATCATATATGTCGGGTGAATATGCCTACCGTATCAATGACCTAACTTACCATCGATTTTTGAAAAATTGAAAATTGAGTCGTTGAGGGGCCATATCCGCATGTATGCGTAAATGAAACTTGAAGATAGAAGAAACTCAAAAAATCAAAAATTCTTTTATTTCATTTCAAAACAAAAAGGTTACAAAAAACCTATGCTAGAGTTCCACCAACTTAGGAGGGGGAAGCACCCCTTGGCATAAATACGTTCTAGAAAGCTTCCATCACCTTTGTAAACCTTGCCATGAGCTCCTCCTTATGTATCACGACGGTTCTCTCTGACTCGATAGCTTTGTCCTGGAGCTCAGCTACCTTCCCTTTGCAAGCCTCTGCCAACCTCTCCGAGTCAGAAGCTTTGGCTCAAAGCTCGACTGCTTCCCTCTTCGAAGCTTCAAGGTCAACCTGGAGCTGAGACCTCTCCTTTCTCCATTGAATCTTAGCATATTTTCGGAAGTCAGACATGGACGGAGGCTATTTTGGCATCCACGGCCGCCCACTCGGCCTTGGCCTTGGCAGCAAGGGCTCTCCCCAAATCCTCTTCCATCTTCCTCATCCGGGCTTTGATCTCGGAGGCCTTGAGCTCAGCAGCCTCCACCCGCCGTCCTCCTTCAATTACGTCGATGGTCTGGCAGCGTAATATGGCACCAAGGATGGACATCTGCGAAAAGTACCAATCAGAAACGGCCAAATTGCAAGTCAATAGACAAATGGCGAATGACGTACTTGATATCCACTTTCCACAAAGAAGTTGGCCATCCTTTCGATGTCCAACCCTTGAAGGAGCTCCAAATCCCGAGGGAGAATGAAGTTCTCCACCAATCGTGCAGTTGACCCAAAGTTCGATAGGGCCGACTCTTCCTGTAATGCACGTATTTGTGATATACTATTTGCGCGTGTGTGTAGTAATTTTGTTGTGTGCATAGTGATTTCCTCCGAGAATAGCTATAGGGTTGAATATGATGTGATTTGGATGTATATAAGTGAATGCATGTATATTTTTGTAGTGATGCTAATTTTTGTGTCGTTATTGTATTGGTAATATGTGAATATTGCTTTTTTTGTTTGGGTGTATGAAATGGGTTGCAGTGGTGTGAATATTAGTATGTATTTAGCGTTATTAGTGAAGTTGTTGTTACTGTTATTAATGAATGGCGTTGTGGTTGATTAATGTTATTATTAGTATTAGTATGAGGATTATTATAGTGGTTGTTGTTGTTGGGTTATTCTTATTAGTAATAAGGAAATCAATATTAATGAATGGTATTATTATTGATGTTTGGTAGGGAAGATTTTTATAGTTAATTTTGTCATTGGGCTTTGTCATGGAGCTTGGTTACTGGGTTATTGGCTTATAGTTAATTTTAGAGGAGAGATGTTTATTTAGGGATGGAAAACTTGTAAATACCCATCTTTCTACAATCTTCCTCCTTTAATTTCCTTCCTTTCTTTTCCCATTCTCCCCAAAAAAAACATTCAACATCCTGCGTCCCCTTCCCCTTGGCTGGCCGATTTGTTCCCATGACATCAAAAAAATGGTGTAAATAAAGAAACAAAAGAAAGAAAAGAAATGGAGAAAGAGAGGAAGAAAGAAAAGAAGGAGAGACAAAAAAACAAAAAAATGGATGAAGCCTGCTGTCGAATTTGGGAGGGAGAAAAAAAATGAAAAAGGAAAGGAGAATTGAATAAGAAAGAAATGCGAAGAAAATTGGAAGGGAGAAAAAAACTAAAGAAGAGAGGAAGAGAAAAAGAGAATTGAAAGTGGAAATTGAAAGAGAAATTGGAAGAGTTGGGGGAAGATGACAGCTAGGGTTTGGGAGCTTGTTTCATGGTGGAGTCATGAATTTGGAAGAGGATTTTGGAGTCTCTTAAGAGGTAGGATTCCAACCCTAACCCATGTATTCATTTCATAGCATCTTGATTTGAAAAGTAGGCATTTGTAGGGTTCTTGTGGAATTCCTTGACATGTTGCAATTGGGCTTGAATTCATATGATATATTGCGTTATTTGATGCCATGATTAAGTCCCATGTTGTTCTTGAATGCTTTATTTCAATAATTTTGTAAAATTGCCCTACTTTGGAAAGTTTGCATTTTTAGGGTTCTTGTGGGAATTCCTTGACATGGAGCATTCATGATTGAAATTATATGATGTTTGAAATTAATTGATGCTACAATTATGATTCACGTTGCTTTAAAAGATTTATCTCAATAATCATGAGAAATTGCTCTTATTGTGTGGAATTGCTCTCATTTTTTGGAAGCTATATCTATTTTGTGAAATTGCTCTCATTTGGAAATGTTGGAAACTTTATCATCCAACTTTCTTTGTATGAAAAATGTAAATTGTGTGATAATGAGTTGAGATGTGAAATTGTCTATTTTATTTGAGATGTTGAATTTATATGATGCCATGTTGTGGAACCATGTTGCTTGATTTTCTTGTTTTATTAATCATGTGAAATTGCTCTCATTTACAATGTTGGAAGTTAAATTTTCATTTTCCCTTGCATGAATTGTGTGATTGAAGTGATTTGTGTAAATTAGGTGAAGATGCCTTGAATGCATTGATTCTAATTTCATTTAAAAATGCTCTCAAATGGAAAGTGGAAAATTTACTTATTATTAAATCTCTTTGTATGAAAATGAGGTTTATATGAAATGCAAATGGGATGGGAACTTGGCGGTGTGGTGTTGGATACATGTGGAAGATGGAATGATGTGTTTTGATGTTATTAGGACACGAATGGTGGAGTGCACGGGCATGGATAAAGTTGCCACGGTAGGAGGCGGGTGAAGTCACCGTGGGCAACCTCTTGATACCATTAGGTGGCTCCACGTGATAACAGAGTAGGTGCACGATATACTTGCACGTCGGCTCATTCATGGGATTCCCTTGCATTCCATTGCATCGCATTACTTGTGCATCATATGCATCATGGCATCATTTAGCATTTTTGGGTGATTTGTGGTTATATGTATATGATGGTTAACTTTTGAGAATGCATGTTGCTATGGATGCATTTGGTGCTTGAATGATGGTATGTTGGAAAGTGTGGTTTGTTAGTTGTTAGCAAGTATTATTATTCTTGTTGTTATTGTTAGCGGTAATATTAATGATATTGATGTTGGTATTGGTGATGTTGTTATTGTCGATATTGTTGTCATTAGTGTTGTCTCCTTGTTTGGGCCTTTAGGCTAAATTAGTGGATAGAGTTGGTTGGACTAGCTATTTCTTGTATGAATGTTGCTCACTTGTAATTGTTCTAAATACATTAAACTTCAATTCGGGAATGATGGAAGGAATCTTAGCACTAATAAATTAAAATTTGTAATGTCTAATGGAATTCTAGTGAAAGCTAACATCTCCCTTAATCTCCATGACTTATTTGTTCCCTAGGTGATGCCTTCTATGGCTTTAGTAGCTAGAGTTAGCATTTGTTTGCTTATTAAGTCCATATGTAAACACAAGGGTATCATTGGCTTTGTAAGTTTTACATATGGTGGGAGTTGTGAAATTTAGCAAGTAGCCGAACTAAAGCTTGTTCTTCCTTGAAATTGTTGTGGGATTCTCACCATACTCCCCATATGTGGCTATGTATAGAATTTGATGTTTTTGTTCTTTCACCCTTGGTAAAGATTGTTATTTGGATCAAATTAAATAGTGGGTCAAGCTTAGTTTTGTAGATTTCATGTTTTTGGATGTTGATTATTATTCCTCCCATGATTTGATGAATAAGGTTATGTTTTTGGGTTTATGGCATGTATTTCCTTTAGTGATACTTATGTTGTAATTGGGAAATCTTGAAAAATACAAGGAAAACTCTATCGAAATTTTTGTGAGCGTTTCCTAAGCATTCTATAACATCCTATGCCTTACAAACTTAAATTAGGAACATTACACAAAAGGCCACTAGCCAATTCCTTAGAATTCCATGTTTAAAAGAAAACCCATTTGAAAAATTTGTATAAAGAAACATTTAGTAAGAGGGTTTTTTTTGCCAACCTTCAAGTTAGAAGCTCCAAATGATTTTTGAGAGTGTAGGAACCCTAATTACCATTAGTGACAAGGTCCTACAAGTTCCTTTTAAGCAAACTTTGATTTCCATAACAAATGGGTTTCATTTCAATAGGAAAGCAAGCTTTTCCAAGAACTTAGTAAAGGAGTTTTGTGTACATTCCCTTTAAATAAGAAATTTTAGTTTCCTATAACTATTAGTAAGCTCAAGGCTACTTAGGAATTACTACATGAAGTACTTCAAGAATTCTTTGAAAAACTTAAGTTTCATAACAAAACCATAAATTGTTGCATGTTGCATTTGAATAGCTATAGGTACTCCATGTCATTGTGGTTGTGAAGTGAATGAAATGACTTGGTTTCTTTTGTTGGTTGCAATATCAGATGTGGTTGTTATTAGTAATTGTACTTGGGATGATGTTGTACCGCTAGGTTTCAGTTCTTAATATTGCAGTTCACTTCTATATATGTCGTACTCACCTTGTTTTGCAGGCTATCCTCTTGCCGCAGGTACGTGTTTTGTTAATGATACCATTTACATTTTCATATGAATTCGCCGTGATATGTCATGAGTCCGTTTCCTGTTTGTTAGTGCATTACATTTTTGTGCGTCATGTGAGTTAGGTTTGGACATCCTACTGGGTCACGCTGTAACGTGTCCCGTTGATATTTTTCAGGTGTTGGCTCGTGGAGTTGGAGGCCGAGGCCCACTAGTCCAGATGGTTGGAGTTGGTTGGGGTCGAGGATTTTGAGAGAGTGAGAGAGTTTTGGGTGGGTGTTATTGTACTTTAGCAAGTTGTGGGTTCATGTTGTATATATGAGATTTGTATTAGTGATGTTAACATTGGTTAGTCGTGTAATTATATGTATCAGCGTTTTAATTATATAAGTGTTGAGCTGTTGGTTCTTTGTTTGTCTGTACTGTTTGGAATGCTACAGGTACTATCCCGGCAGTGCGCAGTGGACTTGCTTGAGTTTTGAAATTTTGTACTTCTCTTCGTAACATCCGCCTCTTCGAAAATACCTAATACGGAATTCGTACTTATCGGGTATCCCGAGGAGCGGGGCATTACATTTTGGTGGCCCATGCAGGTCATCGCACTGCGGCTGTGTAAGAATAGTGTGTGTAGGGTTACAAAGGTAGTTTAGTCTTAAGGTGGGTAGAAGCCTAGCCTTAAGGTAGAGCCCTAAGTTAGGAAGTCCGAGGATGGACTTGATTTTAAGGTGGGTAGATTGTAATGCCCGTATGTGTGATATACTATTTGCGTGTGTGTAGTAATTTTGTTGTGTGCATAGTGATTTCCTCCGTGAATAGCTATAGGGTTGAATATGATGTGATTTGGATGTATATAAGTGAATGCATGTATATTTGTGTAGTGATGCTAATTTTTGTGTCGTTATTGTATTGGTAATATGTGAATATTGCTTTTTGTGTTTGGTTGTATGAAATGGGTTGAAGTGGTGTGAATATTAGTATGTATTTCATGTTATTAGTGAAGTTGTTGTTACTAGTATTAATGAATGGCTTTGTGGTTGATTAATGTTATTATTAGTATTAGTTTGAGGATTATTATAGTGGTTGTTGTTGTTGGTGTTGTTATTCTTATTAGTAATAAGGAAATCAATATTAATGAATGGTATTATTATTGATGTTTGGTATGGACGATTTTTATAGTTAATTTTGTCATTGGGCTTTGTCATGTGGCTTGGTTACTGGGTTATTGGCTTATAGTTAATTTTAGAGGAGAGAAGTTTATTTAGGGATGGAAAACTTGTAAATACCCATCTTTCTACAATCTTCCTCCTTTAATTTTCTTCCTTTCTTTTCCCATTCTCCCCAAAAAAACACCCAACATCCTGAGTCCCCTTCCCCTTGGCTGGCCGATTTGTTCCCAGGACATCAAAAAAATGGTGGAAAGAAAGAAACAAAAGAAAGAAAAGAAATGGAGAAAGAGAGGAAGCAAGAAAAGGAGGAGTGAAAAAAAACAAAAAAAAATGGATGAAGCCTGCTGCCAAATTTGGGAGGGAGAAAAAAAATGAAAAAGGAAAGTAAAATTAAAGAAGAAAGAAATGAGAAGAAAATTGGAAGGGAGGAAAAAAACTAAAGAAGAGAGGAAGAGAAAAGAGAATTGAAAGTGGAAATTGAAAGAGAAATTGGAAGAGTTAGGAGAAGATGAAAGCTAGGGTTTAGGAGCTTGTTTCATGGTGGAGTCATGAATTTGGAAGAGGATTTTGGAGTCTCTTAAGAGATAGGATTCCAACCCTAACCCATGTATTCATTTCATAGCATCTTGATTTGAAAAGTAGGCATTTGTAGGGTTCTTGTGGAATTCCTTGACATGTTGCAATTGGGCTTGAATTCATATGATATATTGAGTTATTTGATGCTATGATTAAGTCCTATGTTGTTCTTGAATGCTTTATTTCAATAATTTTGTAAAATTGCACTCCATTGGAAAGTTTGCATTTTTAGGGTTCTTGTGGGAATTCCTTGACATGGAGCATTCATGATTGAAATTATATGATGTTTGAAATTAATTGATGCTAAAATTATGATTCACGTTGCTTTAAAAGATTTGTCTCAATAATCATGAGAAATTGCTCTTATTATACGGAATTGCTCTCATTTTGTTGGAAGCTATATCGATTTTGTGAAATTGCTCTCATTTGGGAATGTTGGAAACTTTATCATTCAACTTTCTTTGTATGAAAAATGTAAATTGTGCGATAATGAGTTGAGATGTGAAATTTTCTATTTTATTTGAGATGTTGAATTTATATGATGCCATGTTGTGGAACCATGTTGCTTGATTTTCTTGTTTTATTAATCATGTGAATTTGCTCTCATTTACAATGTTAGAAGTTAAATTTTCATTTCCCCTTGCATGAATTGTGTGATTGAAGTGATTTGTGTAAATTAGGTGAAGATGCCTTGGATGCATTGATTCTAATTTCATTTAATAATGCTCTCAAATGGAAAGTGGAAATTTACTTATTATTAAATCTCTTTGTATGAAAATGAGGTTTATATGAAATGCAAATGGGATGGGAACTTGGCGGTGTGGTGTTGGATACACTTGGAAGGTGGAATGATGTGTTTTGATGTTATTAGGACACGAACGGTGGAGTGCACGGGCATGGACAAAGTTGCCACGGTAGGAGGCGGGTGAAGTCGTCGTGGGAACCTCTTGATACCATTAAGTGACTCCACATGATAATGGAGTAGGTGCACGATACACTTGCACGCCGGCTCATTCACGGGATTCCCTTGCATTCCATTGCTTCACATTACTTGTGCATCATATGCATCATGGCATCATTTAGCATTTTTGGGTGATTTGTGGTTGTATGTATGTGATGGTTAACTTTTGAGAATGCATGTTGCCATGGATGCATTTGGTGCTTGAATGATGGTTTGTTGGAAAGTGTGGTTTGTAGTTGTTAGCAAGTATTATTATTCTTGTTGTTATTGTTAGTGGTCATATTAATGATATTGATGTTGGTATTGGTGATGTTGTTATTGTCGATATTGTTGTCATTAGTGTTGTCTCCTTGTTTGGGCCTTTAGGATAAATTAGTGGATAGAGTTGGTTGGACTTGCTATTTCTTGTATGAATGTTGCTCACTTGTAATTGTTCTAAGTGCATTAAACTTCAATTCGGGAATGATGGAAGGAATTTTAGCACTAATGAATTAAAAGTTGTAATGTTTAGTGGAATTCTAGTGAAAGCTAACATCTCCCTTAATCTCCATGACTTATTTATTCCCTAGGTGATGCCTTCTATGGCTTTAGTAGCTAGAGTTAGCATTTGTTTGTTTATTAAGTCCATATGCAAACACAAGGGTATCATTGGCTTTGTAAGTGTTACATATGGTGGGAGTTGTGAAATTTAGCAAGTAGCCGAACTAAAGCTTGTTCTTCCTTGAAATTGTTGTGGGATTCTCACCATACTCTCCATATGTGGCTATGTGTAGAATTTGATGTTTTTGTTCTTTCACCCTTGGTAAAGATTATTATTTGGATCAAATTAAATAGTGGGTCAAGCTTAGTTTTGTAGATTTCATGTTTTTGGATGTTGATTATTATTCATCCCATGATTTGATGAGTAAGATTATGTTTTAGGTTTATGGCATGTATTTCCTTTAGTGATACTTATGACGGTCGAACCCCATAAAGCTCACAAAGCACGATGAAGTAGACTAGGGGAAAATGTCTTGGGGTGCAAGTTGAGAGAGAGAGAGAGAGAGAGAGAGAGAGAGAGAGAGAGAGAGAGAGAGAGAGAGAGAACATGATCTCTATAATGAAGGGGTGAAGATGAAAGCGAAGCCCAAAACGAAAAGCAATGGGGTACACTCTAATTTCATTCTTTCGAGGGAAGCAAACTCTCTTGTCAGACCTGAGCAACCTAATCCTATAAGGAAGAGAAAGGAAATCCGACCAAACCCCAGTAGCCAGATCATGAGAAAACTCTGGCGCTCTCTCCAGAATCACTTGTGGGACCTTTGCGTTCGGATCCCTTCGGCAAATGGGAGGAGCTGGTTCTAGGCAAACCCCTTTCCCTTTTCCAGGAACATCATCGCATTGAGGAAGTCAAAGGTGCGCCACAAGCTCTTCGTAAGATGGCTCCTGTATCCTAACCGGTGGAAACATGCCTATATGGATCTAAAGAGGAGTCAAGATCGGTTAGGGAATGTACATGTGCAGGATCAAGCAAACTCCGAAGGAAGAAACAAATGAATCAAGCTTTTGAAATGGAAATGGAGGCGGAGCAAGAAAGTCTTTTTCTTCCCAATTCATTCTTTTATATGGAGGGGGGTCAACCAACTGATGGCCGATGAGCGACATGTGTCTGAGACCGGCCTCAAGAAGCGATGAGGATCGATTCAGAAATGAAAGGTTTTTTGCAGCACAAATCAAATCAAACATTTCGAAAACTGTGTGCATTTAAGGAGAATACACATCATGCGGTCTTAATCAGCGCTGTTTCCTGAGACACGAAGGATGGGTGCCATTGTTAGTGCACAGATACGGATCACGAAACGATGTCAAGATATCCGACCCATTTAGTGCCAGCAAACCGAAACCCATCATTAATGTAGAGTAATACCCAGTCAAACGAACGGCTCACTCGACCGTTAAGCTCCCGCTGATACTCAGTGGGAGTTAATGAGACCGAGTAAATGGGCATCTGTTATCACCAATCCCGGAGAAGATCTCGCCCGAATCAATGAGGGACAGTTACTTGCAATCATCAGAGCAACACCTATAAATACCTGAAAATACAATGGTAAAAGGTTTCCAACTCCCAATGTACAAGATCTAATACTCGGACCTTACATTCTCCACTTATATTTCTTCTACAGTAGAGCTTGCAACATCAGATCAGAGACGAACCTCCGTGGGTGTATCTCAGCTGCTTCTAGCTTTCTCCCTCTCTTAAGTTTCATTCTAACTTAAGAATCAGAGGGGATTTGGATCTGGACCCAAATCCGACCCCCTGCCGCTTCCTTGTGGTGCAGATCGACGAGTCTTGATCCTACGTGTGGGTCGCTCCTGAGCTTCTCAACCGTGATCAATCGACATACGGACCGCTCGAGGGTGGATCGAGCATCACAAGTCAACTACCATCCATCCACGAACCTGGTTCTTCCAACCGAGGGTCTCACTCAACCGGCTGACGAGGCTCCGACTCAGCAGGAAAGGATCCACGTCAGCATCTCAATTGTTTCAGTCATTTTTGGCCTTAACAGGAAGTCACATAAAATGTTTTAAAAATCAGTTCCTGAGTTTTTGAGCTCATACCATATGTATCAATTTAGGAGTCGACTACCAAAATCATATAAGTCGACTACTATTAATTACTGGCTCTTGTCTGGACTCTAGAGTGTCTGGGAGTTGACTCATTTACACATAGTAGTCGACTACCACCTCCAGGAGTCGACTCCCAGCCTTACTAGTAGCCAATAATAGTCAGATTTTTTCATGTTTTCTCTATCTGTTAGAGGGGTTGTTTGGTCAATCTGCTGGGATAGAATTAAGGGGTATTTATAGGGGTTGTTGGTGAAGTTATGGCCAACATTATTGATCATATTTCTTGAGCAAAAATTATTTTCAAAGAGAAAAGCTTTTAAGCAACAAAACCATCTTCTTGGCCAAAAGTTTTGAAGAGTTTTCAAAATCATTCAACGCCAAATTCTAGATCTCAAATAGCTTAATTTTCTCATCATTTAATGATCATCACTGTAGTCACATGATCTGTCCATATTTTACACCTTTTTTCTACATGTTTGCATTTAATTTTGATTGCCCATATCGCGTTTTTCACGATTATTCGACGATAATGCGTTGCTTTTCACTATTTCCTGTTTTTGTCGGATTTCAGGAAATATGGAGCGATTGGAAGCATAAATGAGATCAATGGACTTGCACGCATACCGGAGCATCGCCCATGGCCATATCGAGGAGCTAGCAGCGCTAGATGATGAGTGGAAGAAGAAGAAGTTCGATAGAATCGACGAGGAAGCGATGAGGAGAAGATATGACTCCAGAAACAGGCCACTCGACCGAGTACGCAGTCCACTCGGCCGAGTGAAGAAGCGTACTTGGCCGAGTACAACTGATAGAAAAGTGGTTGGAATTACGGTCCACTCAACCGAGTGAATAATCCCACTCGGTCGAGTGGAGAACTCCACTCACGCGAGTGAGTCAGAACTTTCTGAAGGGAAACACACCAGGCTCTTTGGAATTTTGGGGAGCACAACAGAAGACTCACTCGGCCGAGTGAGGAAGTCCATTCGACCGAGTGATAAATTCCAGTCGGCCGAGTGACGCATAGTGCCAGGATGCCTGAACCCCCAACTTCTCTGCTTTATTTGGATCTGGCACTCGGCCGAGTGGGAGTTCCACTCGGCCGAGTAGCGCCGTCAGCTTGTGTCGAAAACTAGGGTTTTGGGCTGCGTCAGGGGCAAATCTGTCAGGGTTTTTTGGCCGTTTTGGGCATGTATTTAAGCCTAATTTTGCTCCTAGCTTAGGGAGAGACCAGAAAATAGATTTTAGCTTAATTCTAATTGTAATTCTCCTTTGGAGATTGAAGAACTCAGATCTGGTTTGTTATTCTAATTGAAATTTTGCATTTTTATGAATTGCTCTCTTCCAAATCCGAATTGCTATATGTTTTTATTCATTGATTTTGCTATTGCTATTATGAATTGTGAGTAGTTTCGCTGTTCTAGGGCATGGGGATGAACCCTATGGATCCAATTTTAGAATTTTGATGAATGAATTTTTATGTTGCTAGAATTGATAGAAGGTGTCATACCCCGCTTCCCTAAAATGGAGGCGAGACGTGAAAAGGTCCGCACGAGAGTGGAGATGTGAAGCCCCAAACCCGATAAGCGTCAATAAAACATAAGCAGGTCCCTGTAACCACAAACGGAACAACAATAATATCACAAGGAGAGACAGAAATAAAATCTCAAATCTCAGAATTTGTCCAACATTAAAATTAAGTTCAACATCCAGAAAAGCCACCAGGCTAAAAGAAAGAGTCTAAGGGCCCAAACATGGCCAACAAAAGTACAAACAAAGGTGTCACGCACCGACAACTAACAGGAATCCTGAAACAAAAGGAAACAACACGATCCTAAGAAGGATCACCGGTATTCTCAAACTCCTCGCCAAACAACAGAGTAGTGCACGAACTCCACGAACTCGTCGCCCTCAACAACAATCTCAGGCTCGGCAACTAACATGCGACACCCAAAGAGAAAGGGGCACATGTCAGCAAGTCTAAAAAAGACTTGGGCAAGGAAACTGAAAGGAAAGTAAACTAGCAGTTCTAAAAGCATGCATGACATGGCAGTTTTAGTATGAGTGCACAAGTAAGACGTGGTGTAACAATAAGTGCGAGTGAACAATTATCACGGCATGTCAAGAGTAGCCAAGCTACTGCATGTCAAGAGTAGCCAAGCTACTAACAATCTCAATCTTTTCACTAGACACGTTTTCAGGTTATTTGTAGATGTTTACACCTTACAGCTGAACTGTTGGACATTCACACTGAGTGGCCGCTTAACAACTACCCCAGAACCCAGAGTTTACGCCTTACAATTGCAGTTGCTGATCGGGCAGACTCCCAGTTGAATGACCGCTTAACTCTTACCCCTCCCACATGTTCATGAGCCAGGGTCCCTGTACACGATGCTCAGTAAATGAGCCAGGGTTGCCTCGCACATGAGCTCGTATTCTAGTTCACGATTCATAAGTATTTGGCGTAGGGTGCACCTAGCCTCACGAATTCGGGCGTTGGGGTTAGCAACTTATTTAGCCCGCTTCTGGAACACGAGCCAGGTAACACAAGTATTGTAGCGTGTGCTACGAATGCGGCATTCAACATGGATGGCATGGCATGTAGTAAGGCGTACAGATAAGGAACTAAACATGGCAGTTTAATATGCATAAACAACAAGTTAAAAGGGTTGGATCTAGCTTCGTTGTCAAGCTAGATCAATTGAGGTGACGGATCTATTTTCGTTGTCAAACTAGATCAAATAGGCGTCTAGGCGGCTATCATTTCACCGTCTAGTTCTTTTACGCTACAACAAGCAAATGGCCTAAAACATGGCCTAAACCCTAAGTGGCAAGTTTCACTTGCCTCGCACCAAGGAAGACGATCAACGAGGCACGCCACGAAATGTTATCTACGGAGATGAAATCGCTATCATGGCAAAACAATATTAGAACAACATCCAACCTAGTTTTATTAGGGTTTCACAAAAACACAAACGGGTTATGAGAACATTAAAGGATCGAGTTATTACCGGGTTGTTAGCGGAAAAACGATGCCGAGCAAGCACGTCGACGGAAGAAACGATCCGGGGAAACCTAGGGTTCAGATCTGGAAATGGGGAGAAAATCTGGAGAAATGGGGGTTTGGGGATTTTCCGGCGACCTAGAGGTGGTGGCCGGCCAAAATGGAGAGGGGGAGAGGCTCTTGATGAAGGAGGAGGGCTAGAGGAAGGTTGGGGAAGATCAGAGGTTAAGGGGGAAGGAAAGAAGCCAGGAGAAGAGAAAGAAAGAAAAGAAACGAAGTGGGGTATTTATAGAAAACGACTTGGCGGCTGCCCAGAAATTAGGGTTTCGACACTGATTAGTCGGTCAAAGAAGGTTGGCTGACCGACTAGTTTAGCAACTAGTCGGTCGGTCGATTTACTGTGACCGACTAACACCAAGCAGCGAAAGTAGGAAAAAACCTGGGTAATGAATTAGTCGGTCTGTGAAGGCCCGTCAACCGACTAGTTTGCAACCTAGTCGGTCGGTGAGTGTTCATGGACCGATTAACGATAAACAGTAACTTAGGTGAAATCTACTGACAGAAACTAGTCGGTCTGAGAGCAAGTTCTGACCGACTAGTTGAGCATCTAGTCGGTCGGTGATTGTTCTTAGACTGACTAAAAGTAAACAGTAACTTCTGAATAATCAACAAAGCCCACTAGTCGGTCCATGAAGGTTTGTCGATCGACTAAATCATATTCTAGTCGGTCGGTTCCCCTTCTTGTATCGGCTAACGTGCACCAAAAGTTCCGAAATGGAGCGCGAAGCTCCGGAATCGATTTCCAAGACTCCTAGGCTTGATCTAACAATAAGATATGACCGATATGAAGCCCGTCACGAATGACTTACTCTGAAATCGACGATCAACGGAAGAAGCTAGGAAAACACGACGAAACGAACGAAAACGAAAACTACGGAGACGGAAAATCACATCCAAGGAGAAAATCCACCAAGCATATATTTTTAATATAGATAATCCAATTACATGAAAACCAGTCGTTACATCCTACCCACCTTAGAATAAAGTCCGTCCTCGGACTTTCTAACATATCTAGTCGCTCTATCAACTATCCCAAAACATTTCACGTCATACTTTAAACCAAGGGTAGTCATCACATGTGCTTATATATATACACACACTAGATAGTCAAACATTATCACTACTAACACGTATACATATATATATATTTACGCACATCATACACTTATACCTATCATAGCCATTCATACTCATACATGTATCTCAATCATATATATATACATACACCCCTTATATAGCTATTACTTACCTAGCACCAAACATTAGTCGATATTCTCACAACCAATTAAATAGTTCACACTAGTAAATACCATCGTAACACTCTACGTTAGGTAGCTACCTATGAACAAGGCAATAAGAATACACTACTCCCTATATCTCCTAGTATACATCCAATACCAGACACGTCAACACACGTAATCACACCACACCATCTAAACTCAAGTTATTATATTCAATATACTTCCACCATCATTATAATTTCACAATTTATAGCCATTCTAATACATGCGAATATTTCACTATAACTTCACATCACATACGGCCCTATAATTATAACCACGACATGCCACACATATTATAGTCACCAAAACTTATAACTAAGCACATACTTACCCGTGCATGGTGCACACCCACACACGCTAACATTTCATTCATATTTACCAATCATATGATTACAAACTCAGTACATCGACACGCTTAGTTTAGCTAGCACACATACCTTTACACGGGCAAGTCCTTAGTAAATATCTATACCACAAGACCAACACCTATAGCTATATACTGGTTAGTGACCCACAATCATGTGCGTAACACAACCGGACACAAACAATCCAAACATTATACACACATCATCCATCACTATACACCAACCACATACAAATACACCAACGTACATAGAGTATACCCACTCAAGCTTGAGTGAGACTCAAAATCATAGCAGAATAATTCCATATACATAACACAGCATCCATACACATACCAATACTATCTAATGCATATACGTCTACCAACATAACCACATACATATCAAAATGTCAAACACCCTTAATATCTAATCAGGTAATATCACATATTTCAACCACATCATATACCATGATATTATTACATACATTAGCACACCTATAATTACAATACTCCCCCTAATAAATACAGCCATCGTATAGTCACATACATGTATCATATATTCATACCATATCCATTCATCTATAATTGGCACACCAATACACTTACTTCATCCATTAGTTAAGATATGCAATAGCCGTGTATACCTCATGGCATACACGCACACAACATCCATAAAAGCAAGCAATACCAAATCAAAATTATATTTCTACTACCATTTATATATATATCACACATATACTCACACAGCAATCACATGACTACTCGCGTCTACGCACAATACGTAACTACGTACGAGCACACACTCACGCGTACAACACATAGGTCACATAATAGGCCTACCCACTTTAACTATACGTACACCTATTATTATCGCACCTAACATACATATAGTTTTACCAATCATATTATTTCAACCATCATAAGTATCCCCTACTACATACACTCTATTAGACATTCCAATACATGATTTTATATACATAGACGCCCCTAGAGTGGTATAGCTATCCACGTGCATATCTATAAATATTAACACACTTACAATTTCATAACATCGTGAATAACTCTAAGTATATATATATCACACAATAGGCAAACATTATCATACTATAGGGGTACACTCATTCAAGCCCACATACGCAACTTAGGTACATGCACTACTATAACATCACAAAAAGTCCAAGGACCCACTACTAGACTGGAGCGACGTAAACAACGGCAACACTAGTGGGATAACTAGGCAGAAGGAAGGAAACCAGGATTAGATGGCGTAACGAACAAGATTGTAAAAATGAGTTCAGGTAGAGCGAGGACAAGGAGGTAAATAGATCAAGTGGAACTGAGATATAATTGTGGATGTTTAGGCGGGGAAGAAAGATGTAAATATTACTCTCATAAGTTTTCGGAAATAGAACGTGAATAGCGAAAGTCAAAAACACTAAAAGTATAAAACGGTCACATTTTGAAAAGTTGGAGTTCTCCTCCGTATAAACGATATTCGAAGATTGATAAAATGAGTTGTTCGAAATAAGTTTGAGTTGAATACACATATAAGAGGAATGGTTTATTGGCTTATCGGAAATCATTATGAAAGGAAGTAAATCGTTCATACGAACATTAAGGACGTAGTCTTAGAAAATATCATACGGCGGTGATTTAATAATGTTGGCAAAAGTTTTGAAACGAAATTAAATTAACGAAAGAATTTTAAACTCGTGCTAAATACTTTCAAAGTCCTTAAGCCAGGAAAATCTTAAATAATCAATGTTGAAACTACCTTTTAGTGTAACCAGGATTTGCCAAAAGAAATCGTTTTACACAAAGCTCTAGACATACGGGCTAACGAGCCTAGCACGGACATAAAATATTCGAAATTCAATTTAGTTTAGAAATTTTTTTTTTCTAAAAGCATGTATGGTGAACGGAAAACTTAATAGTAGGTTTATTAAAATTTGTAATAAGCTTTAAAACCAAATTATGGAAGGTCTAGATCGTGAGAAAGTTATGAAGACGTAATTTTCCAAAAATTGTAATAGAGAAAATGTTGAACATATCCTTGGTTTGTTGAAAGCTGAAATCATGTGTGACTTGAAAAGTATATTAAAGGAAACGCGGTGAGTCAATTGTATGGCATAAGTAAGATAAGAAATATTATAAATCGAATTGGGCAAAAATAAAGGCACGATTCAGAATAAAATTTATATAAGAAGGGACAAGGTGTTTTCATGGGTACGGAAAGTATAGACTGGCAAAATACAATGGGTTAGCATTCCAAATTTTCGACAAAATTTTTAGAGATCCTTAAGTCAACGAAGGAGCATGAAGTATAAATATATAAATATTAAAATTTCGAACGAATTTAAACTTAGGAAAAAGGAAGTCGAAAGTGTAGTGACCCTGTGCTATGAGGAACAAACACTAGAGGGGGGGTGAATAGTGTTTTATAGAATTATAAGGAATTTACGCCAAATAAAACCCTAATTAACCAACAAATGCGGAATACAATAAGTGAACAACAACACAAAGAACAATGCAATGCAAACATGCAATCTACCCTGGTTCGGTGCCACCCAAGTCTTCCCGACTTGTTACCGGTGCCCTACTCCAGCAACACCCGGATCCCCTCCGGATACTCTAGCAAACCGCTAGAGATTTCCTTTAGCCCACTTGCGGAAACCCCACAAGTGCAATCGACCTACAATCGATGTCCGTGTATCCCACAACCCGGGAACACGCAAAACCCTAAATCCCACAACTTGGGATTTAGGCAAACTCTCACAAACCGAGAGCAAAACTAAATCTTGACTCCCACAACTTGGGATCAAGCCAACACTCTCATCAACCGAGAGTAAACAACAATATAAATGTATTGAAGATGAAATAAATAGCTTCTTACCACAAAATCCTATGCCTTGAGAAATACTTACCAATTTAGGGCAAGAATGGATTTTGAGGAAGATGAGATCACCAAACCCTAGCTCCACCAAGATGGACAGCAATAGATGGCTAGGGTGAAGATGGTGACTTGGATTCAAGCTCTTAGCTTGAGAAGCTCACAAAGAATGAGAATCTCTCTTGAGGAATTGGGCTCAAAGAGTAAGGGAGAGATTCTTGTAAGATGAGAGAGCTTGAAATAGGAGTTGAATGGCTCTTCTCAAAGGTGTGAAAAAGTCTCTAATTTCAGCCTTGGATCCCTGGTTAGAAGCACACAAACTTATATAGGGAAGAGAGAAAACGGTCATAAAATTCGTGGCATTAAATTCCCAACGGATCTATTTCTGAAGCTGCTTAATCGGTCTAAGAAGGGTCATCAACCGACTAGATTGACAACTAGTCGGTCAGTGAGCCTTCTTGGACCGACTAGATGGTTAACAGAGAAGATGGTGAAAATCTGGGCAAGAACTAGTCGGTCTAAGAAGGATCATCAACCGACTAGATTGACAACTAGTCGGTCAGTGAACCTTCTTGGACCGACTAGATTTGAAACTAGTCGGTCTAAGAAGGATCATCAACCGACTAGATTGTCATTTAATGCATTAACCATCCTTCTTGAACCAACTAACTGGTCAACAGTGCAAAGGTTGAATTAACAAGGAAAAGTAGTCGGTCTGAGAAGAAACACCAACCGACTAGATCGTCATTTAGTCGGTCGGTGAGCCTTCTTGGACCGACTAATTGGTCAACAAATTGTCTTCAATTGATTAGGATAACTAGTCGGTCTGAGTAGGATTTCCAACCGACTAAATCGTCATCTAGTCGGTCGGTGAACCTTCTCGGACCGACTAATTGACCAACAGAGAATGGGCTGAGTTGAGCAAGGATATCTAGTTGGTTCACGAAGGATTCCCAACCGATTAGATCGTCATCTAGTCGGTTGGTTCTTCTTCTTGAACCAACTAAGATGCATATGAAGCCGTGAAATGAAACGATAGGCTACGATAAAGTTTCTAATGGCTTCTAAGGCAATCCTAGAGATAAGATATGAAAGTTATGAAGATTTATAGGCAAGTACTACTCAAGGCTTAACATTCTACTAAACCGAAGCTAGAAGACAATATAAATAACATGACGAACCGTCTTCGAAGCTTCAACATGGAGAATCCAAATCCCTTGACTTCATGAATACTCCTTGAGCTTCAACAAAGCTCCAGGCACAACGATCACGCGTTCTGAGGAAGTCTTGGGACGTCGCTTGATATGAACAAATTACTTTGGCGACGATCTCCATAATTCTTCATGGACTTGAGTCTTTTAGTTGAATGACTTGAATATCTTCAACGTCATGGTCTTCGAAGCTTTTGACTCATCCATTCCTTTCTTCTCTTTGGATTGAATCTCCATTCATTTGTTGATGCCATTGGCTTGAGGTTTGAAGTAGCCTTTGAGTACTTCAAGCCAATGCTTCACATTTGTTGATCTACCAAGTCCTCCACTTGAATCAACACGTGTAGTCACTTTTGATCTTCTTGAATCTAATTGGTGAATTTTCAGCTAACTGCAATCACAAGAGTTAGTCACAATGATTTGTGTTTGATCATCATCAAAATCAAGGTGGAGAGTCCAATACTCAACATTCTCCCCCTTTTTGATGATGACAAACCAAATATAAACAAAACAAATAATTGTGCATTAAATATACTTACTCCCCCTGCAATGATGCCAATCAAGTTAATATCAATAATCAATAGCATCATTTAGCAGTTAATAATGTGTGTATCACATGAGGTTGTGTATATATCGCATGAATGAGCAGAAATGATATGCATACACAATACAAATCATATAGGTGATACACATCATAAACATGAGCATGATTACCAACATATATATAATGTAATCAATATAAACCAAGATAATCACCAATGCTCCCCCTGAATCATATACATGAACGATCATACATAAAGTCTATATGATTCAAGTTATTATTTAACACTCAACAATTAATAAGCACATCTTGTTTATTTCTCTCCCCCTTTGTCATTAACAAAAAGATGTGGGGGTATAGAAACAACAAATGCAATAATAGAGTGGAAAACATAAAGGTATAACAATTGTAAAGTTCTCTAATGTAAAGTTACCAATAGAAAACAAGATATCGAAATAAAGATATCAATTGCAAGAGCACATATCCAACAACAACTCAACTACCTTCAATTATCACAAAAAGATAAGCAATAAGCATATGCGATAAAAGATTCAATAGATACTAATTGTAAAGAGTAGTGTGAGCAGTGTTAGAAAAGTGACAATGCAAAAATCATGACATCACTTGAGAAAGAAAAAACAAGTAGTCAAATAGTGTCAAATACCCAAACGGATTCAATTATCACAAAATTTACAACAGTAAGCACAATGTGATAGATTGTCCTGAGAAACCAATAGTATATTTGACAAGATATATTAAGCATAATTTAGTGCATGGAAAACAATTCTATGTTTTCATACAAGCATGTCTATTTAATCAATATAATCGTCAAGCGACGAAGTAAACAAACATGTTTTCATACACATTGTGATCAATATAATCAATACCAATTGTAATCACCCTCAATTTAATCAAATGTTTTTATACACATGGTTACTATAGAAATTCTTAACCATGTGTACAAAGTTATATTATAATATAATAACACAAATTAAGTAGGCATTACAAAGTGATATAATGGCATGTGATAACAATCGTAGGTATACCAAATCATCTTCAAAAACTATTACGGCTACACTCCACAAAGCATCTCCAAAAGTAAGCATACCAGATATAAGTGAAGTGTGCGAGGAGGGGTGACAAGGTGATACAATGAAAATGAATATCGAATATCTATATCACGCAAAAGTGTTATGCCAAAATAGAGATAGTAACATCATGAAACGTATGGCATACACAATTCTAGCACCCTAGGAAACTAATTGAAGCAATGTTCAAAAAGAACCATAGTACAAGCATGCATTCCAGAATAGATACTCACATAATGAGTCAAAGATAAGCATGGAATGCCATGAGCATGTAAGGATGATATTCAGTATCAATAGTCTAACAATAGTAAATATGATACCAAATGTAAATATGATATGTAGATATGAAACCAATCATAGTCTAACAAAGTATGCAAAGCATGGCAATTTAATGTCAAGATCATGATATCACTTGAGAAGGAAACCAAGTGAACACATAGAGACAGGATCTCATCCTAGCTCAATTATCACAAAAGATTCAACATTAGGCATAATGTGACAAAACATCTTTTGAGCAAAGGCATGAAGATAGTCTACTATCAAAGTCACAAGGTAGGACATAAACGAATAAAATTATCATGAACATCGCATGTATGCATACCAATTGTGCGAATAGAATAAAAACTTGTGTAAGCACAATATAATCGGATGTGGCATCAAAGAAGTCATAGTGCATCAAGATATATTCTTGGAAGAATATCTATGACAGAATATACATATCATCAAACACAATATAAAGCTTATGTGATCGTGTATAGCACAAGTTATCTCTAACATCTCATCAAAAATAGCATAAAATATGAGCATGAGATGAGGGATGACAAAGTGAGAAATATAGCTTGAAGATCACTAGCTAATATGAATGAATGTTATGTTACTTGTGTAAATATCATACATGAGAGATTTAGCTATAGACATGAAAGATCTCTTGAATAATATTATAGCTAAACATCAGTCATGAAGTAATTAAAATGACAAGTAACATACATTGATCACCCCAAATCATATCAATACATCTCATAAAGATAATCATATAAACTATAAGAAAAGTATGAGATGTGAGGTGATACAATGAACAAATATGCATAAAGATCCTAAGTGATTAATCTTATACATGGCATGAATTATGTATAACGTGATGAAGTATATCATGCCATAAAGAAATGAAAGATTCTACTAGAATGGTATGACAGATCATGATATGGTCTAAATAATCCATGAATATAGTCATCAATGAGAATTAGGTACAAGTTGTAGAATCAAAGTAGCAATGAATCTTAAGATCAACATACTTAAAATAATCTAATAAACAAACAAGCATGTCATACACATCAGTTATCATATCCATAATATTTAACAATCTTCACAAAGAAGCATGCATGTGAGGAATGCGATGTGTAATGACAACGTGTTCCAAAGATATGAATATCAATAAACAGCTAACCAATTCATTAACAAGGTAGTCACATAAACACACAATCTTCATGAGGGTGTGACAAGAATGAGCTAATGAAGAAGTATGCTATATTACACAAATCGAATATATTAAACTACCAATTGAAAACATGGTAGTCAAAACCAATATATTAAAATACCAATTGTGCAAAACACATACTTACAACCATTTAGCTCTCCCTATATGTATGCATCTCCAATGCACCATCCTTTCCTTTGAATTGATCCGTCATTTGTAAACCAAGGAATGTGTAGGGTATGCATCTTGCACAAAAATCTGTCAATTCAACAATTGGTGGTATCCAAAAACTTTTTGGATCCAATAGGTTAATGAACAAAATCAAGTAGTCCAATAACCAATCATTTACCAATTGTAAATAACACTCATCAATAGAAATGCATGACATGCATTAATATGAGTTATTATAATCACAAAAATCATACATATAAGGAATTAACAATTCTCAATCATTAGAAATTGGAAGCACCTAGATTAATAATTCATATGCATATGATTTAATCACAATACATTCTTATGAATACACACATCTAATACAATAGTGTGTGCAAGAAAGATTCCTCGTTCAATATGTATATGTGCACAAAAAAAAACATTCACTGCACAACACATATTGAAGGAAGACATGAAAAGTAATACCATAAAGAGTGTGCATGAAATCCATAAAGTATTAATTTTCATAACCAAATTTCTCTTTCCTTTGGCATATCAACTAGATAGGAATGTGCAAATTGATAATATATCACCAAGGGTTAGAGAAATCAACTAATCTATATGCATAACATAATATGAATGAAATGCAATGACATATAGAGGAACATAACATGATAGCAATCAAACCAAGTCATACTCCCACAAAATCATACAACAATGCAAACTTGGGAGTAAGGGACGAACTCACATATATATATGGGTACAAAAAGTAATCATACAAGCATGGTACCCAAGCATGAAGTGTAATATGAGTGAGTAAGCAAGGTGTAAATCAAATAAAGATTAGAGTTTGATTTTCATATATAGTCGCATGAGAATATGTCATTCCTAATATACGATTCTATATGTGTGTTCATATCGTGCCTAAAAACAATCTTAGGAATCCAAAAGATAGTGATTTGGGACTCTTAAGAAGAGGAGGTGTCATGAGTATGAAGTTGGGATGCACGCTTGTGAAGTGGAACATAAATATAAGCGTGTCCCGTGTGTAAGACATGCAAATGCGCATTAGTTCTATCATGAAAATTTTTAAGCCACATGTTATAAATAATCCTCGAATAAACATATGAGTAAGAATTATGAATACACAATGCACATTAGTCAAGAATTTGACACACGTGAAATACATAGATATGAATGACATACAAGACACACAATATGCAAACATGGGATATGCATGAGATAGTCTCAAACACAAAGTGACATCTACATGCATCCAACACACATGGATACCAAATGTAAGAATATACTTACAACATTAAGCTCCCCCTACTTTGGTGCATCACTTAAGCACCAACAACTCCATTTGGAGTGAGAATCTTTGCTAATCAAGGAGTTGGTAGTGTTGGTATCCCAAAGTGGATTGAACCTAGAAAACATAAATTTTGGTATCCAAAAACCTTTTTGGATCCGATGGGTTAGGCAACAAATTTAAAATACTAAATTCAAATAATTGTAACCCATATCCTAAAGTAATCATACACAATATTAATGAAACATGTAATCATGTCACTAAATAAATATTTAACCAAATTCATGCATATACCAATTGTACCAAAAATAAGTATATATATATTATAATCCAAACGCATGACATGTATCACATGCAACAAAACATGAATATGAGCCAACGCATGTGTTGCAAGAAGAAATATTAAATATTCTAAACATGAAAATCATAAACACAATGATTTACAAATAATCATGCAATGGAAATTAAATTCAATATGAATTTACGTTTCTAATCACACATGAGCATGTAAGGCCAAAATGCAAACAAAAGAATAAATCAATTCTTAACACAAATGCTTTGGTACCCATAAAATGAATATAAACTTATGGTACCAAGCAATGAAGGGTCAACGAAAACTAACCCTTCGGAAACCAAGTCCAAGAGGACCGTGATTTCCCAACATAATCATCATTCATAATGATATCATTAATATAAGATTGCACATACATATCCTTAGCATGAATGCTAGTGTTCTTAGGACCCCAAATAGTGTATGATTTGGGAATCCTCTTCCTAGTGATTGCATGCACAAAAGGTTGATTTCTACGTGGTGCATGTGGCCTAGGAGCATGAGATCTAGCAAGAGCATGAGGAACATTGTGTTGTGCAAAAGCATGATGATGTGTATATGATCCATGGTGTGGTGTTGCATACATACGTGGATGAATATGAGGTGTGTATGCATGAGGATGATCATGAGAATAAGCATGCACATGTGGATGTGATGTGTGATCATAAGCATGTGAAGGTGCATGAGCATGAGTACGTGCATGAGAGTGTCTCAAATGAGTGTTTGCACGTGCTCGTGGGTGTGAAACATAGAAACCATCATTAGTAGAAATGTGAGGAGTGGATGCATTCCTACGTGTATTGGTGTACATGAAAGCATGTCCCTTCCTTTGATGTCCACCCAAAGTGGGTTTCTTTCCAAAGGAGGGAGGAATAGGAGTGGTGGTTTCCTTAGTAGTAGAACTACCCAAGTTGTTATAGACACCACTCGTGGATGCACCGGAGGATGGCCTCACTAAATCTATAGTTGTTTCACTATAGGAGGTGCGTGCATTCAAGATGGATGCATGTGTGGTGAGCTCGTGCACTTGGGATTTGAGATTCTCATTCTCAATGCCCAAACAAGTGTTTTGAGATTGAAGATTTTCAATCTCAAGATCGTTACTATCCACAATGGAAACACGATCAAGTTGAGATTTGAGGGACTCCACCTCATTTCTCAACATGCTATTTTGAGTAAGCAAACTTGCTTTCTCAATAGCGAGTGTCTCAACAATGGTGTCATTGTTAGAGGTGCTACATGAAGATGTGTTAGAGAGACTAGCAATCTTATTCTTAGCATCACAATATTTATGCATAAGCTTTTGATATTTATCAAATAATTGCTTAAGTTCAATTTTAAGATCATCCGTTGTTACCTCTTCATCGTCGCTATCGCTTTCACTTGAATCGCTTGATTTGTCACTGGAGTCGTCCTCTCGTGCCATCAAGCCCATGAATGAATCCATTTCATCATTGGAGGAAGAACACTCCGAGGTGGACTCTTCTTGCTCCGCTAGCATGTGCCATATTTGATATGCCGTTGTTGCCTTGGACACACGCATAAGAATGTTATGAGATAAATACTCAAGCAAGATATCCATTACCTCTTGATGTTTCTTCACCAATTCTTTTTGCTTATTTGTCCATTCATATTCGGAAGTGGTAGGTGCACGAAGGGGCTTTTCCACAAGCTTCCAATAATCCTCATCGATGGATTGAATATAGGCCTTCATCTTCACACACCAACTTTGATAGTTGGGTCCAATGAGATATAGTGGAATAAGACTTCGTGTGATGTTGTTGTTGGTTGACATAGCTATAACCTCGCTCCGATACCAATTGTAGTGACCCTGTGCTATGAGGAACAAACACTAGAGGGGGGGTGAATAGTGTTTTATAGAATTATAAGGAATTTACGCCAAATAAAACCCTAATTAACCAACAAATGCGGAATACAATAAGTGAACAACAACACAAAGAACAATGCAATGCAAACATGCAATCTACACTGGTTCGGTGCCACCCAAGTCTTCCCGACTTGTTACCGGTGCCCTACTCCAGCAACACCCGGATCCCCTCCGGATACTCTAGCAAACCGCTAGAGTATCCGGAGGGGATCCGGGTGTTGCTGGAGTAGGGCACCGGTAACAAGTCGGGAAGACTTGGGTGGCACCGAACCAGGGTAGATTGCATGTTTGCATTGCATTGTTCTTTGTGTTGTTGTTCACTTATTGTATTCCGCATTTGTTGGTTAATTAGGGTTTTATTTGGCGTAAATTCCTTATAATTCTATAAAACACTATTCACCCCCCCTCTAGTGTTTGTTCCTCATAGCACAGGGTCACTACAATTGGTATCAACCGCTAGAGATTTCCTTTAGCCCACTTGCGGAAACCCCACAAGTGCAATCGACCTACAATCGATGTCCGTGTATCCCACAACCCGGGAACACGCAAAACCCTAAATCCCACAACTTGGGATTTAGGCAAACTCTCACAAACCGAGAGCAAAACTAAATCTTGACTCCCACAACTTGGGATCAAGCCAACACTCTCATCAACCGAGAGTAAACAACAATATAAATGTATTGAAGATGAAATAAATAGCTTCTTACCACAAAATCCTATGCCTTGAGAAATACTTACCAATTTAGGGCAAGAATGGATTTTGAGGAAGATGAGATCACCAAACCCTAGCTCCACCAAGATGGACAGCAATAGATGGCTAGGGTGAAGATGGTGACTTGGATTCAAGCTCTTAGCTTGAGAAGCTCACAAAGAATGAGAATCTCTCTTGAGGAATTGGGCTCAAAGAGTAAGGGAGAGATTCTTGTAAGATGAGAGAGCTTGAAATAGGAGTTGAATGGCTCTTCTCAAAGGTGTGAAAAAGTCTCTAATTTCAGCCTTGGATCCCTGGTTAGAAGCACACAAACTTATATAGGGAAGAGAGAAAACGGTCATAAAATTCGTGGCATTAAATTCCCAACGGATCTATTTCTGAAGCTGCTTAATCGGTCTAAGAAGGGTCATCAACCGACTAGATTGACAACTAGTCGGTCAGTGAGCCTTCTTGGACCGACTAGATGGTTAACAGAGAAGATGGTGAAAATCTGGGCAAGAACTAGTCGGTCTAAGAAGGATCATCAACCGACTAGATTGACAACTAGTCGGTCAGTGAACCTTCTTGGACCGACTAGATTTGAAACTAGTCGGTCTAAGAAGGATCATCAACCGACTAGATTGTCATTTAATGCATTAACCATCCTTCTTGAACCAACTAACTGGTCAACAGTGCAAAGGTTGAATTAACAAGGAAAAGTAGTCGGTCTGAGAAGAAACACCAACCGACTAGATCGTCATTTAGTCGGTCGGTGAGCCTTCTTGGACCGACTAATTGGTCAACAAATTGTCTTCAATTGATTAGGATAACTAGTCGGTCTGAGTAGGATTTCCAACCGACTAAATCGTCATCTAGTCGGTCGGTGAACCTTCTCGGACCGACTAATTGACCAACAGAGAATGGGCTGAGTTGAGCAAGGATATCTAGTTGGTTCACGAAGGATTCCCAACCGATTAGATCGTCATCTAGTCGGTTGGTTCTTCTTCTTGAACCAACTAAGATGCATATGAAGCCGTGAAATGAAACGATAGGCTACGAGAAAGTTTCTAATGGCTTCTAAGGCAATCCTAGAGATAAGATATGAAAGTTATGAAGATTTATAGGCAAGTACTACTCAAGGCTTAACATTCTACTAAACCGAAGCTAGAAGACAATATAAATAACATGACGAACCGTCTTCGAAGCTTCAACATGGAGAATCCAAATCCCTTGACTTCATGAATACTCCTTGAGCTTCAACAAAGCTCCAGGCACAACGATCACGCGTTCTGAGGAAGTCTTGGGACGTCGCTTGATATGAACAAATTACTTTGGCGACGATCTCCGTAATTCTTCATGGACTTGAGTCTTTTAGTTGAATGACTTGAATATCTTCAACGTCATGGTCTTCGAAGCTTTTGACTCATCCATTCCTTTCTTCTTTTTGGATTGAATCTCCATTCATTTGTTGATGCCATTGGCTTGAGGTTTGAAGTAGCCTTTGAGTACTTCAAGCCAATGCTTCACATTTGTTGATCTACCAAGTCCTCCACTTGAATCAACACGTGTAGTCACTTTTGATCTTCTTGAATCTAATTGGTGAATTTTCAGCTAACTGCAATCACAAGAGTTAGTCACAATGATTTGTGTTTGATCATCATCAAAATCAAGGTGGAGAGTCCAATACTCAACAGAAAGGATACCTTCAGAAAGTCAAGATTTGCAACGGAGAGGTTCGAAAATAATTTACGGCAGTAGCTTATTACAATATTTCGGCAAAATTTCGAAATTCAAGGAATGAAATCCGATCAACTATAGTGTGAAAATTAGGCCCATGCTAAGTGCTTACAAGTTTTAAAACTGAAGAGAAATTCCAAATAAATAACATTTAAAATACTTTTTAGAGGGACCCGGATTTGCCAAACAATGATTTATACAAGACCTTAAAGTACGAGTAAAATGAACCCACTACTGATATCTATTATACATTTGACAACATTTTTTGAATTCTAGGGCTGACTAGGACAAGATAAAGAGTGTCTGAGATTTGATCTTAGTAAATCAATGGTTGAGATTGGATTTTGTGAAAATTTTAGTGGGAAAAGTTAAATTTTGGTGGGAAAAGTGTCTTGGGAACTAAAACTTTGAAATTAGAAGTGTCTTGGGAAAGATTGTGAAGATTAAATTTTGGGGGAAAGTGCCTTGGGAACCTAAACGTTGAAATTAAAAGTGCATTGGGAAAGATTGCGGAGAAGCATGATCCATTAAATTAAACAAAATAAAAAATTTAGCGTAAAACAATTTAGCGGAACAACAAATTAGTGTTAAAACCCATGAGGTTAGTTGTTTCGCGCCGAAGGCGCCCGCTAAATTTTTTTACGCTAAATTTTTTTACGCTAATTTGTTGTCCGCGCCAAAGGCGCGGGTGCCAAATTTATTGTTTGACGTCAAGTTTGTTGTTCCGCGCCGAGGCGTCTGCGCCGAATTTGTTGTTCCGCGCTGAAGGCGCCCGGGCCAAAGGTGCCCGTGCCGCTAAATATTTTTACGCTAATTTATTGGTCTGTTAAATTTTGACCGTGAAGATAATTTTTCGGCGAACAAAAATTTCGCAGGGGAAATCTTAAATGAACCGTGCCCGCGGCACGAGTTATGACTATATGAAAATAATCGAAGTTCTATTTATCTTGGAAGACATTCTAACGCAATCAAAATTATAGTAGAATTTTTTTTAACCCAAATACGAGAAATATTGGTTAGCAAAAGCTACGAGATTAAAAATTTCAACCAATAGACTTCAAAACCTACGAAAGGATTTTAACTCGATCGAATATGGAGGAATTAAATATTCAAGAAGGGGGGTTTTCATCAAGAATTGCTTCTACACGAAGCTCCGGGATATAATGCACATTAATGCACCAGAGTCAAGAGGACTCGTGCCAGAAACGTGTAAACCCAAATCACACTTAACAACCAGCCTAGCTATCGAACCCTATTCTAGCAAACATAACATATTCAAGCAACCAAACATATTCCAGCAAACAAGACTGTCTAAAGGAAGAAGGCAACCAGACTGAGGGTCACCTGCGATAATCTCGTCCACAGTCTCAGCCTCAACTACAGTCATCAGGGAAGCCTGCCGAAAAGCCTGCTTCTGTGGAACAAGGGCTTCCCCACGTCTAACAGCTACGGGTGCTTTTCGTAGTTGAGCTCCGACTGGCACTTTCCCCGGACGCCTAGCCCTCGGACAGTCCTTTAAGGTATGCGCTGCGGCGTCACAAATCAAGCACTGGCCCAGCCTCCGCCTGCACTGTTCCTTCTTATGACCAATCTTGCCACAATGATGGCACACCTTCTGACTCGGCCCAGCTTCCGGTGCTTGCTGCTGCGGAACTCCATCCGATGCCTTCCGCAGCAGATTTGCATGCCGACAATCCTTCGTCGAATGAGTAGCACCACCACAAACCAAACACTGACCTAGAAAGCTCCTGCACGTCTCCTTGACGTGCCCAGTCTTGCCGCAGAAATAACAAACCTTCCGAGTAGATCCACCACCAGCTCGGATCTGACGTCTTCTAGCCATCTAGCGCCATAGAAACGGACCAAAATTAGACTCAAAGCTTAATGACTCGGATGCCGAACTTAGCTCATTGGACATTCTAATATTATTATCGTTATTCCGATATTCGCAGTTACAGAAGAGAGGACCTACATGGGCCACCAACAAAACCTGTCACGCCCCGCTTCCCTAAAATGGAGGCGAGACGTGAAAAGGTCCGCACGAGAGTGAAGCTGTGAAGCCCCAAACCTGATAAGCGTCAATAAAACATAAGCAGGTCCATGTAACCACAAACGGAACAACAATAATATCACAAGGAGAGACAGAAATAAAATCTCAAATCTCAGAATTTGTCCAACATTAAAATTAAGTTCAACATCCAGAAAATCCACCAGGCTAAAAGAAAGAGTCTAAGGGCCCAAACATGGCCAACAAATGTACAAACAAAGGTGTCACGCACCGACAACTAACAGGAATCCTGAAACAAAAGGAAACAACAAGATCCTAAGAAGGATCACAGGTATTCTCAAACTCCTCGCCAAACAACAGAGTCGGGCACGAACTCCACGAACTCGTCGCCCTCAACAACAATCTCAGGCTCGGCAACTAACATGCGACACCCAAAGAGAAAGGGGCACATGTCAGCAAGTCTAAAAAGACTTGGGCAAGGAAACTGAAAGGAAAGTAAACTAGCAGTTCTAAAAGCATGCATGACATGGCAGTTTTAGTATGAGTGCACAAGTAAGACGTGGTGTAACAATAAGTGCGAGAGAACAATTATCACGGCATGTCAAGAGTAGCCAAGCTACTAACAATCTCAATCTTTTCACTAGACACGTTTTCAAGTTATTTGTAGATGTTTACGCCTTACAGCTGAACTGTTGGACATTCACACTGAGTGGCTACTTAACAACTACCCCAGAACCCAGAGCTTACGCCTTACAACTGCAGTTGCTGATCGGGCAGACTCCCAGTTGAATGACCGCTTAACTCTTACCCCTCCCACATGTTCACGAGCCAGGGTCCCTGTACACGATGCTCAGTAAATGAGCCAGGGTTGCCCTGCACAGGAGCTCGTATTCTAGTTCACGATTCATAAGTATTTGGCGTAGGGTGCACCTAGCCTCACGAATTCGGGCGTTGGGGTTAGCAACTTATTTAGCCCGCTTCTGGAACACGAGCCAGGTAACACAAGTATTGTAGCGTGTGCTACGAATGCGGCATTCAACATGGATGGCATGGCATGTAGTAAGGCGTACAGATAAGGAATTAAACATGGCAGTTTAATATGCATAAACAACAAGTTAAAAGGGTTGGATCTAGCTTCGTTGTCAAGCTAGATCAATTGAGGTGACGGATCTATTTTCGTTGTCAAACTAGATCAAATAGGCGTCTAGGCGGCTATCATTTCACCGTCTAGTCTCTTTTACGCTACAATAAGCAAATGGCCTAAAACATGGCCTAAACCCTAAGTGGCAAGTTTCACTTGCCTCGCACCAAGGAAGACGATCAACGAGGCATGCCACGAAATGTTATATACGGAGATGAAATCGCTATCATGGCAAAACAATATTAGAACAACATCCAACCTAGTTTTATTAGGGTTTCACAAAAACACAAACGGGTTATGAGAACATTAAAGGATCGAGTTATTACCGAGTTGTTAGCGGAAGAACGATGCCGAGCAAGCACGGCGACAGAAGAAACGATCCGGGGAAACCTAGGGTTCAGATCTGGAAATGGGGAGAAAATCTGGAGAAATGGGGGTTTGGGGATTTTCCGGCGACCTAGAGGTGGTGGCCGGCCAAAATGGAGAGGGGGAGAGGCTCTTGATGAAGGAGGAGGGCTAGATGAAGGTTGGGGAAGATCAGAGGTTAAGGGGGAAGGAAAGAAGCCAGGAGAAGAGAAAGAAAGAAAAGAAACGAAGTGGGGTATTTATAGAAAATGACTTGGCGGCTGCCCAGAAATTAGGGTTTCGACACTGATTAGTCGGTCAAAGAAGGTTGGCTGACCGACTAGTTTAGCAACTAGTCGGTCGGTCGATTTACTGTGACCGACTAACACCAAGCAGCGAAAGTAGGAAAAAAAACTGAGTAATGAATTAGTCGGTCTGTGAAGGCCCGTCGACCGACTAGTTTGCAACCTAGTCGGTCGGTGAGTGTTCATGGACCGATTAACGATAAACAGTAACTTAGGTGAAATCTACTGATAGAAACTAGTCGGTCTGAGAGCAAGTTCTGACCGACTAGTTGAGCATCTAGTCGGTCGGTGATCGTTCTTAGACCGACTAAAAGTAAACAGTAACTTCTGAATAATCAACAAAGCCCACTAGTCGGTCCATGAAGGTTTGCCGACCGACTAAATCATATTCTAGTCGGTCGGTTCCCCTTCTTGTATCGGCTAACGTGCACCAAAAGTTCCGAAATGGAGCGCGAAGCTCCGGAATCGATTTCCAAGACTCCTAGGCTTGATCTAACAATAAGATATGACCAATATGAAGCCCGTCACGAATGACTTACTCCGAAATCGACGATCAACGGAAGAAGCTAGGAAAACACGACGAAACGAACGAAAACGAAAACTACGGAGATGGAAAATCACATCCGAGGAGAAAATCCACCAAGCATATATTTTTAATATAGATAATCCAATTACATGAAAACCAGTCATTACAGAAGGTTAGGGTGTGATTGATTTATTACGAATAGCTAGGAATTTCTATCGATATGGAGTTTGCAAGAGATTAGATTCTAATCGATGGAAAGGCCTAGATATTCGATTTAGGTTTATAATCGAGATTCACTAGGCTTGGTTTGCAAGAGATTGGACCAACGCTAGTATTTTTATTATAAATCTATACCCATATTCATTTGCAAGAGATTGAACGAATACGAGCTATCACAATCTAGATCGTGACTCGAGTTTGCACGAGAGTGGGCTCGAGAAGCGATTGAACGATGATGTCGATCCTAATGCTACTGGCTTAGGTTAGGGTTTGCACGAGAGTGTGCCCTAATCTAGGTTGCTATAGACCGGCAATAGCGAGAGAGTGTAAGCTTGGTTCTCTATTCAGTTACAACTAGTTCACCCGAATTCAAGTCTTGCAAAATTGAGATTCACGATTCACAGAGATAAATGACGATCCTTAGCAGGGATTCCCTAGCCATAGACGCTTTTATAACATTGAATTTGAATTGTTAATTGAACGACTGTGACAACAACATTCTACAAACCATCCTTCCACCAATAGCTTAGTGATTAAGATAGAGTACCATCATTAGTCCCTCATCGTGTTCGATACCCACTCGCCACTACACCGTGTGCTTGCGGTAAGACTACGACTGTCTCTCGGGTGTGTATCCAGGGGCCGATTACCACACTACAACACAAGATCTTCAATATTTGGATATAGGTAAAAGATTTTTGTAAGTATTTCTTTCTTACATCTTGTGTGAGGAGTTCTCTCATTAGAGAGGTGTTGTCTCATTAAGATGTGTTGTCCATTATGTGAGTGTATGTCCTTATGAGAACGTGTTGTACTTTTTGTGTCTCGATTGTGATGTGTTTAGTGGATCCCTTGTCCATGTGTGGACATGTTGTTGGATATATGGGAATTATTCCGAACTAGAATAAATTTGTGTGTTTGCGATTATGACTCTCTTTGTGCTGATTGTGTACTTGCGATTGATGTTAGCTTCTGTATTACTCTTTATTATTACACGTTGATTAAGTTTTAATTAGGTAACTCTAATTGATATCTTAAGTAGAATTCCTATAAGATTTTATAATTTTAATAGACACTATTCACCTCCTATCTAGTGTTTTATTTACTATCTTATGTAACGACCAGCTCTAAGGGGGCCATTACTATTTGATATATTTGCAGGTCTTGTAGTTAACCAATGAAAATAACATAGCATACGATGCAGAGATGTACAAAATACTCAACTATCATCCAGTTATTTCAATCCAAATTAAACAACACACTCCAACAGCTTACACATGGATACTTGAATATCACACACACACACACACACCCACCCACCCACCCACCCACCCACCCACCCACCCACCCACCCCCCTAAACTCTAGAAATCTGCAGTCTCTAGGTTGATCTCAAGCTCCTCAAACTCAGGAGCCTCTTTGCTTACATGTGTGTCATCTGCGATGCCAAGAAGCATGAAACTATAGATAAGTCACAACAATTCGAGAAGGAGTAGTAAAAGCAGTGCACAAGCACAGAAATGGACATGCTATGGAAAATAACTACAAGCAGTCATGCAAGTGCGACAAGTAAAATAAAACAGCCATGCATGCAAGTGCGATAAGTAACGTAAAAGTGACTATGCAAGTGCAATAAGTAAGTACAAGAGCAACACCTGTGGCAAGGCATATGTGATATGATAGTAACAACATTTTAACGGGCATGCAGGGTGATACCAATAGTAAAATGAGCAGTCAATAGTAGTAAATACATGCAAAGCAGTAACAGAAATAGTACAAGCGGTAGCTAAAACTAGAATTTACGCGACTCAAGCAGGAGAGTATAATATACAACCATTGAGTTCATCTCTTGCTTGGGTGTGCTTACCCATGCAATGCCGACACATGCAGCGTGAGGTGTTTACCGACACAGGCAACATGATATGTTTATCGTCACAGGAAGCGAGAAATGTTTCTTGGCACAAACAATAGGATATGTTTGCCTACACAGGCAGCCGGAAGATGAACTCCAGTTACTCCCACACTCTCTCAACTATTAGTTACCCCAAAACCCAGTGAAGTGTCAAGTGTTCTAAGTCTACATTTCCAACATGATATTCTAACTTGAGATTCCAATATGAGATTGGTAGGTATTGGTGGTTTAGACCAATATTATTTTGATGATGATCACAACATTATATTGTTGCTAATGACTCCCATGTTTTATTCGCATGTTTATCAAATGAAGAATAGCATGATTTGGAGACTAATAGCTTGGTGCAAGGATGGACATCAAGGGGAGGTTAGCTAAAGCTTGGGACTTGATGAAGGAAGCTCATCAAGTGGTGCCAAATCTTGAAAGATGGTGGGGAGCATCACGGCATCAAAATCTTGAAGATTAGACTCTAAAGGAAGCAATGTAATCCATGTAATATCTTTTATTACTTGTATTTCTCTTTTTGAATATAGGTTTAATGTAATGCCTTGATAGATGGTCTACTCATTCATGAAAATGCATATAACCATCTTAGTGAGCCTTAGGATTATCACCGAATTCAACCCAATAGGTTCATTATGCCAAATGACTCAATTGGGGTCTCTGGATCTCCAACGGGCGACTGTTGAAGGAAGGACATGTGACTGGGTGATTCCAGGTGCCTGGCTGGCCTTCTATAGTCGACTGGTGTGCACAGCTCAAGTCAAATATTTATTGACTCATTCTTGAGCTTTTAGAACAGACGATTGAAGTTCATTGTTCAGGCACATGTCTTCCATCAGTCGCCTGGGATTTGTCCTACAGTCATCTGTATGCCAAAGTGCGTAACTTGCATTTTCTGGGCATGAACCCACTTGTGTGACAGCCGACTAATTCAGAGTATACAGTCGTCTGTATATTTTTTCATGTGCATGGACTTTTCTCTTCAGTCGTTTGAATACACAAGTGTGTAACTTGTCTTTTCTCGACATCTCTCCAGCTTGTGTGTCAGTCGACTGATGTAGAGTTTACAATCGCCTGTCATTTTTCAGGTGCCTGGACTTTGCTCGTCAGTCATTTGAATGCACAAGTGCATAAGTTGCATTTTCTCTACTCCTATCCATCCCACGTGACAGTCGCCTGATGAAGGCTTTACAAGCACACATTGTACAAGCACATGTGTATTCTTCTACAATCGCTTGTCATGGCTCAGAGTATAGTCGTTGGGAATAATATAGCAGTTGATTAGTCTACTGTCGATCCTTATACATTCGCTTGTCCAAGCCGTAAGTTACCAAAATCTAGCCGTTGCAGATTGTCTCCTTTGGTCTTTTTGATTGGTTTTAAGGGGGTTGAGTAGCTTCCTATATATAGGAGATGAGTTAGTTCTATTAGAACTCGTTGTTGATATTGCATATATTTGAGAATCATTAAGACACTCTCAAATTCTCTCATTTCCCTCTTAGAGCTCATATTCCTCTTCATGCAATAAAGTCAAGCTTAAGAGAAATTATCCAAGGTCATTCAAGCAAATCTCATCACTTGGTGATCCTCTTCCATGCCTTCACCCTCATATTGAGTAAGTTCATCTCAAGGCATATGTAAGAGTCATTTGTTTCATTTGTCTTCTTGAAACACTAATTCTATTTGTGGGAATTAGATAATCTCTTTGTGGGAGTTGGTTATTCTCTTTGTGAGAGTTTAACCCTTGTAAGGGTGATTGTATACTTATGTAGGATAACCCTAATTCTCTATGTGGGAATTATTTTCTCTTTGTGCGGGAGTTAGACCCTTGTGTAGGGTAGGTTGAGTCCTTCTGAAGGGCAAATCCCTTGTGTAGGGTATCCCTTGTGTAGGGATTGTATTCATTACCTTGTGTAGGATTATAGTGAATATTTGGTGTGGCTGGACGTACCCAAGTTTGGAAAACGAGCGTAAAATCTTATGTTTTTGTTTGCATTGATTGTGTGTATTATTCTCCTCTTGCATTTATAATTCCGCATTTGCAAGTTTAAATTTTAATTTCACAATCTATTGCCATTACCTTATTCACCCACCCTCCTGAGTGTTTTTTGTTAGTATTGAAAGGTAGACGGTCCTTACAATTGGTATCAGAGCAAGGTTAAGCATACACCAACGATGACATTCAACGCTTCATCTACATCTCATGAAGAAGGTCTATCAACCGTACGACCCCCGCTCTTCAACGTAACCAACTACCCAAGTTGGAAAATCAAGATGATGATCTACTTGGAGGGTTAAGACCTATGAGACATCACGGAGTCGCCATTTGAGAAGCCAACTACACCCGCGGCTACAAGGACAAAGGCAGAGAAGGACTCAATCAAATTCAATGCGAGGGCTATGAACGCATTCCATTATTCCCTCACTCACGATGAGTTCAACCGCATCTACATGTGCAAAACAGCCAAAGAATTTTGGCATACTTTGGAGATTTGTCATGAAGGGCCGACAAAGGTAAAGAAATATAAACAAACTATGTTTAGATCTAAATATGAAATGTTTAATATGCAGGAAGGAGAAAGCATCTCAAAAATATTCACAAGGTTCACAGACATCGTGAACGCTTTGGAAGGACTTGGGAAGGTGATTTCCCAATATGATCATGTGGAGAAGATCTTTGACTCTCTTACACCTAACTGGGAGTCAAAGACCAACGATATTTTGGAGTCTACCGACATGTCCAAATACACCATTGCGGAGTGCATTGGAAATCTCATTGCGTATGAAGTGAAGCTTCAACATAAGAAGGAGATTCAACCAACCAAGCTCGAGAAGCCAGAAAAGCAAAAGGGGGTTGCATTCCATGCCGAGAAGGAGCCAATCAAATGGAGGAAGAAATTCCATCGACAATCTTCAAGTGATGATGATGTAGAAGATGAGGCCAGTGATGATGATTTCATGGAGCTTGCCAAGTAATTCAAAGCATTCCTCAAGGGCAAGCAAGGTAAATATTTGTCAAAGTTTGCCTCCAATTCTAATAAGATTCCTACTTGTTACACTTGCAGTGGTAAAGGTCATCACTCTACCGAATGCCCTTTCATATACTCCAAAGATTCTTACAAAGGGAAAGGGAAGAAATTTTGGATAGGGAAGTCCAAATTCAAGAACCAAAAGAAAGGTCTTGTCGGGACATTTGATGACACAGATGAGGACTCATCAAGTGACGAAGATGAAGATGACAAGGAGCAAGCCCACATGAACTAAGTACTAACTCGTCCTATTGAGTATATCTAGTCTCACTTTAATTTAAGATGATTGGATATCTCAAATACTACCATCATTTGATGGCAGCCACTGATGGCATGAAATGTCTTTAATCAATCCATTCTGAAAATGACGTCGAAGCTTACCATCTCGATCGCCATGAAGTTGGCGGTTAGCTACGTTTACAGATTGCCATGTGGCATTGTAAATACTTGGTAGTCGTCTGTATCATGCTGCTGGCCGTGCTGACCTTCCAACAAAAGTTAAAGGTTTAACGGGAACATCATACATGTCAATGAATTGACTTGCCAGGAATCAATGTATAACTCATGAGTTGAATAAGGTATGGACGGGTCTACTGGCGTCTAAGCCAACTGTTGCAAATATAATTCTAAATGCGATAACTTACCCTGGTCTATAATCACTTGGCATGTAGCTTCGGCAAGCTAAATAAACCAATTCAAAAAGGGAACTCATAAAGTTTCATGTTTCTACTCGTGCTAATGGTGACTAATGGGGTATATCTGAGGATGACATTCATAATATAGCATATAAAGATGTAACGATTAATCTACGCATTCGTGCTTTACACACCACTAGCCAAGCACCAATGACATTAATTCCCACAATTTCTAACAACAAGCCAATGTCCATGCCCACACCCAAACACAAGCAAAAGGCCAACCTCCAACGTCAACACACAAGGCCAACATCACGCCAATCAATTTCCATAATGTTCAACAACAAGCCAATATCCAAGCCAACACCCAAAGAATAGTACACGACCAACATCCAACCACAACACCCAATGCCAATATCAAGCCAGTACTCATCGCCATCACTTCTTCCATAGACCAATAGTTGACCTCTGCACCATCAACATCACCCAACAAGAAAATAGGCAAAAACACACCGTCTAACATACCTAAAAGATTGGACGCAAGAAGAAGCCGAAACGGGACGTCAGCAGTGGCAAGACACCCCAAAATAGGCCCAAGAACCGTAACTTCCCAAGATCCCAACCATGCGACGACATCGATGGTGGTGGCGAGGGTCTTCACCAAGCCCAAAAATCCCCAAAATCTCAAAACATATCGTCGGAGGACGATCGAAGATTATCGATCCATGCCGTGTAGCAGGTGTGGCTGATCGGCATAGAATATAGGCGAAATTGAGAAGAAGACCAAGTCCCAAACCCTTGATCCAACCAAAAACCTTAGAAATCACCTTGAGAGGAAGAAGGAGAATGCATGAGGAATAATCAGAGGGGTCGGGGTTTAATGGTACTGCAGGGAGTCGTTGGAAGCTGTCGGTGTGGGAGGAAGGGTCGTCGAATAGTGGCAAGCAGTAGTCGACGATGATCGCTCGGGAGCGAATGATGGAGGGAATTAACTGGGGGTGCTGAAGTCGTCGATAGGCTAGGGTAGGCAACGATAGGCCGGGGCTCGAGGAGAGAATACGGACAAAAGGAAATAAAGAGGGGAGGGAGACTGTGGGGGGGGAGAAAAAAGATCCAACCCATGGAAAATCAGGTACAAGATACAAGCAACAAGCTCAAGAAAGAAGAAGAATAAGTAATTGCCAACGCTTGCACGTCTCGGTTTGGATTGTCTCAAAATTCTCTAGTACGAACTTCAAATGCTTGGCATACTTCTGAGCATCCTTTGGTTACATCAAATGTTGTCGATGAGGACTACCACGAATATAATCACACACTCGTAGAATGCTTGGTTCACGATACTCGTGAATACCAATGGTGTGTTAACCACACCAATGGAATCATCAAGTATTCGTAGCGTACACAGTTAGTCTTGAAAGAGTCTTCGAGATGTTGACTTTCAATTGGTGACATCCTCTCTTTAAGTCCAACTTTGATTGATCCTCTAAATTGATTGAAATATAATCAATGCGAGGAAGATGATGTTCGCTCTTCACAGTCATCTTGTTCAGTGATCAATAGTTGATAGACATGCGCCAGGATCTATTCTGCTTCTTCTTTTAACAGGAGCACTTCAAGGCGACACGTTAGGTCGTATCCATTTATTTTGCAACAAATCATCCAACAGAGCCCTAAATTCTCTAGCTCAGGTGGTGTCATATGTTAAGGTTCCTTAGACATCGGATGTGCTCTTGGTACTAGATCAATGGTGAACTTGAGGACACGATTCGAATGCAATCCCATGAGATCGTCCAGAAGTACGTCCAAGAATCCTCGTACCACTTCGGGTTATTCTGGCTCAACTTCCATTACAGTTACAATTGCTTCCGTAGCTCTAGACTTTAACTTCATCAGTCCTTCTAATTTGCTCCCGTTGTCAGAGTTGAACTTCAGATGGTCGAAAATTTTCTACGTTACCCTCCTTATATAAGGGTATATCCAGAGTTTAGGTGAACTAAACACAAATAGTAATATTCTAAGAATAAGAAGGTCAATCGAGAGGCCATCACCAGCTAAAGGAAGGGTGATGGTGATGAAGTGAGTATATGGTTCAACTTATTAAAGATCACTCTAATTACCATCTAGGAGGTCACAGAGAGGTGTATAAAGATACGTCCAAAGGATGGAATATAAGTTCAAGAGTTTCAAAGAAGGAAATGAGGATCAAGGGAGATGGGTAATACTCTCTATTTGTACGTCACATACATGTGAAGACTTGAGTCATCATGTACTCGAGAGTTCAATTTGAGTATTTTATATAGTACGCTCTGATCTTACTATATTGTTCACGATGTAGTTAGCACAGACCTGCATGTGCCACCAAACTTGTAACGACCCACTCTTAGGGGGCCATTACTATTTGATATATTTGCAGGTCCTGCAGTTAACCAGTGAAAACAACATAGCATACGATGCAGACCTGTCCAAAATACTCAAATAGCGTCCAGTTATAATAATCCAAATTATACAACACAGTCCAACAGCTCACACAGGGATACATGAATATAACACACACACAACTTAAACTCTAGAAATCTGTAGTATCTAGGTCAAACTCAAGAGCCTTTTTGCCCACTTGTGCGTCATCTACGGTGCCACGAAGCATGTAAACGTAGGTAAGTCACAACAATTCTAGAAGGCGTAGTAAAAGCAGTGCACAAGCACGAAAATGAACATGCTATGGAAACTAACTACAGGCAGTCATACAACTGCGACAAGTAATGTAAAAGCATCCATGCATGCAAGTATGATAAGTAATGTAAAGGTGACTGTGCAATTGCGATAAGTAACGTAAGAGAGCAACAACTGTGTCAATGCATATGTGATATGATAGTAACAACATTTTAACCAACATGTAAGGTGATAGTAATAGTAAAACGAGTAGATAATAGTAGTAAAGACATGCAAAGTAGTAACAAAAATGGTACAAGCAGTAGCTAAAACTAGAATCTATGTGACTCAAGAAAAATAGTATAGTATGCAACCATTGAGTTTATCTCTCGCCTGGGTGCACTTATCCAGGTTATGCCAATACATGCAACATGAGGTGTTTGCCAACACAGGCAACATGATCTGCCTGCCGACACAGGCAGCGGGACATGTTTGTCGACACAGGCAGCGGGACATGTTTGCCGACACATGTAGCAACGAGATATGTTTGTCGACACTAGCAGCGGGATATGTTTGCCGACATAGGTAGCGGGAAGATGAACTCCAGCCACTCCCACACACTCTCAACTACGAGTTACCCCAAAACCCAGTGAAGTGTCAAGTGTTCTAAGTCTACATTTCCAACAGGATATTCTAAAATGAAATTCCAACATGAGATTTCAACCTGATATTCCACACGATATTCTACACGATGTTCCATATGATATTCGATATGGCATTCCACACGGTATTTCACATGACATTCCACACGATGTTCCACACGGTGTTCCATAATATTTCATGCATAGTTTCACGTGACAAGCATAAAAACATAATAGGCAAGGGTGTACGTGACAAATGTGTTAACATGGTGAATAAGAGTTTACGTGCGATGAGTATAGTAAAGAGATGCATGTAAAGAGTCGAAGTAACTCATTCATGGTTTATATAATAAATGTTCGTATTTGATGATAATTGGAATTCTAGTTTGATCCAAGCGAACACAGCCAGTCAGATTTGGCCAGGTAGGATCACCACCCATAGATAGGGTGAGCCCACTAAGATGATCCAGCCTTTGACACCAAACGATCTTAGACACCGGCTCGAGGATACCTTAAGAACGCCGATTGTCAACTTTTACTCCATCGCGATAGTTAAGGGTTACATGTATGCTAATTTTCGTAATTATGATAGGTGTAAACATAATTAATATGCAATTGAGTAGTTCCATATTTAATTAGGTCTCTAAGTTGGCAAGACGTATGCCCAAGTCGATATTAATTTTTCCATCAGGACGATAGTCATCGCTAGGCTATGTTAATACGTTACCCTATAATTCATACTAGAACACTTGTTTAAACTTCTAAATCTTGAATTAGAGTGACTTACGGGTTTCGAGATCATTGCGGGAAGACGAGGTTGCAGCTAGGTCTATCAGAGGTGCTCGTGTGCAAGAACTGGTTCTGCAAACATAAAATACAAGTATTTATAGGTTATTCTATTTGCAAACTATTTTTCTTAATCGTTTTTATTTTTATAATAGCTGAAAATATTTCAAAACACGTACTAATTATTTTTAAAATGCTAGAAGTGAATGATATAATTTTATCTAGGAAGAAAATAATTTTCTAAATATCATAGGTATTTTATAATTTTTAAAGGATTAAAATAAATTTTATATATTTAAAATGAATTAAAAACTAATTTTTATAATTAAAAATTAACTACCGTAAATGCTCGACGATTTGTTTAGAGAAAACCATATGTTAGAAATTTAAGAGCATGTCGAAATTTTACTCTGGACTAGTAAAATACGAATGTATTTTTATATTAAAAAGGTTAAGTGTAGTATGAAAAATATACACATTTTAAGCAAATAAAAAATAAATATCGTAAACTTTGAAAATTCATAACTTTCAAAATAATTATTTGATTTGCATGATTCCAATGTCAACGCGTTCGCGGCAACTCGTAGAATTTTTCTATGGTCTCACTTTATTTTTAGGAGTTCTAGATTTCTGTTTTTTGAATTTTTTTCAAATTTTGTTTACCTTCTTTCTCTCTCCTCCCCCTCTTTCTCCTCCCCCCTCTCCCCTCTTCCTTCTTTCTTTAGTTTCTTCTTTGGTGCTGTTATGAGCGCGCTAGCTGCTGTTGTGGACGACGGGTAGCCAGAGGGTAGGCGGCGTCGGCTTGGGGACGACCAACCAGCAGCAGTGGTAGGGCGCGATAGCGACTAACGGTGGCGACCAGCGGCTGTGCGACGAGGAGGGAGAAAAGAGAGCGGTGGGTTTGTTCGGGCTTCATCGGCGTGCAGCGGGCTTTCCCGGCGGTTTGTTCGACGTCGGATGATGCCGACAAGGGGAGGAGGGGATGGTTATTGGAAATAAGAGAGAATAGGGTCCGTTGGATCCATTATATGTGTGGTTGATATTTGATGAGCACATATGTTGTTACCATATTTGGTTTTAGGGTTTGCTAGCCTTATTAATATTGGCGGCTGCCCTCCTCATTGTAATAATAGAAATAAGAAAGTCTCTCTTCTCTGTGTGGATGTAGGCTAGGTTTTATAGCCGAACCACGTTAAATCTTAGTGTTTTCTTGATTGTTATTTCTTCATGGTATTAGAGCGGATCCGATCCGATCTTCAACTCGATCAAATCCAGATCCGTTCAACCCCTTCTTTTTGAGCTCCGGATCCTCTTCTTCAGATTTGGATCATCCTCTTCAGATCTGGATCCTCTTCGTCTGATCATTGTCAGATCTGGCGTGCTCAGGCATTCTCAGGAGGAGCCCTCTTCTTGGTATCAAAGGGCGGCGGCTTCTTCAAAGGGCGTGCGACGCGTGCTCCTCTTCTTCCTCTGATTCATGTGCTGCTCCTTAGATCGGCAGCACGTGTTTAGGTGTCCTCTATGGGCATGCTCCCTCTTCTGCCCTTCAGATCAGCGTGCTCCTCTTCTTCCTCTGATTCGTGTGCTGCTCCTCAGATCGACGGTGCGTGTTCAGGCGTGCTCTATAGGAGTGCTCCCTCCTCCAATTCTCTGGCGTGCTCGGGACTTCTTCCAGCGGTAACTCCAGTGTGTTCTTTGTTTATCCATTGGCCAACATCAGATCTCTACGGCTAGCATCAGATCCGATCGTCGATCAGCAACTCCGATGGTCGTGCTTGTGTGATCCGATCGTCGGCTCCTGTGATCGACATGCACTTCAGATCCCGAGTGCCAAATCTCCTGTGATCCTCCCGACTGCCAGATCCTTGTGATCGTCGGCTCTTGTGCTTATCACACCTGTCAAATCCCGTCAGATCCGACCGACCTCCTTACGAATCTGCTCTCCATCCTGACGCGGACCATAGAATTCGTTGCTATGTCGGACTCCGATCGGATTTTCTCACATCAGAATGTTTCCATACGATTAACTTCTGTTCTTCTTATGGTGTTAACTATACAACTTGGTCTAGAGCTGTGACTTTATCTCTTGGAGGAAGATCAAAGCTCGGATATATCTATGGGACGATCGATCATCCCGACGTTAAAGATCCGAAAAAGGTGCAGGAATGAGTTGCTAATGATCAGACAGTTATGGTATGGCTTCTCAATTCCATAGAACCTAAAATTTCTGAAATTTTTACTTTTTCCGATACTGCAAAGGATTTATAGAATTCTGTGTCGGAACTTTATGGAAATCAGAATAATACAGCTCGTGTTTTTCAATTGCAACGTGAAATTGCTAATGCAAATCAAGGTGATAAGCCTTTTATAGAGCACTATGAGAATCTGAAACGTATATGGGATGAGCTGAACATCTATCGTCCTCATAGAACAGATGCAAAAATTCTCCTTAAGCGGGTTGAGGAGGACAAAATTTTTGCTTTGTTGAATAGCTTGAAAGATGAGTATGAACAACTTAAGAGTCAAGTATTGATGAATTCTGAACTTCCGTTTCTCTCCAGTATTTGTGCAACTGTTCAACGTGAAGAAATTCGGAAAACTGTTATGGTAGATAATCATAAAGCTATTTCAAATCAAGGTAATTCTAGTGCTCTGGTAGCTAACACTGATAAAGGTACCCGAGAATTTTACTGCGACCACTGTAACAAGAAAGAGCATACTATAGATCTGTGTTTTTTACTTCATCCTCATCTCAAGGCCAAGTATGATCAGAAATGGAAAAAAAGGTGCAAGCAGCAATAGCCACGATGTCGATCCCAATAATTAACCCTTCCACCCATGCTTCAGGTAATCATCATGCTTTTTCGTCATCTTCAAAATCTAACACTTGGATTATAGATTCTGGTGCTACTGATCATATGGCTAATCATCTCTCGTCTGTACATTCCTTCAATCATATCTTTGATAATCGTATTGTTTCTGTGGCTAATGGGGCTTCGGCCCCTATTATTGGGAGTGGTAAAGTTACATTCTTTCCTACTACTAGTTCTGATGCTCTTGTTGTTCCGTCTTTTTCGGTTCAGCTACTTTCTGTAGGAAGAATTACTAATTCCTTAGACTGCGATGTTATTTTCTCTCCTAATTCGGTTATCTTTCAGGATCACAAGTTGAGGAAAACGATTGGTAAAGGAACATATTCTCATAGGCTTTACTTTTTCAATTCAAATAAAGGGGCGTTTTATACTATCACATTGACTGAGAGTCAAATTATGCATAAGCAATTAGGTCATCCCTGCCATCGTATTTTGTCATGTATTTTGCCTTCCATTTCTGTTAAGTCAACATTATGTGATGTTTGTCAGTTTTCTAAACAAACTCGTTTACCCTTTGTTAACTCTATGTCAGTATCTGATGAACCTTTTGCTTTAGTTCATTCTGATTTATGGGAGTCCTGCTCCTATTGATTCTTATGATGGTTACAAATATTTTTTGTTACTTATTGATGATTGATCACGTGCTACTTGGTTATACTTGCTGAAATCTAAAAAAGAGGTAGGTCGTGCTACTTGGTTATACTTGCTGAAATCTAAAAAAGAGGTAGGTCGTGCTACTTGGTTATACTTGCTGAAATCTAAAAAAGAGGTAGGTGCTATAATTAAGGATTTTCATACTATGGTAACAACTCAATTTGGTGCCAAAGTAAAAATTCTCAGGTCTGACAATGTCACAGAATATGTCAACCATTCTCTTGGCGAATATCTTCGCAGCCATGGTATTATTCACCAGGTTAGTTGTGTAAATACACAACAACAGAACAGCATAGCAGAAAGGAAGAATCGACATATTCTGGAAACAGCACAAGCCATCATGCTTCAGATGAATGTACCGAAGAAATATTGGTTCCATGGAGTTTTGACTGTTGTTTACTTAATTAATCGTACGCCTAGTAGAGTGATTAATTTCAAGTCTCCATTGGATGTTTTGCAAGATCGTAAACCTGGACTGTCTCATCTGCGAGTGTTTGGATGTGTTTGTTATGTGCATCGACCATCTACTAATCATGACAAGTTAGACATTCGAGCAACTCAGTGTGTGTTCTTTGGTTATTCTTCTATGCCAAAAGGGTGCATATGTTATGACAGATCCGCTCATAAGATATTCATTTCTCGAGATGTTTGTTTTTTTGAAAATGAACCATTCTTCAACTGGAAGGATAAGTATGGGAGTCGGTCCCAGGGGGAGTATATGTCAGATTTTTGGGTGTCCTTTCCGATTATTAGCTCCACAGATGACAGTGTTGAGACTGATGCAGATCATTCGGTAGTTGAAATGTCATCTGATGCTACACCAGTAACTGAAACACCATCTCATGTTATTGATATCGAAACTGCTCTGCCAACAGGTGAAATTGATCAAGAATCTCATTCGGTAGGTGAAACTGATACAGATCATCAGCCTCCAAGATGCTCAGGCAGAGAAAAGTGTCCGTCTGTGATGTTGAAAGACCATATTACCTATCATAGTGCTATCTCCTATCCTATACAAGCTCATCTAACATATGACAATGTTACCAAAAACATTCTGATTTTCTGTGTGCATTTTCATGTGAAGTTGAGCCGAGTAATTTCAGAGATGATAATTCCTCTTCGGTCTGGAAACAAGCAATGAAGGAAGAGTTACATGCTCTTGAGAAGAATCATACATGGGATATTGTTAAGCTACCTTCAAAAAAGAAGACTGTTGGATGTCGTTGGGTTTATAAGATCAAATACCAGAGCGATGAGACCATTAAACGACATAAGGCAAGACTTGTTGCTAGAGGATTTACTCATACATATGGAGAAGACAATAAAGAAACGTTTGCTCCAGTTGCCAAAATGAACACGTTTCGAGTTCTTATGTCTTTAGCAGTAAATCATGGTTGGAAGCTATTTCAGATGGATGTGAAAAATGCTTTCCTTCATGGAGATCTAGAAGAATAAGTCTATATGAGTGTTCCACCTGGACATTCACAAGAGTCCATTTTTGGAGTAGCTTGTAAATTAATAAAAGCTATTTATCACTACTACAAAAAGGACCTTTAACAGCGCTTAAATAAGGTCTTTAACAGCACTTATGTGTGTTGTCTATCTCGCCGCTACTAAAGGGGGGCTGGTTTAAATAGCGGTTCACAAGCACTGTTAAAGGGGGGGCCTTTAACAGCGCTTGTTAGTGCAAGCGCTGTTAAAGGGGGGCCTTTTTAACAGCGCTTGTTAGGCAAGCGCTGTTAAAGGGGGGCCTTTAACAGCGCTTGTTAGGCAAGCTGTTAAAGGTGGACCTTTAACAGCGGTTGTACTAAAGAAGTGCTGTTAAAGGTGGACCTTTCACAGCGCTTGTATTAAACAAGCGCTATCTATTGGGATCTTAGACAGTGCTTCTTTAGTACAAGCGTTGTTAAACGTGTAAAGAGATAACACCATCTCCTCTTCCCAAGGGACGCATTGGTTCCCCAACAGACACAACGGTTGGCATCCCAAGGAATGCAACCGTTCATTACCCAAGAGACACCCATTGATATCCCAAGAGTCATACCTGTTGGCATTCCAACAGTCACTATGTAATCTATATAAACCCATTGAGGCTAATGAAAATATTGTCGGTTTCTCTTATCTCTCTCTCCGATCGTATATCTCATTCTTCTATATTTCTTCATGGTATCAGAGCATCCTCCCTAACCGGTCGTCCCCTTCGTCGGTATCTAATGGAACCGATCTCTCCCAACCTTAAGTTTCTCATCTCCAAATTTCCAAATCTCATTACCACTCGCCTTGACTCCACCAACTACATTCTCTGGAAGTCTCAAGTCACCGGCATTCTCAACGCTCATGGCTTCCTTGGGTATGTCGACGGAACTCTATCCTCCCCTTCTCCTACTATACCAGATCCTCGCTCCACCACCACTGAACCTCTTCCTCCTATCCCAAATCCAAAGTTTCAAGAGTGGTTGATCACTGATCAGCACCTCTGTATTTGTCTTCAAGCAACCCTTACCACCTCCGCCCTTGGTATTATTCTCGGTGTAACGTCCTCTCGTATTCTCTGGACGAAATTGGAGCAACGTTACGCCATTCTTTCCGAAGGTCACATTGAACTTCTCCAAGACAAACTCAACAACCTCACCATGGAAAACGAATCCATGACAGCCTATTTGGACCGTGCAAAGAACATTTACGATTAACTACAAACGGCTGGTCCCGATACTGTCACCACCCGACAAGTTCTCCGACAGACGCTTCACAGTCTTCCCTCTACTTATAATTCCTTCCGTGTTATGGCTCGCAATCGCGGGATTCCATACACGGTGGAAGAACTTTGGAGTAGCCTTATTGCTGAAGAAGCTAATATGCTGTTGCAACGTCACGCACCATCTTCCGAGACGTTACCAACCTCCGGGACAACTCTCGTTCCGGATAACACTTCTGCTCTCTTCACCAACTACAGCCATCGGGACAACCGCTCAAGACAATATCGCTCCTACTCGGGACATGTCCCGAGTACTCGTGGCGGTCGTGGACGTGGGGCATCTCATTTGAGTCAATCTCGCCCTCCATTAATCCCTACTCCAGGCAGATCCCCAGCACAAACCGGGAGATCTAGGCATCGTATCCCTACCGATCTGACTGGTTGCCCTATTCCATGCCAAGTATGTGGGAAACCAAATCATCACACACTTGATTGCTTCTGGATTCATGAGCATGTCCACAAACCAGAAGCGCATGTCTCTCAAAGCACTCCCTCTGCGGAGACAAACTGGTTTCTTGACACTGGGGCCACTGACCACATCACTTCAACTGCGGGACATCTTGAGTCCTCGACTCCTTACACTGGTAATAAAAGGATCACTGTTGGTACTGGGGTTTCTGCTCCTATTGCCAACATTGGCTCCTCTTCTATCCCCTCGCTTTGGTCTCCTTTACTTCTTCCTGACATTCTCCATGCTCCTGAGTTTTCCAAAAACCTACTCTCAGTTTACAAATTCACCAAAGATAACAACTGTTTCATTAAATTCTTCTCTACTGGTTTTATTGTTCAGGACATAGACACCGGTCAAATTCTTCTCCACGGACCGAGTAGAAATGGGCTCTATCCACTTCATTCGGAACCAGTCTCCTTCTTTGCATCTTCTTCCTCGGGTGATCTTTGGCACACCAGACTTGGTCATCCAGCTTCTCCTGTTGTCTCAAAGATCGCCTCTGGTCTATCTGTCAAGCTGTCTCCCCTGAAGTCTTGTTCTCATTGCTCTATGAGCAAGAGTCATAAACTCCCATTCCCTCTGTCTGAATCAAGATCCAAAACTCCCCTTGCTTTAATTCATTCTGATGTATGGGGCCCTGCTCCTATTCAATCGATAAAGGGATATAGATTCTATGTTATTTTCATTGATGATTTCTCTCGATATACTTGGATCTATCCTCTTTATCACAAATCCGATGTGTTTGCTGCTTTTCAGTCTTTTCAAATCATGGCTGAACGCCAGTTCAACACCAAAATCAAAATTTTTCGTTCTGACGGCGGGGGCGAGTTTGTCAACAACCAGTTTTCTTCCCTATTTCATCGCCTTGGTATCATACACCAAACATCTGCACCATACACTCCGGAACAAAATGGTGTCGCAGAACGAAAACACCGACATATAATCGAAACAACACTTGCTTTACTTCTAACTGCTTCCATGCCCAAACAACATTGGCCAGATGCAGCAAAGACGGCCGTATATCTGATCAATCGTCTACCATCCTCTACTCAGCAGAACAAGTCTCCTCTTGAGATTCTACATCATCGGCTCCCAGATTATAAGTGGATGCACACATTTGGTTGTCTTTGTTTTCCCTGCCTTCGACCTTATGCGGGTGACAAACTTGAGCCACGATCTCAACCATGCGTCTTCCTTGGTTATCCGGACAATATGAAGGCCTACAAATGCGTGGAGCTAAAAACCAGACACATCTACCTCACCCGGCATGTTCAATTTGAAGAATAGAATTTTCCCTACTTCCAACCAGGCATGAGTCCTCCCGGGACCTCCTCTCCCCAGACGAGTCCTCCTGAGCCCTCTCCTCCCGGACCATCATGTCCCGAGACTTCTCCGAGACATCCCTGTCCCGATGCCTTCCCCGACACTCCTTTCTCCCCCGCATCAGCTTCCCAAATAGCTACCCCTACTCCCAATACACCCCATCTGACTCCTCTTGTTCCCAGGCAACCTCTCCCACATCTCATATCCCATCAAACACCGACAACCCATCCTACAGCCTACCTCCCCGATACACCTCCTCCCACTCCACCTCCAACGAGTTCTCATCCGCCTGCCCCTCTTCCCACTCATCCCATGACTACCCGCTCTATGGTTGGCACTTTCCGCCCTCGCCAACCTCTTAATCTCCATGCTGTTATCACATCTGAGGAACCTCTCTCCTTCAAAGAAGCTTCCAAACATCCCCACTGGATCGCTGCCATGCAATCTGAATTCGATGCCCTCACCCGTCAACAGACTTGGGATCTGGTTGTCCCCCCTCTACATCCAACATCATCGGCTGCAAGTGGGTATACAAAATCAAGCGGGACGCCATGGGGTCTATTGCTCGCTACAAGGCCCGGTTGGTTGCCAAGGGCTTCCACCAAAAGGAAGGCCTTGACTATGCTCAAACATTCAGTCATGTGGCCAAACATGGCTCCATCCGCCTTCTGATTGCACTCGCTCTTCACTTCGATTGGCCCATCAAACAGCTCGATGTCTCCAATGCCTTCCTACATGGCAATATTGAAGAGGACCTCTACATGGAGCAGCCGGCGGGCTTTATTGATCCTTCCTTTCCTCACCACGTCTGCAAACTCCGGAAGGCCTTGTATGGCCTCAAACAGGCACCGAGACAGTGGTACGCCCGTTTTTCAACCTTCATGCGTCTCCATGGCTTCATTCCCAGCATCGCCGACTCCTCCCTCTTCATTCGGTACTACAGTGGTCAGACTACAGTGATCTTGCTCTATGTGGATGATATTCTCATCACTGGATCCTCTTCCTCGTATATCCCTCAATTCATCACCTTATTATCTCAAGAATTCTCCCTTAAAGACATTGGCGACCTCTCCTACTTCTTGGGTCTGGAAATACAACGACACCGTCATGGTAGCTTCGTCCACCAAACTAAGTATACTAAAGACCTCCTTCAACGAGCGGGACTTGCCAATTGCAAACCTGCCCGAACTCCTGTCTCGGCTAAGCTGTCCCATGTTCACCCGGATCCTCCTCTCTCAGATGGTTCTTACTACCGCAGCATTGTTAGCGCCCTTCAGTATCTCACACTGACCCGTCCAGATATTGCGTTTGCCGTCAATCGGGTCTGTCAGTTTCTTCACAGTCCATGCGAATCTCATCTCACTGCTGCCAAACGTATTCTGCGGTATCTCCAATCTACTCCGACTCATGGCATCCTCCTTCGCCCCAGTCCGCTGTCACTTGTTGCTTTTTTTGATGCTGACTGGGCTGGTGATCCCACTGATCGACGTTCTATCAGTGGTTTCTGCGTTTTCCTTGGCCGAAACCCACTCACTTGGAGCGCTAAGAAGCAGTCATCCATCTCTCATAGCTCCACAGAGTCTGAATATCGCTCGTTGTCCTTGACTGCTAAGGACATCATTTGGCTCCAACTTCTCCTGACAGATCTGAAGATTCCTCTCCAGGATACCCCTCTTCTCTGGTGGGACAACAAGTCGGCTCTTTCGTTATCATCCAATCCGGTCTTTCACTCTCGAACGAAGCACTTCGCTATCGACTACCACTTCATTCGTGAGCAAGTCACCTTCAACAATATTCGTGTTCGACACATCCACCGAGGATAATCCTGCTGACATCTTCACAAAGAGCCTCCCGACTCCGTGGTTCGAACTTCTCCGGGACAAACTGTTCGTCATCTCTGCCGCTCAGTTTGCGGGGGCGTGTAAAGAGATAACACCATCTCCTCTTCCCAAGGGACGCATTGGTTCCCCAACAGACACAACGGTTGGCATCCCAAGGAATGCAACCGTTCATTACCCAAGAGACACCCATTGATATCCCAAGAGTCATACATGTTGGCATTCCAACAGTCACTATGTAATCTATATAAACCCATTGAGGCTAATGAAAATATTGTCGGTTTCTCCTATCTCTCTCTCCGATCGTATATCTCCTTCTTCTATATTTCTTCAAAACGTCTACCATAGATAGCGCTTGTACTAAACAAGCGCTGTTAAAGGTCCCAGATAGAGAGCGCTTGTTTCAATTCATTTTATTGTTTCTCCCTACGTTTTATATTTAAATAGATCCATGTAATGTTCAAAATGCTTAAATAAACCACCAATAACATTAAATTACACGAAACAATCATTACAAGAAACAATCAAATTAAATTGCTTTTATTCAACAATCACATAAATTAGACAATGTGCATTGATATTGGAAGATGATCCGCAATACAAATAAGAAACATTATCGCATATAAAACTTATCAGTCATTATCCATTAAATCACATCTTGAATAATACATTTCTCGACAGCACGACAGCAGTATATACATTCCAGTATATAAAATTTATTCAGTTCCAATTTTATTGTTTTCTTCTCCTCGTTTCCTTCTACCTCCTATTTAAATGTGTTGAAATCTGGCCAGCATGTGATCATCCAACTGCTAGCTGCCTCCACCAATTCTATTGGGTCAAAAGCCGGCCAGCATGCAATCATCCAAGTGATGAATGGAACACTGCATGCCATGGAGCAGACGAGAATAGCAAGCCACTCACAGCTGGGTGCCAACACCACATATGTGCCCGTGGCAAAAGCAACAACCATTCCTCCAAGAGCCACACATAAAAATTTCATGGCTGTACTAACAGAGTGCAAGCAGACATCATGGTCGAACGACCCAGTATAAATGAGCAAGCAAGTGACCGTGATGGAGCCAACCAATGCTATCGTGTCGGAGATGATGAATGCCTGAAAGGCGGCTGCTTTCTTAGCTAGGAGCACCGTTCCTTGATTTGGGCCGTCGTCGTTGAAGTAGCCTCCAGGCAATGTGAAAGTAGCTGCAAAGGTAACTGTAGCGATGAGAACTGATACTATGGCCAGATTGTTTGCTAATGCCCTGCAAACGATCGATTTCTTCATCGTCTTTTTGTTGGAACTTGCTCGTCATAAAGTCTATCCTCTGTGGGCCAAACAGTGAGCCTGCAGACACCAATTTGTCCATGATCTTGTGCTGCAAAATGAAAGAAACATATGGCATGCGTATGAGACGACTTCCAAAATTGCTTGAACAAACACAATTGTATCGTCTGCTCTTGACTTATATGCCAACACAACCATAACATATGGAGATAAAAATAACTGGCAATATCAGAAGAAAACATAATTAAGAAATCATTGCATGATTTCATGATAGACAAGCTTACCTTCCCACCAAACCTCCTTCCCTTGCCTCCTCATAATGGGGACCAGTAAGGTGGCAAGTCCACTCCAGATACCAGCTTCAGATGCCACCTGAAGATTTGAATGCAATTGTGGAGGATTGGCATACATACATACATAAGCACATGATTCCACAATGTATTGGCTTCATCTCTGTTTGAATTGAGGCCAGTTGAACATTGTGCAAGTGTATTTTGTGCATATTGTCAAGTAGAAAAAAGGTGATGAGGCCAGTTGAACTAATGTCGATTGTTTTCAACAGAAAGCAACCATATGCCAGCATACCATACAAGAATTGGAATCAGTTACAAGTCTTCAAACCACAATATGAAAAAAATCATTAAAAACAATATTAAACTGAAAATAAAAGGATGAGATAATAGTAAAGAGTGGACTTGAGTTCTGTATAATAAAATGCTGAGATAGGAGTAGGACTAACAAGCCTTCAGATTTGGCACCAGCCCTAAAATGCTGTGCACTATGCCCAGGAACAAAAAAATGAAACTATAGTTTATGATTCTATTAATTCTATACTCAATTTTCCACATGGTTAGACAAACATAAAATGAATATACCTTTCAGGTGTAAATCCAAGACATGCACAAGCATCTAATTGTCACATGTGGATAGAACACATGCATGTCTGCAAGCATATGGTTCACATGTCAGTGGAACTATGTTGATCAGAAATTATATTAAACATTTATAGAATGATAAAAACTATAAAGCTCGTGAAAAGAACAAATACCTTGATAGCTGACAAAGAAAATTCAGCACAAGAACTAGGTATGACATTATAATCTGGCAAATTAAACCATGTGAATACACCGCAAAGAATTCCCCACAAGGATCGTCAATTTTTGCATGATAGACCCATGATTTAATAAAAGCATGGTAAGGCTCGCATGACTCAATGAACAGAAATTTGAGAAGTGCATGGTGACCTGGATCAGCATCCTGAAGTATCCAGACATCAAAAAATCAGTAAAGAATTACATTTTATGTTTTATGCCAAGAAATGCATGAAGAAAACTAGGACTATAGACTATTTTATTTTGAATTCCGATAGGGTTGCAATCAACTACGTGATTACAGTTATATGTTTATAAGTTATTTTCCAACTTTTAATGCTTTAATGGGAACTATGTCATATTAAGGACACAAATGAAACATGAATAAAGTTTTAGAAACACAATTTTTCAGTCCCTCTAGAGTTTCGTTTTCAGCAGATGTTTAGAAACATATTGGATAAATTAAGTTTCAGCATGTAAAATCATATACATAGCTTAGATAAAATTTATGGATGTAAAATCATTATACATTTATACAAATAATCTTTACATAGAAATAGCAGAACTATGTAATACATATATAGTGACACTAAAGCAGCAAACCAACTTGCTGTCTCTTTTAATGTTTTCAGTTTCCAATCACCCTTTTAATTTAGGTGCCCATCTTAACTATTCTGATACCATTTATGTTATTAACGCAACCTCTCAATACTAGTTATATATCTTCAAACTGAAGGCCAAGAAAGGTTGAAAATGTATAAGTTTTCTATTTCCAATATCCGAAATTAGTAGTTTGCTAATAAATATGTTTCATCAATTGATTCTAAAAACAAAATTGTATGCTATTCATATGTGTATCCTTGTTTACTAGTTCCTGAAAGTTAATACACAGAAAAACACACACATGCATACACACATGCATTGCCTTCTCCAAAAGAAACCTCACAAGTATGCATATTTTGCAAATGTTAAGGCACGTGTATCATTCTCAGGTATTTGATGTTCAATGTGTTAGAATGGATTACTATACAAAAAATCATTTTCATAATCAGTAGGTGTCATTTACATATTCTGTTGGATCATATTAAAGCACAATTGGATGCATGAAATAAAAATATGCATGAACAGAAACACTGCAAATGAACACTAAGAAAAATAATACAATTGGAAATGAAACATAAAAACTCCCCACTCGAGATACAAATATCAAATGCTACAGCCCACACATCATGATCTGCATATTCAATATGTCAGATAAAATTGATTACCAATCAAAACAATGACTTTCAATAGATCATATAATAACATAAACAAATAGATATAAGATTTAAAATAGAGTACCAAATTGAATCAATAAAGACTATAGAAACAAGCTAAAATGTAATAAGAGATACAGTTTGGGCTACCAATATACAACAACAACAGAAATATGAAATAGCACTCTGTCTGTTTCTTACAAGCATTAAAAACATCAAGAACCAAACAGTTACATGAATTTTAGCATAATTCCTTTAAAACAAAGCTTACAGAACCAAAGAGAGTCATCTGATCTGCAACCAGTAACCTTGTATGTTTATCCTGATCTGGTTGAAAACCAAAGAGAGTCATCTCCTTGTACACATGCTCGAAATATTCCCATTGGCGAGCAGAAGCAGATGCCTCAAGCATAGAGGTATACGAATATGCATCCGGTTTTAGTGATGAACCCTCGTCAAAGTAGGTGCTAAAATCACTGGAGCTATCCTTGACGGATTCAAACAACTCCTTTGCTTCTGCAAACATGTGACTGCGGCCATAAACTTTCAGCATAGCATTTATGGTTCCGATATTAGGAATACAATGATCTTTCATGTATTCAAAAATCGAGATGACGGTGTAGGAATGAGTTGGTCAAATTATTAACAGACTCCGCATTCAAATAGCATGAAGGTACTGAATGAGTTGGTCAAATTATTAACAGACTTCGCATTGAAAGAAACAATCTGTTGGTTTTGAAACTATAATGGCTTCATGCCTACACAAATCACTGAAGACAATGTGAATCCTCCACATAACAGGGAAAGTAAAGGCTTGTGAGAGAGTGAGAGAGTGAGAGAGTGAGACGATGAAGTATTTTAGATCCTAGAGCTCTCCTATAAATTGGTTAGAACACATCCTCAAATAGTCAATGCATAAATTCACATAAGTAACGGGCTAGACTACTAACTTTGTATTACGGAATATAAAAAATCAGGTAGGTAGTAAATGCATAAATTAATAACATTCACTAACAAGCTACACTAAGTTAAGTGGTGCTCATTTCCAAAGCCGTAAACATATCAAACAGCATGAACTTTTGCATATGCACCAAAAGCTGTTCGAAATAAAGTGAGAATCTGATCGGCAATGATTTAAAATACAATCAAATAAACATTCCACGGTATCAAAGGCATATAAAGGCAGACGGTAATCATTCCCATATGTGAGCTGCAAAGTAATTCAGATAGCTAGTAATCAAAAAACATGGTTTGAGAACATATAAGGAGATCAAATGCACATCATAATCAGCTTTTTCAAGCTGAAATTCTAGCAGGCCCCAGACAATTCGAGACAAAGCGACATTATTTCCCATCCAGTTCAAAGTTCAAACTATTGAAAGCAAAATGACCAACTAAACTACACAAAAAACCTTTTTTTATAATTTTTACCCCAAATTAACCAGCCATCGGGTGATCCGCGATGTATTCGATGGCAAGCACGGTCGAATCGATCTTATTTGCCTCTTTATCCGGAATCTCGAGCTTGAACTCCTCCTCCAATGCTATCACGAGCTCCACATTGTCCAAGCTGTCCAATCCTAGATCCTTCTGAAAGTGAACATCGGGCATCACCTGCAACAAACCAAATCAAACAAAATTAGGGAGCAAAATGAGGGTTATGGGTTTAGGGATTTTTGGGGTAAGCTAACCTTGGAGGGATCGACTTTGGGGAAGTTCTTGACGACGCCGAGGACGCGGTCGACGACTTCTTCCTTAGTGAGGTGGTCGTCGTGAGAGGAGAAGGATCGGAAGAAGAAAGGTATCGGTCACGGTTGCGGTTTTAGGGTTAGGGTTATGGTTATGGTTTTTTGGATTGGAATACGGATGCGGCTGAGGATCGCTGGTCTAATGACGGCCGCCATTGATCCATCCCTCCTTTCTGCTTGCTGCCGTCCCTGACTGCATAAATCGAGAATGAAGGGTTCTGCGTAAATCGAGTTGCGGAACGACAATCGAGATCGAGGTAGGCGACGGCGTAGTTGACGTTCTTGAGGTGCTTGCAGAGACGACGGTGATCTCGAGATCGAGGATGGATTTGGGGGGTTGAGGGCGAGGGGAGGCCATCGATGTGGGTTTGTTGAGTAGAAAGTATCAAGCAGTCATTCGAAATTGGATGAGGGGAAATGAAAATGTCGCGCTCGTCTGCCCTGGGTATTGAAAAAATTTGACCTTACCTTTAACCGCGCTTCTAAAAAGGAGCGCTGTCAATTTCGCATATGACCTTTAATAACTCTTCTTTTTTAGAAGTACTGTGTATTATCTGACTTTTAACATCGCTTTTAAAAAGAAGCGATGCCTATTAACTGACTTTTAACATCGCTTTCGAAAGAAGCACTGTCTATTATCTGTGCCTCTAACAAACAACGCTTGCAGAAAGAAGCGATGTCTATTCTCCGACCTTTAACAACGCTTGCAGAAAGAAGCGATGTCTATTATATGTACCTCTAATTCACAGCGCTTATAATTGGCAAGCGCTATTAAAGGTCCTTTTTGTAGTAGTGTATGGGCTTAAACAATCACCACGAGCCTGGTATGCTAAACTAAATTCGGTTCTCATGATAAATGATCTCAAGAGAAGCGATGCAGATCCGACCTTATTTGTTAAGAGAAGTAAGTCTGGCATCATTATCGTTTTGGTATATGTAGATGATATTGTGATCACTGGTGATGATCAAGCTGAAATCTCAAGACTGAAAGCATTGATGCATAAAAGATTTGCTATCAAGGATTTGGGATTACTAAAATATTTTCTTGGGTTAGAAGTTGCCTACTCCAATAAAGGTATGTTTCTTAATCAGAGGAAGCATGTCCTTGATGTATTAAGGAAACAAGAAAGATGGGTGTTAAACTGTCAGATAAGCTTGATGCTGATGGTGAGTTATATTCGGATATTGGAAAGTTTCAACGCTTGGTTGCCCGACTGATTTATCTTACCATTACTTGCCCGGATATTTCATATGATGTAAGTCTGGTAAGCCGATTCGTGCGTGCTCCTACTGTTAATCATATGAATGCTGTTAATAGAATTTTACAGTAGCAGAAGGGCTCACCTGGAAGAGGTATTTGGATGCGTAAGAATGGACATAACGACATTACTGCTTATACTGATGATGATTGGGCTGGGTGTCCTGTTGATAGAAGATTTACAACCGGTTATTGCACATTTGTTGGTGGAAATTTAGTCACTTGGAAGAGTAAAAAGCAAAATGTGGTAGTCGATCAAGTGCAGAAGCTGAATACCATGCAATGGCCTCCACGACAAGTGAAATAATTTGGCTTCGTGCTCTTCTCAATGATGTAGGCTTTGGTTTGTCGCGACCTACAATGATGTTTTGTGATAATCAAGCGGCGATTCATATTGCATCAAATCCCGTGTTTCATGAAAGGACTAAACACAATGAGGTAAATTGTCACTTTGCGCGGGAGAATAAACAAGCCAATACCATATGCACTCTATTTGTTCGTAGTGATCAACAACTGGCTGATATCTTCACCAAAGGTTTATCCGCTGCTAAATTCCAAGGGATATTGTCCAAGTTGGGCTCTATCGATATTTTCGCACCAACTTGAGGGGGAGTATTGGAAAGAAGAGAGAATATGGTCTGTTGGATCCATTATATGTGTGGTTGATATTTGATGAGCACATATGTTGTTACCATATTTGGTTTTAGGGTTTGCTAGCCTTATAAATATTGGCGGCTACCCTCATCATTGTAACACAATAAAAATAAGAAAGTCTCTCTTCTCTGTGTGGATGTAGGCTAGGTTTAATAGCCGAACCACGTTTAATCTTTGTGTTTTCTTGATTGTTATTTCTTCAGTGGTGGACTCCGAACAGGCCTTTGATCTTCCCAAGTTGCCTTTTGATTTTCTTAAAAAAATAAACAATCTAGCACAATCCAAAAACTATTGTTTTCATCTCATTAAAAGGAGAACGGTGAGACATAGAGTTGGTCAATCTGAAAATTATCCTCCCTCCACGATCAGTTCTCCACACTGTTCTGTTTGTTGGCTTTCTGATTTGTGGGAGGGGTGAAACGTCGTTGCTCGTTGGAGTTCTGTACATGCAAATGCACGCTTACAGAGAACCAAGTGTCGTTGTACCCTAGAGTGCAGTCTGTCGATCCTACCGGGCACCAAGATTTGTCTCCAATGGACTGCGAATCTCCGCTCAAGCACAAGATCCGCTCCTCTACCTGCTTCTCCTGCTGCTTCCTCTCCTTCGCAGCCGAAGGCGAGCACCCCGGTACCTGATCCGATCCTCGTCCACCTGGATCCGATCCAAGGCCCATGAGTTCCCCGAGATGAAGGACAAATGCCGGACGCTGATCTCGAGAATGGGCGGCCGCCGCCGCCCGCGAGGCCAGTCCGCCGACTTCAGGTACGATCCGCTGAGCTACGCGCTCAACTTCGACGAGGGCAACGGCTACGACCTCGATTTGGCCGGCGAGGAGGAAGTTCGGAGCCGCCGTCCCCTCCGGAGCCGCCGGCGGTTGGCGTCGCCTGCAGCTAGCGAGGGCTCAGTCGTGTCTCAATCGTCGTTGTATATAAATGTCTGTGTTTTAAATTAATCCCGCGATTAGAGATCTAAAACGAAAGATGATTTGCTTGAATTTGTGCTGCGATTCTTTAATTTTTAGATTTGTGGTCGAGATATATTGTTTTTATCTTTGGGGATTTTACTAACGTCCGCTGGCGGAGGTAGCGGCACGTTCTGGTGTAACTGCCATTTTGACGCTGCGCGCACGCCGTTTTAGTTTTAATTTTTTAGGGCACGCAGTTTTAAATTAATTTAATCTGATGTTAGCATAATTATCCTTTTTAAAGATAGTTTTACTGCAATTAATCCTTATTTGAGTGCGAGATTTAAACCCACTATTTGAACGGACGCCAGACGCGGGACTATGGAGCTTTTCTGACTTTAGGCTGGGCCCACAGTATTTGGGTGAATGAATTGGGTGTCGGCTTGGAATATTCGGTCGGTTGATGGCGACGGGTTAAGGACAAAAGGAGCCGGGGGTTATATACATGGTTATTTTCAGCAAACCCCTCAACGTTTTTTAAAAACTGACGTCTTCTTCAAAGGTTAGAGTTAGGATTATTTTATGAGCTTTTAAATAGATAATTGCTATCTGCACCGCAACAGTTTGTCGTGCAGACTAGGTTTTTACTAAAAATAGATAAAAAGGCTTAATCGATGTGATTTTGACTGCTAGAAATAGTTGATTTTTTTACTATATTAAGAAGAAAAAATAGTCTACACCCATGATGGCGATGCAGACAGTCAAATCCTTTAAATATCCCCTCCTAAAATACCCTTTTTTCATCCAAAAGTTGGCGTTCGGTATATAACCAATAGAAATCGATCACTGACCGTACGGTACCACTAAAAAGCGGAGATAATGCCTTACCACAATCCGTTGGCTAAAAAAATTCCTTAAAACTCTATTGAAATTATCATGTTTAATAATCAACAAAATAATCATTTCAATTAAAAAATTGAACGCATCTTTTAAACAGTCTGTGTGATTTAATGTGGTATCGTGAAAACAAGGGAAACATGTGTTCAGGGTTTAATGAAATTACTTTATATACAATTATAAAGTGAAAGATATTATTAAGTTTGAGATTTTAGTATGTTGGGTGTTATAAGTTTCTTTCTTTGTTTTCTTTAATTTAAAACAATGAGAAAAGAGACTTTGCTATTGGTGTGGACAAGAGGAATGCAAACTAGTCAATGAGTTAAAAATGTTTCAGTGTGTTTTCTTACCATAGATGTTGCTTAAAGCTGGCCTAAAGGATGCCGCTGACGTGGAGGACGTGGGCAGCCTTCGGGGTGCTGGACGAGCTAACTTCGATCTGAGTAGACTCTGGGCCGAGCTATGGGTGTCGGACCGAGCTATATCCCTAGCGATCTGCAAGACAGGAAGCTCGTTAAGGGGTCGGATATAGGTTCCGACCAAATCCTCTTCGATGCTTAATTCTGTAACGGTCTGTTTTCGTTGTACGTTTTACGTGCACGTAGTTTTGATCGTGCACGTATTTATTTTAGACTCTGTTTGTTTGTGAACACTTTAGTGTGACATGTCGTTGTGATCGTCTCTGAGAGTATTAAATTATGGCACTAATTTGGAACGACATTTCTCGGGTCGTTCTCCCACGATTTGATCTTATTCGAAGAGACGTTGTGATTTTCACTTTTGACGTGAGACGTTGCTATTTTTAGTTTCGTCACTCGACGTCGAAATTGAGAACCGTCTTCTTAGTTTTCTTTCTCCCGTCGTCCCAATCACAGCAATATTTATTTCACAATTTTTGGATTTCATTTGACCTATTTTACATTTTTAGCAAAGCTTATAATATTTTCAACTACTAAGTTTTCAAGTATTTTTAGCCAAATATAATATCTATTATATTATAACACTTCAAATTAATTTTGACCCAAGCCCCTAGCCTTGGTCGCACCCAAACATGCTTAGGAGTTAGAGAGGGTGAATATTTGGGTTTACAATTGATTTTTAAATCAATTTTAATTCAAATAAAACCCTAGACCAAGTCAAACCCATCTACACTATATATATGAGGCTTAGGATACCCATTTCCCTCAAGCAATCAACCCTAGCCGTCACAAAAACCCCCCAAACTTTCGCATCCACACTTGCGACGTTCGTCGCAACCGCAGCTCGCAGCCGCCCATCGCCCGACCGACGGAATCCCTCGTTTTCCCTCGGTCTGACCGAGGCCCCGCCCCACACCACCGCTCCGCTTCGCACCAAGCACCCGCTGCATCGTTGAAATCCCCGCACCCCGCTACGACTGAGAGCATCTCTCGGTCTGACCGAGAGATTTCCCCGCACCGCCGCTCCGCTCCGCACGTTGCAACTGCAACGTTGCAACCCCGCAGCGACCGACGCCTCTGCTCGGTCTGACCGAAGCGCTCCCCCGCTCCGCACCGCTCCCCCGCTCCGTTGCAACCCCCGCAACGCTGCAGCCCGCATCCGCTCGCCCCGACCGACAACTTCCCTCGCAGCGGCCCGCTGCGACCGAGAGCCCGCATCTCCGCATCGACCGACCGACCCCGCTGTTGTGCTCTCTCGGTCTGACCGAGAGAAATCCTCGCAGCGGCTCGGTCTGACCGAGCGACTTTCGTCGCAACCCCGCATCCGTCGCACCGCTTGCAACCGTTGGCCCCCCAAGTTCTCCAGAGGTGTTGTGGGTTCCCCATTGGCCCCTAGCACTACTGTGAGTCCCACCTAGGTGTCTCCTCTACGTGGATTTGCCGATTACGATGTTGCGATACGTCGTAGCCCTTCGTCGCACGTCCTAGCATTGGAATCTTGGTTCGTCGTTCTGGTTGCTGCCCGGACTTGACGAGCAAGGAATTTGGACTAGGAGCGCGTTCTTATATTCCAACCCCTGGCGTCGCTACCCGACGCCAGTGTAGCTCTCGCGTCGTGTTGAGGTAACGTTCTGCATCCCTAGGACCCCCAACCACAGCCTGTTAAACAAGATTAAAATTGATGTTTTTAAATTGTTTTAAATTCACTAATCAAGATTAATAATATGGGACTGTAGGCTGGTGGACTTGTGCACATAGGTTGTTTGTGACTTGTGGACTTTTGGACGGTGTTTTTCAGACGTCAGATTTGTAGGCAAGTGAAACTTGCCGTCTTCTTGTTTAGGCCATGTTTTAGGCCGCTTTTTGTAACGTTGCGTAAAAGAGACTAGGCAGTGAAATGATAGCTGACTAGACGCCTATTTGATCTAGCTAGACAACGAAGCTATATCCGACCCCTTTTACCTGTTCATGTCATTCATGCATCCTTATCTGTCATGTTTAATTTCCTTATCTGTACGCCTTGTTACTTGCCATGCCATGTCATCCATGCATTGAATGTTGCATTCGTAGCACACGCTACATATTTGTACTTCCTTTTTCAGGCTAGGCACCTGTTTTTGCGGGCACAACCCTATGCCAAATACACTTCCTGGCTCGTGATCCTGAAGCGAGCATTCCGTGTTCGGGGGTAAGGCCCTGGCTCGATACACGTAGAGGGGTAGGGATAAGTGATCACTTGAGTGTAAGAGTTGGCCCGTACAGCTACTCTAGCCAAAAGGCGTAATCCATGTGCACGACGTGCTTACTAGACTTGTCCTTGACCTTGTGATTGTTCTTGCAAACTTGATATCCATGTCATGATTTAAATGCCAGTTGCCATGCCATGCTCGTACTTTACTTCACTTGTTGCACTCCTGCTATATCTGTCATGTCATTGCATCATGCTAGAACTGCTAGGTTACTTTACTTTTACTTTCAGTTTCCTTGCACAAGTCTCTTGTAGACTTGCTGACATGTGCCCCTTGCTCTTTTGGGTGTCACATGTTAGACCCTAAGCCAGAGACCGTTGCCGAGGACGAGGTGTTTGCTGACGTTGAGCCGGAGCCCACGTTTGACGAGGAGTTTGTGGACACCGGTGACCAGTCTTAGAGACTGTTCTGAGGTACTTCAGTTTTAGCTTGATGTTAGTTGTCGGTGCGTAGCACCTTTTCTTTCCGCACGTTGTACTTTTGTTGGCAATGCTGGGGCCTTTAGACTCTTTTTCTTTTCAGCCTGGTGGCTTTTCTGTGATGTTGGAACTTATTTTATGGATATTCTGAGATTGCTTTTTGTCTCATTTCCTTTATTATTATCTCGTTTCGTATCGCATTTGCAAGGACATACCATTTGAAGTTTATTGACGCTTATCAGATTTGCAGCTTCACAGCTTCAAGTTTGAGCTGACTTCTCACGCCTCGCCTCCATATTTTTGGGAAGCGGGGCGTGACAGGTTTTGTTGGTGGCCCATGCAGGTCCCATCTTGCAACTGCGAATTATCGGAACGACGATAATAATTATAGGACGTCCAATAAATAAATTTCGACATCCGAGTCATAAGCTTTGAGTCTAATTTATATCGTTTTCCTATGTCATTAGATGGCAGGAAGACGACAGACCCGAGCTGGTGGTGGGCCAAATCGTGTTGAGGTGCCGGATAGAGAGCCCACCAATGCTGAGATCATGAAGATGATGCATCAGATGATGCAGGTGCAGCAGGGTATGCTTCAGAATACCCAGAATGCCTCTCGCTTCGAGCCGGGAGCGAAGCAGTTTCGGGAGCTGGGCCCGACTTACTTTGATGGATCTGAAGGACCGTCGGCTGCTGAGGAGTGGATGAGAAATATGAGGATAATCTGAAGATGTCTAAGATCAACTTGGCTGGATGTGTTGAGATGGTGAAGAAGCAGCTCAGGGATAATGCCCGCAACTGGTGGGATGCAGAAGAGGAGCTGTTGGTGAAGCCGATACCTTGGGCTACATTCAAGTCCAGGTTCGATGAGGAGTACTTTCCGAAGGCTGCCAGGAGGGAGATGTTGCAACGATTTATTGAGCTGAAGCAGGGAAATCTGACGGTGGACCAGTACCATCAGGAGTTCACCAGGCTGAGTCGCTTCGCACCGAAGATGGTGGAGGAAGCTGAGGAGAAGGCTCAGAGGTTTCTGCAGGGCCTTTCCCTAGACTTGCAGAGCCTGATGTCTTCGTCAGATCTGGAGTCATATCAGAAGTTACAGGTAGCTGCTCGGAGACAGGAGCTGATTGCGAGGCAGAAGAGAGGACAGACATCGGGAGCTGGGAAGAGGACAATGGAGCAGGCCAGGGCAATGGTTAGGCCTGGGTTCAAGCCTAATCAGCCAGTGCAGTTCAAGAGGCCAGGTGGGCCTCCTCAGAAGACTTGCCATTTCTGCGGCAAGACCGGGCATGTCAGGGAGCAGTGTAGGAGGATGTTGGGACAATGCTTGGTTTGTGGAGATCCTACTCATACTATGAAGGAGTGCCCAAAGCCTAAATAGCCTTGGAAGGAACCAGTTGCAGCTCAGCCGTTACAGCAGAGAGCACCTGTACCTGCAGGTCGTGGAGCAGCTCTGGTTCCACAGAAGCAGGCTTTTCAGCAGGCCATGCAGCCGAGGAGGCAGGCTTTCCTGATGACGGCAGTGGAGAGCGAGGCTGTGGATGAGGTTATCGCAGGTAACTCTCAGTCTAGTTGTTTCCTTCCTTAGTTAGTTTTGGCTTGTTAGATTATGATTGGTTGATTACATATGATTGTTTGCTAGAATAGGGTTTGATTGTTAGTTTGTCTGTTAGGTGTGATTTTGGTTTGCACATTTCCTGCACGAGTCCTCTTTGACTCTGATGCATCAATGTGCATTATATCCCGAAGCTTCGTGGAGAAGCATTCCTTAACGACATCCCCTCTTCCCAAGAGTTGGAACATCGTTACACGAAATGGCGTGATCTCGGTGCATCGTGGTTGCAATCTTGTCCTTCGGTGGTCTGTGGACATGAGCTTTACGCTGATTTTATTGTCCACGACATCATCAACTATGATGCCGTCCTAGGGATGGATTGTCTTGCGAGTTTTTATGCTACTATCGATTGTCAGAGGAAGAAGGTGGTGTTCGAGATCCCAGGACATCCAGTGTTTGAGTTCAGTCGAGGTAGCAGTTCGCTTGGCCCTGTCAGATTTCGGGCCAGACCGGTGGAGATCGTTGCTATGCAGATGGAACAGAGTAGACCAGCTGTGGTGTGTGAATTCGACGACGTCTGTCCCGAGTATATGTCTAGACTGCCGCCCGATCGAGCTCTCGAGTTTTCGATCGATCTTATTCCGGGAGCGCAGCCTATTTCGAAGGCGCCGTATCGTATGGCTCCAGCAGAGTTGGAGGAGTTGCGTAGGAAGCTGGATGACCTTTTGCAGAAGGGTTACATTAATCCCAGTGTGTCTCCGTGGGGAGCGCCGGTTCTGCTGGTGAAGAAGAAGGATGGTTCGCGTCGCATGTGCGTGGACTACAGGGAGCTGAATGCGGTAACCATCAAGAATCGATATCCATTGCCTCGTATAGATGACATCTTTGATCAGCTTGGGGGATCGAGAGTGTTCTCTAAGTTGGATCTGAGGAGTGGTTATCATCAGCTCAAGGTGAAGAAGGAAGATATTCAGAAGACAGCGTTCAGGACGAAGTATGGTCACTACGAGTTCATGGTTATGCCCTTCGGTGTAACCAATGCACCCGCAGTTTTTATGAACCTGATGAATCTGATCTTCTACGACTTTCTAGACAAGTTTGTCGTTATCTTTATTGACGACATCCTGATCTATTCAAAGTCGGAGGAAGAGCATGCATCGCACTTGAGGACAGTGTTGGAGATTTTGAGGAAGCATCATTTGTATGCTAAGTATTCCAAGTACGAGTTCTGGCTTGATAGGGTTGCTTTTCTTGGACACGTGGTGTCAGGAGATGGTATTTCAGTGGATCCCGAGAAGATTAAGGCTATCAGAGAGTGGCCTGTTCCGCTGTCAGCGTCTGAGATCCGGAGTTTCCTTGGGCTTGCAGGTTATTATCGGCGCTTCATTAAGGACGTCTCCCGTATTGCTGAGCCAATGACCAGGCTGACACGGAAGGATGTACCATTTGTTTGGTCTGATGATTGTGAGAAGGCTTTTGGTGTTCTGAAGGAGAGGTTGACGACTGCCCCTGTTATTGCTGTGCCTGATCGGAGTGGAGGATTCGAGATCTTTTGCGATGCTTTTGGCAAAGGTCTCGGTTGTGTTTTGCACCAACATGGGCACGTGGTTGCGTATGCTTCTCGTCGGCTCAAGGCTCATGAGAAGAATTACCCGACACACGATTTGGAGTTGGCTGTAGTCGTGTTTGCGCTGAAGATTTGGAGGCACTTCCTGCTGAGTGAGTGATTGACTCGGAAAACGCGCACGGATGCACGCCTTCCAATCCCAAGCGTAGGAGTGTCAATGCAATATAAAAATAACCGGTGAGTACCGGGTCGGATCACAGGGACAATTCGTTCTACGTTCACAAAATTTATCGATAATGAAAGAAAATAGTGTTTTACAACTAACTCGCTAACGGTGGAAATGTCGGAAAAGTGTGGTGAAAACGAAAATCTTACCTAAGTGGCTAGGGTTAGAGAACCAAAGGTGGAATTTAGGATAGCTAGGAGAGAGAGCATGAGTTGTGTGATCATTAAAATTGGCGTTAATCAAGTCTAAATTACCGCATATAACACAATCGGTCATCCGGCTAAGGAAACCCAATCGGAATATTTAGCTTTAAAAACACAATAATTTTGCAATAAGGATGGATAGATTATCACGACACTAATCAAATTAAGCACATGGATTCTCTCAAATTTGCCCTCTCGGGACTTAGCCAATTAAATTTGTGCCCTAATTAAACATCCAACATTAACATTCAAAATAGGGCAAGAGGAAATTAGGGCTACAATTAACACCCAACATCAATAAACCACAACCCAAGCAATTCAATACTACACAATCATAGCAAACAATAGGATAATTGCATTCAAAATTAACCCAAGTTTCATACAAAAATGAGATATCAAATTACAATGGGAGAAAGGGGGGATTTCACCAAGATTTCTCCCAAATGAACCTTCCCTCTTCCTATTTGCCTTCCTCCAAGCATCTCCAAGCTCCACCAAGCCTTCTCAAGCTTCCATGGCCTCCTCCCCCATCAAAACTTCTCCAAACCCTAAAAAAACACAAAAAACGCCAAGAACAGCAGCAAAACTCGAAAAAATGAAGCTCCCTGTAATTTTCGCTCTCAGCCCGTTTTAACAGCAACCGGGTCGGGTCTCTGGGGGGCAGGCGCCCGCTGCCCGCCCCCGCAGCAATTTAGCGTGCGCCTGCGCATTAGAGCGACGGGGCCCGCTCGATTTGAGCGGGCGCTGGGCCCGCTCAAATCGAGCGGGCGCTGGGCCCGCTCAAATCGAGCGGGCGCTGGGCCCGCTCAAATCGAGCGGGCCCCGCCCGCTCTTTCGATACCGCGGGCCGGCCCGTTGCTGGGCCGGCCCGCAAAATAAAAAAAATAATTTTTTTAATCAGCGCGCGCGGCCTAGCTCGAGAACGCGCGGCAGATGGCGCCACGTGGCGCCATCTGATTGGCCCACGTGGCGCCCCTGGTAAAATCCTTTTTCTGGGGTTTAAACCCCCATTTCTCCTCCATTTAAATCCAAAAAAATACCTAGAAATCTCAGAAAATTCCCAAAAAATTCTGTAAAATCCCAAAGACTCCTAGGGGTACCTGAAAAATATGAGAAGGAGAAATTAGTCCATTTGATGTGAACATTAATTTAATGACTATTAAAAACACAATATTGACCTCCAATAAGCTATATAAAATATTCCAACGCTCAAATAAATCCCAAAAAATGGCGATATGATCGAAATAATGGCAGGAGCATAGGAAAAATAATAGGAAGCCAATAACGACGATAAGAACCGTATTTTGTACCAAGAATGGGAATAAGCCCTAAAATTGATATGAAATGAAAATATACCCAAAAGAGCACAATTAAGCCTAATCTTTGGCACAAAATGGGGATAGTTAGGGGAGAAATTTTGCAATTTATATCCCGAATCACACCCCCCAACTAGCTTTTTGCTAGTCCCTAGCAAAATATGCGAAGAATTCGGATAAAATTGAAAAACATGCACCAAATCCTCGATATCATCATGGCATACTCCAAAATGGGATTTCCAAATGATTTCAAAGTCAATATACCAAATATATGAAAGTAAATAACAAATGACATTCTCCTTAATCCAATTCAAAGAAAAATAAGGAAATAAGCCTCGTATCACACGTATCGGAAAAAAAATCACGATGTCAAAATTTCCAATTTTCATGAAAATGGCCAAAACAAAAGAAATTTCCTCTAAGTTGTGGGAAATGAGATTGCATCACTCATGTTGTTTATTCTTTCATTTTTCATTCATTTTTCTTTTCTTTTCTTTTTCTTTTCTTTTTTCTTTTTCTTTTTGTTTTTGATGTTTATGTTTTGCATTCACGTGATAACGCCATAAATGCAAACACCGACACATTTGCATACACGCGATGACGCTATATATGCAAATGGATGGAATGATCTTCTAAATCTCATCTTTGGCGTCCTCCCCAATGTTTCATGGGGCACCGGCTACTCAATTCAATTAGAAAGAAACATTTAGTTATACTACTATCTTTTTCATTCCAACACAAATTAGCAACTCATCCACCCACTTCTAAGAAGAAAACAAAGCATACACAAGATGGCCAAATCCAATCCAATTAAAAACCACACCGTTCATCCCAACAAATGCAATCACTTACACCAAACTTTTCCCAAATTGTTTCAAAGAGATATCACGACGTATAAAATAGTTCATACATGGTATATTAACATTCGACTCCAAATTGGAAAAGAAATGAATCAAACATCGAGAAATCGATACCAAAATGATAATCCGAAAAAAATCGCATGGCATTAAGCAAGTAGGGACTAAACAAAGCTAATGGCGTAAGGACAAGGAGGCCAAAATATGATATGCAATGACATTCATGGAATGAGGTGAGACATGGAGGAATCTCAAAAAATTTTTTAACACCAAAATCCTACCAAACCTAAAGATTCTAACACTCTCCCCCCAACCTAAAATAAGCATTGTCCTCAATGTTGGGAGAGTACTAGATCTCACAAAAGATCCTAGAAAAGAAAAGAAAATCATACGAAAGCAAAATGCAAAAGCAAACTAACTTTTAATTTTATTTATTAACACTACATGGAAAGAACACACCGTGGCAAATGGCGGATCCCGAATGTATAACGGCGGTGGCAACTGCTCGATCATATCCTTTTACTCCTCTGCCAGCTGCTTTGGAGCAAGGCCGCCACCGGCCTCCTTGGATTCCAGCAATGCAACTCCTAGCGTTCCCTTTTGATAATATGTGGTATGTGGGAGACGAGCTGCATCAATCCAAGTCATGTCCTCATGCCCTGCAAAAACATTCCAAAACGGGTCGTCAAAACAAATAAAAGAATGTAAATGCAATGAACGACAATCTGAAGCAAATGTATATGGAAGTGAAAATTTGGCATCAGAAATGCAAGGCATGAGATGGTGGGAACTTCCCTGAAAAATGTCGCTAGATGTGGCATGATACGCTGCCTCAGGAGGAGGGGGAAGTAGCTACAGAAGAGAATCTGGAGGAGACGACGGCTCAGGCTCAACGTAAACCATCTCGCAATCGTCCTCGCTATTAGAAAGTGTAGTCTCTGCAGACCTCCCCAGACTATGAAATGTATCCTGAAAAATCTCCTCGATGACTGGCAAGTGCGCATCCTGAGGTGGGGGAAGTGACATCAGTGACGGGACTGGAGGTAGACTCGTCTCGGGCAAATCCAAGCACGCATCATCCTCGCCATCCCAGAAATAGTCCATCTCAGTCGTCCTCCCAAAGTACTCAATCGCCTCGACCTGTGAAGCTAACTCTGAAGTGGAATGTGGCTCAGGCCCCATGGTGTCCTCAATCTGCTCTCGGCCATCATGCACATCCACTTCATCCTCAACCTCAAAGTGAAAATGCATCGTGTCACCATCGTGGTCGACACGCACTCCATCATTCATCTCCTCTGACTCCTCAAAATATATATGCTCAAATTCCTCTACCTGGCCCCAATGCACCCTCTTCACAGGTTTCTCTAGATAATCCATAGGGTCGCACTGGACTGAGCCCTCAGCTGGCTCCTCAGGCTGTTACTGGACTTGCTGCTCTGCATCCTGAAGTGGAAACTGGGACTCGCCATCATCATCATATCCAAGTGACTACTCTCCAGATGGCGCAGTCTGCTCCCACTCTGCAAGGTCCCTTAGGTAACTCCAGGAATCCTCGGTCGAATAATCAAAGAACTCCCCGCCGCAACTCATCTGCACAAAATCCCGCCCAGATGGCAATAATCCTGTGTAGAAGATCTGCAGAAGATGATCCTCGTGAACGCTCTGGTGTGGGCACTCAAGCACCAAATCTGTGAACCTCTGCCAAGTCTGATGGTAGGCCTCCCACTCAGCCTGGGTAAAGCTTGCTTTATGCTCCATGGCCAGCCGCCCATGTACCTGCTCCAAAAAGATAGGCAAAAAAACTTGGAGAAATTCAGCCTGAAATGACAACCAAGTAAAATGTGAGTCCAGAGACAAAGAATCAAACTAAAGTCTAGCATCATCTTGTAACGAAGAGGGAAAAAATCTGAAATATATGCAATCATCATCAATATTCCCACCAAGACATGAAAACATCCACTCTTCAAATTTTTTCAAATGTAAATGAGGGTTCTCCCACTCCGAGCCATGAAAGAATGGCGGAAGTGGGATATCCTCCAAATCAATGTCCGAAAAATTTGAAGGTGATGCCATTTTGTTGTTTAAAAAAATTTTACAAAAAAAATTGAAAATAAACAACCAAACGACTCAATAATTGGAAAATAAATAATCGAAAAGACACACACTAAGAGATAGAAGTATCACACAAAATTTTTCAAAATCAATCAAAAAAATGCTAATAGTAGAAACCGTTGTCCCCGGCAACGGCGCCAATTGGTTAACTCGGAAAACGCGCACGGATGCACGCCTTCCACTCCCAAGCGTAGGAGTGTCAATGCAATATAAAAATAACCGGTGAGTACCGGGTCGGATCACAGGGACAATTCGTTCTACGTTCACAAAATTTATCGATAATGAAAGAAAATAGTGTTTTACAACTAACTCGCTAACGGTGGAAATGTCGGAAAAGTGTGGTGAAAACGAAAATCTTACCTAAGTGGCTAGGGTTAGAGAACCAAAGGTGGAATTTAGGATAGCTAGGAGAGAGAGCATGAGTTGTGTGATCATTAAAATTGGCGTTAATCAAGTCCAAATTACCGCATATAACACAATCGGTCATCCGGCTAAGGAAACCCAATCGGAATATTTAGCTTTAAAAACACAATAATTTTGCAATAGGGATGGATAGATTATCACGAAACTAATCAAATTAAGCACATGGATTCTCTCAAATTTGCCCTCTCGGGACTTAGCCAATTAAATTTGTGCCCTAATTAAACATCCAACATTAACATTCAAAATAGGGCAAGAGGAAATTAGGGCTACAATTAACACCCAACATCAATAAACCACAACCCAAGCAATTCAATACTACACAATCATAGCAAACAATAGGATAATTGCATTCAAAATTAACCCAAGTTTCATACAAAAATGAGATATCAAATTACAATGGGAGAAAGGGGGGATTTCACCAAGATTTCTCCCAAATGAGCCTTCCCTCTTCCTATTTGCCTTCCTCCAAGCATCTCCAAGCTCCACCAAGCCTTCTAAAGCTTCCATGGCCTCCTCCCCCATCAAAACTTCTCCAAACCCTAAAAAAACACAAAAAACGCCAAGAACAGCAGCAAAACTCGAAAAAATGAAGCTCCCTGTAATTTTCGCTCTCAGCCCGTTTTAACAGCAACCGGGTCGGGTCTCTGGGGGGCGGGCGCCCGCTGCCCGCCCCTGCAGCAATTTAGCGCTCGCTTGCGCATTAGAGCGGCGGGGACCGCTCGATTTGAGCGGGCGCTGGCTCGCTCAAATCGAGCGGGCGCTGAGCCCGCTCAAATCGAGCGGGCGCTGAGCCCGCTCAAATCGAGCGGGCCACGCCCGCTCTTTCGATACCGCGGGCCGGCCCGCAAAATAAAAAAAAATAATTTTTTTAATCAGCGCGCGCGGCCTAGCTCGAGAACGCGCGGCAGATGGCGCCACGTGGCGCCATCTGATTGGCCCACGTGGCGCCCCTGGTAAAATCCTTTTTCTGGGGTTTAAACCCCCATTTCTCCTCCATTTAAATCCAAAAAAATACCTAGAAATATCAGAAAATTCCCAAAAAATTCTGGAAAATCCCAAAGACTCCTAGGGGTACCTGAAAAATATGAGAAGGAGAAATTAGTCCATTTGATGTGAACATTAATTTAATGACTATTAAAAAAACAATATTGACCTCCAATAAGCTATATAAAATATTCCAACGCTCAAATAAATCCCAAAAAATGGCGATATGATCGAAATAATGGCAGGAGCATAGAAAAAAATAATAGGAAGCCAATAACGACGATAAGAACCGTATTTTGTACCAAGAATGAGAATAAGCCCTAAAATTGATATGAAATGAAAATATACCCAAAAGAGCACAATTAAGCCTAATCTTTGGCACAAAATGGGGATAGTTAGGGGGAAATTTTGCAATTTATATCCCGAATCAGTGAGAAGGTGAAGATCTTCATCAATCACAAAAGCTTGAAGTACATTTTTACTCAAAAGGAGCTCAACATGCGACAGCGTCGGTGGTTGGAGCTCATGGCAGATTATGAGATTGATTTACAGTATCACCCTGGCAAGGTGAATGTGGTACCAGATGCGCTGAGCAGACTTCCAGCGGTGATTATGTTGACTTCGCAGTGGAGATTGCAGCAGGATTTTTGCGAGTCTGGTATTGAGATTATTCTTCCTGGAGAGGCTTCTTTGTTGATGAGTATGCAGATACAGTCGACGATCGTGGATAGGATCAAGGCTGGACAGGCTGGAGATGCTAAGCTGGTGAAGATTCGGGAGCAGGTGGAAACCGGTCTACGGACTGACTTCTTGATTCATGAGGATGGTTCATTGAGATTTGGAGCCAGGTTGTGTGTGCCAGCTGGAGATATTAGAGAGGAATTATTGGTGGAGGCACACAGTTCGCCGTATTCTGTGCATCCTGGTGGTACCAAGATGTATAAGGATCTCCGTCTGAACTATTGGTGGCATGGTATGAAGAGGAGTGTGGCCAAGTGTCTGGTTTGCCAGCAGGTAAAGGCGGAGCATCAGCGTACGACAGAGTTGCTACAACCGCTTCCGATTCTGGAGTGGAAGTGGCAACACATCACTATGGACTTTGTGACTGGACTGCCTTGGAGTCCAAAGCAGAATGACGCGATTTGGGTGATCGTAGACCGATTAACCAAATCAGCGCACTTTATTCCCTTCCGAGTAGGACAGTCCACTGAGACGCTAGCGAGGAGATATATGGAGGTAAATTCTTCTACTCTCCGTTTCTATTTCCTTTTCCTAGTTCAGATAGTGACGTAACGTGAATCGTGCAGGAGATCGTACGACTTCATGGAGTCCCTGTGAGTATCGTGTCGGACAGAGACATGAGATTCACGTCTCAGTTTTGGCAAAGTCTGCAGAAGAGTCTGGGTACGAGTCTGAGTTTCAGCACGGCGTACCATCTACAGACAGATGGCCAGTCCGAGAGGACGATTCAGATTTTGGAGGAAATGCTGAGGGCGTGCATGTTGGACTTCAAGGGATCTTGGGAGGATCATCTCCATCACGTTGAGTTTGCCTACAATAACAGCTACCTGGCGAGTATTGGCATGGCGCCTTTCGCCAAGCTATATGGGAAGAAATGTCGATAGCCACTGAGCTGGGATGACATTGGAGATCGGGAGCTGTTAGGACCGAAGATGATTGTGGAGGCCGTGGATGTGGTGAGGAACATCCGGGAGAAGCTGAGGATTGTGCAGGACCGTTTCAAGCATTGGGCAGATGCTAAACGGAGGCCTTTGAAGTTTCAGCCTGGAGATCATGTCTTTCTGAAGATTTCTCCGAACCGTGGAGTTATCCGATTTGGGAAGAGAGGCAAGCTGAGTCTGAGGTACATTGGGCCGTTTGAGGTCCTGGAGAGAGTTGGAGCGGTGGCTTATCGCTTGGCGCTGTCACCGTCGCTGGAAGGAGTTCACGACGTATTTCACGTATCTCAGTTACGTCGATACATCAGTGATCCGTCCCATGCTGTGGATTCTCGGAGATCACAGTTCGTCCGGATCTGTCTTATGATCAGCAGCCAGTTGAGATTCTGGATCGACGGTAGAAGCAGCTGAGGAATAAGACCGTCGACTTGGTTCGAGTGCAGTGGCGTCATGGTTCCCCTGGGGAGTCCACCTGGGAGCGTGAAGATGACTTGAGAGAGCGCTTCCCGCACTTGTTTCCGAGCAGTGATTGATGTTGATTCCGAGGACGGAATCATTCCTAAGGTAGGAAGGATGTAACTGTCAGTTTTCGTTGTACGTTTTACGTGCACGTAGTTTTGATCGTGGACGTATTTATTTTAGACTCTGTTTGTTTGTGAACACTTTAGTGTGACATGTCGTTGTGATCGTCTCTGAGAGTATTAAATTGTGGCACTAATTTGGAACGACATTTCTCGGGTCGTTCTCCCACGATTTGATCTTATTCGAAGAGACGTTGTGATTTTCACTTTTGACATGAGACGTTGCTATTTTTAGTTTCGTCACTCGACGTCGAAATTGAGATCCGTCTTCTTAGTTTTCTTTCTCCCGTTGTCCCGATCACCCCAATATTTATTTCATAATTTTTGGATTTCATTTGACCTATTTTACATTTTTAGCAAAGCCTATAATATTTTCAACTACTAAGTTTTCAAGTATTTTTAGCCAAATATAATTTCTATTATATTATAACACTTCAAATTAATTTTGACCCAAGCCCCTAGCCTTGGCCGCACCCACACATGCTTGGAAGTTAGAGAGGGTGAATATTTGGGTTTACAATTGATTTTTAAATCAATTTTAATTCAAATAAAACCGTAGACCAAGTCAAACCCATCTACACTATATATATGAGGCTTAGGATACCCATTTCCCTCAAGCAATCAACCCTAGCCATCACAAAACCCCCCCAAACTTTCGCATCCACACTTGCGACGTTCGTCGCAACCGCAGCTCGCAGCCGCCCATCGCCCGACCGACGGAATCCCTCGTTTTCCCTCGGTCTGACCGAGGCCCTGCCCCGCACCGTCGCTCCGCTTCGCACCAAGCGCCCGCTGCATCGTTGCAACCCCCGCACCCCGCTACGACCGAGAGCATCTCTCGGTCTGACCGAGAGATTTCCCCGCACCGTTGCTCCGCTCCGCATGTTGCAACTGCAATGTTGCAACCCCGCAGCGACCGACGCCTCCGCTCGGTCTGACCGAAGCGCTCCCCCGCACCGCACCGCTCCCCCGCTCCGTTGCAACCCCCGCAACGCTGTAGCCCGCATCCGCTCGCCCCGACTGACAACTTCCCTCATAGCGGCCCGTTGCGACTGAGAGCCCGCATCTCCGCAGCGACCGACCGACCCCGCTGCTGTGCTCTCTCGGTCTGACCGAGAGAAATCCTCGCAGCGGCTCGGTCTGACCGAGCGACTTTCGTCGCAATCCCGCATCCGTCGCACCGCTTGCAACTGTGGGCCCCCCAAGTTCTCCAGAGATGTTGTGGGTTCCCCATTGGCCCCTAGCACTACTGTGGGTCCCACCTAGGTGTCTCCTCTTCGTGGATTTGCCGATTACGACGTTGCGATACGTCGTAGCCCTTCGTCGCACGTCCTAGTGTTGGAATCTTGGTTCGTCGTTCTGGTTGCTGCCCGGACTTGACGAGCGAGGAATTTGGACTAGGAGCGCGTTCTTATATTCCAACCCCTGGCGTCGCTACCCGACGCCAGTGTAGCTCTCGCGTCGTGTTGAGGTAACGTTCTGCAGCCCTAGGACCCCCAACCACAACCTGTTAAACAAGATTAAAATTGATGTTTTTAAATTGTTTTAAATTCACTAATCAAGATTAATAATATGGGACTGTAGGCTGGTGGACTTGTGCACATAGGTTGTTTGTGACTTGTGGACTTTTGAACGGTGTTTTTCAGACGTCAGATTTACAGGCAAGTGAAACTTGTCGTCTTCTTGTTTAGGCCATGTTTTAGGCCGCTTTTTGTACCGTTGCGTAAAAGAGACTAGGCAGTGAAATAATAGCTGCCTAGACGCCCATTTGATCTAGCTTGACAACGAAGCTAGATCTGACCCCTTTTTCCTGTTCATGTCATTCATGCATCCTTATCTGTCATGTTTAATTTCCTTATCTGTACGCCTTGTTACTTGTCATGCCATGTCATCCATGCATTGCATGTTGCGTTCGTAGCACACGCTACATACTTGTACTTCTTTGTTCAGGTTAGGCACCCGCTTTTGTGGGCACAACCCTATGCCAAATACACTTCCTGGCTCGTGATCCAGAAGCGAGCATTTCGTGTTCGGGGGTAAGGCCCTGGCTTGATACACGTGGAGGGGTAGGGATAAGCGATCACTTGAGTGTGAGAGTTGGCCTGTACAGCTACTCTAGCCAAACGGCGTAATTCCTGTGCACGACGTGCTTACTAGACTTGTCCTTGACCTTGTGATTGTTCTTGCAAACTTGATATCCATGTCATGATTTAAATGCCAGTTTCCATGCCATGCTCATACTTTACTTCACTTGTTGCACTCCTGCTATATCTGCCATGTCATTGCATCATGCTAGAACTGCTAGGTTACTTTACTTTTACTTTCAGTTTCATTGCACAAGTCTCTTGTAGACTTGCTGACATGTGCCCCTTGCTCTTTTGGGTGTCACATGTTAGACCCTGAGCCAGAGACCGTTGCTAAGGACGAGGTGTTTGCTGACGCTGAGCCGGAGCCCACGTTTGACGAGGAGTTTATGGACACCGGTGACCAGTCTTAGAGACTGTTCTGAGTTACTTCAGTTTTAGCTTGCTGTTAGTTGTCGGTGCGTAGCACCTTTTCTTTCTGCACGTTGTACTTTTGTTGGCAATGCTGGGGCCTTTAGACTCTTTTTCTTTTCAGCCTGGTGGCTTTTCTGTGATGTTGGAACTTATTTTATGGATATTTTGAGATTGCTTTTTGTCTCATTTCCTTTATTATTATCTCGTTTCGTATCGCATTTGCAAGGACCTGCCATTTGAAGTTTATTGACGCTTATCAGACTTGCAGCTTCACATCTTCAAGTCTGAGCGGACCTTCTCACGCCTCGCCTCCATATTTTTGGGAAGCGAGACGTGACAATTCTGTAGATGACTAAGATATGCTCGGTGAAACTATATCTGACCTGTTAGGAGGTCCTATGCTAGTTCTCAGACAGAACTATAAGGAGGAATGTATTGTTTGGTGGAGCAGATTATGGTATAAGGATACCTGAGTATCAAATCTCAAAGATTCGTCCATCCATCCTCCTTCATGGGGGGCTCTTTATAGGCGACAATATTGTCAACACCCTCTATCTATAACGCTCGCACATTTATGGTGCTTTATTTCCTTTAACCTGTGTTGTCCGTATTGATGACGGGTGATGGTTAATCATTATTCGCATGCTTTGATGGGTGGAACCAGTAATCGCGGGAGCCCAATGGTCAGTCAAGTTGTCGCCATAATTGGAGAGGGGGTAAGCTACACGTGAGGGCTCCTGAATTGTCGGCCGTAGTCGTGGGCACTGGGCTAATCATCTAGAGATAATTAATTAGGCGGCCTCTGCGCGTCCGAGCTTATACGACATGGCGGTTAAGGTCAAGTGATGTGACATGTAGAGATTGGAAGGGCACGATAGTCGAGACGATGCATTTATTGTTGGCCGCTAGAGTTCCATGCCCTAAGGCTTACGTGCCAAAAGAGCGCAGAATTCGGATCGTCGGTGTCTCAAGATGTCGACACATGTCTCCCATTGGGCGGCTTATCCTGATGCAGCCATTCGTATAAGATAGAAATCAGGGGGATAAAGACAGTTTTTTGATTTGCGTGTAGATAATCTCGTATTCGTTCTGTTCCTCGTTCGTCGTCTTCATCTTAGTAAGGTAACTCCCCTTCTTGTTAATATTTTTCCTTGATGTTTGGTAGGCTAATATGTTGAAGATCAAGGAAGTAACTGCTTTTGAAAACACTGAAGTAATATCGAAGGTCGCCCAACCTTCAGAGCTCGAGGGGGTCCCATGCAACGTGCAAAGATTTGATCGCCCGTCCCTCTGAGGCCCCAGTCAAGAATGGTATGTCCTCTATTCCTCTGGAGATTCGAAGTATAGCCTCATCAATCCTTACTCTTGGGTCGATAAGATCATAGCCGAATACATTTTTCACCCTTTGGGGTTCGGGCCCCCTTCAATGACGAAAGGATTTCTTTGTCCCAAGAACGTGAGGTCAGGGTTTATTCGAAGATGTTCCATGGACTTTGTTTCCTCCTCCATCTTTTCGTTCTCGAATCCTTGGTGTTGAGTCATAGGGCCAGCACTCGAGGGGACTCGTTCGGCGAGCGACTAAGGCCCATAAAGCCCACGAGAGAAACCTGAAATTGACTCAGTCAAGGCCCACATGCCAGTCGCATGTTGCACTCCCACCAATTGAACGTGTAATTGAAGCTGAGCTCATAAATAGCAGCGATGTGGACGACGGTTACCCCAATTAAAGGGGATAGATCATGGCATCATAATTGGTGACTGTTATCCTCCAAACGTCACTTAAAAGACTCCAGAGGTCTATAAATATAGAGGAGACAGATAGAATAAAAGGAGGCACGAGATCTAATACTCGAAATCTACATATTTTATATTACATTTCTTCCACCAAAGAGCCTGCGACGTCAGTTCTGAGACGAGCCTCTGTGGGTCGATCTCAGCTGCTCCAAGCTCCTTCCCTCTCTTAAGTTCCATTCTAACTTAAGCATCGAAGGGGATTTGGGTCGGATCCCAGATCTGACCCCCCTGATACTTCCTTGTGGTGCAAATCATCGAGTCTCGATCATACGTGATGGTCGCACCTGAGCTTCTCAACATCTATCGACTGACGCTCGATCTGTTCGAGGGTCGAACAAGCACTGCAAGTCGACCACCATCCACCAACGACCCTGGTTCTTCTAACCTAGGGTCACACTCAACCGACTGACGTACGTGGCTCCAACTCAGCAGGAATGGGTCCACGTCAGCCTCTCAATTGTTTCGGTCATTTTTGGCCTTTACAGTTTAGCACCGTCTGTGGGAAACGTTCATCAGTTCGACATCCCAAAGCAATCAACAAGATATGTCGATTGAACCCAGTAACATCGGACCGAACCCAGGTCCAAGCAAGAAACAAAAAGCGAACAACGTCCAGGTGGAGGATGCCTCATATTCTACATCCTCATCAAAAAGACCCATGAGGACCACCAAAGGAACTAAGGTGTCCCAAGAGCAATTCGACCAATTTGCAGAGCGGGTCGACAAGAGTCTCAGTGTATTGGTGACTCTGGTACGTCAAAGCTTGGGAGATCCACCACTCACTAATGAGCAACTACCGCCTCCAAATCCAACACCGACACCGACGAGAGGCATGGCCATGCTCAAGGATCCAAAGGATCCGAGAGTGGATCGACAAGAGATCGCCCCACTCAATACAACCCCCACATCTCACCAAAATGGCGAAGGGGGGAACGATAACCGTAACTTCGGTTTCCAGGGAGGACCAAGTCCCTTCAACTATAAGCAAGCGACTCGCAACATCCTGGATCAGATAATAAATTGGGTCTTCCAGGTTACAACTCTCTCGATTTTGCAGGTGGGTAAGATAGGAGAGAGAAAATTCCTAACCGATCCTCAGGAGATACATACATGCAAGAAGGGATGGGCGATTCCAGCTTATCCATTCCACACTTCGGCAGACCCCGTTGAAGGAGAACATCACGTCTGCTCCTTTTCTCCCGAAATTCAAATTTCCCGCCTTGTCGACATATGATGGCAAAGACGACCGGTGGGCACACATCTGCAAATACCATGCTTCATGGGGTCGATGAGCCTTACCTCTACCGAGCTTTCCACACTACCCTAGTCAAGACGGCGGAGGGCTGGTACAATGGATTACCTGACGGATGCATCGAGTCAGTCAACGAATTGGCCGATTTGTTTTGCAAGCAATTTGTTGCAGGTTGGCATCTCAAAAGAAAGGCCTCCCACCTATTTACGTTCAAACAGAAGGATAAGGAGCCAATCCGAGTCCTTCTTTAGCGATTTCAACGAAGAAAGGCTCGAAGTAGAGGACACACCAGATGTGACTGTCATCGCGGCTTTCACTCGAGCAGTGCGGGACAAACACTTGCGGAGGGCCCTCCACCAGTTACCGCCTAACAACCTCGTGGAGCTGTTCAATATAATATATCGGTTCACAATCTCTGAAGGAGCAGAGGAACCAACTGAAGCTACTGGGAATGGCACTCATGCCCGCCGTGGAGACACCAGGCGAGAAAAGCCATCACAGGGAACCCCTCGCCAAGAATCTCGAGACAATAGACAGAGGGAAAGGAGCCCCCGAAGCAAGGAGCACCCAGCTTATGCAAGACCAAACACGCCCAAGACAAAGGTCCTAGCTTATTCCCAACGAGAAGAACTGGTCCAGGAATCCGCCAAGAAGGGCAAATATGAAAAAAGTGATGACCTCAAGTTCTGCAAGTACCACAATGATTATGGGCATGATACCAACGATGGCTGTACACTCAAGAAAGAAATCGACGCACTGGTCAAGCACATGCACTCCAAGAACCCGGTCAGGGAATCAACCAAGTAAAGAGGGTTTCTCGAAGCAAAAAGGCAAGATGAAGAGGTCGACTATCACTAAGGTGGTCGACTAGCGAGCTTCTAAGCTCAAGATCAAATAAAGGCATGGAACAAAAGCGACCCCGACGAGATTCGAAAATACATGTATGCTTTTTTCGTTCTTCAATAAACATGTTTTTAATCAAAATACAATTCTACTTCCTTTTCGAAACAACTTTCTTCGATAGAGCATTTATGAATTTTATGAGAAATACCCCATCAAACACCTCGCTACTAGGATCAGATCCTTAGGAGAATCTCGATGGGACGTATTCATTAAACAAATTACATTGATGAAAAATCATGTCCACCATACCATATCGATAGTCGCAAGTCGAAGGGGCCACCCCTTCGCCACTAAACGACCCTACCGTGTCGTTAGCCGTAAGTCGAAGGGGCCACCCATTTGCCACTGAACGACCATGTCGTGTCGTCAGCTGTAAGTCAAAGGGGCCACACCTTTGCCGCTAAATGACCCAATAAGTCGTCAACCGTAAGTCGAAGGGGCAATCCCTTTGCCACTGAACAACCGGCACCAGTCGTCAACCATAAGTCGAAGGGGCCACACCACTGAACAACCCTACTGTGTCGTCAATCGTAAGTTGAAGGGACCACCCCTTTGCCACTGAACGACCCTTTCATATCGTCAGCCGTAAGTCGAAGGGGCCACCTCTTCGCCACTGAACAACTCTATCGTGTCGTCAGCCGTAAGTCAAAGGAGCCACCCCTTCGCCACTAAACGATCCTACCGTGTCGTCAGCCGTAAGTCAAAGGGGCCACCACTTTGCCACTGAACGTCCCTGTCGTATCATCAGCCGTAAGTCGAAGGGGCCACTCCTTTGCCACTGAACGACCCTATCAATCGTAAGTCGTAAGTCAAAGGGGCCACCCCTTCACCACTGGACGACCATCAACAGTCGTCAGCCATAAGTTAAAGGGCCATCCCTGTAATGCCCTACGAAGCTACTGCACAAGTACTAAGGGGGGGTGAATAGTACTTTAAAATAATTAAGAAGATAATTCCTAATTATCTTGCAAACTCAACCAATAATGCGGAAATGTAAATATAGACAACAAAGAAATGCAATCGCAAACAAACAATTTAACGGGTTCGGATCCACCCAAGTCTTCCCGACTTATTCCTGGTGATCCTACGTCCCAACCACCCGGATCCCCTCCGGATACTTGAGTTAGAAACCTCTAACTCAAATTTGCACTATGAAATACTTGTAGAAACATCTACAAGATCAAATCATACACAAATCGAAATGTGCCTCCCACAATCCGGGATCACAAACAAACTCTCACAACCGAGAGTAAAATACTTACAATGTCAAAGTAAATAAAATACGAACTTACCGACAAAATCCTATGCCTTGAGTAAAACTTACGATTTAGGGCAAAGACGGATTTTGGGGAAGATGAAGGCACCAAACCCTAGCTCCAAGATGTTGATCAGCTATGGAGGGCTAGGAAGATGTTGGTGACCTAGAATCAAGCTCTTGGCTTGAATGGCTCACAATCAATGTGAATCTCTCTTTGGAAGTAAGAGTGTGAGAGAAATTATTTGGAAATGAATGAGCTTTGAATGAGAATTAATTGCTTCTCTTTGATCTCTAAACTTCAATAAATATCAGCCTTGAATGCTATGAAAGCAGCACTCCAAGTATATATAGGATAGAGGAAAGAGAGAGCAAAATTCGTGGCATTTAATGCTCCAACGGCTCTATTCTGAAGCAGACTAGTCGGTCAAAGAAGGACCACTGACCTACTAGTTCATCAACTAGTCGGTCGGTGAAATAACATGAACCGACTAAGAGGTGAACAACCAAAAGAAGAAGTTCAAGGAATGAATAACTAGTCGGTCCAAGAAGACTTGCCAACCGACTAGTTTCACAACTAGTCGGTCGGTAAGTGAACTTTGACCGACTAACAGATGAAATCAAAGAGGCTGAATACAAATACAGCTAGTCGGTTTAAGAACAACTTCTAACCGACTAGTTTCTCAACTAGTCGGTCGGTCGTTGTGCTTTGACCGACTAACTGTAAACAGTAAGTTAGGCTGAACAGTGGAAGCTCAACTAGTCGGTCTAAGAAGGATTCCTAACCGACTAGTTTCACAACTAGTCGGTCGGTAAACCTTCTTAGACCGACTAAATGTAAACAGTAAGTGAGCTAGAAATTGAGAAGGCATTCTAGTCGGTTCAAGAAGCTTTGTCGACCGACTAGATTGCCATCTAGTCGGTTGGTTCTTCTTCTTGAACCAACTAACATGCACAAGAAGCCGCGAATCGAAGCGCGAAGCTTCAGGAAAGATCATATGGGCTTCTAATAAGATCCTAGCTCTAAGATATGAGCGTTATGAAGATTAAAACGTAAGACCTACTCAAGGCTTAACATTCTACGAAACGAAGCTAGAAGACTATAAAATAAACTTGACGAACCGTCTTCAAAAGCTTCAATCGAATCTTCATGACTTTAATAATGGTCCTTGAGCTTCAACGAAGCTTCAAGCACACGATCACGCGCTTTGAGAAGGCTTGAGACGTCGCTTTTGATGTTCATAGAAATTTCGCGACGATCTCCATAACTGCGCTCACAAAGAGTTAGTTCACGATATTTATGTTTGTTCATCATCAAAACCAAATCCGGGGAATCAATACTCAACATTCTCCCCCTTTTTGGTGATGACAAACCAACATAAATAATAATAAATAATAATGATTCAAATGAAATTTACTTACTCCCCCTGCATTGATGACACGTTAATTCCAAATTAATTAATAATCATACGCATCAAGCAGACGAGGAAAGTAAAAAATGAGAATCCAATTATTGAAATATCGGATTTGAAATCCATTTTTATATCTTAACTCCCCCTGAATCTAACATATCAAATTAGATTCACGGTAAATTGCTTTAAATTCTCATTTAGCACATTGTCATTATTAATTCTCTCCCCCTTTGGCATTAGCAAAAAGAGTGGGAGGAGAACAACGACAACAACAATGGCTGCAAATAAAAGCACGGGAGTCGTAGAATATGACCACGGTCCAAATGACATCAAAGGAAAATACGAATTAAATCAAAGCGTGCCAACAAGACCATAGTCGATAATCGAAAAATAAAATCATCAAACTCAAATTAATTTCACGAATTGAGTTGTGGAATATACTGTCCAATATCAACATTCTCGATGAATTAAGTGCATGGAAAACAATTCTATGTTTTCATAGAAAGAATTTCTATTAAATCAAATTTAATCGTCGAGTGACGAAGTCAACATCAGAGACAAAAGTATAATGTGCACAAAAGAAGTAAAAGGCAAAACGATGTATATATATATATATCAAACATGGATACATCAAAAGTATACATCTGCCAACATACATAAACACGATCGAATGATCGGAGCACACCATACAACATATATCACAACAGATAACGAAGTATCTCAAAACATACAGACATCCATCCAAAATACATCAAAATACATCAAAATACATCAAAATACATCAAAATCCAGAACCACCCAAACTATCCTAACCCATACTCTCACTACAAGATATATCATCCAAAGTGCATAGCGAGAGTCCTCCAAGCAAGCTCAGGAGGTGGAGGCAGGGTTCACAGCAGCAACAGGCTCTGCAGGAGGAGTGGTGGTCACTGGGTCAGCAGGAGTGTCCACAGAAGGTAGAGTCGCAACGGGAGTGGCCTCGGGAGCACCAGACGAAGTATCCACCGAAGGGATGGTGGCAACAGGTGTGCTCTCGGGGACACTAGCAGAAGTAGCAGCAGCAGCAGACGTACCCTCTGGGGCATGAGCAGCAGATCCAATAAGCTCCTGGTGCTTATCCTCATCCATCTCCTCCTCATCAGAAATAGACGGAGGAACCTCTATGCCCAAGCGAGAGCAGATGCGAGCGAGCATCTCCTCAGAGCGAGCACAACGAGACTCCACACGTCTCAACGAACGTGTAAGCTCAGCGAGAGTAGGAGAAGGAGCAGGAGTAGCTGAAGCAGAGGCTGAAGGAGTCGTCCTCTGAACATGACGAAGCGCCGCAAGAGACTTCTTGACGGTCGTCGCATTCAGAGGGGGACCAAGAGGACGCTCATCATCGGGAGGGAGAGGGACCTTGAAGTGATGGAAGACAAGTGTCAAAAGGCAAGGGTATGTGATGTGAGCAGATTTCGTGGACTTTCAGATACATTCGAAAGAGTCCATCTTATCAAGAATAATCCTAGCCTAATTGATCTCGCTCCCCATGAAGAGAGCATAGATCAGCTTAAGAAATGGCTGGGATGGCAAGCTCGATGAGCCGTACTTCGGAAGGAGGCACGACTTCAGGATAAGATTCAAGACCCAAGCGTTGGGCTTGAAAGATTTGGATAGGACACCAATCATGGAGGGAGGGATCACATGGAACATCTCGGAGAGCATGGCCTGATCAAGAGTAGAAATGTCATCGACAGAGATATCGGCAGGAAGAAGGCCAGACGAAGAGACACCTATCAAATCCCCTAAGATTTCTGCCATGAGGACAATCGGGGTCCCCAAGACAGTCGTCTCAATGGAATGGGTCTCGTCATACTGACCGCGGACACGGTTCGCATAGAAAAGCTTGACTAGACGGGGGTACGGGTGTGGATTCGCCTTAGGGTCATGGTGAATAAAATCGATGAGGCCGGAATGGGAAAGAAGATCGGCTAGATGTGGGAAGTCAGAGAACTGAACGAAGTGCTCCAATAACAACGGACAGTGTTTGATACGATTGTATGCCACGAGACACATCGGGTCATCGCGACACAGCGATATATCGACACCGCCAACTGGCATGTGAGCCTTCCCCTTAGGCTGACGAGTGCTAGAATGAGGTGGAGGAGTAGGAGCCCTAGCGGTATGCTCGGACTCCGGAATATATTCCGTGTCGGAGTCAGAATCAGCTGGAGGAGTGGGAGCACGGAATGAAGCTGGCTTGGTCTTGGGCTGAGATTGGGCTCTGGGCTTAGATATCACCGTCCTCTTCTTCTTAAGAGGAGGCGAAGAAGATGATGGATGGGTCGTTTTTGATTGGCGTTTAGGTTGCGGGGGGTCCGTAGACGGAGACTCTACGGTCATAGGTGACGGACGCGAGGGTTTTATTGGGATACATGTCTTTGCCATAATCGAGACGAGACACGCGCAAACAAACGAGATCGATGGAGAACCTAGGTCGAAACCTTAGCACAAACCCTAAACCGAATGAAATATAACCCTAAAACGAGATTGAACCTAGAATCACACCCTATACAGGTAGAGGAGAGTGAGACCTAGGTGGATGATTGGCTAGGGATCGACGGCAAGCGGTGGGGATGGCCGGAAAACGATGAAATCGACGGAGGAGAGGAGGAAGTCGAAGAGTTTCGGGGGTTTTGGGCTGAGAGAGACAAGTTTTGCACCGACTAGAAAGAGAACTAGTCGGTTCAGGGCTTAAAAAATTGATTGGAAGTCGAAAAGACAAAGCAGTCCCCGATGCATTTAGTCGGTCACAGTTCAAGCGCTGACCGACTAGATGACGATCTAGTCGGTCGGCCAATGAGCTTGAACCGACTAAGTGCAAACAGTAACTGAGGCCAAAATTAGGTCTTGAGTTAGTCGGTCTGCGTTCATTCACTGACCGACTAGAACGCAATCTAGTCGGTCGGTCAATGAACATGAACCGACTAAAAGAGTCCAAAAATTTAGAAATTGAAATTTTGAGTTCTCTCCTAAACGCACTTGGACGAAACATCGTAATTCTCTCATTAATCATTATACTACCCCATAAAACATCGAAAATCTTAAATACGACGTTCATGAATAATTCGAGCGTAAATTCCAAAAATTCAACCAAAAAATCAAGAAAATCTCAATAATTCTAGCATGAGCATATATAAACGAAATTTAATATCATGCAAGATTATTGAACAAAATATGAATCCTAAATCTCGGATTCACCCATAATCCCCAATTCTCGATGCAACCGCACAAAGGAGTCTTCCTTGAGTGGTTTCGTGAAAATATCGGCGATTTGCTTCTGGGTTTCAACGTACACTAAAATGATGTCCTTTTTAGCAACATGATCATCTAAGAAATGGTGACGGACATCTATGTGTTTAGAACGGGAATGGTGTATCGGATTCTTAGAGAGACATATTGCACTTTGATTGTCCACCATGATAGGGCAAGTATCACATTTTATACCAAAGTCTTTAAGAGTGTGTCTCATCCAAAGAACCTGAGCACACGCAGTACCGGCGACAATATATTCCGCCTCGGTGGTTGAAAGTGATACGAAATTCTGCTTCTTGGAAAACCAAGAGACAAGAGAATTTCCTATAAAATGGCAAGTGCCACTAGTACTTTTCCTGTCGGATTTGCATCCCGCATAATCTGCGTCACTATATGAGATTAACTCATATGTGCTAGATTTTGGATAAAGTAACCAAAGTCAAGTGTGTAACTTAAATAACGGAAAATACATTTTAGCGCTACTAAGTGAGATTCCTTAGGTTCAGACTGATAACGAGCACATACACATACGACAAACATAATATCGGGCCTACTTGCGGTAAGATATAGTAAACTACCTATCATACCTTGATATAGACAAATGCCTACATCTTTGCCACCAGTATCTTTATCAAGATGTGTAGTCGTGCTCATTGGAGTCTTCTTCCCGGAGGCATTCTCCATTCCAAATCGCTTTAGCAACTCCACCGTGTACTTGGTTTGGTGGATGAAGATTGCATCGTTCATTTGTCGAATTTGGAGACCTAAGAAATATTTGAGCTCACCCATGTGGCTCATCTCAAATTGATCCTTCATAACATTAGAAAACTCTTCGTAAAGAGTGAAGTTAGTAGCACCGAAAATGATATCATCAACATAAATTTGAACTAAAATAATATCATTATTCGAATACTTAACAACTAATGTAGAATCAACTTCTCCCATTTTAAAACCTAAATCTAAAAGAAAATTCTTTAAACGGTCATACCAAGCTCGAGGAGCTTGTCTCAAACCGTAAAGTGCTTTCTTAAGTTTGAAAAAGTGATTTGGAAATTTTTCATTTATAAAACCCGGAGGTTGAGAGACATAAACTTCCTCAACAACATCTCCGTTTAAAAACGCACTTTTTACATCCATTTGAAAGAGTTTAAAATCTTTATGGCATGCAAAAGATAACAATAATCTAATAGATTCTAATCTAGCTACCGGAGCAAAGGATTCTTCGAAATCAATACCTTCCTCTTGCAGATAGCCTTGAGCTACTAACCGAGCTTTGTTTTGGACGACGACTTGGTTCTCGTCGGTCTTGTTCTTGAAAATTCACTTCGTTCCTATAACGGTGTGGTTCTTCGAAGGCAATGGAACAAGCTCCCAAACCTCATTCCTCTCGAATTGAATGAGTTCTTCCTCCATGGCTAAGATCCAAGCACTATCTTCGCATGCTTCGTTAATATTCTTTGGCTCTATTGAGGAGGCAAAGGCACAATGAGCGAAGTAGTTGACTTGAGATCTCGTCTTGACACTATCAAGGATATTGCGAATGACTTGCTCATGAGGATGGTCACGAATGGTATGAAGCCGTTTGGGAATTCTCTGATCACTAGGAACATTCTCAAAAGATTCATTAGTAGGGTTAGTAACATTAGAATCAATAGAATTAGAATTACCAATAGAATCACATAAGACATCCATGGAGTCATCATCATTAGTAATTCTAGTCGGGACAAAACCTTCATTAAATGAAACATGAAGAGATTCCTCGATCGTTGAGGTTCGTTTGTTGTATATCCGGTAGACTTTGCTACATGAGGAATATCCAACAAATATCCCCTCATCGGATCTTGGATCAAATTTGTCCAAACTACCATACGTGTTTTTAATAAAACATTTTGCACCGAAAACACGAAAATATTTAACTTGAGGCAATCTACCAAACAACAATTCATAACAAGTTTGTTTGGTGCCAGGCCTCAAAAGTATCATATTAAACACATAGCAAGAGATATGTACCGCTTCCGCCCAAAATTGATGGCCAAGTTGGCTATCATCAAGCATAGTGCGAGCACATTCCACTAGCGTCCTATTCTTTCTCTCAACAACACCATTTTGAGGAGGTGCGCGAGGGAATGAAAAGGTGTGAGTAATACCAACATCATCACAAAAATTTGAGAAAGACTCATTCTCAAATTCCCCTCCATGATCACTACGAATAGTGACAATGGTGGTTCCAATGAGATTTTGTACTTTCTTAACAAATATTGTGAAGTTTTCAAAAACATCATTTTTATTACTTAAGGAAAATACCCAAGTAAATCTAGAAAAGTCATCAACGATGACAAGTCCATATCGTGCATTTCCTAATGAAGCAACTCTAGTTGGCCCAAAAAGATCTAGATGTAATAGCTCTACAGGCCGCTTAGATGAAATGCTTTTCTTAGGTTTAAAAGACGATTTTGGAAGCTTGCCTCGTTGACACGAGTCACAAAAGCTTTTCTTTTGAAAGACAAGCTTAGGGAAGCCTCTAATAGAGTTTAACTTGGAAAGCGTAAAAAGTGTTCCAAAGTTCACATGACCAAAACGTCGATGCCATAAGTGTTGTTCACTTGTGTTGGCAATGAGACATTGTTAATGTGATCTTGGAAGATCTAGGATATATATCCTTATGGCGTGTGCCGGAAAACAATAAATATTTATTATCTTTTCTCAAAATATGGCACATTCCTTTCGCAAAGCTAACTTTGTAACCTTTGTCACAAAGTTGGCTTATTGAAATAAGATTGTGGTTTAATTCTTTAACAAGGTAAACATCACTTATAAGTGGTTTAGAAGGATTACCCACTTTTCCAACACCTATGATGGTTCCGCTCTCGTTGCCTCCAAAGACTACCCGGTTTCCATTTGCAATGGGATCCACTCCGGAGAGCAATTGAGCGTCACCCGTCATGTGTTTTGAACATCCACTATTGAGTATCCAATTATTCTTGGAGCTAAATTTGGATTTGTTGCTCCGTTTCTTTTTCTTGAGTACCTAAAGATAAACATATCATTCCATGGTACCCAAGGTCATTGGGTCCTAAAAGATTAGACCTTTGGAAGCCAAGTCCAATTGGACTTAGACTTCCCAATGAAATCATCATTATGCACAACATTTATAAAATAAGAATTCATATATGCTTGTTTTTCATTCATGCTTGTGTTCTTCGGGCTCCAAATAGTGAAGATTTTGGGAGCTCTAATCCTATTGGGAGCATGCATGCGTTGTTGATTTCTATGTGATGCATGTCGTGGATAGGCATATGGCACATGATGAAATGGTGCATGATGATACTTGTTCAGATGATGATGTGGGTGAACATATGCATGTGGAGGAACACGTGCATGAGGGTGTCTCACATGGTGTGCACGTGCCCGTGGATGTGGTGCATAAAAATCATCATATGTGTGAACATGTGGAGTATGATGTGTGTTCCTACGTGGCATGGTATTGGTGTACATATAAGCATGACCCTTCTTTGGAGGTCCACTCAAAGTGGGTTTCTTTCCAAACGAGGGTGTGTACGAAGTGGAAGCACCATTGGTAGATGAACTACCAATAGAGTGTTTACTCCCACTCGTTGAGGCATCGGAAGTTGGCCTAACAAAGGTGGTAGACGACTTGGATGAATTTCCCATCTTATACCCCAAGCCAATGTGGTGATTGGCCGTAAGTAAGTCATTTAGGATTTTATCCAAATGGTCCTTACCTTTATTGAATTTATTAATTCGACCTAATGTGCACTCATACTTCTCGGTGAGAGAATGCATAGAAGCATCCAAAGTGGATACTTGTGATGTGAGTACACAAACACGAGACTTGAGATTCTCATTCTCAATACTCAAAGTTGAGTTTCGAGAGATCAAATCCGCCATCTCATGTTCATCCGATTCCTCAATATGAACATGCTCAAGTTGAGATTTGAGATTTACAATCTCATTTCTCAAATCTTCAACAACGGTGTCGTTGTTGATGATGATAGGTTTAGGCAAGGTTTGGATGCTAGCTAACTCATCTTTTATCTTAGTATATCTATTTACTAATTTAGAATACTTAGAACATATTTGTTCGTTAGCTAGTCTAAGGTCGTCCGTAGTTACCTCATCGTCGCCTTCATCCTCGCTATCATCGGAAGAGGATCCTTGATCATGTTCCTCTCTAGCCATGAAGCACATGTGTGCTTGCTCCACTTGTTCATCATCCGACTCTCCACTTGAGGAATCCTCGTCGGAGTCGGTGAATGTCCTGACAAGTCCTTTCTTGTACCCTTTCTTGTACTTCTTTGACTTGTCGAACTTTGGCGCCTTCCACTTCTCCTTTTGCTTGTTTTGAGGACAATCCGCTTTCATGTGTCCTGGCTTATTGCAATTAAAGCACAAAGGAGCGGAGGCGTTAGAAGAACTAAACTTTGATTTGTTCTTGAAATTACCTTTCCGGAAGAACCGGTTGAACTTCTTTGCCATGAGGGCAATGGATTCCAAGTCCAACTCGTCTTCCGAGTCTTCATCATCGGTTGATGTAGATGTAGATGGAGCTGCCTTGAACACAATCGCCTTTTTCTTTGGCTCGTCTTGCTTCAAGTAAGACTTCATCTTGTCCTGCAACTTTAGTTTGCTATCTTTGCGTACCTCATAAGACATTAAGGTACCCATTAGTTGAATGACGGTATACTTACTCATATCATTACCTTCCTCGATGGCGAAGGTACGTTTCTCCCAACAAGAAGGAAGTCCGTCAATTATCTTTGAGACTTTCTCCTTTTGGGTGTAGGTTTTCCCAAGTGCCTCCAATTCGTTGGTGATGTCAACGAAGCGAGCATAATACTCCTTCATCTTCTCACCCTGTTGCATATGAAATAACTCGTAATCTCTATTTACAACTACGAGTTTGGAGTCTCTTACCCTACTCGTTCCTTCATGCAAGATGAGGAGGGAGTTCCATATTTGATATGCACTCTTACATGTGCTTATCTTGTTAAAGTCCTCGGGCTCCAAAGCACATTGCAAGGCGTTCATTACCTTGGCATTGCTTACCCCCGCGGCAACCTCCACGGGAGTCCACTTCGTGAAATCTTCTTCTTTGGGCTCGACGTACTCCGTCAACGTGGCTCTCCATAGTGAAGCACTCCGGAGGAAAGTTTCCATCCGGTATTTCCAGTACCCGTAATTGGTACCATTGAAGAAAGGAGGCCTCGTCGAGGAGTGTCCTTCCATCACCGAAGAAGCTCCTTCACGGTTCCTGAAGGTGCTGTAATCTGAAGGTGGACAAACGGTCTTGTTGTCGTTGGAAGACATAGCTAGGTACTTGGCTCTGATATCAAATGTAATGCCCTACGAAGCTACTGCACAAGTACTAGAGGGGGGTGAATAGTACTTTAAAATAATTAAGAAGATAATTCCTAATTATCTTGCAAACTCAACCAACAATGCGAAAATGTAAATATAGACAACAAAGAAATGCAATCGCAAACAAACAATTTAACGGGTTCGGATCCACCCAAGTCTTCCCGACTTGTTCCCGGTGATCCTACGTCCCAACCACCCGGATCCCCTCCGGATACTTGAGTTAGAAACCTCTAACTCAAATTTGCACTATGAAATACTTATAGAAACCTCTACAAGATCAAATCATACACAAATCAAAATGTGACTCCCACAATCTGGGATCACAAACAAACTCTCACAACCGAGAGTAAAACACTTACAATGTCAAAGTAAATGAAATACAAACTTACCGACAAAATCCTATGCCTTGAGTAAAACTTACGATTTAGGGCAAAGATGGATTTTGGGGAAGATGAAGGCACCAAACCCTAGCTCCAAGATGTTGATCAGCTATGGAGGGCTAGGAAGATGTTGGTGACCTAGAATCAAGCTCTTGGCTTGAATGGCTCACAATCAATGTGAATCTCTCTTTGGAAGTAAGAGTGTGAGAGAGATTCTTTGGAAATGAATGAGCTTTGAATGAGAATTAATTGCTTCTCTTTGATCTCTAAACTTCAATAAATATCAGCCTTGAATGCTATGAAAGAAGCACTCTAAGTACATATAGGATAGAGGAAAGAGAGAGCAAAATTCATGGCATTTAATGCTCCAACGGCTCTATTCTGAAGCAGACTAGTCGGTCAAAGAAGGACCACTGACCGACTAGTTCATCAACTAGTCGGTCGGTGAAACAACATGAACCGACTAAGAGGTGAACAACCAAAAGAAGAAGTTCAGGGAATGAATAACTAGTCGGTCTAAGAAGACTTGCCAACCGACTAGTTTCACAACTAGTCGGTAGGTAGGTGAACTTTGACCGACTAACAGATGAAATCAAAGAGGCTGAATACAAATACAGCTAGTCGGTTTAAGAACAACTTCTAACCGACTAGTTTCTCAACTAGTCGGTCGGTTGTTGTGCTTTGACCGACTAACTGTAAACAGTAAGTTAGGCTGAACAGTGGAAGCTCAACTAGTCGGTCTAAGAAGGATTCCTAACCGACTAGTTTCACAACTAGTCGGTCGGTAAACCTTCTTGGACCGACTAACTGTAAACAGTAAGTGAGCTAGAAATTGAGAAGGCAATCTAGTCGGTTCAAGAAGCTTTGCCGACCGACTAGATTGCCATCTAGTTGCTTGGTTCTTCTTCTTGAACCAACTAACATGCACAAGAAGCCGCGAATCGAAGCGCGAAGCTTCAGGAAAGATCGTATGGGCTTCTAATAAGATCCTAGCTCTAAGATATGAGCGATATGAAGATTAAAACGTAAGACCTACTCAAGGCTTAACATTCTACAAAATGAAGCTAGAAGACTATAAAATAAACTTGACGAACCGTCTTCAAAAGCTTCAATCGAATCTTCATGACTTCAATAATGGTCCTTGAGCTTCAACGAAGCTTCAAGCACACGATCACATGCTTTAAGAAGTCTTGAGCGTCGCTTTTGATGTTCATAGAAATTTGGCGACGATCTCCATAATTACGCTCACAAAGAGTTAGTTCACGATATTTATGTTTGTTCATCATCAAAACCAAATCTGGAGAATCAATACTCAACAATCCCCTCGTCACTGAACGACCCTACCATGTCGTCAACCATAAGTCGAAGGGACCACCCCTTTGCCACTATACGACCCTCTTGTGTCATCAGACGTAATTCGAAGGGATCACCCCTTTGCCACGGAACGACCCTCTCCTGTCGTCAGCCATAAGTCGAAGGGGCCATCCTTTCGCCACTAAACTATCCTACCAGTCGTCAACCGTAAGTCGAAGGGGCCACCCCTTCGCCACAAAACGACCATCAACAGTCGTAAGTCGTAAGTCGAAGGGGCCACCCCTTCGTCACTGAACGAAACTACCGTGTCATCAGCCGTAAGTTGAATGTGCCACCCCTTCGCCACTGGACGACCCTGCCGTGTCGTCAGTCGTAAGTCGAAGGGACCACCCCTTCGACACTGAACGATCCTATCAGTCGTCAGTCGTAAATCGAAGGGGCCACCCCTTCGCCTCTGAACAACCATCAATAGTTGTCAACCGCAATTTGAAGGGGCCACCCCTCGCCATTGAACAACCCTACCGTGTCGTCTGCTGTAAGTCGAAGGGACAACCCCTTCGCCACTGAATGACCCTCTCATGTCGTCAGACTTAAGTCGAAGGGACCATCCCCTTTGCCACTGAACGACCCTCTCGTGTTGTCAGCAGTAAATTGAAGGTGCCACCCCTTTGCCACTCAACGACAATACCATGTCATCAGCCATAAGTCAAAGGGGCCACCCATTTGCCATAGAATGACCCTATTAGTCGTCAGCTATAAGTTGAAGGAGCCGCCCCTTCTCCTCTGAACGACCATCAACATTCGTTAGCTGTAAGTCGAAGGGGCCACCCCTTCGCCACTGAACAACCCTACCGTGTCGTCAGCCGTATGTCGAAGGGGCCACCTTGTCGCCACTAAACGACCATCTCGTGTCGTCAGACGTAAGTCGATGGGCCACCCCTTTGCCACTGAATGACCCTCTCCTATCGTCAGCCATAAATTGAAGGAGCCACCCCCTCACCACTGAACGACCCTCTTGCACTGTCAGACGTAAGTCAAAGGGGCCACCCTCTTGCCACTGAATGACCCTCTCGTACCATCAGACGTAAGTCGAGGGGGCCATCCCCTCGCCACTGAACGACCCTACCGTGTCGTCAAACGTAAGTCGAAGGTGTTGGATCTAGATCTAAGCCTAGAAAGGGGTGAATATGCTAATAAAATATTCTCGCGCAACCCACGAGAAATCACACGTAGTTAAAAACACAAGCAGAGTAAATAAAATGCAGGCACAGAATACGCAGCAGATTTACCCTGGTTCGGTCGCAGCAACGACCTACTCTAGCTCCCAAGCAAATACTAGTATTAATAAGTTCCTTCTGTACACCTATAATGGGGTCCTAGCTCCAATTCCCCACCTAGACTGTACTGACGTACTCGAAACCTACACCTAGATTCCACCAGGCGGTGTCATGATTGCCAGGCGTGGTATGACCCCTAAGTGTCAATTCCGAGCTCAATCTGCAAGCGGACGGTGTCAAGTTGTAATATAAAAATATCGAATCCCATAGGGACGGTGATAGTGTATTCGGATTCTCAGTTCACTCCTATATCTTGAAGTGATAGCTATCGGGTTGGAGGAATTGGTTGGGGTGTTGTTGTTGTTTCAATAATAAGAAGGACTAGGGCGTTAGGGATCACCGCTAAGATTGTCGAGAATCAACGTTGGAATAGAATCCTTATGTTGCATTAGGGTTAGATGATTAATCTCACAATTCGTACCACTTTCGTGGGTTAGAATTCTGATGTATTTCGGTAGCTCTCGTTGATGCAATGACGGTAGCCGTCAACATAGCGATATAGTTCGTCGATGGATCCCCTCAAGGCACGAGCCAGGCATGGTCACGAGCCTTGGTTGGATCCACTGATTTCCCTATTCGATTCCCAAAGATACCCCTTAAGCACATCAATTCCACAGACCGTGGACATGATCTCAGTAGGGGTTATCTAGGGATTCGGTAGAATCGACTGAAATACTCCCCTAAATCCCTAGTTCAATGTAGGGATCCAGATCTACGTCTTTCCCCTAGGATCTTAGGGCTAACCCATCAACCCTAGAAAGGACTACTCACTCATGGCGATGTTAACGGATAAAAACACGATTTTTAGAGAAGAAAACATCTCGACAGATTAATAGAATGAAGATCAAAAACTTACAGCGAGAGACAAAGAAAAATAGCACTTAATAGATCCGAAGAAAAGCCAAATATTCCAGTACGCAATTGCAATAGAGCTCCAAAATAACAATCTAGGGATTTCGATCCCAATAGTATTCAAAAGTTTAATCTAAAAACCTAACAATAATTCGCTCTAATTTTCGCTCCCCAAAAAGTATTAAAAAACTCAGAAAATGAATCACCCCCGTCCATCGAAGTCCAGCTCCCCAACTTCACTCTCAAAATCGTGCAACAGCCGCATCACACATCTTTCCGAAAATGGCCTTGACATTGTCGACCGAGCGGCTGCTCGGTCAATCATCGTATTGCTCGGTCGGTCGCTTGATCCGAGCAGATGAACTGCTCGACCGAGCTTGACAGGGAATCGAACTTCTCACAAATCCTTGCTCTGCCTGCATGGGCCAAATCAGCTCAGCTCGGTCCGAGCAGATAGCTCACTCTACAGCTGAAAAGTTGCTCGGGCCGTGCGCTGGAATGATCGGGCTTCAGAATGAATAACTGCTCGATCGAGCACTATGAGTGCTCGGTCCGAGCAATCCCCATATCTTCTTCTCTTCTGCATTTGTGTCTGCTCAGTCCGGGAAACTGCTCTGCTCGACCGAGCAGCCTGGGAATTTGCCTCCTGAAGCTGCTGAAGCTTCCCTCTCCTCCTGCTCTCTCCTCCACTCCTCCCAAGGCTCCTAAAACATGGCGAACTCCTATAGATCTTCACCAACGAGCTCATGGGCGTGTCAGATGTGTCCATACACATGTCAGGTCCCAAATCGCTCCAAAATCCCTGAAAACTCATAAAATACTACGAAACTCGAATATAACGTCTGAAATGCGATATCGTAAGTAAATATGGGAGTTGGATGCGAAATGGCATGGAATGCGATGCAATGATGGTATGAAAAAGGTAGAAAATATGGACACATCAAAATCCCCCAAGCTTACCTCTTACTCGTCCTCGAGGAAGACGAATACTAGGTACGCCAGGAGGAAAACAAAAAGAAATAAGAAGTAAAAAATAGAAAGAGAGGAGAATGGAAGTGGATGGAGGGTGCTAAGGAAGTTCGGTCAGATCTCAGGCCTAAATAGTATATTACAATGCTCTGAATAGTAAAAGCATATGCTAATAGTATTTTCACGTTTTGCAAATCATATGTCTAGCATGCAATACATAAAAAGACATGGATACACTGAAATAATGCTATCAACTCATATCAATATCATGCAATCCATAGAGTCTAGTATAAAAATGTTGGCAATGTACTTTTCAATCACAGATACATATGGAGCATATAGAAATCACGTAGCATGCAATAGAGAATGGAAAAAGTCATGCTATTCAGTTATTCATTTCGATTTATGAAAAATCTCCAAAAACTAAAGTGTTTCGTAAAGTTTAAGCATTATAAAATCTTCCCGTTATGCACCTTCTCCACTCTAATGTCACACTCACTCATGTGCTCAGTTGGTTCACCCCCAAGCTTAGCTTGAGGCGTCGCATCTAGGTATATGATATGAAATTTTTCTTCTTCTTCCCCGTATATGTGATAGCTTCTAATGAAAGTATAAAAACGATTTTTTTCTTTATTTTCTTTCCTTTTCTTTTCTTTTTCACATATGAATATACACACACATTTTTTTCTTTTTTTCTCTTTTTTTCATTTTCCACTTTTTTTCATTTAGAAGCTATACTTCTTCTTTTTGGGGTTGGAAAGTGAGATGCAGTAAAGATAGTTGTGGGGGTGTAACCAACTGATATGTAGAGAATATATAGATATGTGTAGAATGCAAATAATAGATCTCTCGGTTCACTCATAAGAGGTGCACAACGGATTGATAAAATAATACTCTAACTAAACTCATAAATAGCATGGATATTTTCATTCATCTAGATGAATACTAAAAAAGCATGCAACAATATGTACAATGATATCAGGCATGCAGACAGAAGTGAATAAGATATAAAACAGATGCTCCAAGTGTTCTAGTGATGAGCAAACCTAGGTGCATTACCCAACATAGCGCATACTAGATACTAATTCATGCATTTGATTTTCAATTCATTTCAAGTATTAAATCAGATAGATCAGCAAAAGAATATGCACGCATATAGATAGTAAAACTGAAACTACCTTAATAGCATGTCAACAGATAGCAAGCATCATGAATAACTACTAAGGCTACGAGAAGTATCATCATGCGGAACATCCTTAGCATAAAAAGAGAAAAAGGCGGAGAAAATAAGAAAATGAAGAAAAAGATGCATGCATGGTAAAAACAGAAAATATGATGCGGAATGAGAAAAAAGATAAGGACGTGGAAAAGGGGTGAAAAAGTAAAATAAAAACTGAAATAGGGAAGAAAATGTAAAAGAAAAAATGAAAAATAAAGCGATAGCGCTCACCCCAAGCTAAACCTAGCAGTGTCCTCACTGCTAAGAAAACGCTAGTAGGAGGGAGATGATGCTAAATAGGGTGGGGTGGGCGGGGAGATATAAAAATAAAAACTGTGCAAAAAAGAAAGGAAAACATGACATGATGCAATGCTGGATGAAATATGATGCATGTGTAGGGCCTCCCCCAAGCTATGTAATATCAGTGCCCCGAACAGACAGATGTGCACAATAATAAAAATGGGAGGCAAAAAATGGGTAAGGACAACATCAAGCAGAGGCACCATCCTCTGGGGGTGGTGATGGGTCTCTCTGCTGTGGAGGAGGTAGTATGGGAGGATCTGGCTGGAACTCGGTAGGTGGGTCAGTTCGCCAGTGACGAACTAGGCTCCGAAGAAAAGGTAGGTTACGCTCGACTGACTGTTGAGTAATGGCGTCCCCCTGACCTAAGAGTAGGAGCATGGCAGAGAACTGGTCGCCTTGGTCAGCGTCCCAGAAAGTAATCTCATATTCTACGTGGGTGGCATAGGGGACGCTGACCAAGGCGACCAGTTCGCTAATAGTGTTGTTGTGAGTGGGGCGGTGGCATGGGATTGCTCGACCGAACAGTTATACTGCTTGGTCCGAGTGTTACTGCTCGGTGGAGATGTATGAACGCGGATGGAGAAGGAGGTGGGGTTCTATATGGTGCGGCTAGAGAGAAGGGGGTAAGGGCAGAGAGGGGTGTGCGGGGGGGGGGGGGGGGGGGGGGGGGGGGGGGGGGGGGGTGGGTCGTGAGGTGGGCAGGGTGGGAAAGATGAAGGGGGGGAGATAGAGGGAGGGATGGAGACAACGACTGACCATATGGGAGTTGTGGGCAGAGGCGGCTGCGGGTTGTAGATAGGGCCGAGTAGGAGGGGTGGCTCAGGGATGATTAGGGTAGGGCATTTAAGGGAAAGGGTTTAACGGGTCGGTGTGTGATTAATAAACGGCTCGAACCAGAAAAAAAAATTAGACCCCGAGATCAACTACAGTCGGCTCGGACCGAGCAGGCTAATTGCTCGGTCGAGCGAGCTGTAAGATGAACGGGGATAAAATCCCAAGAATACTCCCTTTAGCCTTCTTGGTCGAGCAAGATGTTACTCGGTCGGGCAGGGAGCTGCTGGGGCCGAGCTGCCATCACACGGACCATGTAGACAGGACGTCGTTTTCTCCCAATATTCAAGAGCTTGTCATGCTCGACCGAGCAGTAAGCTACTCGGTCGAGTCACCGTCTGCTCGGACCGAGCTGCTATCGCTCGGGCCGTGTAGACAGAGTGATGATTTCTCCAATTCTCCAAAGCCTGTGCAATCCGATCGAGCAGTTGACTGCTCGGTCGAGCAGATGCCTGCTCGGACTGAGCTCAGGCAGCTCGAGCTGTGCAGGTAAAGTGATGATTTCGCACTCCTTTTTCATGTCTGAGCTGCTCGATCGAGCAGAGTGGCTGCTCGGTCGAGTCTTCTGTGTCTCCTTTTTTCTCCTTTTTCTTTCGTTTTCTCCTCAAATCTGGCGCTCTCCTCCAACTTCCTTCCGTTTAAGATGTCGATCTGCATGACCCCTCGAGTTCAACCTGTACAGAGGAAAAACTCATCAAATTTTTGAGGTTTTATAATTTTATGGGAAATAAAAAACGTTTTTATTTGGTTTTCTCAAAGTAATGAAATAAAAATAAGAAATTGAAAAAGGAAAATCTGAGGTCTAAGAAATTGGGTTGCCTCCTAATAAGCGCTTATTTTCAGTCATGAGCTCGACTCCCTTTGATTCATCAATTATCGTCGGGGGATCCCTCGAGGAAGTATGTCTCCTCTTGTCCTATAGGTTCTCCTGCTATGTAAGGTTTAATCCTCTAACCGTTTGCCTTGAAGTTTCCATTCATTCCTTCGAGCTCAATGGCACCTCCCGGAGATAAGCTTACTATCTTGTAAGGGCCGGACCACCTTGACTTCAATTTCCCAGGGAAGAGGCGTAATCTTGAATTATAGAGGAGTACCTGGTCACCGACATCATAATAACAACCTTGATGTTTCTATCGTGATAGGCCTTGGTTCTCTCCTTATATATCTTCGCATTCTCATAAGCATGTCGCCGAATCTCGTCCAACTCATTGCTGTGTAAGGCTCGTCTCATGGCGGCACTTTGGTAGTCAAAATTCATTTTGTTTATTGCCCAATATGCTCTATGTTCCAACTCTACCGGAAGATGGCAAGATTTTCCATACACTAGTCTATTGGGGGTTGTGCCGATGGGAGTTTTGAAGGCGGTGCGATATGCCCAAAGGGCGTTGGCCAACTTGTGTGACCAATCCTTTCTTGAGGCACTAACAGTATTCTCTAGGATGCTTTTGATTTCCCTGTTTGATACCTCCACTTGGCCACTAGTCTGAGGGTGATAAGCAAGGGCAACCTTGTGATGAACTCCATACTTTTTCAGTATCGTCTCGAACTTCCTCTCGATGAACTGGCTCCCTCCATCACTTATGATTGTCCGGGGGACTCCAAAACGAGGAAAGATGGTATTTTTGAAAAACTTGGCTATTATCCTCGCGTCGTTTGTCGAGGTGGCCATGGCTTCCACCCACATCAAGACGTAATCAACGGCTACCAAGATGTACTTATTGTCGTTACTCGATTGAAAGGTCCCATAAAGTCAACACCCCAACAGTTAAATAGTTCTATCTCCAAGATGCCATGAAGGGGTGTTTCATTCTTCTTCGTGATATTCCCCGTTCTCTGGCATCTATCGCATTTCCTTATGTATTCATTCACATATTTGAATATAGTGGGCCAGTAGAAACAACTTTGGAGGATCTTTGCCGTGGTTTTGGTGACAGCTGCGTGTCCCCCGCATGGTTGATCGTAGCAATGTGATAAGATGGAGGTTACCTCTTCCTTTGGGATGCATCGTCTGATGATCCCATCGGCGCATGTTCTGAACAGGTATGGGTCGTCCCAGAAGTAACTCTTGGCATCATGTAGGAACTTCCTCCTCGAATAGGTTGCCAACCCGTGCGGGACTATGCCACTCACCAGGTAATTCACTATATCAGCATACCAGGGGGGACTTCAGAGGAATTCGCCGCAAATAACTGTTCGCCGGTGAAAGAATCATCAATCGGCAAGCTGTCATCCACGTGCCTTTGGATTAACCGCGACAAGTGGTCTGCTACCACATTCTCTGCTCCCTTCTTGTCTTTGATCTCAATATCAAATTCCTGGAGCAGGAGGATCCACCGTATCAGACGTGGTTTAGTGTCCTTCTTGCTTAGTAGGTACTTCAACGCCACGTAATCCGTGTGGATAATAACCTTGGACCCCCAAGAGGTAGGACCTGAACTTCTCGATAGAATAGACCATGGCTAGCAGCTCCTTCTCCGTAGTGGTGTAGTTCTTTTGAGCATCATCCAAGATTTTCCTAGCATAATATATAGCATGAAGTTTTCCTTCCTTCCTTTGGCCAAGAACAACTCCCACGGCTTAGTCACTAGCGTCGCACATAAGTTCAAACGGGAGATTCCAATCTGGCGGCTGTATAATCGGGGCTGAGATAAGAGCTTCCTTTAACCTGTTAAAAGCTAGCAAACATGCGTCAGTAAACACAAAAGGAGCGTCCTTGGCGATGAGCTCTGTGAGTGGCTGAGCAATATTAGAAAAATCCTTTATAAAGCGTCGGTTGAAACCGGCATGCCCTAGAAAGCCACGGATACCCTTGAGGTTAGTGGGTGGCGGTAGGCTTTTGATAACTTTGACTTTGGCCTTATCAACCTCAATTCCATTAGAAGTGACATTGCTAAGCACAACCCCTTCTGTCACCATGAAATGACACTTTTTCCAATTTAAGGTTAGATTATTGTCATGACACCATTCTAGAACCTTGGACAAATTAGCAAGACAATTATCAAATTTGGTGCCATAAACAGAGAAATCGTCCATGAAGACTTCCATAATGTTTTCAATGAAGTCTGAGAAAATAGACGTCATGCACCTTTGAAATGTGGCAGGTGCATTACATAGCCCAAATGGCATTCTTCGATAGGCGAATGTGCCGTATGGACATGTAAACATCGTCTTTTCTTGATCTTCCCGATGCAACAGGATTTGGAAGAATCCGGAGTATCCGTCTAAGTAACAGAAGTATTTGTGTTTGGCTAAACGCTCAAGCATTTGGTCGATAAAGGGTAGAGGATAATGATATTTTCTGGTGGCTTTATTGAGTTTCCTATAGCCGATACACATACGCCACCCGGTGACAGTCCTAGTGGAAATTAGCTCATTTTTTTGTTTCTAACGACTGTCATGCCCCCATTCTTAGGGACAACCTGCACAGGGCTAACCCATTTACTATCGGAAATGGGATAGATAATGTTGGCTTATAAAAGCTTCAGGACCTCCTTTTTCACCACCTCCTTCATGTTGGGATTCAATCTCCTTTGAGGCTCAATGGAGGTGGCATCCTTATCCTCTAGATGAATCCTATGGGTACATATTGTTTCACTGATACCCTTCAGGTCAGCGATGTTGTACCCTATTACTTTTCTGTGGGACCTAAGGATTTTTAGGAGGCTTTCAAGCTGAGGCTCGGTGAGGGCCGCATTGACAATAACAGGGTATGTGGAATTTTCACCCAAGAAAGCATACTTCAAATTGGCAGGGAGAGATTTCAGTTCTACCTGAGGGGGCACTGTACCCCCGTCATCTCTCATCTGTGAGAAAGACGTGTCCTCAATTCCTGGTTTGGAAGGTGGAAAATCTTCGCTGACAGAATCATAAGAAGAGCAGGGAGATGATGGTACGTCATGGTAGACATCTGCAGATTCCATTTCCATAGTGCACCTATCAACAGAGGTAAGGTGTTCAGTACGCATTCACTATCAAACATAGAATCTGAGGTACTTCCCGGGTCAATGTAGTTTTGCGATAGTGAGGGATCTGTATACTCCTCATAGGCATATTCTTCACATGCTGAAATTTGTGGGAGGCTATTGATGTAGACACGTAGTGTGTCTCCCTCGTACCGCACATATATTCCATCAGCGACGGGGACACCATCCAAGGCATCCACATTGTGGAAAGCATTCGCAATAAAAACTGAAAGCTCTTATGTAACTAGGTCGTCTGTAGGGAATTCAACTGGGCCATGGGCCCATACATAAGCTACCATGCTCTCTATTATATCCAATAACTGAGAATCGTCCAATGGCTCCAATTGACGAGTCTCTCTCCAGCCTGCATCAATAGGTAATGCCTCAATGGTCTGGATATACATCACGTCCTCATCCAATGTCACCCTCAATGGTACCTGCATCAGAAACCTTGTTCATTATATGCTCTATGACCAATTGCTGATTTGCGTTACCTGCAACATAGGTTCCTGAGCCGGTAAACTGAACTGCATCAATCAGTTCACTGGCTACGCATTCAATCATAGATTCATCCATGCGTGAATCCTGAAGGCCATGTAAATGATAAGGAGAGAAACTGAACTCATTTGAGTCACTGTCAGACTCACAGGTCCACTGTACTTGCATCACCATCTCCATTATATCTGATTAGTCGGGAAATAGTCGCTAGCTGGAGGGAGATGTTAGTAGCAAGGCAGAAAATAGAAAGAGAATAAAAAGGGTGGAAAGGAGAAAAATGATTAGAGTGCTAGCAAACTTCTCAAAATAAAAATAAACTGAGATAACACTATTGCCGTCTCCCATAACGGCGCCAAAAACTTGACGCACCTGAAACCTATATCTAGATTCCACCTGGCGGTGTCACGATCGCCAGGCGTGGTATGGCCCCTAGGTGTTAATTCCGGGCTCAATCTGCAAGCGGACGGTGTCAAGTTGTAGTATAAAGATATCGAATCCCACAGGGACGGTGATAGTGTATTTGGATTCTCAGTTCACTCCTATATCTCGAAGTGAGATAGCTATCGGTTGGAGGAATTGGTTGGGGTATTGTTGTTGTTTCAATAATAAGAAGGACTAGGGCGTTAGGGATCACCGCTAAGATTGTCGAGGAACGACGTTGGAATAGAATCCTTATGCTGCATTAGGGTTAGGGGATTAATCTCACAATTCGTACCACTCTCGTGGGTTAGAATTGTGAGGTATTTCGGTAGCTCTCGTTGACGCAATGGCGGTAGCCGTCAACGTAGCGATATAGTTCGTCGATGGATCCCCTTAAGGCACGAGCCAGGCATGGTTACGAGCTTTGGTTGGATCCATCGATTTTCCTATTCGATTCCCAAAGATACCCCTTAAGCACATCAATTCCACAGACCGTGGGCAAGATATCAGTACAGGTTATCTATGGATTCGGTAGGATCGACCGAAATACTCCCCTAAATCCCTAGTTCAACGTAGGGATCCAGATCTACGTCTTCCCCCTAGGATCTTAGGGCTAACCCATCAACCTTAGAAAGGACTACTCACTCATGGCGATGTTAATGGATAAAAACACGATTTTTAGAGAAGAAAACATCTCGGCAGATTAATAGAATGAAGATAAAAAACTTACAGCGAGAGACAAAGAAAAATAGCACTTAGTAGATCCGAAGAAAAGCCAAAGATTCCAATATACAATTGCAATATAGCTCCAAAATAACAATATAGGGATTTCGATCCAAATAGTATTCAAAAGTTTAATCTAAAAACCTAACAATAATTCGCTCTAATTTTCACTCCCCAAAAAGTATAAAAAAACTCAGAAAATGAATCGCCCCCTTCCATGGAAGTCCAGCTCCCCGACTTCACTCTCAAAATCGCACAACAGCTGCATCACACATCTTTCCGAAAATGGCCTTGGCATTGTCGACCAAGCAGGCTGCTCGGTCGAGCATCGTGTTGCTCGGTCGGTCGCTCGGTCCGAGCAGATGAACTGCTCGACCGAGCTTGACGGGGAATCGAAATTCTCAAAAATTCTTGCTCTGCCTGCACGGGCCGAGTCAGCTCAGCTCAGTCCAAGCAGAGAGTTGACTCGGTTGCTGAAAAGTTGCTCGGGCCGTGCACTGGATTGATCGGGCTTCAGAATGAATAACTGCTCGACCGAGCACTATGAGTGCTCGGTCCGAGCAATCCCCGTATCAGCTTCTCTTTTGCATTTGTGTCTGCTCGGTCCGAGCAACTGCACTGCTCGACAGAGCAGCCTGTGAATTTGCTTCCTGAAGCTGCTGAAGCTTCCCTCTCCTCCTGATCTCTCCTCCACTCCTACCAAGGCTCCCAAAACATGGTAAAAATCCTATAATGCTTCATCAACGAGCTCATGGGCGCGTCGGATGTGTCCATACCCATGTCGGGTCCCAAATCGCTCCAAAATCTCTGAAAACTCATAAAATACTACGAAACCCGAATATAACGTCAGAAATGCAATATCGTAGGTAAATATGGGATTTAGATGCGAAAATAGCATGGAATGCAATGCAATGATGGTATGAAAAAGGTAGAAAATATGGACACATCATGTATCACACTCAACAAAATGCAGAATACTATCAACCTAGTAAATGCGTATCTTGACTGCGACAACACGTCAAACCCTCTTGTCTAGCCCCAACCAGACAAGTCCCAAAAGAACACAATAACGGTAAAGTTTCCCCTACAAAGATCTACACACAATCACAAATATAATGATAAAATAAAGGGTTCAAAAATTCTCAGATTGTGATGGTGTTCGTCTCTGTCGTTTAGTACGACGTCATCTTCATTCTGGCACAAACGGTGTCTCGATCTGACTCCTGGATCTCAAGTTGTGGCCCTTTGAAGTTGAGTGAACAAATCTGTCTGTGTTTAAATCAATCCCAGTTCAAAGTCAAATTAATTCAGTCTGTATGCACAGCAACTCCTATTAGACATTAATCCACGTCAGCAAAAATTTCGTTCGCTCGAATTTTCTTTCTCAGCGTCGAGTCATATTAGGGCATGCAGTGCTCTTTGAGTTCGTCATCTGGCTTCTCTGACTGCTTCCCTTCGACGACGTAAGCTCGACGGTGCCTCGACTTCGTGACTCTTCCAACAGCACCTTGCCAGCGGTCCCAACTTTTCTTGGCCTTGGCGACACTCCTTCGCGACGGCAACTTGAAGCAGCCCGAGGATGAGTCCGGCAACTATGTGGACTCCACGATGGCGAGGATGATCAAGCTCGATGGCAACAACTCCGTGGTCTTCGACTTCTCGATGGTAGCGACACCTTCGACATCGGGCTCTCGACTTCTCCGACTATGGCAATTGTCTCCAGCGGTGACTCGATCTCGTCGACGGTGATGCGTGGCTTAATGAGAACTCCGGCAGCAACATTGTCACTAGAGCATGTAGCGTGGCTTCTCCGACATTGCTAGGGCCTGCAGCGAGAGCTCTGACGATGATGAAGAACCGCAATCTTGACGTTGGGTTGCGGAGGGTTGTGGCAGCAAAGGAGTTCTCGACGGTGGTTTCTAGGAGACGCATCGACGACAGCGGTAATCCATGCACTTAGCTTTTGGATGCGGCTGATACTTGGGCTTTTCTCCTCTTGGATGCGTGAGTTAGGATCTTGATCACCTCTTCTACTTTCAAGCTTCTCCTCATCTATCAATGGCTTCAATGAATCGCCAAGATGTGATGATGAAGTAGGGATAGATCTTAGGCCTTGGAGATGACAAAGATATGATTTTTGGCTCTTAGGATGTTGCGGCTAGGAGGAACAATGTCAATGCCTTTTTGTTTGCATGAGAAGATCTTCCTTATGGTATTATTTTGGCTGATCTCCCTAGCCTAGGTATGTTGATTGTTTATATAGGATGTCACCTAGGGTTGTACAATGAAGTGCGGTTAGGATGGATTCATTTGGCAATAGTGACAGCTAGTCTACTTTGACTTGTTCCAATTGGGCTAGGGCTAGGAGAGTTAGGCTAGAACAAGTTGCGGCTAGGAGATGAAATGGTTAAGAGGCTAGGCATGATGAATGGTTGAGGATCTTTACAAATCTCTCTAATTGATGTGATCAAATCCCAAGTCCCCCTTAGAATCAATTGGCTCCATCTCCCTCATATTGGACCAAGTCCACCTTTGCTAGATGTATAGCTCTTTGATTAATTCCAATTGCTTTGTGAATAGCAATTTCTCCAATAATTGACTTGGTCATCACTTTGAAGAATTACATCCTTGACATCACTGAAACACACTAAGCACACACGTTAAATAGTAACACACGTTTGTCATCATCAAACTAGAGATCCTATATCATCACATCCAACAATCTCCCCTTTTGATGATGATAACAGCATAAAAGATTTGAGCAAATAAATGTGCCTGTGTGAAGTGTGATGAAGGATATAATGCAATATGATGTATACAATGAGCAAGCATTACTATCATGCACAATTTACCAAAGTGAAAAGCATGCTTCCCCTATTTCCAAGCTCCCCCTTCAACAAATAATACCAACAAATAATAACATGCCCCCCTTCAACAATTAACACCATTTGATACATGCTCCCCCTTCAACAATTAACACCATTTGATACCATTTGATACCATTTGATACCAAATCTTTCCAACACTTTTCTTGCCCTTTTGTTATAATCAAAAGTGGATTAATGAAGTCATCATATACCACATGCACAAATAAAGTATTATTGACTATAGCTAGCACTTGCATGTCGTTTTCCATAAAGTAGGTAATTCAAGTTCATTGAAAATCATAATTTAGACTTCACCAACATTGTGTAAGTGTAATAATATAAACATTAAAGTACAGAGTGAGATTCAATTTTGAACATCAACTAAAACCAATCCACATTTTCTATTTAACATGAATATCACCTAGGATTGATTTCTTCCACCTCATTAAAATGAGTTCAAGGTACCAAACCCCAAAACATAGCCTATAAGGACTCTTAGATGTGGGGTTGGCATTGCTTGACGAGTAAAATACACCAACGCTAAAGATTACCCATAAAGCATATGTTGGATACTCGTGGGTAATGTACTTGCCATGAGTTGTATCCATTTTTCATACGGAGCAAAATTCATGTATTTTTTCATATTTATTTCTTTTTATGCTCAATTTTTATTCGTGGCAATACACATCATATCTCTTTGATTTTTCAGTTTTTATTCTTCCTACATTCACTTTCCAATTTTCATAAAAAGAATCTCCAAAGTACAACAAGTTTATTATTCGTGGAAGTGAGTATGTAGGTGTAGAAATCAAATTACTCCTTTCATGAAGCATGTCATGGCTACTAAATAGATCCTAACATGATCATGTAGCTATAACAATAATACAATGATTTCTACAAAGAATATAAATGAACATTCAAAAAATACCACTTATAATGTATTATAAAAAGGTATTCATTAAGCGTAATTTTCTTTGATTTTTGATTTTTGATTTTTTTTCCTTTTATAAAGAACTAAAACAAACCTAAAAAGTAAGCAAACAAGCACACAAACAATCTATGAAGGTATGCAATGAATGCAAAGAGGAAAAAGATATACCTTCACGTCAAACTTTCAATTCATTGCTCCTCGCCAAATCTCCACCTCACCTACATGAAAGGTGTTAAGTGTGACCTTGGAATCCAACAAGGTCCACTAGTGTTAATCATCAAAGCTTTCGGATTCCACACTTGTTTGAACTTTATATTCGTGTTCCAAAACTTACAATAATAGGATGTGTGACCAACACTATCACAAGTAAAGCACTTTGCATGCATATTTTTCACAATAGAAGGCACATTGTGGAATTTCTTAAATTTGGGGTTTTCTACATTTTTCAAACCAAATCCAAGTCCTCTTCTATTATTGCCATATAATTGATTTTCAAGTATGGTATCCAACGAATGTTTACCAATTGAAAATTTCTTAATGACAATTCTAGATTAGAAACTTTGGATTTTAATACTTTATTTTCATCCACAAGCAAAGTATATTTACTTATGAATTCTCTCTTGTTTTCCTCTTCCTTCTTTCTAAATTCATCTATTTTCCTTTTAAGCTCGCTATTCAACATGCACAATTTATCATTAAGATCTTTAATCACATAATCTTTTTCAACTTCAAGCTTAAATAAATCTTGCTTAAGCATGATAATATCATTCAATAAGGAAGGACAAGAAAGAAATGTAGGTTTTTCTGGTATGCTAGCTTTTTCTTTTTCTAGTGACACAATTTTAGCGTTACAGGCAACAAGTTTCTCTTTAAGAATATCTACTTCATCAGAAATGTCACAGTTTTCTTTTTGTACTTTAAAGCTAGCATCCCTACAGTCATTCAACGTGAGTTCTAGCTCATTAATCTCATTTTGTATTCCTTTACAAACATCTGACAATTCAGCTTTAGTGAAGGAATTTTCCTCATCGTTATTTGTCATTAAGCAGACGACAGCGGAGTGGGCTACCACCTCTTCATTCTCATCCTCAGCTTCGCTGTCCATGTCCCAAGTTAGCACCTTGGATTTTTCCTTTTTCTTTTGCTACCTGAGCTGTCTCTTATCTGCACTGCTTCACGAAGTGCCCCTTTTTCCTGCATTTAAAACATTCAACTTTATTAGCAGAATCTTGTACAGAATAATTCTTAACATAATTAAAAGTGTTAGAGCGAATGAACCTTTTATGCATTTCTGATCTTCCTTGAGGAGTTTTGATGTACTTTCTGAAATTTCTAACCATCAGCGCTATCTCCTCATCATCTTCATCTTCGCTAGCTTTCAGAGCAAGTTACGTAGCTTTTTCCTTCTCCTCAGGTTCTCTCTTTCTTCAATATTTTACAATTCAAGCTCGTGGGACATTAAATTACCTATCAAGTCCTCCACCCTCATCTGTGACAGATCTTTTATTTCTTGGATGGCGGTGAATTTAGGCCTGAACGAGCTTGGTAGCGCCATTAAGATTTTCCTTACCTGTTCAAGGCTAGAATATGGCTTACCGAGGGAACTAGACTTGTAGACAATATCGGTGAACTGACGTGCGCTTATATTTTATATATTCACGCACGTTTTCTTTTGTGTTTCTCCGTGTTTTCCGCCGTCTCTTATTCGTTTTCGTATATTTTCCCGTTTTCTTTCACTTTTCTTTGTTTGTCCATGATTGCAGGAGTTCGACCACGTAGGGGACGTTTTACGATGATATCCCAAGTCCCCGGAGCAACGGGAGAAGTCACGCGTGATCCAGGGGGTCAAACGGCGAAGTATTCATCTTTCAGCCCCTCACCCGGTCGGTTGGTCATCTCCAACCGATCGGGTGATGCACGCGTGCACCAACCGGTCTCCGCCGCAGCTCACAACGAAGTCACCCGACCGGTTCACAGACCGGTTCAGCGGGGGCTATTCTCTGTTTTCTCGAAGCAAAGCGCCAACCGATCGGGTGACTCTCACCCGATCGGTTCATCTGTAGCTGAGAAAGATGAGCTGAAGACACGGACGTCGAACCGACCGATTCACCCGACCGCTCCAAGATCCAACCGGTCGCTCAAGAACTCACCCGATTGGTTCATGTGATCGGGTGAAAACTCGCCGTTTTCTGATATTTATTTGTAACGGATCAACCGATCGGTTGACTTGTCAACCGATCGGTTGATGCGACGGCCTATATATAGAGCCCCTAGGGTTCCAGAAACGGGGAGTTGCTGTTTTTCTACTGTTTTATTTCCTTGTGACGGCTGTAATTGTTACTCTTATGTAAGTTTTCAGATCTTTCTAAAATTTTAGTATTGTCTTTATTACTCCTTTACTTCCGCATTGCAATTGTCCGATTATGATTTCAACGGTTAAATTTCATTTAGATTGCTTTTTCATGAATTTTTGTGAGTAGTTCCCAAATCTGGGATTTTGGTGGAAACCCCTTCGGGGGCTCTTCCTGATGCGTCCACAGGGTTAGGAAATCGATAGGGAGTAGGAATCTAACGGTTATGCGGGGCATTTCATTGTCATCGGCGGGAAAAAGACCGCCTTTGACCGTCGGGCCAAGGGGGAATAAACTTGGCGGTTGACTCCCTAGCCATAGCTCACGCCTTTAGCGTAGACGCCAAATCCTAGCACGCGGGAGCGGCAGGATGAGACGTTGGGAGATATCGTTGCGGACTTAGTGCTCCCGGGATCGATCAGTGTTAATGGACACGGGAGTGCCCACTGATCGAATCCGGGAAGTCCGGTGTATCATACTGGGCACCAACCGGAATATCGGGCCCATGGGACGCCGGTACCACTTTCAGAGGCAACGTCCCACCATTAGACCCTAATCCCGATCGCTATCCATACCCGTAGGCCGTATCAGCGAGAGTCTCTCGTCGGGTTGGAAACCAAAGTCCCGGGTTTACTTTCTTTTCGTTCTTACGCTTTTATTTCCTTTCGTGACAACCATCCACCGATTCGGGCTAGCTCGCCCCTCAGGGTGATTTAGGTCCTACCTAACCCAAGCACAACCTCGCCTCTCTGAGTTCGATATTCCCGCACCCTACACTAACCGTGAAACTTGCGGTAAACGACACCGCGCCGCCGCGACGCAAGCGGGGCGCCGGTCAAGTTTATGGCGCCGTTGCCGGGGAGGCAACGTGCTTGTTATTTTAGGATCTCTTGAACCCTCGTGTCTAGCTCACATCCCTACCTCGCGATAATTTTCGCATTCTCCTTTTTCTTTTTTATTTTTCTTATTTTTATTTCTCATTTTATCTGTCTCTTTCCCACTTGTCGCTTCACGGGTGTTTGTTGTTTTTCATGCGCAGGAGTTCAAGGAGTCTCGACGTCTTGATCCCCCTCGATCCAGAGATTAACGCCACCCTTAGGCGTTTGGCCACCGAGAAGCGAAGTGAAGAAGATGTTGCACACAGTTTCAGGAGACATCTGGGATCACTCTCACCATATCCGCTGTTTGGCGCAGAGCTTAGCAGAATCACTGAATACTTCAAATATACTATCCCTCCTGTCTGCCGCTGTGGAATGCCAGAGATATCGAGATGCGCAGGAGTACCTTGCCATGGCAACTCCCTTTCCCCACGGAGAAATGGCGTTTATCGATAACCATGGTCTCGAATATAGTGAAGAAGAGTCAGCCGCAGAGTTGTGTCAGGAGAACCACCCGACCAGGTTTGGAGGCGACGCTGAACAAGAATCAATCTACCCCTTGCAGACTTCTATTGAGTGTCCCCGGTCTTTGGACGATGGAGAAGCTGGAAACGGTTGTGGAGAATCATCGATGACTGAAACCTGTTTTCACCTTCAAGCTTTCTTCCCGGATAATTATGGTGAGCTCGGAAGAGACCCGGTGCATCTCTCGATCGTCCCGACTGTACCCTGCGAAATTTCACCGCTAGGAGCCAAAGCCGAGGGTGAGATTCCGGATTCTGGCTTCAGTGAAATCCACGAAGAACTCTGTTCCCTTGAGGATGCTCAGCTTGAAAAGTATGCGTCAGGGCCCCAAGAAGTTGAGATGAAAGAATTACCGCCGGGACTTAAATATGAATATTTGGGAGCAGGCTCGACCCTTCCGGTTATAGTTAACTCTTCACTACCTGAGGACCAAATGACCAAACTTCTTGGAGTTCTAAAAAGGTTTAAGGGAGTTTTCGGATATGCAATTGAGGATTTGAAAGGGGTTAGCTTAGGCCTCTGCTCACATAGAATTCTACTTGAAGATGAGCAAGCCTCCTCGATTGAGCCACAGCGGAGGTTGAATCCCATAATGATGGAAGTTGTGAAGAAAGAGATTGTTAGGCTTCTACATGCCGGTATTATATACCCTATCTCCGATAGTCGCTGGGTTAGCCCGGTACACGTTGTACCCAAGAAGGGAGGAATGACGGTGGTTCGCAATGAAAAGAACGAGCTTGTACCAACGAGGACCGTTACGGGGTACAGAATGTGCATTGACTATAGGAAGCTGAACAAGGCTACAAGGAAGGATCATTACCCCCTCCCCTTTATTGACCAGATGCTCGAGAGGCTGGCGAAGCATAATTATTTCTGTTTTATGGACGGGTATTCAGGATTTCTTCAAATCCCTATTCATAATGATGACCAGGAGAAGACGAATTTCACTTGCCCGTTCGGGACGTACGCCTATAGAAGAATGCCGTTCGGGCTTTGTAACGCCCCTGCTACATTCCAGAGACTCATGTCCGCTATCTTCTCCGACTACTCCCAAGACATCATGGAGGTTTTCATGGACGACTTCTCAGTCTACGGAACTGAATTTGACTCGTGCCTCAGTAATCTCACTAAGGTCCTGGAGAGATGTCAGGAAAAAGGTCTAGTCCTAAACTGGGAGAAGTGTCACTTCATGGTCCAAGAGGGAGTTGTTCTGGGACACATCATCTCTTCGAGGGGAATCGAGGTTGATAAGGCTAAAATCGAAGTGATTGAAAATCTTCCACCACCGCACAACCTTCGAGGAGTCCGTGGTTTCTTAGGACATGCGGGATTTTATCGTCGTTTTATAAAAGACTTCTCGAAAATTTCCAGGCCTCTGACCCAACTCCTCGTGAAGGACGCACCTTTCGTCTTCGGCAAGGAGTGTATGGAGGCCTTCCGCACTTTGAAGCAAGCCTTGATTTCCGTACCCATAATACAACCACCGGACTGGGAACTCCCCTTTGAGCTGATGTGTGACGCTAGTGATTATGCGGTTGGTGCCATCCTAGGGCAGAGGAAAGATAAAAATCTTCATGTCATATACTATACGAGCAAAACCCTTGATGCCGCCCAAAGAAATTATACTACCACGGAAAAGGAATTGCTCGCGGTGATCTACGCCATGGATAAGTTCCGACAATATCTCGTTGGCGCCAAGGTGATCGTACACACAGATCACGCGGCTCTTAAATATCTGTTGAACAAGAAGGAAGCCAAGCCACGACTCATCAGATGGATTCTCCTCCTCCAGGAGTTTGACCTGGAAATCAGAGACAAAAAGGGGGCGGAGAACGTTGTTGCCGATCACCTGTCCAGGATGCCCGCTCTTGATTTGAATGCTACACCAATCGATGATTCACTCCCTGACGAGCATCTCTTCTCTGTATCTTCCTCCTGGACCCCCTGGTACGCCGACATCGCAAATTATCTGGCTTGTGCCATCGTTCCCCACAATGTGAGCTTTCAGCAGAAGAAGAAATTTTTCCATGAGGTCCGCAAATTCTATTGGGATGACCCCCACCTATACAAAACCTGCAATGATGGGGTGATACGAAGATGCATCCCTGAAACTGAGGCGACTTCCATCATTTCCCACTGCCACGGGCAGCAATGTGGAGGGCACGCGAGCACCTACAAGACCACCGCAAAAATCATCCAAAGCGGGTTTTACTGGCCTACGCTCTTCAAGGACACACATGTTTATGTCCAAGCCTGCGATAGATGCCAAAGAGCTGGGAATATCTCCAAAAGAAATGAGATGCCTCAACACTACATCCTAGAGATAGAAATCTTCGATGTATGGGGAGTGGACTTCATGGGACCATTCCCTTCTTCCTCGGGGAACCAGTACATCCTGGTGGCCGTAGACTACGTGTCGAAATGGGTTGAAGCGGTGGCCAGTCCAACCAATGACTCCAGAGTGGTGGCCAAGTTCTTTAAAAGCAACATCTTTCCGCGGTTCGGTGTGCCTCGTGTCCTGATCAGTGACGGAGGAAGCCACTTTATAGAAAAGAAATTTGAGGCCCTCTTAAAAAAATACGGGGTACAACACCGGGTGGGGCGTGCCTACCACCCCCAGACCAGCGGTCAGGCGGAAGTCTCTAACCGGGAGATTAAAAGCATACTAGAAAAGACAGTGGCCAATTCCAGGAAGGACTGGTCATCAAAGCTCCCTGACGCGCTTTGGGCCTACAGGACGGCATTTAAAACTCCTATCGGCACAACTCCCTACCGGCTCGTCTATGGGAAAGCTTGCCATCTTCCTGTGGAATTGGAACATAAGGCATATTGGGCGGTTAAGAATCTGAATTTCGACACCAAGAAGGTAGGAGTGCACCGGCAGCTTCAACTCAACGAACTCGACGAAATCCGGCTCAATGCCTATGAGAACGCCAAGATCTACAAGGAGAAACTGAAGCGGTGGCACGATAAGCGAATCTTAAGGAGGGAATTCAGAGAAGGAGACTTAGTTCTCCTGTTCAACTCACGGCTGAAGCTCTTTCCAGGGAAACTCAAGTCAAGATGGTCGGGACCGTTCCGCGTCACCAAGGTTTTCTCGCATGGGGCTATCGAGATAATGGGAAGGGATGAGCCGTTTAAAGTAAACGGGCAGCGTCTAAAACACTATGCAGTAGGAGAACCAGAATTCTCTCCGGTCGGACCCCCCACGAGCGACATTTCTTCCTCTAACCCTCCGGACCCAAATTGATCACCGCTGCGGGCGTCGAGCCAACGACGTTAAACAAGTGCGCTTCATGGGAGGCAACCCATGTTCTAAACTTTTTCCCACTTTTTAGCGTTAATTTTTACTTTATTTTATCTATTTTTATAAATAAAATCAGCCGCGAGAACATCCGTTCGGGGACTTAAGCAAATTTCTTGGTTTTTGCAGGAAACCGGCCCCAACCGATCGGGTGACAACTCACCCGATCGGTTGGGACGTATCAGATACATGCCGAGATCTGTCCCCATATGACCCGATCGGTTGAGTAATGAAGAGACCGGGTGGCAGACCGGGTGAGCTGGGGAGAACTCTCGGGAATTTTTGGGGTATATCAACCGATCGGTTGAGTTCATGCACGATCGGTTGACGCGACCGGGTGGGCAGCTCTCAATTCTCGGGAAAAACTTGGTAAGCGGCCAACCGGTCGGTTGACATTTCAACCGACCGGTTCGCCTGTACCTGTTGACCGACTAGAACTTTCGAATTTTGACTACCCGATCGGGTGGGTTTCCACCCGATCGGTTCATTTCCGACCCTATAAATAAGCCTTGGCACACGGCGACCGCCACCCGACCTCAGAAAACCCCCTTCACGCGATTTCACACCCACCAGCTGTGGAATCGACCTTCTCAACCCTACATACTGTGCCTAAACCCTCATCCCCACTCACCCACATACTTCCCCACCTCCGCCCCCTCGCCATCAAGGACATTCCATCATCAAAACCCCCAAACCCTAACCCTAGCCCCAAAATTCTCAAAATTCTGTTCTTGTTGGATCAGCGGGCTGCGGCTTCCCGGGTTGTTCCCTCCTACTACTCGAGACCCCCAGGCGCTTGATCTTGCTACATCGATGGGTAACATTCTTCCACTCTGCACATCTTCAATTTTATCCGTAAAATCCTAATTTGGTGTGGTATCTGTTTTACTTGCCCTATATTCATCTTAAGTTCGCTACCCACGTAGCCGCCATGTCTAAGAAGGGGAAAGAGATTGCATCGTCTTCGTGCCGTAATCCGCTCCACGGCCCCTTTTCCCCCTCTTTCCTTGGCATAAACCCTTCTACGGAAGAGCAGTCTGACCGTTTACGAGCACTGCTTCATCGTCCGATGAGACCCACACTCTTCGACGATCGCCCCACACTCGAAGCTCTAGGTCTTTCGAACGGCGTAGCGAGAATTTTCAACTGTATCGGGTGCCATACCCTCTCTCACATCCATGCTCACACGCACCGAAATCTCACGCTCGAATTCCTCAGTTCCCTCGAGTTGTTTGATGGAGGTTTCTCCTTCCGCGCTTTCAATTATGACTTCTCTCTGGGTTTCATCGAGATGAGCAATATGCTTAATCTCCATCACCCCGATCCTAATACTGAACATTCCACCCATGATCGAACTGACATATACTCTCAATTTCGGGCTGATGGTGTTTGGCAACAATTTACCAGGTACACCACCTTTCCTCCCGAGGCTCCGGCCTCCTACATTATTCACCCGTGTTACCGCCTCGCCCATTGCATCCTCGCCAACACTGTTTTCGCCCGCGTGGATGTGTCCACTGTATCTAGGGATGAGCTCTTCTTTCTCTACGCCATGTCCGATGACAGGATCCTTGGGCACGTCCCTATGCCTATAGACGCCGCCCATTGGATCATCCACGAAATTTTCGCTGTTAGCCGCGCCATCTCTGGTTCCATCTGTTGTGGTGGGATGATCACTCTTATTGTCAGTTGTGTTCTGAGGGTACCTCCTGACCTCCCTATTTTGCCTGGGCGTAGCCGTATTGATCGTGATTACTTGATCGACATCAATATGCTCACTCCCTTCGGTGAAGACCGTGCTGTCTACCTCTACAGCCCCGCCTGCGAACCTTTCGCGATCTTGCCACCTTTGGCCCCTTTGCGGGTACCCTATACCCCGTCTCGCCTTCCTTGGGAATTTTACCCCGATCCTTGGTATTCTCCATTAGTGCATCTGCCACCCTTGGATCCTCCCGATTGGCACCCCACTGTCGGCCCACCTAGTACGATCTTCTTCCACCACAGCCCCCCGGCGCACATCGATCCTCCCGTGCTCCAGCCTGTCGCCCCTCCTTCACCCATAGGCACACCCTCCTCTTCCTCTGAGGATTCTTTCATTCACTATTCCCCTCCCTCCTCCCCCTCCCCCTACCATTCCAGTACCAGCGACTCCGATTGACTCCCCCTTGCAAATCTCTGCATTTCATTGATAATATCATTTCGCTAGCTCTTTCTGGTCCAGCTTGGGGGAAGTCTACTTTGGTTTGCTGTCGTGTCTTGTTTGTTTTTCTCATTTTTGTGTGTGCCTGCTTTTCACTTTTTGAGTGTCGTGTCGTGTGATTTTATTTTATTTTTATTTTTCGTTTTGTTTGATCTCGATCTTGTTTTTTCTTTCTTTTTCAGTTTTATCTATGTGTTTTCCTCGTTTTCATTTCTTTTCGTGTCTGTGCGTATCCCCCCCCATTTTCATTGCCCTCCCGTACTCACTCTTATTGCATTGAGGGCAATGCAAGTTTCAGCTTGGGGGAGTCGCACTTCGTGCGTCATTTGTGTTGTTTTTCTACGTTATTTGAGTCGTTTTCCATCGTGTTTTTCTTTTTTTTCTTTTTCCTTCTTTCTTTAGCTCTTTCTCCTAGAAATGAATCCTATGATGAATCACCACAAAGTCACACACACCTAGCATTGCATCGATAATCACACTCACTAACCCTAGGATTTCGAGTCCTCTTGCATTTCACGCATCGTGGGTCCACTTAGCTTTTTGTGAGTCGTGTGTCGTGACTAGCATTTGGTGCGCTTCTGCTTTGTGGTTTTACTTTATATACCGGTTCAGGAATGACCCCTAGATTATCATGCTCTGATTTGAATATGCGGTTTGCTTCTAATGTCTGCTTCTATATGCATGCTATTTATATCGTATACTTCAATTCGCATGCGTCGGGATCCCACAACTAAGGACTAGGATACCCCATTTAGCCTAAGCTCTATTTAGCAACAATAGTCTCCTTTGCCCGAGTGTTTAGATTTCGACTTCTTTTTTTTGTTTTACTTGGTGCAAATCCCCTCGTCGTGTACCGTTCTCCCACTTGGGAGAGTACACATGTGTATAGCCAATATCCCAAAAATCAAAAAAAAAAGGAGAAAAGAAAAGAAAAACCCAAAAAGAAAAGAAAATAAAAAGATTGTATAGCCAAAAAGCCAAAAAAAATATGCAAATACCCAAAACCCAAAAAAATTCCCGTGTGAATATTTTCATACTTGCCAAGAATAAAGGGAAGGCGAGAATTTGCACCGAGTGTTCTTCTCCACATCATCTCAACCCCCGTCGTTATCGAAAACACTTGGCTTGGGAACCTTTTAGCTAGTATCTAGGCTATAGTGGCGTGATTTCCTTAACCCTGGTTGTGGAGTCCCCGATGCATGATACGCTTCTATTCTCTCTATTCTCATGCATGCTTGAACTTATATTCGCCGCTTAATTCAATTCGATTCGATATTTGGGTCATATCTTGGATTTGTGTATATCGAGCCTCGTAGCACATCGTAGAAAGCATCACCATTTCCTAGCACACGACCACGCTCACTCGCGCTTCACTGCGTGGACCCACGACACTTATTTGGACTCGCTTTCCTAGGTTTAGTGGTGTGATTTGGCGTTTGCTTGCTAGGTGAGTGATTTTTGATTTTGTTGGCTCTGATGGGCGATCTAGGGCTTAGACTTTTCTTTTTCTTTCTTCCTCTCTATTTTCCCCTTCCGAGCTCCTACTCTCACTCGTCTTCCTCGAGGACGAGGAAGAGTTCAGCTTGGGGGATTTTGACGTGCGCTTATATTTTATATATTCACGCACGTTTTCTTTTGTGTTTCTCCGTGTTTTCCGCCGTCTCTTATTCGTTTTCGTATATTTTCCCGTTTTCTTTCACTTTTCTTTGTTTGTCCATGATTGCAGGAGTTTGACCACGTAGGGGACGTTTTACGATGATATCCCAAGTCCCCAGAGCAACGGGAGAAGTCACGCGTGATCCAGGGGGTCAAACGGCGAAGTATTCATCTTTCAGCCCCTCACCCGGTCGGTTGGTCATCTCCAACCGATCGGGTGATGCACGCGTGCACCAACCGGTCTCCGCCGCAGCTCACAACGAAGTCACCCGACCGGTTCACAGACCGGTTCAACGGGGGCTATTCTCTGTTTTCTCGAAGCAAAGCGCCAACCGATCGGGTGACTCTCACCCGATCGGTTCATCTGTAGCTGAGAAAGATGAGCTGAAGACACGGACGTCGAACCGGCCGATTCACCCGACCGCTCCAAGATCCAACCGGTCGCTCAAGAACTCACCCGATCGGTTCATGTGATCGGGTGAAAACTCGCCGTTTTCTGATATTTATTTGTACCGGATCAACCGATCGGTTGACTTGTCAACCGATCGGTTGATGCGACGGCCTATATATAGAGCCCCTAGGGTTCCAGAAACGGGGAGTTGCTGTTTTTCTACTGTTTTATTTCCTTGTGACGGCTGTAATTGTTACTCTTTTGTAAGTTTTCAGATCTTTCTAAAATTTTAGTATTGTCTTTATTACTCCTTTACTTCCGCATTGCAATTGTCCGATTATGATTTCAACGGTTAAATTTCATTTAGATTGCTTTTTCATGAATTTTTGTGAGTAGTTCCCAAATCTGGGATTTTGGTGGAAACCCCTTCGGGGCTCTTCCTGATGCGTCCACAGGGTTAGGAAATCGATAGGGAGTAGGAATCTAACGGTTACACGGGGCGTTTCATTGTCATCGGCGGGAAAAAGACCGCCTTTGACCGTCGGGCCAAGGGGGAATAAACTTGGCGGTTGACTCCCTAGCCATAGCTCACGCCTTTAGCGTAGACGCCAAATCCTAGCACGCGGGAGCGGCAGGATGAGACGTTGGGAGATATCGTTGCGGACTTAGTGCTCTCGGGATCGATCAGTGTTAATGGACACGGGAGTGCCCACTGATCGAATCCGGGAAGTCCGGTGTATCATCCTGGGCACCGACCGGAATATCGGGCCCATGGGACGCCGGTACCACTTTCAGAGGCAACGTCCCACCATTAGACCCTAATCCCGATCGCTATCCATACCCGTAGGCCGTATCAGCGAGAGTCTCTCGTCGGGTTGGAAACCAAAGTCCCGGGTTTACTTTCTTTTCGTTCTTACGCTTTTATTTCCTTTCGTGACAACCATCCACCGATTCAGGCTAGCTCGCCCCTCGGGGTGATTTAGGTCCTACCTGACCCAAGCACAACCTCGCCTCCCTGAGTTCGATATTCCCGCACCCTACACTAACCGTGAAACTTGCGGTAAACGACACCGCGACGCCGCGACGCAAGCGGGGCGCCGGTCATGAACCTTGCAAACATCGGTGAAATGGATTCCGATGGTAGCATGCGGAAGCTCTCGTATTCTGTGCTCAGAAGTGCAAGTCTAGACTCTCTCACCTGTGACGTTCCCTCGTGCGTCACCTCCAATGTATGCCATATTTCCTGCACAATTAAACAATGTGAGATACGATTATATTCAGATTTATCTAAAGAACAAATAAGCGCATTCATGGCTTTAGCATTAAGGGCATAAAGTCTCCAATCATTATTGTCCCATTTATCATCAGGTTTAAGCATTTCAATATTTTCAATTTAATGAGAGATGGCTTATAACCTTTTTCGACAATATTCCCTACTTTGTAATCAATGGATACAAAGTAGATTTTCATACGATTTTTCCAATAAGCATAATCTTCACCATTAAATCTAGTGGGACGTGATATAGACTGACCCTCAGCAAAATCACTATCAATGTGATTCATGGTCAATCCTAGTCTAAATCCTAAAACCTGCTTTGATATCACTTGTTGGATATGGATCTAAGCCTAGAGGAGGGTGAATAGGCTAATAAAATATTCTCGCGCAACCCATGAGAAATCACACTCAGTTAAAAACACAAGCAGGGTAAATAAAATACATGCACAGAATACGCAGCAGATTTACCCTGGTACAATCGCAGCAACGACCTACTCCAGCCACCAAGCAAATAATAGCATTAATAAGTTCCTTCTGTACACCTACAATGGGGTCCTAGCTCCAACTCCCCACCTAGGGTGTACCACACTCAACAAAGCGCAGAACAATATCAACCTAGTAAATGCGTATCTTGATTGTGACAACACGTCAAGACCCTCTTGTCTAGCCCCAACCAGACAAGTCCCAAAAGAACCCAATAACGGTAAAGTTTTCCTTACAGAGACATTCAAAAATATAATGATAAAATAAAGGGTTCAGAAATGCTCAGATTATGATGGTGTGTCGTCTCTGTCGTTCAGTACGGCGTCAGCTTCAGTCTGGCACAAACAGTGTGACTCCTAGATCTCAAGTTGTGGCCCTTTGAAGTTGAGTGCACAAATCAGTCTATGTGTAAAGCAATCCCAGTTCAAAGTCAAATTAATTTGGTATGTGTGCACAGCAACTCCTATTAGACATTAATCCACGTCAGCAAAAATTTCGTTCGCTCGAATTTTCTTTCTCAGCGTCGAGTCATATTAGGGCATGCAGTGCCCTTTGAGTTCTTCGACCGACTTCTCCGACTGCTTCCCTTCGACGGCGTAAGCTCGACGGTGCCTCAACTTCGTGACTCTCCCAACCGCACCTCACCGGTGGTCCCAATTTTCCTTGGCCTCGGCGACACTCCTTCGCGACGGTAATTCAAAGCAGCACGAGGATGAGTCCGACAACGATGTGGACTCCATGATGGCGAGGAGGAGCAAGCTCAACGACAACGACTTCGTGGTCTTCGACTTCTCGATGGCAGCGACACCTTCGACGGTGGGCTCTCGACTTCTCCGACTTCAACAATTGTCTCCAGCAGTGACTCGATCTCGTCGATGGCGATGCGTGGCTTAATGAGAACTCCGGTAGCAACATTGTCACTAGAGCATGTAGCGTGGCTTCTCCGATGTTGCTAGGGCCTGCAGTGAGAGCTTCGACGATGATGAAGAACGACAACCTTGACGTTGGGTTGCCAGCAAAGGAGTTCTCGATGATGGTTGCTAGGAGACACATCGACGGCAGCGATGATCCACGCACTTAGCTTTTGGATGCGGCAAATACTTGGGCGTTTCTCCTATTGGATGCATGAGTTAGGATCTTGATCACCTCTTCCACTTTCAAGCTTCTCCTCATCTATCAATGGCTTCAATGAATCTCCAAGATGTAATGATGAAGTAAGGATAGATCTTAGGCCTTGGGGATGACAAAGATAGGATTTTTGGCTCTTGGGATGTTGCGGCTAGGAGGAACAATGTCAATGCCTTTTTGTTTGCGTGAGAAGCTCTTTCTTAGGGTACTATTTTGGCCAACCTCCCTAGCCTAGGTATGTTGATTGCTTATATAGGATGTCACCTAGGGTTGTACAATTAAGTGCAGCTAGGATGGATTCATTTGGTAATAGTGACGGCTAGCCTACTTTGACTTGTTCCAATTGGGCTAGGGCTAGGAGAGTTAGGCTAGAACAAGTTGCGGCTAGGAGATGAAATGGTTAAGAGGCTAGGCATGAGGAATGGTTGAGGATCTTTACAAATTTCTCTAATTGACGTGATCAAATCCCAAGTCCCCCTTAGAATCAATTGGCTCCATTTCCCTCATATTGGACCAAGTCCACCTTTGCTAGATGTATAGCTCTTTGATTAATTCCAATTGCTTTGTGAATAGCAATTCCTCCAACAATTGACTTGGTCATCACTTTGAAGAATTACGTCCTTGACATCACTGAAACACACTAAGCACACACGTTACATAGCAACACACATTTGTCATCTTCAAACTAGAGATCCTAGATCGTCGCATCCAACAGAAGGGACCAACCATTTGCTACTGAACGACCCTCTCGTGTCGTCAGACATAGGTCGAAGGGACCACCCATTCGCCACTGAACGACCCTATCATGTCATCAGACGTAAGTCGAAGGGACCACCCCTTTACCACTGAACGACCCTCCCGTGTCGTCAGCACCATAAGTCGAAGGGGCCACCCCAACTCCACTGAACGACCCTCTCGCACCTTCAGACATAAGATGAGGGGTCACCCCCTCGCCAGTAAATGAGGTGGTCTATTTTGGACATGGTTCAACAGCTTTACCCTGACCATCTTGAGCAAGGATTTTACCCGTCGAAATGGGCCATCAGGCATTACGACCACCCGTATGAGTAACGACAAACAAAGATATATAAGCCAACTTTTTTGGCGTATATATTACATTACAAAATTGTCCTCGTTTATATTTCAATCACCCACTAAACATTTGAAAATTCTGATGGGATAAGAAGAGCGTCAAGATTCTGCAACAAGTCAAAATGCCCTTGGTCTCCTTCAAGCACATCAACACGCTCTTGATCTTTCGGAGCATCAGCGCGTGCATCGTCACATGTCATAATGACGACTTTACCAATAGGAGCAGGCTCCCCCGTGCCTTGGCTTAAATCATCGTCATCGATGTCTCGCAACAGCACGGGGATTTGGTCGATCTCAGCGGTGATGCCAGGGAATCAATCCTTCACTTTCGATCGACAGCATTTATAGCCCTGCATGCACAGTTCGTCGAAATCGGGCAATGAATCCTTGTATTGCTGGACCGCCCTCTCCGCTATGGCTTTTGCATAGACTCCCTGAAAGCTGTCGACAAGTCGAGCAAGGAGCTCTTTCTCCCGGATTTCACACTTGGCTGTTTTCTCCAGCAGAGCTTTTTTCGTTCGCTCGCTCGAGGCGGCTTGGGCAGCTTCCCTCTTATGAGACTCGCTTAATTCGTGCTCGAGCTCAAGTACCTGGTTTCGTCTCAGTATGCACAGAAGCCCCACTCTATCCAGCTCCACCTGAGACTTCTCCACGGCCATCTTAACGGCCCCCAAGGTGACTTCATGATTCGTCACCACCGATGTGCGTTGACACAACGCAGTATTGGCCACGAAAGCCTGCACACAAGGCACGATGGTCAGCATCCATGCCTACATCATCCATAATGAAGACTAGCACAGTAGTTACTGGACATTCGTGTGTATGGCTATCGAAGCAAGTCTCTCATAATCGATCCTCTCCAAAACAGCCCTATCCCATGGAAGGTTCACGTTTTCGGTAATCCTAGAGACGGTCCCGCACTCCAGAAGAGCAGAATCTTCTCTCTTGATTGGAAACTCCATTTCAATGAGCTCCTCTACGAGACAATCAAATGGAGCCTGAGGCGATCGACTCTCCAGCAAAAGTGGTCTAAATTCATCAAGAATATCCTCGGCCGGAGACACTGGAGGGAGCATGCCCCCCAAGGCCAGAAATCCTGATGTAGAAGGGGCTCCGGAAGGACCCAGGTTTCTCCTAAATCTCCCTCTAGAAGTGTTCCAAGTTCCCGCTTGGGAATGTGGGTCTTGCCAAGCAATCGACTCGCATTCGAAGGCCTAGGCCGACCCCCGACGTCAGTCGACCCAGATGGCTCTGAGTCACTAAGGCGAAGTTGTCGCCTTTTCTTATTTCCCTCAACTGCAACCACCTCAAATTCGGTGGTGGGCTTTTTTTCTTCTTCCGCTAGAGACAAGCCAGTTCAGGAGCCCCATGAGCGACAATGGGCAGTTCCTCTGATGATCGAGCAGTTCTTTCCTCCGTAGAAGGAACTCGAGGAGATAACATGCTCTCCTTAGCTTCTCTGATAGAAGCATCGACCCCTTTCCTTAGCGCAGAGTCACCTGGTACTCCAGACTAACCATGCCTGCAAGAGAAAAACATGTCAAGACATGAAACGAAGATAGAATAGTTGGGGGTAGAATTGAATCGACCTTTCGTCCATATGGTCCGATGTAATACCACGTCGGATCACAACCACATCGTCTTCCTTATATTCTCTGGTGGATTCAACCATGTATCGGCAGCTTCCTTTTCTGCTCCGGACAGAGGCTTGTCCTCGGCGAGACCTAAGTCAGGCACACCCCACCCAGTGCAAAAGCTCGCCTCGCCTTGAAAGACCACAAACACGAATTCATCTTTCGAGTTGGAATTTGAGGAAGGGAGATCATCAAATAGCTTCCTGCCTCGGCGGGCCTTTACCATGTACCAACTCGGATTCTTGAGTGGAGGAATCGAGAAGAAGTAATTGAACAATCCTAGGGACGGTTCAACTTTCTTCATCATGCACAGGGCAATGAAACCAACCAATGCACCTATGGCATTTCGCATCAGCTGACAAAGAGAAAAGTTCATTGTGCTCAGAAAGTAGCGCATGAAAGGATGCATATGGAATCAAAGCCCTCGTTGAAAGGCTTTGACGTGAACCCCAACCTCCCGATCGCGGGGACGATGAGCCCTCTTATCCCTCCCCAGCAACCGGATCTGATAGTCAAGCCAGACATATTTTCTCTGAAATTCGGGGATCTAATCAGCTCCAACTTTGGATATCTTGTTGGCGATCAGGCTGGGCACCATGAATCCCTCTATTTTCTTCTGCATGACAGGAACCAAGCTCCTTCCAGAAGCAGGGATAGTCGATGCAGCCATTTTCAAAAGGAGAAAATCTAAATCAAGAACAATGAAGACGATAGCTTCAAATTTCCACTGTGGAACCGTCTTATATCGACTAGACGACCGCGGCGTGATAAGACACATGTCGATGATCCGAGGCTCTTAGCATCTTAGATTTCGAACCGACGAATCATCCAAATCAGCAAAGCAGGCGGTTTGGCGCCTAAAACTTGAGTATTAATTTCTCGATTGTTGTGCCCCATTAATGCGATGTAACGTCGCTAGACCCCAACATGCAAACGGTTTGAGGACGAGCAACGAGGGACATTGTTGAGTCATCGGGACAGCACTCGAGGGGACTCGTTTGGCGAGCGACTAAGGCCCACAGATCCCACGGAGAAACATGGAATTGACTCAGTCAAGGCCCCCATGTCAGTCGCCCGTTACACTCTCACCAATTGAACGTGGGATTGAAACTGAGCTCATAAATAGCAGTGACATGGACGACTGTCACGCCTATTAAAGGGGGAAGATCATGGCACCATAATTGGTGACTGTTATCCTCCCAATGTCACTGAAAAGACCCCAGAGGTCTATAAATATAGAGGAGATGAATGGAATAAAAGGAGGTACAAGATCTAATACTCGGACTCTACATATTTTATCTTAAATTTCTTCCACCAAAGAGCTTGCGACGCCAGATCTGAGACGAGCTTCCGTGGGTTGATCTCAGCTGCTCCAAGCTCCTTCCCTCTCTTAAGTTCCATTTTAACTTAAACATTAGAGTGGATTTGGGTCGGGACCCAGATCCGACCCCCCTACGCTTTCTTGTGGTGCAGATCAGCGAGTCTCGATCCTACGTGAGGGTCCCACCTGAGCTTCTCAACATCGATCGACCGACGCTCGATCTGTTCAAGGGTCGAACAAGCTGTAACGCCCTGCTTTCCAAAATACAACAGAAGCGAGAGCGTTACGAGGTCCGCATGAACTGGAGCGGTGAAGCTCGAGTTCATTGAGCGTCTGTGATAACAACAACAAGGTAGGTCCTTGCATAAATTTCAGAACAATAAGACACATTCAATAAATAAAGCCCCATCCAGAAAAATGTCCAATACACGAAATAAAGTGAAAAGCCACAGCTGGGCCAAAGTAATAACAAAGGAAACATACACTAAGCAAGTACTGAAAATAAAACTAAAGGAAGGCAGCAACGGGGTAGATCTCTAGTCCTCCGCAGGGAAAGACTCGGTGTCAACAGTGGACTCCTGGCTCTCTAAGTCAGGTGTCTCAAAGGGATCCTCCTGGTAGTCTAACTCGGGATCTGACATACATCCAAAAACATGAATGTATGTCAGCAAGGGTCATCAAGTAGATGTCAGAAACCCAAGGCAAGGTGTACAAAATAAAATGGAATTATGAAGCATTAATAGTTTTATACGAGATGTCAGCAACAAGTCTAAGCATGACAATTCTAAATGAAGTAAAGTACAATATTTCTAACATGGCAGTTCTAAACAGTTTAAGAAGTAAAGTAATGAGCATGGCATTTTAATATTTATTAACATGGCAATTTATCTGAGACAACAATAGTAAATACAAGTTCCGTGTCAGTGTTTCCTATCTCTCATTGGGTTCACGCCTTTAAGTCGTGATGAGTGGATCGTTCTTCTCACGGGGGTTTTACCGTGATTGACGCTACCCCACCGCATGCAGATGGGGCTCTTGAAGAGAGGATCCCTTCATACGCTTAGTGGCTGCTCAACCCTAACCTCACCCCAGATTTGTGCTGGAACACGAGCCAGTCTAGTCGACTCACACGACATCACGAAGTCACGATTTCGCCTTTGAGGCGCATGATTTCATGGTGTCACTCATTAGTTAAACATTCCAAAAATGACCAAGCGAGATATGCACCAATTTAACAATGTCAATATTTCTTTTTGTACAATGTTTACAATAGTTAACAAGAATGTTGGACAATTTGTACTATAATTAAAAGAAATGTTGAACATGTTGATTTAATGAACATGCTACAGATATTAATTTTCTTTGCCAATGTTTAGAACTAAAGGATATCAAGTTATATGTCGATGGGTCACATTTTAAGTCTAGAACAACATGGTATTATTTTCATGCATTATTTCTTGTGCAGATTTCGAGTTATACAGCTTTAAATGAAAATGACTCTAAAGGCATCCAACTTCAATAATTCAAAATAAATTGTACACTTGCCTGATTTCAGCATTCTTGCTGTCGTTGGGTTCGTCTCGACGAGTACTACGCTATAGTGAGATTGGTTTGTTGGTTTGATTAAACATACATTCAAATCAGGTCCTTTTCAATCATAACAAACATTAAAATAAATCCTACGACGTCTAATAATCTAATTTTTTTAAGTTTTCTATACTACGATGTGGGTTATAGTATATTAATAGATAGATACACTAACCGGTGATACACAGCGAAGGATCAGGACGTGTACATCGTTTGACGACGGCTATGACGGCAGATCTGAATGACGGTGACTAAGGGAAGAAGGGGCAGCAGCACGAAGGGGCGACCGACGGCTGGACGGGGCTGTGGCGGCCTGCAGTTAGTCGGAGGAGGTGTTAGCGGCCTGCTGCAGGCTGCGGGAGCTTGCCGGCAGCCTGGGGGGTGGCAGGCCGTGAGGGGGCATGTGCATGGATGTGGAGGGGGCCGGAGGTGGGTTGCGGCTTGAGGAGGTGGTTACACGGGGTGAGGGCTTGTGCGGTAGTGAGGAGGGAGCTGGTCACTCGGACAGTGGGAAGGAGGAAGCATTTGCGGCGGCGAGCTGGAGTCACCGGAGATCTGAGGCAGGTGGCCGTGCATCGGGTTGAAGGAGGAAGGGAGATGTAGGGTGACGGCTAGGTTTTTTGTAGGGTGAAAGTTGTAGGGAAAAATGTCGGCTGTAGAAGAAATTCGCCTAGGGTTGTAGAAGAGTCGGGTTCACTGCTAACTTGTTGGGTTTCTATTTGTAGGGCTAGGGTCTCACGTGAGCATTAGGTTGTTTTATTTTTATTATGCAGGGCTTGGGGAAGTTACTAGGAAAGAAGTCTAGGGTTTTAATATTGGGTTTTAAGAGTGTAGGGGTGCAGCCTGTAGAGGGTAGGTTTCAAAGCATGTAGGTGTTTTTGTAAGGTGTAGAGGCTTGTGCGTGAGTCACCAACCTAAGTTCATGGGTTTTAAAAATATTTAATGGGTTTAAACATGGAGGGGTGCGGCTGGTTACAAGTTTGGTTTAGGGTTTAGCTAGGGTTTATAATATAATAGGAAAGTTAAAAAAGATTTTTTTTAATAGAGTTAATTAGGGGAAAAATTAAAGCTAATGTAAACAAGGGAAGTTTTGAAAAGAAAACATTAATAGAGGAGGAAATTTGGGGTTATTAATACCAAATTAGTTATAGGTCTTAATATGATTTAATTAGGAAGGCGTTTCGAGAATATTCGAATTTAAAAAGTTTGAATTTTTGAAAATTTAGATTAATTATGTAATAAAATATATCATAGAAGATTTTAAAATAATAATGGCTAACGCGTACAGGGTTCCCAGCTGATATGGATACACAGTATAATTACGCCTAACGACAATGCGTAAATGAATACGTAATAATTGCGGGTATGGAAAAGACGTACAACAAGTGAGAATACGAATAAAACGTATCATTAAAACTGGTCGTTACATCCAATGCACCTTAAGATTAATTCCGTCCTCGGAATTCTTATCAACCAAAGTTGCGGGGAAAAGTGGGGATGGTGCTCACACTTCCTCTTCCAACATACACGCACTACACTCTCTACTACGCTCACACACTACCCATAAATAACAATCATGCTATTATACATAAATGCTCAATTAATACTATTATCACTAATCATAATTGTAGTAGTAATACTACTACTAACACTAGATAATTCACACTCACACATACATATCTAATTATATATCAGTAGTAATACTAATACAGCACAAGAAAAGCATAACCCAATCTACATAATATAATCATACGTTATTATTTAAACCAACATTATAATTAAGACAACTAGTAGCACTTTACGATACACATATACATTACTAATTATTTACATTAATGCCACACATCAATCATACATTTATCTATACATTTATACTATATCATAATCAGTAATCACACCCAGATTATTAGTAATACATCATGCACCACCATGTGTATAAAAACATAATCCTCAATCATATAGTACTACATGTCGTATAAATATTCTACTCAGTACTAATACACAAGTACATTCGTATTCAGTCAATTAACACCGCAATAGTACAATCACCTTACATAACACTTTACACATCGCATAATAAATACCACTATACTTGTAGACGCATACAATATAGTATGCACTACACGATATTAGACATGTTCTACTATATACATAGTGCTAGGGTTATCATGATCTACCCACCTTAAGATCAAGTCTGTCCTCAGACTTCCTTGAATATGGCTGACATAGGGTGAGCGGACTTAGACACTAGGGTCATTCTATCCAAGTCATATATACATTATAATGAAATAATGTACATCCCTATGTATACACTTACTCATATATCACACACTTTCAAATACTTATACATACATTCATTTTACACATATATACATACTTACACTATTACACGCCTATCTCGTATCTACACAGGACATATATATGTACACACAAGTATACACAACCATGATAATTTACATAGAGCTAGTATACTATTACATACACCCATATATACATAGTCACAAATATACAACTATGTACACCTCCTGGTATACACATGCTCATACATCATTTCGTAGGGAGGTAATACGATATTATAATCCTACTATACATAAAACACACTCATTCCTACAATATAGATAGATATATATATATATATATATATATATATATATATATATATATATATATATATATATATATATATATACATACATTTATAACTAAGCACATACTTATCCACGCATGAGCACATGCCCATACGCACTAATACACTTAGATCATACAATTAATCTGTTCACTCAATTATAAGTACACCTATTATCACTACACTTAGCATGCACATAATTTACTAGCATACAATTACAAGCATCGACAAGTACACCTAAGGTATAAACATCTAGTAGATATTCAAACACCAATTTTAATACCTACAGATATCCCTATAGTAATATAGTTATCCAATCATACGTACAAGTACTACGCTTAGAATTATATGTATAACTATATAAATCACGCATAATATCGTATACGCATATGCATATTCAACACACTAGACAACCTAATATACTAGTATACTAAGGGTATGCTCGCCCATATATGTGTGGGACACAAAGATCCATACACATGGGTCCACACACACTATCTATCTATACACTATGAACATCACAATAATACTGATGGATCTACTATTCTTATACTATAAGTTTGGTTCTGCCTCATACTCAACTCCTCCTGAGTAGGAATATATCTCAAACTTGGTCAGTGGGAAAAAGTATTCTAATCTTCATGGCAAAGATGACAACAGTTAACTCCAAATCGTGATTCAGATAGTTCCTCTCGTGAGTCTTCAACTGGCGAGAAACATTTACGATCACGCGACCACGCTGGTGCAATACATATCCAAGTCCTTCGCCTGATGCATTACAAAGGTCTCGAGTCCTCTAGTCCTATCCGGTATAGCCCGGACTGGTACAGACGTCAGCCTTGCATTCAACATCTCAGAAGCCTGCTCACGAGAGTCTGACCAAATAAACTTGACGTCCTTTCTCGTCAATCGAGCCATAGTGTAACGACCGGTTTTTTTGTAATGACTTTTTATATGAATAATATTGGATGTTTCCCTCTTTGTGTGTTTTCACGTTAGAGATCCTTATGAATAACTCCATAGCGTCTTAATCTTAGTGCTAGGGTGATCCTAGAGGCCATAGGAATCTTCCCGAAGCTTCGCGCTTCGATTCGGCACTTTTCGTGCATCTTAGTCGGTTCATGAAGGAGAGCCAACCGACTAGATTGCAATCTAGTCGGTCGGCAACACTTCTCAGACCGACTAGTTCTTGTCAGTAAATTTCGACTGAGTTACTGTTTACGTTTAGTCGGTCTAAGCACGTTCTCCGATCGACTAGTTTCTAAACTAGTCGGTCAGGTCGTGTACTCAGACCGACTAAATGTCAGTACTCATTATCTATCTTATTCGACATTTAGTCGGTTCATGAACGTTCACCGACCGACTAGATTCCAAACTAGTCGGTCGACGGGTCTTCACAGACCGACTAATCATGCCTTCTCTGCACAGACACTGTTCACTGTTTGATGTTAGTCGGTGTCAGTTGGACGACCGACCGACTAGATCCTAAACTAGTCGGTCGACAACCCTTCTCTGACCGACTAAATTGCCCAGTAAACCTAGGTTAAGTTGTAGCCGTCGCACTTTTTCTTTATTTAAACCCTCGACCATTCCTATTATTTTTTCACTTTTCCTAGCTCATCTTCTTCCCCAATCATCCCCCAATCATCCTCTTACCTTTCTTCATCCTCCCGAGCTTCCCCTCACCCTCTTTTGCGCCGGCACCACCCCGTAGGTCGCCGACCGACCCCAAAACCCCAAAAATCCTCTTTTGCCCCAGATTTGCCCTATAATTCCTCATTCTCCAGATCCATTTTAGATCAGCCGCTGGAGATCCTTTCAGCCGCAATATCTCCCTCGGATCGCTCTGTCGTTGTCGTGCTAAGCTCGGTTTGGCGACGGTAACCCGGAAATCGTCGAGATCTTCTTCTACCTGCAGTTCGTAGGCTTCGTAATCGTCGTTCTTCCGCTACAAAACGGTTAGTGGTCTATCTTTAATTCTCTGTAACCCACACTGTAAATTAGAAACCCTAATTAAAAATGGATTATTAGACGACGTAGGATTCCAATACAAACCGGATTAGAACTCTAAATCTAATTTCCTACCTTGCCATAACAGCGAACCCAATTTCCGTAGGACACCGATCTCGTGACTCTCGTCGAACAACAACTTCGGTACCAGGCAAGTGAAACTTGCCAACCTTGCTTTAGGCCATGTTTTTAGGCCAATGCTTTATTTTAGCGTGAAAGAGACTAGACCGTGAAATGATAGCGGTCTAGGCGCAAATTCAATTCTAGCTTGACAACGAAGCTAGAATTTCCATTGTCATGCCATGTCATACAACTGCCTGTCATGTTTAATTCTCTTTAACGGTACGCAATTTCATTTCAAACAATTGTCATGTGCATCCATTTTTACATATCATGTTTTATATTGCATCGTAGCACACGCTACAAATCCTTGTACAAATCCGTGTTTCCGTGTTACCGGCTAGGCACCCATTATGCGGGCATAACCCTACGCCATACGTGTTAAAAACACTTCCTGGCTTGTAATCCAGAAGCGAGCATTACGTGTTCGGGGGTAATGCCCTGGCTCGACACACGTGGAGGGGTAGGGATAAATGGTCACTTGAGCGTAAGAGTTGGCCCGTACAGCCACTCTAGCCAAAGGGCGGAATCTCTGTGCACGACGTGCTTACAATTCTCGTACTTGTCTTGTAATTGTTTACTTGCCATGCCATGTTACTTGCCATGCTATAATCATGCCATATCATAAACTGCTGTTGTTCTCATTGCATAAAATGCCATGTCATACTTTACTCTAGAACTGCTAGGTTGTTACCACTTTCTTTAAGTTTTCTTACACAAGTCTTGTAGACTTGCTGACATGTGCCCCTTCTCTTTGGGTGACGCATGTTAGTTGCTGAGCCAGAGATTGCTGTGGAGGGTGACGAGTTCGTGGAGTTCGTGCCCAATCCCGTTGCTGACGTTGAGTATGAGGACACCGGTGACCAGTCCTAGTGTTCCTTTGTTCCTTCCTTGTTAGTTGTGTTGTTGTCGATGAGTAGCACCGTTGTTGTTAGTTTCCTTTGTTGGCCATGCTAGGCCTTTTCTTTTGGACTCTTTTGTTTGCCTGGTGGCATTTCTGGTTGTTGAATTCATATCTGGACTCTGGGAAGAATAATTTTATTATTTGCCTCTCTTTCTATTATTGTTATTGTTGTTTCCGAGTCACATTACAGGGACCTGCTACTTCGTGATATTCGACGCTTATCGGACTTGTGGCTTTATAGCTTCAAGTCTGAGCGGACCTTCTCACGCTTTGCCACCATATTTTTGGGAAGCGGGGCATGACAGGTTTCTTTGGTGGCCCATGCAGGTCCTATTTTCTGTAACTGTGACTTAATCGGAACAACGATGAGAATTATAGAATGTCCGATAAGCAATTTCAACACCGAGTCATAAGGCTGAGAGTCTAATTTGTTTCGTTTTTCCTGTGTCAATAGATGGCTGGGAGACGGAATACCCGTGCTGGTGGTGGTGTGCCCCCTTGCGTCGAGGAGCCGGATCGGGAGCCCACCAATGGGGAGATCATGCGGATGATGCATCAGATGATGCAGGTGCAGCAGGGGATGCTGTAGAATGCCCGGAATGTTCCACCTGCTCGAGCAACGCAGCCTGTTTAGAATGTCCCTCGCTTCGAGCCCGGAGCGAAGCAGTTTCGGGAGCTAGGTCCCGATTACTTTGATGGGACCGAAGGACCTCTGGCTGCGGATGAATGGACCAGGAACATGGAGGACAACTTGAAGATGTCGAAGGTCGACCCTACTGGATGGGTTGACTTGGCGAAGAGGCAGCTTAAGGATAACGCTCGGAACTGGTGGGATGCCGAGGAGGAGTTGCTTGAGGAGCCGATATCTTGGGCTACTTTTAAGTCCAGATTTGATGAGGAATACTTTCCGAAGGCTGCCAGGAGGGAGATGGCGCGGCGATTCATTGATCTGAAGCAGGGGAGCTTGACGGTGGACCAGTACCACCAGGAGTTCACTAGGCTGAGTCGTTTCGCACCGAAGATGGTGCAGGACGCTGATGAGAGAGCCCAGAGGTTTCTGCAGGGGCTTTCTTTGGATCTTTAGAGCTATGTGACTTCTTCTAATGCGGAGTCCTATCAGAAGGTTTTGATTGCGGCGAAGAGGCAGGAGCGGATTATGAGCCAGAAGAGAGGGCAGATTTCTGGAGCTGGGAAGAGGCCCGTGGAGCAGGCCAGAGCAGTGGTGAGACCAGGGTACGGGCCCGTTCAGCCAGTGCAGTTCAAGAGGCCCGGAGGACCTCCTACTCTGAAGACTTGCCATTTCTGTGGCAAGACTAGGCATGTCAAGGATCAGTGCCAGAAGATGTTGGGGGCAGTGCTTGATTTGTGGTGATCTTGCACATACCATGAAGGACTGCCCGAAGTCCAAGCAGCCGTTGAAGGGACCTGTTGCAGCTCAGCCGTTGCAACAGAGGGCACCTGTTCCTGCTGGACGTGGAGTGCCTCTCGTTTCGTAGAGGCAGGCTTTTCAGCAGGCTGTTCAGCCGAGGCGGCAGGTGTTTCTGATGACTGCTGTTGAGACCGAGGCGGTGGATGAGGTTATTGCAGGTAACCCTCAATCTAGCTATTTCCTTCCTTAGTTAGTTTTAGTTATTTGATTATGTTTAGTTGCTTGCATATGTTTGTCTGCTAGAATAGAACTTGATTGTTAGACTGTCTGTTAGGTGTGATTCTGGTTTGCACATTTCTTGCACGAGTCCTCTTCGACTCAGGTGCATCGATGTGCATTATTTCCCGGAGCTTCATGGAGAAGCATTCCTTGTCGACTTCCCCTCTTCCCAAGAGTTGGGATGTCGTTACAGGAAATGGCGTGGTCTCGGTGCATCGTGGTTGCAATTCTTGTCCTTTGGTGGTCTGTGGACATGAGCTCTACGCTGATTTTATTGTCCACGACATCATCAACTATGATGCCGTCCTCGAGATGGACTGGCTTGGGAGTTTCTAGGCCACGATCGATTGTCGGAGGAAGAAGGTGGTGTTCGAGATCCCTGGACATCCGGTGTTCGAGTTCAGCCGAGGTAGCAGTTCGCTTGGTCCGGTCAGGTTTCGGGCCAAGCCGGTGGAGATCGTTGATATGCAGATGGAGCAGTGTTGGACTGCGGTAGTGCGTGACTTCGACGACGTCTTCCCCGAGGAGATGTCTGGATTGCCACCTGATCGAGCTCTTGAGTTTTCGATCGATCTCATTCCGGGAGCGCAGCCTATTTCGAAAGCGCCGTATCGCATGGCACCAGCAGAATTGGAGGAATTACGGAAGCAGCTAGATGAACTTCTTCAGAAGGGTTACATAAATCCTAGTGTGTCTCTGTGGGGAGCAACGGTCTTGCTGGTGAAGAAGAAGGACGGTTCGCGTCGCATGTGTGTGGACTACCAGGAGTTGAATGCGGTGACCGTCAAAAATCGATATCCGTTGCCTCGTATTGATGATATCTTGGATCAGCTGGGAGGATCGAGGGTATTCTCTAAGCTGGATCTGAGGAGTGGTTATCACCAGCTTAAGGTGAGGAAGAAAGATGTTCCGAAGACAGCATTCAGGACGAAATATGGACACTACGAGTTCGTGGTTATGCCTTTCGGTGTAACCAACGCACCCGCAGTCTTTATGAATCTGATGAATCTGATCTTCTATGACTTTTTAGATAAGTTTGTCGTTATCTTCATTGACGACATTCTGATCTACTCAAAGTCAGAGGAGGAGCATGCGACACACTTGAGGACAGTATTGGAGATCTTGAGGAAGCATCGGTTGTATGCTAAGTATTCCAAGTGCGAGATTTGGCTGGATCGGGTTGCTTTTCTCGGGCATGTGGTGACTGGAGATGGTATTTCGGTGGACCCCGAGAAGATTAAGGCTATCAGGGAGTGGCATGTTCCACAGTCAGCGTCCGAGATCCGGAGTTTCCTTGGACTTGCAGGTTATTACCGGCGATTCATCAAGGACTTCTCCCGTATTGCAGAGCCGATGACCAGATTGACGCGGAAGGATGAGCCTTTTGTTTGGACTGATGTTTGTGAGGAGGCTTTTGGTGTTCTGAAGGAGAGGTTTACGTCTGCCCCTGTTCTTGTTGTGCCCGACCGGAGTGGAGGATTCGAGATCTTTTGCGATGCTTCTGGCAAGGGTCTCGGTTGTGTATTGCATCAGCATGGACACGTGGTTGCGTATGTTTCTCGTCAGCTTAAGGCTCATGAGAAGAATTACCCGACACATGATTTGGAGTTGGCTGCTGTCGTGTTTGCGTTGAAGATTTGGAGGCACTTCCTGCTGAGTGAGAAGGTGAAGATCTTCACCGATCACAAAAGCTTGAAGTATATTTTTACCCAGAAGGAGCTCAACATGCGACAGCGTCGGTGGTTAGAGCTCATGGCGGACTATGAGATTGATTTGCAGTATCACCCTGGCAAGGTGAATGTGGTCCCGGATGCGTTGAGTAGGCTTCCAGCGGTGATGTTGTTGACTTCGCAGTGGAGATTGCAGCAGGATTTTTACGAGTCTGGTATTGAGATTGTTCTGCCTGGAGAGGCCTCTTCGTTGATGTGTATGCAAATACAGTCGACGATCGTGGATAGGATCAAGGCTGGACAGGCTGGAGACCCGAAATTGGTGAGGATTCGGGAGTTGGTGGAAGCCGGTCTGCAGACTGACTTCTTGATTCCTGAGGATGGCTCGCTGAGATTTGGAGCCAGGTTATGTGTGCCGGCTGGGGATATCAAATAAGAGCTGTTGGCGGAGGCACACAGTTCGCCGTATTCTGTGCATCCTGGTGGGACCAAGATGTACAAGGATCTTCGCTTGAACTATTGGTGGCATGGTATGAAGAGGAGTATGGCTCGGAGCGTAGCCAAGTGCTTGGTTTGCCAGCAGGTAAAGGCGAAGCATCAGCGTACGGCAGGGTTGCTACAACCGCTTCCGATTTCGGAGTGGAAGTGGCAACACATCACTATGGACTTCGTGACTGGACTACCTCGGAGTCCGAAGCAGAATGACACGATTTGGGTGGTCGTAGACTGATTGACCAAATCCGCGCACTTTATTCCTTTCCGAGTAGGACAGTCTACCGAGGCGCTAGCGAGGAGATATATGGAGGTAAATCTTTTACTCTTCGTTTCAATTTCCTTTTCCTAGTTTAGATAGTGATGTAACGTGAATCGTGCAGTTGATCGTACGACTTCACGGAGTCCCTGTGAGTATCGTGTCGGACAGAGACACGAGATTCACATCTCAGTTTTGGCAGAGTCTGCAGAAGAGCTTGGGTATGAGTCTGAGTTTCAGCACGGCGTACCATCCACAGATGGATGGCCAATCTGAGAGGACGATCCAGATCTTGGAAGACATGCTGCGGTCGTGTATGTTGGACTTCAAGGGTTCTTGGGAGGATCATCTTCACCTCGTGGAGTTTGCCTATAATAACAGCTACCAGGTGAGTATTGGCATGACGCCTTTTGCCGTGATATATGGGAAGAAATGTCGATCGCCACTGAGCTGGGATGACATTGGAGATCGGGAGCTATTAGGACCTGAGATGATCGTGGAGGCTGTTGATGTTGTGAGGAACATACGGGAGAGGCTGAGGATTGCTCAGGACCGTTAAAAGCATTGGGCTGATGCTAAACAACGTCCGTTGGAGTTTCAGCCAGGTGACCATGTGTTCCTGAAGATTTCCTCGAATAGAGGAGTGATTCGCTTTGGGAAACGAGGGAAGCTGAGCCCGAGATACATTGGACTGTTTGACATTCTGGAGAGAGTTGGCGAGGTAGCCTATCGCTTAGCCTTGCCGCCATCTTTGGAAGGAGTTCACGATGTCTTCCATGTGTCGCAGCTTCGTCGGTACATCAGCGATCCATCTCACGCTGTGGATTTCTCGGAGATCACCGTTCACCCTGATCTGACGTATGACCAGCTGCCGGTGCAGATTTTGGACAGGCGTCAGAAGTCACTTCGGAACAAGACCGTCGATCTTGTGAGGGTGATGTGGTGACACGGCTCGCCAGGAGAGTCTACTTGGGAGAGAGAAGACGATATGCGAGAGCGCTACCCACTTTTGTTCCCTGACACGTGAGTGTTAGGAAATTCCGAGGGCGGAATTTTTCTTAAGGTGGGGAGGATGTAACGACCGGTTTTTTGTAATGACTATTTTATATGAATAATATTGGATGTTTCCCTCTTTGTGTGTTTTCCCGTTAGAGATCCTTACGAATAACTCCATAGCGTCTTAATCTTAGTGCTAGGGTGATCCTAGAGGCCATAGGAATCTTCCCAAAGCTTCGCGCTTCGATTCGGCACTTTTCGTGCATCTTAGTCGGTTCATGAAGGAGAGCCAACCGACTAGATTGCAATCTAGTCGGTCGGCAACACTTCTCAGACCGACTAGTTCTTGTCAGTAAATTTCGACTGAGTTACTGTTTACGTTTAGTCGGTCTAAGCACGTTCTCCGACTGACTAGTTTCTAAACTAGTCAGTCAGGTCGTGTACTCAGACCGACTAACTGTCAATACTCAATATCTATCTTATTCGACCTTTAGTCGGTTCATGAACGTTCACCGACCGACTAGATTCCAAACTAGTCGGTCGACGGGTCTTCACAGACCGACTAATCATGCCTTCTCTGTACAGACACTGTTCACTGTTTGATGTTAGTCGGTGTCAGTTGGGCGACCGACCGACTAGATACTAATCTAGTCGGTCGACAACCCTTCTCTGACCGACTAAATTGCCCAGTAAACCTAGGTTAAGTTGTAGCCGCCGCACTTTTTCTTTATTTAAACCCTCGACCATTCCTATTATTTTTTCACTTTTCCTAGCTCATCTTCTTCCCCAATCATCCCCCAATCATCCTCTTACCTTTCTTCATCCTCCCGAGCTTCCCCTCACCCTCTTTTGCGCCGGCACCACCCCGCCGACCGACCCCAAAACCCCAAAAATCCTCTTTTGCCCCAGATTTGCCCTATCATTCCCCATTCTCCAGATCCATTTTAGATCAGTCGCTGGAGATCCTTTCAGCCGCAATATCTCCCTCGGATCGCTCTATCGTTGTCGTGCTAAGCTCGGTTTGGCGACGGTAACCCGGAAATCGTCGAGATCTTCTTCTACCTGCAGTTCGTAGGCTTCGTAATCGTCGTTCTTCCGCTACAAAACGGTTAGTGGTCTATCTTTAATTCTCTGTAACCCACACTGTAAATTAGAAACCCTAATTAAAAATGGATTATTAGACGACGTAGGATTCCAATATAAACCGGATTAGAACTCTAAATCTAATTTTCTACCTTGCCATAACAGCAAACCTAATTTCCGTAGGACACCGATCTCGTGACTCTCGTCGAACAACAACTTCGGTACCAGGCAAGTGAAACTTGCCAACCTTGCTTTAGGCCATGTTTTTAGGCCAATGCTTTATTTTAGCGTGAAAGAGACTAGACCATGAAATGATAGAGGTCTAGGCGCAAATTCAATTCTAGCTTGACAACGAAGCTAGAATTTCCATTGTCATGCCATGTCATACAACTGCCTGTCATGTTTAATTCTCTTTAACGGTACGCAATTTCATTTCAAACAATTGTCATGTGCATCCATTTTTACATATCATGTTTTATGTTGCATCGTAGCACACGCTACAAATCCTTGTACAAATCCGTGTTTCCGTGTTACCGGCTAGGCACCCGTTATGCGGGCATAACCCTACGCCATACGTGTTAAAAACACTTCCTGGCTCGTGATCCAGAAGCGAGCATTACGTGTTCGGGGGTAATGCCCTGGCTCGACACACGTGGAGGGGTAGGGATAAACGGTCACTTGAGCGTAAGAGTTGGCCCGTACAGCCACTCTAGCCAAAGGGCGGAATCTCTGTGCACGACGTGCTTACAATTCTTGTACTTGTCTTGTAATTGTTTACTTGCCATGCCATGTTACTTGCCATGCTATAATCATGCCATATCATAAACTACTGTTGTTCTCATTGCATAAAATGCCATGTCATACTTTACTCTAGAACTGCTAGGTTGTTACCACTTTCTTTAAGTTTCCTTGCATAAGTCTTGTAAACTTGCTGACATGCCCCTTCTCTTTGGGTGACACATGTTAGTTGCTGAGCCAGAGATTGGTGTGGAGGGTGACGAGTTCGTGGAGTTTGTGCCCGATCCCGTTGCTGACGTTGAGTACGAGGACACCTGTGACCAGTCCTAGTGTTCCTTTGTTCCTTCCTTATTAGTTGTGTTGTTGTCGGTAAGTAGCACCGTTGTTGTTAGTTTCCTTTGTTGGCCATGCTAGGCCTTTTCTTTTGGACTCTTTTATTTGCCTGGTGGAATTTCTGGTTGTTGAATTCATATCTGGACTCTGGGAAGAATAATTTTATTATTTGCCTCTCTTTCTATTATTGTTATTGTTGTTTCCGAGTCACATTACAGGGACCTGCTACTTCGTGATATTCGACGCTTATCAGACTTGCGGCTTTGTAGCTTCAAGTCTGAGCGGACCTTCTCACGCTTCGCCTCCATATTTTTAGGAAGCGGGGCGTGACACATAGCTCGCCTACCTTTGAGAATTTCTCGATGAATCGATGGTAATAACCCACCAATCCTAGGAAACTCCTAATGTCTGATGTCGACCGAGGGGTAGGCTAATTCTGATTGATGCAACTCCTTTGGGTCGACAGAGATACCGTCGCCCGACATCACGTGTCCAAGGGAATCGATACGGCCTGGCCAGAGTTTGCACTAGCTGTATTAGTTTGCACTAGCTGTACTCGGCATGCCAATGATGACAACGAAAGGGTCTCTAAAACAATTCGCAGATGCTCAACATGCCCTTCCTTGCTCTTCGAATAGACCTAATATATATCTATGAATATCATTACGAATGTATTCAGAAACTTGCAGAATATGATACTCATGCGATTCATGGATACTGCAGGGTCGTTGGTCACACCAAGCGGTACGACAACGAATTTGTAGTGTCCATACTTCGGTTCGGAAAGCCTTCTTGTAGATATCTTCATTCTCGACTTCACTTGATGGTATACACTCTTGAGATCCAACTTCGAGAAACTCCTTATCCACCAGGTTGATCGAAGATATTATCGGTGCTAGGTAACCGGTACTTATTCCTTGTAGTGGCCTTGTCCGAATCCCGATAATCCATGCACATTTTTCTCGATCCGTCTTTCTTCTTGATCAATAGGACATGTGCACCCCAGGAATGGATGAATCCTCTCTCTAACAAGTCGTCCAATTGCTTACATCGCTTTTTCAGTTTTGCAGGAGCATGCGATAAGGCGCCTTCGAGATCGGTCAAGTATTCAACACAAGTTCGATGCTGAATTACAACGCTCGATCAGTCGCCAATCCCAAAAATATTCTCCGAAAATACGTCTTTGAGTCTCGATCCACTGCAGGCTTCTCCGGTTCGACTTGCATAGAAGCGACGGTTACTACATTCTGCTGGGTTCAGAATTGATAGGTCCAAGCGAACGACTAAATGAAACTCTAAAATCTAGTATGGTCCGAGCTGGGTGAGAAACCATTAAGGTGACTCCTAGGACGATAATACTAATTCTTAGAAAAAGTGTCTAACTAACAAGCACATGCGTCTAATTAAATCTTCCTACAATCTTGGTCTAATGGGTTTCCCTATCATGCTGAGACAAGATACTCGGGCACACTTCGTGTAAGAGATAATTCTAAATGTTTAGCTAATGATAGTATTTCTATTGTTCTGAAGTTTGCAAATGCATGACCTGCATGGGCCACCACTAAAACCTGTAACGCCCCACTTCCCAAAATACATCAGAAGCAAGAACGTTACGAGGTCTGCATGAACTTGAGTGGTGAAGCTCGAGTTCAATGAGCGTCTGTGATAACAATAATAAGGCAGGTCCTTGCATGCATTTCAGAACAATAAGAAACATTCATATAAATAAAACCACTGTAGGATCGCCTGTATACACAAATACATTAGAAGGGGGGGTTGAATAGTGTATTATAAAAATTTGTTGCAAATAAAACATTGCTAAAATTTGCAAAGATGGAACAGAAATTAAATGGTAAGTATTGAAAATAAACCAATCGCAAACACAAAGATGTATCCTGGTTCGGATCCTTTTGATCCTACTCCAGTCCTCTACTCCACGTAGAGATTTTCAATCCACTATAATCACTTGCCCCGCAAGCATCAACTTACAAATATGGCGACACTCTCCATGTCCCAAACTTTGTACAATCTCTACAACTAGAGATTCAAACCTTGTTAAATGAAATAAGAAAACACATATAGCCTTCGTATGAATTTCAAGAATGAATTCAAAGGAAGGTGTTGAAAATGAGAAATTCAATGTTTCTAGATGTGGAATTTGCGAAACACCCTTGAAGTTCTTTAGTTCTCAAATGAAGAAAGAGATCAGAATTTCTTCTTACAAATGAGAACACAAACAACTTTTCCTAAGAGAATTAAAGCCTTAATTTCCACAAATGAAAGCAAAAGAAGAGGAAAATGAGTGAATGAAAAGACAGAGGGTACCCCTCCTTTTATAGTGTTTAGAAAAGATTCTGAAGGAAGTTACAAACGGCTAGAAACTGTCCAGAAAATTTCGGACTCAAACGAACAAAAAACGGTTTAGTCGACTGCAAAAAATCCTAGTCGACTAAATATGAAAATTGGGAATTTTTGACTTAGGATTAATTGGGTTGGAAGATAATGTAATTTGGAGCTTAGGGATATATTATATGTTATAGCCAAGGCCCTGAAGCTATCTAAAAATAAAATTACATCATTCCGAAGATACGTTGTCCAAATGTAATATGAGTAGCGAAGCCGTTATTCTCAGAGAGTCCTTGTCAAGTGAACATATGTATTATGAAAATAGAATGAGCTTTATGTCTGCACATCTGCATTGATAGAGTTAGTAACAGAAATATATTGATTGTCACATCAAAACCATATGGAATAGAAGATGGAATTTACAAAGTTCCAACATTCTCCCCCTTTTGATGATGACAACCAATGAAAGGATATAGTATTAAGATTACTATTACTATTACTCCCCCTGAATATATGGCAGATGTTCTCCCCCCTTTTCATTCACAAAAGGTGGAAAAAACAAATTTAGCAGGCTACAAAATTTCGTAGTCGACTACTAAGGAAATTGAGAGAAATTCACATAAAAAACAAACATGAGAAAGTAACATTCAACAAACAGGTAATTAAACATAGACTGATACAAAACAGAATTTTGACGACATTAGCCAACAAAACATGCATCCAACAAAACGAAATTAAGACATACATCCAACAGTAGCTAAACAACCATACATAGAGCATTAGATCAAGTGCAACACCAAAACAACCGAGAAACCTAGGAAAACACACCAAAACAGATCAAGTGCAACACCCTAAAAGGAACTGAGAGCATCCGAGAGAATTAGGAAACGGCATGAGCAAGGCCTAAACAACCATACGTCCTAAGGATGATAGGAGGAGGAACCAGGGGATGAAGGACGAGGACGGGTTCGACCTGGAGGAATGACATGTTGGGCTTCAAGAGCCGACAAAAGCTGAGATTGGTTTGTCTGAATTTGGTCAAGGACTTCCGAGTGATGCTTCAGAGTAGCATCATATGCACTAAATTGCAGCTGTATGCCTGAGAATCCATCAGAGACGGCTGTGATAAGACGACAGATAAGGACGGCGTTAGTCTCTCGGGAAGGAGATATGCCATCCTTTGAGGCAAGAAGCTTTGTGCGTGACTTGGGGCGGGAAGAGCCTGGAGCGGCAAAAAACTGTGGGGTTGTAGTATGATCCCCATCAAACTCATCATCACCAGTGTCATCATTGTCCTTCGATTCAGAAGTTGAAGAGGGAGGATCCAGCAGTCACACGTTGTGTAGGGTAAGATCGTCGAAGTGAATATCACTATGAACAAAATATTCACCATCAGTGGGGATGAAAAAGCTCTTAGGATTATGGTAATCAAACAAGGGAGATAAAAATGGGTAGAGACACATTTGACAAGAGTGAAGAACATGACATTTCCCCAGTGAATGGGAATTCCACCTAAGAGGGCATAGAGACAATGCTCAATTGAGGAACTAAGGTAATTGAGTGATCCAGATTTCGGCATGAGGTTGTGGACGATGACCTTGTGGAGGAGCCACGCATCAGGATGAAGTCGAGTAGCCAGCATGTGAGAGAAAAATTTCGGGGCCAATTTTACGAGAATGGTGGGATCGGTCATAGGAAAAGAGAGAGAACCACAGAAATCCGGGGGCTGATTGATGATCTTGGCAATTGTTTTGCCAGAGACAGTAAAGGAAATGCCTCTAACCATGGTAGTGAAGTTCTTTTGGCCACGACAGACAGAGGTATCAAGATTAGCATAAAATTCCTTTACCAGCGAAGGATAGTAAGAGACTTCGTTGTCAAGGGACTAAACGTTGTGAAGGCCGACGGTTTCAAGAATCTCGTGAACGTTGAAGGCGTAGAGGGTGGTGAAATCAAGGAAACATTCGGGATGAAAATGGGTGGCCTCGATAGAGTGGTAGCGGGCTTTGGCAGCAGACGATCGGAAACGGAAAGGGATCTCCAGGTCGGCCATGGCGAAAGGTAGGAACAAGATGAAGAAATTGGAGATGGAAAGAAACGGTGATGAAGATGGTTGGAAAAACTTAGCAAAGAAAGGAATATAAAGAGATGAAAGGGTGGTTGCGGAAATTGAATAGGTGCCATGATCAAATTCAAGTTAAGGGAGTGCATAAACTGAATGGGTTACAAAAACTGAAAGTTTTCAAACAAGAACCGAACAGACGCGAAGAAGAAGAGACGCAAAAGAATCCGAATAGGAAAAAATGAGAGACAGTTGAGATAGCCGTTTAAATAACCCAAAAAAATTCAAACAAGAGATTATTTTTAAAAAAATGAAGAAGAGGACAAAACCTAAAGAGAGTGGTTGGGTTTTGTCATTCAAAACGTTTAATGTTTGGCGTGTCCCAAGGATATTGAAAAAAGGGAAGAAATAAAATCAAAAGAAAATTAGAGTCAAAGACGAATTTAAGAGAGGAGGACGAGTTGGTCGGTGAAGGCAATGGGAAAGAGCCAAGTGTCAAAGAGAATCCTCATTCCAATGTAAAAGAAATAAAGCCATGACAAATTCCAAGAGACCTAATAAAGAAATGGCAACACTTCTGACCGAATTCAAGAGAGTAGTTAAGAATTTTTATTAAAATTTTGTTTTTTTTAAAAAAAATCATTTCCAAAACCGCATGTTAAAGGATATGGGACAAAAATTATAACACATGGGTCAAAACAATAAAAGACAAAAGATAACCACCAAAAGTAGACAACATATGAGTTTGAAGAATTAGTCGGCTACAAAAATATGTAGTCGGCTAAAAACAAATAAAGACCAAACAATTATAAAAAATTTCTCCAAAATTAAAAAAAATTAACATACTTATATATCAAATTCAGATTCACTGATGATGCCAAATTTCTTCTAAGTTTAATGAAAGATTCCTCTTTCAAAGGCTTAATCAAAATATCGGCAATTTGATGTTCAGTGGAAATGAATTTTAATATAATATCACCTTTTTGAACATGATCATCCCAAAAATGATGATGTATGTCAATATGTTTAGTTCTTGAGTGGTGAACAGGTTTTTAGATAAATTAATTGCACTAGTGTTGTCACACATAATAGGGCATGTGGAACACTGAATGCCATAATTTGATATAGTTTGTTTTATCCATAAAATTTGAGCACATGCTAAACCAACGGCAATATATTCTGCCTCTGTGGTAGATAATGAAACAGAGTTCTGCTTTTTGCTAAACCAAGAGACTAAGGCATGTCCAAGAAAATGACATGTGCCACTAGTACTCTTTCGGTCTGATTTACAACCAGCAAAATCTGCATTACTATATGATAATAAATCATATGTGCTAGTTTTAGGATAGAATAAACCATAATCAGATGTATGTTTAATATATCTAATAATTCTTTTCACAGCAGTTAAATGTGAAAGTTTTGGATTAGATTGAAAACGTGCACATAAACATACTGAAAACATAATATCTGGTCAACTTGCCGTAAGATAAAGTAGAGAACCAATCATACCTCTATAGAGACGTTGGTCAACATCCTTACCATTTAAATCTTTGTCAAGAGATGTTGATATGCTTGTAGGAGTATGCTTATCTGAAGAATGTTCAAGTCCAAAGCATTTGATGAGTTCTTTTGAATACTTGCTTTAGTGTATGAATATGCCTTCCTTCATTTGCTTGATTTGAAGACCAAAGAAGTAGATGAGTTCACCCATATGACTCATTTCAAATTCTTTCTGCATAATGTTAGAAAAATCTTGACAAAGAGATTCATTACTAGAGCCAAATATCATCAACATATATTTGAATAATAATTTTATTTGAACCTATATTTTGGATAAATAAAGTAGAATCAATTTTACCAGTAGAATAACCAGAATTCAAAAGATAACTTTTAAATCTTTCATACCAAGTATGAGGTACTTTCTTAAGACCATATAAAGCTTTTCTTAACTTGAAATCATGATTATCTAGTTTTTCATAATGGAAACCAGGAGGTTGTTCAACATAGACTTCTTCTTTAAGAAATCCGTTGAGAAAAGCACTCTTAACATCCATCTGAAATAATTTAAAATTTCTGACATGCATAAGATAGTAACATTCTTATAGATTCAAGGCGAGCAACTGGTGCATAGGTTTCTTCATAATCAATACCTTCTTCTTGATTATGACCTTGTGCAACCAATCTTGCCTTGTTTCTTATTACCTGTCCAGATTCATCCTACTTATTTTGAATACCCACTTGGTACCAATAACTGGATGATCTGAAGGTCAAGGAACTAATTCCCAAACATCATTCCTTTGGAATTGGTTGAGTTCTTCCTGCATAGCCATGATCCATGAACTGTCATTACAAGCATCATTAATGTTCTTTGGTTCAATGGATGATAGAAATGCACAATGTGACATTTGTTCTATCAGTCGGTGAGTTTTCACTCCATCTGTGATGTCTCCAATAATTAAATCAGATGGATGAGTTGGAACTTGTGCAAATGCTTTTGGAAGATCTGAAACAGACTCAACAGAGGGGTTAGTAGCACCATCGACATTAAGTTTAGCAGTATCAAAAGATTAAATTACAGGTAATAAATTATCTTCATCATCAATGATTCGAGAATTAGATGAGGGGGTCTCATCAAAAGTGACATGCAATGATTCTTCAACTGCTGAAGTTTTTTTATTGAAAACTCTGTAGGCTTTACTACGTGTTGAGTATCCAACAAAAATTCCTTCATCAAATTTAGAATCAAATTTGTCAAGTGCATCTCTAATGTTAAGAATGAAACATTTACATCTAAACACTTTAAAATAAGAGACTCGGGGAATACGATCAAAGAATAATTCAAAACAAGTTTTGTTTAGAAATGGTCATAAAAGAGCTTTGTTCAAGATGTAACAAGCAGTTGCAACAGCTTCTGCCCAAAAATATTTTGGTAAGTTACTATCACAAAGCATTGTTCTGGCACATTCTTGAAGAGTTCTATTTTTCCTTTCTACAACACCATTTTGTGGTGCAGCACGTGGAAAAAAAAATTGTGAGTAATACCATTTTCATTACAAAACTTAATAAAAGATTCATTCTCAAATTCTCTCCCATGATCACTACGAATAGTAACAATGTTTGATGATTTGATTTTTTGAATCTTTTACAGAAGATGGAAAATTCTTCGAAAGCATCATTCTTATTATGTAAGAATAAAACCCAATGTATCGTGAATAATCATCAACAATAACAAATGCATATCTACTTTTATTCAAAGAGGCTACTCTTGAAGGACCAAATAAATCCAAGTGTAGAAGTTCTAAAGGTCTCTTTGTTGAGATGATGTCCTTTGATTTAAAAGAAGATTTGTGCATGTTTTCTTGTTGACAAGCATCACAAAAATGTTTGTGCTTGAATGAAATATTTAGCATTCCAATAACTCACTTGTGTTTTGAAATATGTGCAAGATTTTTGAAATTAGTGTGTCCAAAACGTTTATGCCATAAAAGTGTATCGTCTGATGAAATCATCAAACAATGATTGTGATGGTAAACTGACATGCATAATATATATATATATATATATATATATATATATATATATATATATATATATATATTCTTACGCTTGCCACGAAATAAAATAGAAGACATATCAGAATTATAAATGATGCAGTCATGTTGTTCAAAAAAAATTTAAAATCTTTATCACATAATTGACTAATGGAAAGCAAATTATGTTTCAAACCATCAACCAGGAGTACATTCTCAATGATAGGTTGATCAAAGTTTTCAACTGTTCCAATGCCTATGATTCTTCCTGTGTTGTTGTCACCAAAGGTTACTGAGCCTCCATCTTTATATTGAATGGTTAAAAGAAGGTTGATGTTTCCTGTCATGTGTTTTGAACAACCACTATCTAAGATCCATCTTTCTTTTCTTGGTACCTGAAAAGATAAAAAAAATGAAATAGTGGTACCCTTTTTCTTTAGGGTCCTTGGGATTAGATCTTAGGTAGCCAAACCCAAGTAGAATTTGGCTTTCTTAAATAATTAACATAATGAACAATAAATTGCATATAATCAGAAATGTATGATTTTCTATTATCTAAACATGTATCCTTTGGAACCCATATACTAATTGTTTTAGGTTTCTTAGGAGATGCAATTGAAATGTTTGAAACATTTCTTTGTGAAGAAGATGTAGAAGTGTTTACTATCTTCGTGTAGACGAATTCATGATTCTTTTTTTGTGGTTTTAAAAAAGTTGTCTTTCCAACAAATGAAGATGTGTTAGGAGGTTTGGATATATTCTTATTAGAATATCCCAATCCTTACCTATGATTTGCTGGATATTGAAATTGAAGCAAATCATCGAGATTAGTCTTGCCTTTGTTAAATTTATTAACATTAGAAGACATCTCATCGTACTTCATCTTTAGTGATGAAATACTATTATCCATTTTGGATATTTGTGCATGCAATTCGTAATTCTTAGTTTTGAGAAGATCATTCTCTTTGCTAAGATTCAAGATTTTGAGAAGATGTATTCTCAGTGTTTATTACATCAAATGAAATGCATTTTGATGTTAATTCGTGATGTTCAAGAATAAGATCATCATTGCTTTGTTTCAAAGACTTGTGTTGTGCATTTAGTCTTTTGAAACAAACAAAGAGATCATTAAATGCATCTAATATTCTTCATTATCAATAGTACTTACATCGCTTTCATCATTTTGTGCCATAAAGCACATGTTAGCATTCTTTTCATTGTTTTCTTCTTCATCTGAAGAATCCTATGTTGCTGCGAATGCTTTCTTCATTCTATCAAACTTCCTTTCCTTCTTGGAATGATCATTGTTGTAGTTGTTGGAAGTTTTGTACTTTGCTTTGAGGAGTGGACAATCATTCTTTATATGTCCTGGCCTATTACAATAAAAACAAAGATAAGAATAAGAATTTTTAGATTTGAAATTGTTATACTTACCTTTTCTTAAGAACTTCTTAAAGTTCCTTGTGAGGAAAGCAACATCATCATCATCCATTTCTGAATCTTCATCATCTGATGAAGCATTAAAAGCAAGTACTCTCTTCTTCTGACGTGTTTCTTCTTTCTCGTCTTCCAATTAAACTTCAAAAGCCAATAGATTACCAACAAGACTTTCAACAGATAATTTTGAGATATCGTTGGCTTCCTCAATTGCGGTGATCTTTGGACGTCATTCTGGAGTTAAAGCTTTAAGAATCTTGCGAACCTGTTCAAGTGAAGTGTAAGTCTTTCCAAGAGCATTTAAAGAATTTATAATATTAGTAAACCTGATGTTCATTTCTCCAATAGTCTCTTTGTCCTTCATAACTAGAACTTATGGACCAAAACGAAAATCTTAGTTTCCTTCACTTTACTGGTTCCTTCATGAGTTACCTCGAGTATGTGCCAAATATCTTTAGCAGTTTTGGCCTGCGATACTTGATTAAACTCATTCTTATCCATGTCACAGAATAAAGAATTCATGGCCTTTGAGTTGTTGGTTGCTGCAGTTTTGTCATTGGCAGTCCAATCAGAGAAGGGAGTTGTTGGCTTCTGATATCCCGTCTCTATGATGTTCCATAACGCATAATCCATACTTTGGAGATGAATCTCCATTCTAACCTTCTAGTATGAATAATTGGAACCATCAAATAGAGGAGGACGAACTTGAGAATTACCTTCTGGATATTGTGATGAATAGTTGTATGGAACTGCTGTCGTGTTCTGTTCTGCCATCTTAATCCTGCTCTGATGCCAAATGTAGGATCGCTTATATACACAAATACACTAGAAGGGGGTTGAATAGTGTATTATAAAATTTTTTTGCAAATAAAACGTTACTAAAATTTGCAAAGATGGAACAAAAATTAAATGACAAGTATTGAAAATAAACTAATCGTAAACACAAATATGTATCCTGGTTCGAATCATTTTGATCCTACTCTAGTCCTCTACTCCCCGTAGAGATTTTCAATCCACTATAATCACTTGCCCCACAAGCATCAACTTACAAATATGGCGACACTCTCCATGTCCCAAACTTTGTACAATCTCTACAACTAGAGATTCAAGCCTTGTTAAATGAAATAAGAAAACACATATAGCCTTAATATGAATTTCAAGAATGAATTCAAAGGAAGGTGTTGAAAATGAGAAATTCAATGTTTCTAGATGTGGAATTTGCGAAACACCCTTGAAGTTCTTTAGTTCTCAAATGAAAAAAGTGATCAGAATTTCTTCTTACAAATGAGAACACAAACAACTTTTCCCAAGAGAATTAACGCCTTAATTTCCCCAAATGAAAGCAAAAGAAGAGGAAAATGAGTGAATGAAAAGAAAGGGGGTACCCCTCCTTTTATAGTGTTCAGAAACGGTTCTGAAGTAAGTTACAAACGGCTAGAAACTGTCCAGAAAATTTCGGACTCAAACGGACAAAAAACTGTTTAGTCAACTGCGAAAAATCCTAGTCGACTAAATATGAAAATTGGGAATTTTAGATTTAGGATTAATTGGGTTGGAAGATAATGTAATTTGGAGCTTAGGGATTTATAGCCAAGGCCCTGAAGCTATCTAAAAATAAAATTACATCATTCCGAAAATATGTTGTCCAAACGTAATATGAGTAGCGAAGCCGGTATTCTCAGAGAGTCCTTGTCAAGTGAACATATGTATTATGAAAATGAAATGAGCTTTATGTCTGCACATCTGCATAGATAGAGTTAGTAATAGAAAATATATTGATTGTACATCAAAACTATATGGAATAGAAGATGGAATATACCAAGTTCCAACAGCCACATCTAGAAAAATGTCCAATGCACGAAATAAAGCGAAAAGCCACAGCTGGCCAAAGTAACAACAAAGGAAACATATGTTGAGTATTGATTCCCCGGGTTTGGTTTTGGATGATGAGTAAACATAAATTTCGCGTACTAATTGTTTGTGAGCGCAGTTATGGAGATTGTCGGCAAAAGAATACGAACATCCAAAGCGATGTCTCAAGACTTCTCAATACGCATGATCATGTGCCTAAAGCTTCGTTGAAGCTCTAGGAGCAATATTGAAGTCAAGAAGAATGTAGATTGAAGCTTCGAAGACGGTTCGTCATGTATTATTTATTGTCTTCTAGCTTCATAGATTAAAATGTTAAGCCTTGAGTAGGACTTACATTATTATCTTCATTTCGCTCATATCTTAAAGCTAGGATTATCATAGAAGCCATTAGAAACTTTCCCGAAGCCTATCGCTTCTTCCCTTGGCTTCTAGTGCATGTTAGTTGGTTCAAGTAGAAGAACCAACCGACTAGATGACGATCTAGTCGGTCGGTAATTCCTCTTGAACCGACTAGAATGCATTGCTCATTTCAGCTCATTCCATGTTGATCAATTAGTCGGTCAAAGAAGAGTCACTGACCGACTAGATGACGATCTAGTCGGTTAGGAATCCTTCTTAGACCGACTAGTTGAGCTTTCCCTGAACAGCCATAGTTACTGTTTATCGTTAGTCGGTCAAAGAACATTTGTTGACCGACTAGTTGATAAACTAGTCGGTCAGCATTTGTTCTTAGACCGACTAAATCAACTTGTATCCAGCCTATTCGATTTCATCTGTTAGTCGGTCAAAGAACAGTCACCGACTGACTAGTTGTGAAACTAGTCGGTTGGCAAGTCTTCTTAGACCGACTAGTTCATGTTGCCTGGAACTTTCTTGTTTGGCTGTAAGCTTGTTAGTCGGTTCATGAAGAATCACCGACCGACTAGTTGGAAATCTAGTCGGCCAGTGATCCTTCTTAGACCGACTAACTGCTTCAGAAATAGAGCCGTTGGAGCTTTAATTGAAACGATTTTTCCTCTCTCTTTCCTCTATCCTATATATACTTGGAGGGGTTCTTTCCTTGTATTCAAGGCTGCCATTTTAGAGGTTTAGAGATATCAAAGAGAAGCTATTCAACTCCATTCTAAAGCTTTCTCTTCCTCACAAGAATCTCTCCCTCAACTCTTTGAGCCATATTCCTCAAGAGAGATTCTCTCCATTGTGAGCCTTCCAAGCCAAGAGCTTGATCCAAAGTCACTATCCTCCATCCTAGCCTTCGATCACTGATCTTATTGGTGGAGCTTCGGTTTGGTGACATCTTCTTCCCCAAAATCCATCTTTGCCCTAATTTGGTAAGTATACTCAAGGCATAGGATTTTGTGGTAAGTATTTCTTTATTTCATCGTATTTGATATTTAAGATTGTCTCTCGGTTGTGAGAGAGAGTGTGATCCCGGTTTGTGGGAGTCACATGTCATTTGTATGATTTGGTCTTGTGAAGGTTTTTCACAAGAATTTCTTAGTGCTAAATCTTGGGTTAGAGGATTCTAACTCAAGTATCCGGAGGGGATCCGGGTGGTTGGGACGTAGGATCACCGGGAACAAGTCGGGGAGACTTGGGTGGATCCGAACTCGTTACATGCTTTGTTTGTGTTTGTTAATTCTTGTTGTTTGTAGTCTATTCCGTATTGTTGTTTGTATGTTTGCACAATAATTAGGAATAACTCTCTTGATTATTTTAAAGTACTATTCACCCCCCTCTAGTACATGTGCAGTAGCTTCGCAGGGCATTACAATTGGTATCAGAGCCAAGGTTAAAGGTACATAGCCAGAGTTCAAAGCTATGACGAACAACGACTACAACGTCTTCAAGGATCGTCAAGGATCTTCTTCAGTTATGGAAGGACAATCCTCAGTCAGGCCTCCTCACTTCAACGGTACCAACTATGGGTACTGGAAATGCCGGATGGAAACCTTCCTCTGGAGCGCTTCACTTTGGAGAGCCACGATGATGGAGTATGTCGATCCCGCCGAAGAAGATTTCGCAAAGTGGACTACCGCGGAGGTCACCGCGGAGGTAAGCAATGCCAAGGCCATGAATGCCTTGCAATGTGCGTTGGAGCCTGAAGACTTCAACAAGATATGCACATGTAAGAGTGCATATCAAGTATGGAACCAACTCCTCATCTTGCACGAAGGAACGAGTATGGTAAAAGATTCTAAACTTGTTGTCGCTAACAAAGAATTTGAGTTGTTTCACATGGTACAGGGTGAAACTATGAAGGACTACTATGCTCGCTTCGTGGACATATCCAACGAATTGGAAGCGCTTGGGAAGATCTACACCCAAAAGGAGAAAGTCGCAAAAATTATTGACGGACTTCCTTCTTGTTGGGAAAAGCGTACCTTCGCCATCGAGGAAGGTAACGATATGAATAAGTACACGGTCGTACAATTAATGGGTACCTTGTTGTCTTACGAGGTACACAAGGAGAGTAAGATAAAGATGAAGGAGAAGATGAAGGCGTACTTGAAGCAAGACGAGCCAAAGAAAAAGGCAATTGCGTACAAGGCCGCTCCATCTACCGATGATGAAGAATCGGAAGAAGAATCGGAAGAAGAGTTGGACATGGAAGCTTTGGCCGATTTAGCAAAGAAGTTCGACCGATTCTTCCACAAGGTAAGTTGAAGAGTAAATCTAAATTTATTTCGACTAATGTCTCCTCTCCCGTGTGTTATAAATGCAATAAGCCAGGACATATCAATCCGGATTGTCCTCTCAACAAACACAAGGAGAAGTGGAAGGCATCCAAGCACGACAAGTTGAGAAGGCATAAGAAAGGACTTGTAGGCACTTTCACCGACTCCGACGAGGACTCCTCAAGTGGAGAGTCGGACGATGAAAGAGTGGAGAAAGCACACATGTGCTTCATGGAAAAAGAGGAACAAGCTCAAGAGACCTCCTCCGATGAAAGCGAGGATGAAAGCGAGGATGAAGGCGGTGAGGTAACAATGGACGAACTTAGAGTAGCTAATGAACAACTTTGGAATAAGTTTTCTAATTTGGCTACTAGATTTATTAAGACTAAAAATGAGTTAGATAGTCTTAAAACCTCACCTAAACCTATCATCGTGTAACGTCCCGCTTCCCAAAAGACACTGGAAGCGAGAACGTTACACGGCCCGCTTGAACTGGAGCGGTGAAGCTCAAGTCCAATAAGCGTCTGTGATAAAAACACAGATGAGGTTCTTGCATTTGCGTTTCAGAACAATCAAAAAACATTTCATTACAATTAAAAAGGACACTTCCAGAGTTGTTCGTACAGGGAATAAGACAACAGGGCCTCAGCATGGCCAAAAGAGACTACAACAAAAATACTAATCATACTACAAGGTACTAAAGCTAAAACTCAAAGTAGAGGCGGAAAAGGGGCACTAGTCTTCTGCAGAAAGCGGCTCGGCGTCTACAGCGAACTCTGGTCCTCTACGTCAGGCGTCTCGAGAGAATCTTCCTAGTGCTCAAACTCGGGATCTGACATACATCCAAAAACATGAATGTATGTCAGCAAGGTCTGCAAGAAAAGGTTAGCATCCCAAGGCAAGATATATGATATATATGAATTTAAGAAGCATTTAATGTTATAAAGAAATGACGGCATCAATTTAACATTTAACAATTTTATGGAAATAGAAACGAGCATTCCTAACATGCAGTACTAGGCGGTTGCAAGATTAAAGTTAAGATTTCTCTGAGTTCATTAGCATGTCAATTTCCAAGATGACCAAGTTAGCCTTGCAAGTTTTCATGTCAAGAGTTAGCATTCTAATCTAGGGTTCATGCCTGTAGGTCGTGATGAGAAGGTCGTTCCTCTCATGGGGGCTTACCGTGATTGATGCTAACCCACCGCGTGCGGGTGGTGCTCTTGAGGAGAGTACCTTTCATACGCCTAGTGGCCGCTCAACCCTAACCCCACCCAAAAGTTTGTCGGAACACGAGCCGGCCTAGTCGACTCACACGACATCACGATATCACGCTACCGCCTTCGAGGCGCACGATAGTCACGATGTCAAAACTTGTTAAACATGTCCGAATTCGCAGATGTTTGGTGTTATCAACATTATTGCATTTTGGTGAGAGTTCTACAAAGCGGAAACGGGTCGAACGACCGTTACCGTAATTTTAAATAATGACGAATACGTCCTGTTTGTTCAACTTGCTACAGAAATGATTTCTTTCTCTTATTGTCTAAAATGGGGATATATCGTATGATATACCGTTAGATCCCAAATTTTGTCCTAGTCATGATGGTGTCAATTTCTCTCGTCATTTCACGCCTAAATTTTGAGTTATCCAGCAATACATAAAGATGGCGCAAAAGTGTCGAAACTTCGAAAAATCATATAAAATCATATACTTGCCTGTTTTTGACATTCTTGGTGTCGTTGGAATCGTCTCGACGAGTACTACGCTACGGAGGGTTTGGTTCGCTGTTTTGGCAGAACATAAAATCAAACATTGTATTTCTTGTTTAGGACAGATTTACAAAAAGCCCCTACGACGTCTAGTGAACCAGTTTTATTAGGTTTCTCTACTTTACGGTGGGGGTTATGAGTTGTACAGAGATAGATCTACTAACCTGCAGTGTAGAGAAGGGTCGGGACGCAGTGAAGGGCAGCGACGACGCGGACGGCAGCCGTGTGGCTATATTCATTGATATCTGAATGTTGTCACCGAGTTCTGCAGCGAGGAGTTTACCGGGGGTGCGTGGATCTGTGAGCGTGTCCGAGAGCCTCCCGGTGTTCGTGTGCGCGAGGGGCTAGAGAACGCAGCCGGGGGTGAGGCTTGTGCTTGCGAGAAGGAGATGGAGTGTTGTCGTTCAGATCTCGGCCTGGTGTTGCGGCTGTGGGGGAGCCGTGGCCTGTGGAATACGGGAGAGGAGAAGGAGCTCGGCCAGTGGGGAAGAAGGAGGCTGCGGCCTTGTGAGGGGGGATCTCGGCGGGGTTGGTGATGTAAATGTAGAAGGAGGCCGGCCTGTGGTGTTTGTTTGCGTGGAGGAGATCTCACGTGGAGATGGGAGAGGGGGCCGTGAGTAGTAGGGGAGAGGGGGCCGTGAGTAGTAGAGGAGAGGCGCATGAAGGGGAGGAGAAGCCGGCTGCGGGTTTCCTTGGTTACGTGGGGAGGTCGCAAAGACAGGGGGCGGCGCATGAAGTTTGCAGGGAGAAGATAGAAAGAGAAACTTGGGTTTATTTTATAATAGATAGGGTTTTATAAATACAGGAATGGAGTAGGGTTGGTAGCCTGTGCTTGAGTGGTTTCAATTCATAGGACTAGCTTGCTAGGGCTCAGGTTGCACATGAGTCTAGGCTAGGTTGTGTTATGATAGTAAGCCTAGGTTTTATTAATTTTATTGTTATATATTCCTTGGTTCATTGGCTGATGCTAGTTTCGTGTGGGGGGATTTGAAATTGACAGTATGTGAGGATGTAGCCTAGGTTCTATTTAAAAGAGGTTGGTTGCTTGCTCACGTAGCCTTAGGGTTTATTTCATGTATATATTCTTAAACATAGGTCCTTTTTTAAAAAGGAACTCTGTGTGTGTGTGACCCATGCGTGCGTGAGTGTGTAGGGGGGTGCGGCCATATGTCCAAAAAGATAGGGTTTTAATGATAAAATTAAAAAGGAAAGTTGAATGAGTAATAATAAAAACTAATTAGGAAGGAAATAATGATTTTAACTAATTTAAATCAAAGGGATTAATAGCAATTCAATTTAGTTTAATGGGGTTTTAAAAAGAAATATTTGAAATTCAAATTTAAATTTTATAAGTTGGAAATTATTAAATAGGAGGTACAAAAGATAATAGTAATAATAATAATAACAACAATAATAATAATATATCACCAAGTGCCACAAAAATAGTAATAATAATAATAATAGTAATAATAATAATAATGATAAGAAATAAAATTAACTACGGCTAAATATAAACATATGAATAATTAACATGGGAAAATTTGCACGTGCACGGGGACGGATACGCCTAATACGGATACAGGCGAAAAATCAGTAAAGAAATACAGATAATATCACCGATGAGAACCGGTCGTTACATCCTACCCACTTTAGGATAAAGTCTGTCCCTGGACTTTCTAACATACCTAGTCACTCTAGTAACTGTCCCAATCATATCACATTATAATTTAAACCAGGTATAGTCATTACAAGTGCTTATATATACACTAGGTAGCCAACATTAACACTACTAACATGTATTTATTCACGCACACTATACTCTTATACCTATCATAGCCAGTCAAATTCATACAAGTATTTCAATCATTCATATAGTCACGTACATCCTTATATAGATATTAAACACTTACTACATACCATGGCACACACATTTACAAACAATAAATACTTCACGCCAACAACTGTCGCCATATAACTTACGTAAATATAACTACCTACGAACAAACAATATGAGTATACTACTCCCTAATATCTCTTAATATACATCCAATACCAAACACATCAACACATGTAGTCACACCATACCATTATTAAATCAAGTTTACTATATCTAATATACATTCACCACTACTATAATTTCACAATTATATAGTCATTCAAATGCATGCAATTATTTCACCATATATTCACATCACATACGGCCCTATAACTATATTCACGATACGCCACTCATACCATAGTCACCAATACATATATCTAAGCACATACTTACCCGTGCATGGTGCACACCCACACACGTTAACATTTCATTCATATATATCAATCATGCCACTATATACTCAGCACATCTGCACACCTAGTTTAGCTAGCACACATACGATCACCCAGGCAATTCTTTAGTAAATAACTATACCACAAGACCAACACCTATAGCTATATACGGGTATAGCGACCCACAATCATGTGTGTAGCACAACCATGCACAAACAATCATATCACTATACATACATCATCCTGTAGGGGTAATACGACATAACAATCCTACTATACACGAAACACACTTATTCATACAATACATATATATACACACATATAGCTAACCACATACGTATATACGCACGAGTACGCACATACATGCTAACATATAAATCATACAATAAATCTGCACACACAACTATATGCACCCTATTATAATTATACTTAACATGCATATCACTAGCATATAATTACAATCATTAACAAGTATGACTAAGGTATATATTCCCCTAGTAACTAGCCAATACTAAATCTAGAACACACAGATATTCCTATAGTGATATAGTTAATCGCTCGTCTAAGTATAAATGTAACACTTACTAATCCATAATCAACCATATACACATATCACATATTACCGTTCATACACATACAACACGGTAGATAATCACACTATACTAATATACTAAGGGAAAAAACACACGTAGACAATCACTACAATCAATGTTAACGGTTCCACTAAGCAATGATAAACTCTAAAGTGACAACTAAGTAAGTGTCGAATTCAGAGTTGAATGATGCAACGAACCAATGTTGCGATGGGCGGTTCCAGAGGTGGCATGGATAAGAGGTTAGTCTGGTTGAGTGACATAAAATATTTATGAACAAAATTAAGAAGAAAAGGATATGTGCAAAAAAATAATAATGTCATTATAACTTACGTAAAGTAGCTAGTATACGGTAGAAGTTAAAACGTAAAATATGATTAGTCAAATGACAGGTGAAGAGTAATATGAACATCGTGTTGTAATGATTGTTTTGTAAATGGAAATAGATTTGTAAAAAAAATTTTTTTTTTAAAATGTGAGGGCAATGATTTTGAAACTGACACACAAGATTTTTAAGTTCTATTTAACTTAGGAATGTATTTTTTAAAGAGTATATAGGAATGACTGTTTTTGAAATATGTTGGTAAGAAAAGATGATAATATTTTGAGCTAGCGAAATAGAAATAACATAAAAAGTTCATTACATGAGGAAAATAGAGTAGCTATATAAGGCTATGTGAAGTATAAGTACGGAAGGTGTATGTTAGAAGGTCGCTATGAGATAGCAATTAAAGATCGCGTCAGAAGAGTTTCATAATCAAGGTTGGGTTTAAGTCGACTGAAGTGTAGAGAATCTAAGTAAAAGTTTTCGAAAGGATTTTAAACTTAGCGAAGAATTCAATAAAAATATCGAAAATACTTTTTAGAAAATCTCGGATCTGCAAGATGGAGGACCTGAAGAGTTTATGCAAATCGGGGACAAGGAATAGGTTTGACGATAGAAACGTAAGTACGGCTAAGAAGTAACCCGTTGAATATGCTACGATGGCTTCCTACGATCATTAATATGGAAGTGTAATGATTAGGAAATAGTAAAACCGGGGGAAAAGTAACCGTTGGGTCGACTAAGGTTTAGCACTAGGGTTCGTCAACATACTAGACTGCGATAGGAAGGCCGAGGTGAGGGTTAGTTGAGGATCGAGATCGAAATCTTATATATAGATCTGTAATATCCTACGCTTCGAAGCCTACTCATTGCAAGCGTCTCGAGTTCGACTCGTACGGCGACGATCGCTACGTTCGGTTGGGCCCTAGATTCGATAAATCTAAGCGAACAACTAACGAAACTCAAAAATCTAATATGGTCAGAGCTGGATGATCAATCGCTAGGGTGACTCCTAAGATGATAATACTAAGTCGTGGCAAGGGTGTCTAACTAACGAGCACAAGCGTATATCTATTCCTATTATCCTGGTATTGGTTTCCTATCATGCTGAGACAAGGTATTCGAGTAATTTTGCGTACGAACTAATTCGGGATGTTTTGGCTAATGAAAAGTGTTCTCATTATTCTGAATTTCACAGTTGCAGGACCTGCATGGGCCACCAACAAAACCTGTAACGCCCCGCTTCCCAAAAGACACTAGAAGCGAGAACGTTACACGGCCCGCTTGAACTGGAGCGGTGAAGCTCAAGTCCAATAAGCGTATGTGATAAAAACACAGATGAGGTTCTTGCATTTGCATTTCAGAACAATCAGAAAACATTTCATTACAATTAAAAAGGACACTTCCAGAGTTGTTCGTATAGGGAATAAGACAACAGGGCCTCAGCATGGCCAAAAGAGACTACAACAAAAATACTAATCCTACTACAAGGTACTAAAGCTAAAACTCAAAGTAGAGGCGGAAAAGGGGCTCTAGTCTTCTGCAGAAAGCGGCTCGGCGTCTACAGCGAACTCTGGTCCTTTACGTCAGGCGTCTCGAGAGAATCTTCCTAGTGCTCAAACTCGGGATCTGACATACATCCAAAAACATGAATGTATGTCAGCAAGGTCTGCAAGAAAAGGTTAGAATCCCAAGGCAATATATATGATATATATGAATTTAAGAAGCATTTAATGTTATAAAGAAATGACTGCATCAATTTAACATTTAACAATTTCATGGAAATAGAAACGAGCATTCCTAACATGCAGTTCTAGGCGGTTGCAAGATTAAAGTTAAGATTTCTCTGAGTTCATTAGCATGTCGATTTCCAAGATGACCAAGTTAGCGTTGCAAGTTTTCATGTCAAGAGTTAGCATTCTAATCTAGGGTTCATGCCTGTAGGTCGTGATGAGAAGGTCGTTCCTCTCACGGGGGCTTACCGTGATTGACGCTAACCCACCGTGTGCGGATGGTGCTCTTGAGGAGAGTACCTTTCATACGCCTAGTGGCCGCTTAACCCTAACCCCACCCAAAAGTTTGCCGAAACACGAGCCGGCCTAGTCGACTCACACGACATCACGATATCACGCTACCGCCTTCGAGGCGCACGATAGTCACGATGTCAAAACTTGTTAAACATGTCCGAATTCACAGAAGTTTGGTGTTATCAACATTATTGCATTTTGGTGACAGTTCTACAAAGAGGAAACGGGTCAAACGACCGTTACTGTAATTTTAAATAATGAAGAATACGTCCTGTTTGTTCAACTTGCTACAGAAATGATTTCTTTCTCTTATTGTCTAAAATGGGGATATATCGTATGATATACCGTTAGATCCCAAATTTTGTCCTAGTCATGATGGTGTCAATTTCTCTCGTCATTTCATGCCTAAATTTTGAGTTATCCAGCAATACATAAAGATGGCGCAAAAGTGTCGAAACTTCGAAAAATCATATAAAATCATATACTTGCCTTTTTTCGACGTTCTTGGTGTCGTTGGAATCGTCTTGACGAGTACTACGCTACGGAGGGTTTGGTTCGGTGTTTTGGCAGAACATAAAATCAAACATTGTGTTTCTTGTTCAGGACAGATTTACAAAAAGCCCCTACGACGTCTAGTGAACCGGTTTTATTAGGTTTCTCTACTTTACGGTGGGGGTTATGAGTTGTACAGAGATAGATCTACTAAACTGCAGTGCAGAGAAGGGTCGGGACGCAGTGAAGGGCAGCGGCGACGCGGACGGCGGCCGTGTGGCTATATTCGTTGAGATCTGAACGTTGTCACCGAGTTCTGCAGCGAGGAGGAGTTTACCGGGGGTGCGTGGATCTGTGAGCGTGTCCGAGAGCCTCCCGGCGTCCGCGTGCACGAGGGGCTAGAGAATGCAGCTGGGGGTGAGGCTTGTGCTTGAGAGAAGGAGATGGAGTGTTGCCGTTCGGATCTCGGCCTGGTGTTGCGGCTGTGGGGGAGCCGTGGCCTGCGGAATATGGGAGAGGAGAAGGAGCTCGGCCAGTGGGGAAGAAGGAGGCTGTGGCCTTGTGAGGGGGGATCTCGGCGAGGCTGGTGATGTAGATGGAGAAGGAGGCCGGCCTGTGGTGTTTGTTAGCGTGGAGGAGATCTCGCGTGGAGATGGGAGATGGGGGCGTGAGTAGTAGAGGAGAGGGGAGGAGAAGCCGGCTGCGGGTTTCCTTGGTTGCGTGGGGAGGTCACAAAGACAGGGGGCGGCGCATGAAGTTTGCTGGGAGAAGATAGAAAGAGAAACTAGGGTTTATTTTATAATAGATAGGGTTTTATAAATAAAGGAATGGAGTAGGGTTGGTAGCCTGTGCTTGTGTGGTTTCAATTCATAGGACTAGCTTGCTAGGGCTCAGGTTGCACATGAGTCTAGGCTAGGTTGTGTTATGATAGTAAGCCTAGGTTTTATTAATATTATTGTTATATATGCCTTGGTTCATTGGCTGATGCTAGTTTCGTGTGGGGGGATTTGAAATTGACAGTATGTGAGGATGTAGCCTAGGTTTCTATTTAAAAGAGGTTGGTTGCTTGCTCACGTAGCCTTAGGGTTTATTTCATGTATATATTCTTAAACATAGGTCCTTTTTTTAAAAGGAACTCTGTGTGTGTGACCCATGAGTGCGTGAGTGTGTAGGGGGGTGCGGCCATAGGTCCAAGAAGATAGGGTTTTAATGATAAAATTAAAAAGGAAAGTTGAATGAGTAATAATAAAAACTAATTAGGATGGAAATAATGATTTTAACTAATTTAAATCAAAGGGATTAATAGCAATTCAATTCAGTTTAATGGGGGTTTAAAAAGAAATATTTGAAATTCGAATTTAAATTTTATAAGTTGGAAATTATTAAATAGGAGGTACAAAAGATAATAGTAGTAATAATAATAACAATAACAATAATAATATATCACCAAGTGCCAAAAAAATAGTAATAATAATAATAATAATAATAATGATAAGAAATAAAATTAACTACGGCTAAATATAAAGATATGAATAATTAACATGGGAAAATTTGCACGTGCACGGGGACGGATACGCCTAATACGGATACGGGCGAAAAATCAGTAAAGAAATACAGATAATATCACCGATGAGAACCGGTCGTTACACATCGTTAACAACGACACCGTTGTTGAAGGGTTGAGAAATGAGATTGTAAATCTCAAATCTCAACTTGAGCATGTTCATATCAAGGATTCGGATGAACATGTGATAGCAGATTTGACGTCTCAAAACTCAACTTTGAGTATTGAAAATAAAAATCTCAAATCACGTGTTTGCGCACTCACATCACAAGTGTCCACCTTAGATGCTTCGATGCATTCTCTCACCGAGAAGTATGAGTGCACATTAGGCCGAATTCATGAATTCAATAAAGGTAAGGGCCATTTGGATAATATCCTAAATGACTTACTTCCGGCCAATCATCACATTGGCTTGGGGTATAAGATGGGAGAGTCATCCAAATCGTCCGCCACCTTTATTAGGCTAGCGTCCGATGCTTCTACTAGTGGGAGTAAACACTACATGGGTAGTTCTTCTACCAATGGTGCTTCCGCTAGGTACACACCCCCATTTGGAAAGAAACCCACTTTGGGTGGACCTCCAAAGAAGGGTCATGCTTTCATGTATGCCATGCCACGTAGGAACACACATCCTACTCCACATGTTAGCACATATGATGATTTTTATGCTCCGCATCCACGAGCACGTGCACACCAGGTGAGACACACTCATGCACGTGTTCCACCACAAGCATATGTTCATCCCCATTCTCATATGAATAATCATCATCATGCACCATTGCATCATATGCCATATGCTTATCCACGACATGCATCACATAGATATCAACAACGTATGCATGCTCCCAATAGGAATAGTACTCCCAAGACATACACCATTTGGGGTCCGAAGAACACAAGCATTCATGCTAAGGATATGTATGTGCAATCGTATATTAATGATATTATTTTGAATGATGATTATGTTGGGAAATCACGGTCCTCGTGGACTTGGTTTCCGAAGGGTTAGTTTCCTTTGACCCTTCATTGCTTGGTACCATAAGTTTAATTTCATTTTATGGGTACCAAAGCAATTATGGTAAGAATTGGTCTATTTTTATTCTTTATTTGCATATTGATCTTGGATATGCATTTTTTGTTTGAAGCTTAAATTCATATTGAATTTGAATTTAATATGGCTATGGGTTACGTTTATTTGAAGTTAATGTGTTAAATTTGTTGCCTAACCCATAGGATCCAAAAGGATTTTTGGATACCAAAATGATGTTTACTAGGTTCAATCCATCATGGGATACCAACCCTATCAACTCATTGATTTGCAAAGAAATCTCATTCAAATGGAGTTGATGGTGCTTAAGTGATGCACCAAAGTAGGGGGAGCTTAATGTTGTAAGTATCTTCTTACATTTGATATACATTTGGTATCCATGTGTGTTGATTGCATACATTGTTAGAATATCTACATTAGTTTCATTTTGTTTCAATTAGTATGCTAGAATTGTGTATGCCATAGATTTATGACGTTCTATCTATGTTTGGCATAACATTTTTGCATATTACTTTCGGTATCATATTTGCTACATTTGGTTTTTCACATTGGATTTTTGTCTCTGATGTTGATTTCGTCGCTCGACGATTATCTTGGTTAAATAGAATTGGTTCTATTAAATCATAGAATTGTTTTCCATGCACTATTTAACTAAGAATGTTGATATTGGAGAGTATGTTCCATAACTCAATAAGTGAAATTAATTTGAGTTTTGGATATTTCGTATTTCGATTTTCGCCTATGGCTTGATGATTTCGTTTTTCGATTTTCGCCTATGGTTTGATGATTTCGTATTTCGATTTTTGCCTATGGCTTGATGATTCCGTATTTCGATTTTTACCTATGGTTTGATGATTTCATTTTCGATTTTCGCCTATGGTTTGATGATTTCGTATTTCGATTTTCGCCTATGGCTTGATGGTTTCTTTTTTCGATTTTCGACTATGGTCAAGTTGGCACGCTTTGATTTTCTTCGGTATTTTACATTTGGTATTTTACTTTGGTGTCATTTGGACCGAGGTCATATTCTTAGACTCTCATGCTTTTATTTCTTAGCCATTGTAATCTTGTCATTGATCTCCTCCCGCTCTTTTCACTAATGCCAAAGGGGGAGAGAATTAATAATGACAATGTGCTAATTGATATTCAAAGCAATTTACCATTAATCTAATTTGATATGTTAGATTCAGGGGGAGTTAAGATATAAAATGGATTTAGATCCTAAATTGCAATAATAGGATTCATATTTTATATTTCCTTCGCCTGCTTGATACATATGATTATTGTTTAATACGGAACTAACGTGTCATCAATGCAGGGGGAGTAAGTAAATTTCATTTGAATCATTATTATTGATTATTATTTATGTTGATTTGTCATCACCAAAAAGGGGGAGAATGTTGAGTACTGATTCTCCGGATTTGGTTTTGGATGGTGAGCAAACATAAATATCATGTACTAACTGTTTGTGAGCGCAGTTATGGAGATCGTCGCCAAAAGAATACGAACATCCAAAGCGACGTCTCAAGACTTCTCAATACGCGTGATCGTGTGCCTGAAGCTTCGTTGAAGCTCTAGGAGAAATATTGAAGTCAAGAAGAATGTAGATTGAAGCTTCGAAGACGGTTCGTCATGTATTATTTATTGTCTTCTAGCTTCATAGATTAGAATGTTAAGACTTGAGTAGGACTTACATTATTATCTTCATTTCTCTCATATCTTAGAGCTAGGATTATCATAGAAGCCATTAGAAACTTTCCCGAAGCCTATCGCTTCTTCCCTCGGCTTCTAGTGCATGTTAGTTGGTTCAAGTAGAAGAACCAACCAACTAGATGACGATCTAGTCGGTCGGCAATTCCTCTTGAACCGACTAGAATGCCTTGCTCATTTCAGCTCATTCCATGTTGATCAATTAGTCGGTCAAAGAAGAGTCACCGACCGACTAGATGACGATCTAGTCGGTTAGAAATCCTTCTTAGACTGACTAGTTGAGCTTTCCCTGTACAGTCATAGTTACTGTATATCGTTAGTCGGTCAAATAACATTTGTTGACCGACTAGTTGATAAACTAGTCGGTCAGCATTTGTTCTTAGACTGACTAAATCAACTTGTATCCAGCCTATTCGATTTCATCTGTTAGTCGGTCAAAGAACACTCACCGACCGACTAGTTGTGAAACTAGTCGGTTGGCAAGTCTTCTTAGACCGACTAGTTCATGTTGCCTGGAACTTTCTTGTTTGGCTATAAGCTTGTTAATCGGTTCATGAAGAATCACCGACCGACTAGTTGAAAATCTAGTCGGTCAGTGATCCTTCTTAGACCAACTACCTGCTTCAGAAATAGAGCCGTTGGAGCTTTAATTGAAACGATTTTTCCTCTCTCTTTCCTCTATCCTATATATACTTGGAGGGGTTCTTTCCTTATATTCAAGGCTGCCATTTTAGAGGTTTAGAGATATCAAAGAGAAGATATTCGACTCCATTCTAAAGCTTTCTCTTCCTCACAAGAATCTCTCCCTCAACTCTTTGAGCCATATTCCTCAAGAGAGATTCTCTCCATTGTGAGCCTTCCAAGCCAAGAGCTTGATCCAAAGTCACCATCCTCCATCCTAGCCTTCGATCGCTGATCTTATTGGTGGAGCTTCGGTTTGGTGACATCTTCTTCCCTAAAATCCATCTTTGCCCTAATTTGGTAAGTATACTCAAGGCATAGGATTTTGTGGTAAGTATTTCTTTATTTCATCGTATTTGATATTTAAGATTGTCTCTCGGTTGTGAGAGAGAGTGTGATCCCGGTTTGTGGGAGTCACATGTCATTTGTATGATTTGGTCTTGTGAAGGTTTTTCACAAGAATTTCTTAGTGCTAAATCTTGGGTTAGAGGATTCTAACTCAAGTATCCGGAGGGGATCCGGGTGGTTGGGACATAGGATCACCGGGAACAAGTCGGGGAGACTTGGGTGGATCCGAGCTCGTTACATGCTTTGTTTGTGTTTGTTAATTCTTGTTGTTTGTAGTCTATTCCGCATTGTTGTTTGAATGTTTGCACAATAATTAGGAATAACTCTCTTGATTATTTTAAAGTACTATTCACCCCCCTCTAGTACATGTGCAGTAGCTTCGCAGGGCATTACAACATATACTAAGCAAGTGCTAAAAATGAAACTAAAGGAAGGCAGCAACGGGGTAGGTCTCTAGTCCTCCGCGGGGAAAGACTCGGCGTCAACGGTGGACTCTTGGCTCTCTAAGTCAGGCGTCTCAAAGGGATCCTCCTGTTAGTCTAACTCGGGATCTAACATACATCCAAAAACATGAATGTATGTCAATAAGGGTCTGCAACTAGAGGTCAGAAACCCATGGTAAAGTGTACAAAATAAAATTGAATTATGAAGAATTAATAGTTTTATACGAGATGTCAGCAACAAGTCTAAGCATGGCAGTTCTAAGTGAAGTAAAGTAAAGTATTTCTAACATGGCAGTTCTAAACAGTTTAAGAAGTAAAGTAATGAGCATGTCATTTTAAGATTTATTAACATGGCAATTTAACTGAGATAACAATAGTAATTACAAGTTCCGTGCCAGTGTTTCCTATCTCTCATAGGGTTCACGCCTTTAAGTCGTGATGAGTGGATCGTTCTTCTCACGGGGGTTTTACCGTGATTGACGCTACCCCATCGCATGTAGGTGGTGCTCTTGAAGAGAGAATCCCTGTAATGCCCTACAAGCTACTGCACAAGTATTAGAGGGGGGGGTGAATAGTACTTTAAAAATAACAAGGAGTATAATTCCTAATTATCGTGCAAACAACTACCAAATCAATTTGCGGAAGCTTAAATTGATAACAACAACAAAATTAACAATGCTAACAATAGATATTACTGGGTTCGGATCCACCCAAGTCTCCCCGACTTGTTCTCGGTGATCCTACGTCCCAACCACCCGGATCCCCTCCGGATACTTAGGTTAGAAACCCTAACCCAAGATTTCCACTATGATATCTTGTGAAAAACTTTCACAAGATCAAATCATACATGCAATGGCAATAGTGAATCCCACAACCCGGGATCACAACCTTCTCTCACAACCGAGAGAATCAATAAGCAATATAAATGAGTTTATAATGAAATAAACAATCTTACCACAAAATCCTATACCTTGAGTATTCTTACCAAATAGGTGCAAGGAGGGATTTGAGGAAGAGGAAGTCACCAAGACCTAGCACCACTGAAATGAGCAGCAATGGGTGCCTAGGAGTGATTTGGAGACTTGAATCAAGCTAGAGCTTGAATGGCTCACCAAGAACAAACTTCTCTCAAGATGGATTCTAGATCTAGAATGTGAGAGAATGGATTTCTTGTGAGGTAGAGAGCTTTGGAAATAAGTGAGAATCTCTAACTCTTTCAATCTCAATGAATCTCTTAATGGCAGCTCTAACCTAGAAAGAAATGACCAAGCTTCGTATTTATAGGGTCCCATAAAAACGAGTTAGGTCAAATCCCAACGGATAGAAATCTGAAGCAGTTAGTCGGTCAAAGAACAACCACTGACCGACTAGTTCATCAACTAGTCGGTCGGTCAAACAACATGGACCGACTAAGTGATGAACAGTGAAGAGATTGAATTTCAGACCTAGAAATCTAGTCGGTCCAAGAAGACTGTCTGACCGACTAGTTTCACAACTAGTCGGTCGTTCAGTGAACTTAGACCGACTAAGAGTCAAAAACTATTAGTCTGAATACAAATTGATTTAGTCGGTCCAAGAACAAATGTTGACCGACTAGATCATCAACTAGTCGGTCGCCAAACGTTCTTAGACCGACTAACGATAAACAGTAGCTTAGGAGAAAATTGGCATGTACAGTAAATCTCAACTAGTCGTTCAAAGAAGCATCACTGACCGACTAGTTCACAAACTAGTCGGTCGGTGAGTCAACGTAGACCGACTAACTATAAACAGTACTGAGCAAGAAAAGATTAACTGAAACTAGTCGGTCCAAGAAGCTTTGCCGACCGACTAGATCACCATCTATTCGGTCAGTTCTTCTTCTTGAACCAACTAACATGCACAATAAAGTCCGAATCGAAGCGCGATGCTTCGAGGAAGTTAGAATGGACTTCTACTAAGATCCTAGAGCTAAGATATGAGCGTTATGAAGATAGAAATGTAAGATATACTCAAGGCTTAACATTATATAGATCGAAACTAAAAGACTATAAATAGAACCTTAAAGAACGGTCTTCGAGAGCTTCGATCAAATCTTCATGACTTCCAAAATGGTCCAAAAGCTTCAACGAAGCTTTAGGCATTGAATACGAGCTTTGAGAAGTCTTGAGATGTCGCTTTGAGTGTTCTCGTGAATTTGGCGACGATCTCCATAAATGCGCTCACAAATTGTTAGTTCATGAATTATTTATGTTTGCTCATCATCCAAAACCAAATCCGGGGAGTCCAATACTCAACATTCTCCCCCTTTTTGGTGATGACAAACCAACATAAATAATAATCAAAAATAATGATTCAAATGTAAAATACTTACTCCCCCTGCATTGATGACACGTTAATTCCAAATTGAATATATGTAAATTGCATCAATTAGACGAGTAAGATATATAATGAGAATCGAATTTTGAAATATCGGATTTGAAAATCCTTATATATATCTTAACTCCCCCTGAATCTAACATATCAAATTAGATTCTTGGAAATTGAGTTAAATTTTCATTTGCCCTAATCATTATCGTTATCTCTCCCCCTTTGGCATTAACCCAAAAATGGGGGGCATACAACGACAACAACAAGGATAAAGAAAATCCAACGTCGGGAGTCGTAGAATATGACGATGGACCAAATTGACACCAAGGAAAATAGTCGAAAACGAATCAAAGTGTGCCAAATTGTCCATTTTCGTAAAACGAAAATTAAAATCATCAAAATACCAAATATAAATTCACTTATTGAATAAAGAAACGTACTCTTCAATACTCAATATTCTTGGTTAAATTTGTGCATGGAAAACAATTCTATGCAATCATAGGAGTAATTCTATTTAACCAAGTTAATAATCGTCGAGCGACGATATCACATATCATAGACATTGAATGAATATTAAATGTGCACAACGAAGTGAAAGAGAACAACGATGTATATATATAAGAATATCATGAGTACATGCAAAAGTACATCGAATACATCAAACAAAGTGCAACATCTATATCACCAACAAAAAGATACAACATCATCATTGACACACCATCATCAAACATCCATCAAAATGAAAGTACAACAAGTACACCGACATCCAAAATCCAAAATACATCAAAACACCGCCAAAACTCCATCCTAACCCAAAACACTCTCAAAAAGATGTATCATCCAATGATCACAGGAGAGGCCTCCAAACTGACGCTCAGGAGGAAGTGGCAGGATCAGCATTCTCCGTGGGTCCTGTCGAGGGAGTGGACTCATGCTCTGCTGCAAGGAGTGGTGTGTGAACTGAAGGGATCGTCGGGGCAGGAGTGGAGACATCGACGACTGGCTCAACGGCAGGAGTATCAGCAGGCACGTCAACAGGAGCAGACGTCACTGGAGCAACAGTAGACTCTGGAGGACCTGAAGAAGTGGCAGCCCCAGCAACAGATGTGGTAGCAGCAGCAGGAGTGGCCTCAGCGCCACGAGCAGGAGAGTCAAGGAGGTCATTGATATCCTCATCGTCCATCTCCTCATCCTCAAAAACAGGAGGAGGGACCTCAACACCAATGACACGAGCAATCCGACACAGAATCTCCTCGGAACGAGCGTACCGAGACTCGAGACGACGAACGTCACGAGCAAGACTCTCAAGAGTGGTGGGAGGTGTGGAAGCAGCAGCTGCAGAAGAAGTGCCCTGAGAAGCTGAAGGAGTCGTCTGTTGCACGTGACGGAGTGCCGTAAGAGATTTCTTTACGGCCGTCGCGTTCAGTGGAGGACCAAGGGGACGCTCATCGTCAGGAGGCAAAGGCACGCGAAAATGACGGAACACCAAATTCAACAGACAAGGATAAGGGATATGCGCAGATTTAGTGGTCTTGCGAATACACTCAAAAGAGTCCATCTTATCGAGTATAACGCGAGCCCAATTAATCTCACAACCCAAGAATAGAGCGTAAATCAACTTTAGGAACGGCTGGGATGGCAGAGAAGATGAGCCGTACTTGGAAAGCAAGCACGACTTCAGAATGAGATTGAGGACCCATGCATTTGGCTTGAATGATTTAGATGGAACACCAATGAAAGCTGGAGGGATCACATGGAAGATATCAGCTAGAACAGACTGATCCAAAGAGGAGATATCATCAACAGAAATGTCTGACGGGAGGAGACCAGACGACGAACAGCCAAGCAATTCCCCCAAGATTTCTGTCATGAGGACTATAGGAGTCCCCAAGACAGTAGTCTCGATGGAGTGGCTCTCATCGTAGTGGCCCTGGACACGATTTGCATAGAATAGTTTGACCAGGCGAGGATAGGGTGGAGGGTTCGCCTTAGGGTCGAAGCGAAGGTAGTCTATGAGCCCACTATAGGATAGGAGATCAGCTAAGCCAAGGAAGTCGAAAAACTGAACATAGTGCTCCAATAGCATCGGGCAGTGCTCAATACGGTTGTAGGCCGCTAGACACATAGGGTCGTCGCGACACAACGATATGTCAACACCACCAGCTGGCATTGGGGCCTTTCCCTTAGGCTGTCGAGTCCTAGGGCGAGGTGGAGGAGTGGATTCCCTATGGCCAGACTCATCCTCGGGTCTAAACTCAGTGTCAGAATCAGGAGGAGTGGAGGGGGTATGGAGTATAGGCTTTCTAGACTTAGAATGTTTACCGGGTTTGACGGTCGCCGTCCTCTGCTTCTTCAGAGGAGGCGAAGACGGAGAAGCCTGGGTTGATTTAGCACGGCGTTTGGGTTTAGACGGATTCCTAGGGTTAGAAGGCCCTACGGTCATCGGGGATGCCCCAGAGGGAGTGATAGGAATCTTCGTTTTTGCCATTATCGTGGCACAACGAGTACAAACAAACGAAGCAACACAAACCCTAGAGCTGAAAAAAAATCGAAATGATCAAACCCTAGATGCGAAATCAACAAGCCCTAGGAGATGAAATCGACCTAGATTAAACCCTAGAATAGGAATCGAGACCTAGGAGGAGGAGATATACCTAGGAGGAGTGATCGACGACGGCGGATGATCGGAAGATGGCCGGAGTTGATCGTAAGATGAAGAGACTCGAGCGGGGTTGGGGGGTTTCGAGCTGGAGAAGATGGAGCAACCGACTAAAATGAAAAAAGAATCGATTAGATTGAACTTAAGTCGGTCGAAATCGCGAAATGACGTGACTGCCCCTGAGCACTTAGTCGGTCTAAGTTCAAACGATGACCGACTAGATGACGATCTAGTCGGTCGGTTAACGAGCTTGAACCGACTAAAAGTGAAACAGAGACAAATCGAAGATTCCATGAATGAGAATTAGTCGGTCTACGTTCAAAGACTGACCGACTAGATCTAAATCTAGTCGGTCGGTAAGTAAACTTGAACCGACTAAAAGATCTAAGCTGGAGAGGAAATCCTAATAGCTTGAGTTAGTCGGTCTAAGTTCTTTTAATAACCGACTAGATACGGATCTAGTCGGTTGGTGATTGAGCTGATACCGACTAAAGGAGTTCAAAATTTTAGAGATAGAGCTAGTCGGTCTGAGTTCATTAGCTGACCGACTAGATGCAAATCTAGTCGGTTGGTTGATGAACTGAGACCGACTAGATGAGTCCAAAAATTGTCAATTAAGTTCTCTTCTCAATACACTTGGACGATACATCGCAATTCTCTCAAAAATCATCTAAACCACCCCATTAAACATAGAAATCTCAAATACGACATTCAAACATGAATTCGAGCAAAAATTCAAAATATCACATAAGATCCCGAAAAATCCAATAAGTCTAGCATAAACGAAATATAGCGAAATATAATAGCATGCAAGATTATTGAATGAAACATGAATCCTATATCTCGGATTCACCCATAATCCCCAATTCTCGACGCAATCGCACAAAGGAGTCCTCCTTTAGGGGTTTCGTGAAAATATCGGCGATTTGCTTTTGGGTTTCAACGTACACTAAAATGATGTCCTTTTTAGCAACATGATCAACTAAAAAGTGGTGTCGGACATCTATGTGTTTCGAACGGGAATGGTGTACCGGGTTCTTGGAAAGACATATTGCACTTTGGTTGTCAACCATGATAGGGCAAGTATCACAGTGTATACCAAAGTCTTTAAGTGTGTGTCTCATCCAAAGAACTTGAGCACACGCAGCACTGGCGGCAATATATTCCGCCTCGGTGGTTGAAAGTGATACCGAATTTTGCTTTTTGGAAAACCAAGAGACAAGGGAATTTCCTATAAAATGGCAAGTGCCACTAGTACTCTTCCTGTCGGATTTGCATCCCGTATAATCAGCGTCACTATATGAGACTAACTCATATGTGCTAGATTTCAGATAAAGTAATCCAAAATCTAAAGTGTAACTTAGATAGCGAAAAATACGTTTTACCGCTACTAAGTGAGAATCCTTAGGTTGTGACTGATAACAAGCATAAATACACACGGCAAACATGATATCGGGCCTACTAGCGGTAAGATAAAGTAAACTACCTATCATACCTCGATATAGACGAATGTCTACATCTTTTCCGCCCGTATCTTTATCAAGATGCGTTGTAGTGCTCATAGGAGTCTTTTTCCCGGAGGCACTCTCCATTCCAAATCGCTTTAGCAACTCCACCGTATACTTCGTTTGATGGATGAAGATTGCATCGTCCATTTGGCGAATTTGGAGACCTAAGAAATACTTGAGCTCACCCATGTGGCTCATCTCAAATTGTTCCTTCATCACATTAGAAAACTCTTCGCAAAGAGCAAAGTTAGTAGCACCGAAAATGATATCATCAACATAAATTTGAACTAAAATTATATCATTATTCGAATGCTTAACAAAAAGTGTTGAATCGGCTTCGCCCATTTTAAAATTCAAATCCAAAAGAAAATTCTTTAGGCGATCATACCAAGCTCGAGGAGCTTGTCTCAAACCGTAAAGAGATTTCTTTAGTTTAAAAACATGATTTGGAAAATTTTCATTTACGAAGCCCCGGAGGTTGAGAAACGTAAACTTCCTCAACAACATCTCCGTTTAAAAATGCACTTTTAACATCCATTTGAAATAATTTGAAATTTTTATGGCATGCAAAAGACAATAACAATCTAATTGATTCTAATCTAGCTACCGGAGCGAAGGATTCTTCGAAATCAATACCTTCCTCTTGTCGATAGCCTTGAGCTACTAACCGAGCTTTGTTCCGGACGACGACTTGAGGTGATCACAAGGAACAAAGCAAGGTTAGTAGCTCAAGGCTACCGGCAAGAGGAAGGTATTGATTTCGAAGAATCTTTTACCCCCTAGCTAGATTAGAAGCTATTAGGTTGCTTTTATCTTTTGCATCCCATAAGAATTTTAAACTATTTCAAATGGATGTTAAAAGTGCTTTTTTGAATGGGTTTGTCAATGAAGAAGTTTATGTTTCACAACCTCCCGGTTTTATTCATGAAAAATTTCCAAATCATGTTTTCAAACTTAAGAAAGCGTTGTATGGGTTGAGACAAGCTCCTAGAGCTTGGTATTATCGACTCAAGACCTTTCTTTTAAATTTAGGTTTTAAAATGGGAGAAGTTGATTCTACACTCTTCATTAAAGATTATGAAAATGACATTATCTTAATTCAAGTTTATGTAGACGATATAATTTTTGGTTCTACTAACTTTAATCTTTGTCAAGAATTTTCTAAGTCAATGAAGGATGAATTCGAGATAGGCCACATGGGAGAGCTCACCTATTTCCTTGTACTGCAAATTCGACAAATGGAGAATAGCACCTTCATACATCAGACAAAAGTACACAGGGGAGCTTATAAAGCGATTCGGGATGGAATCGTCGTCAAGCAAACGGACTCCCATGAGTACTACTACACACCTTCACAAAGATGAAAACGGAAAAGATGTAGACGTTCGTCTATATCGAGGTATGATCGGTAGCTTACTTTACTTAACCGCTAATAGACCCGATATCATGTTTTCTGTATGCTTGTGTGCTAGATATCAAGCTAGATCTAAGGAGTAACCGCTAATAGGCCCGATATCATGTTTTCTGTATGCTTGTGTGCTAGATATCAAGCTAGATCTAAGGAGTAACACTTGATTACGGTTAAACGAATATTTCATTATCTCAATCAGTCTCTAGATTATGGGTTACTTTACCCTAAATCTAGCACATATGAGTTAATCTCATATAGTGATGCCGACTTTGCCGAATGCAAGTCCGACAGGAAAAGTACTAGTGGCACTTGTCATTTTCTAGGAAATTCCTTAGTTTCTTGGTTTTCTAAGAAACAGAATTCGGTGTCATTGTCCACGACTGAAGCGGAATATATTGCCTCGGATCTTGCATGTGCACAAGTTCTTTGGATGAGACACACTCTTATAGACTATGGTGTCAACGGTGATACTTGCTCGATCATGGTTGATAACCAAAGTGCCATATGTCTTTCCAAGAATCCGGTACACCACTCCCGTACCAAACACATAGACGTGAGACGACATTTTATAAATGATCATGTAGCTAAGAAGGACATCATCTTAGAGTACATTGAAACCCAAAAACAAATTGCCGACATCTTCACAAAACCTCTTAAAGAAGATTCATTTGTGAGGTTGCGTGGAGAATTAGGAATTATGGGTGAATCTGAAATCTAGAAGCTCAATATACATGTTATGACACCTTTTGAGCTCATGTCATCATATTGTCTTTCTTCCTTTGATATATGCTACATATGTGTTTAAGAAAGGCAATTGCGATTTATGCGATTTCATGATTTCTTTGAGATTGTTCTTAGAGATTTGTGTTTCGATCGATTTATCGTATTATATTGGTTTTATGATGAGTTTGTGTTTAGAGTATAGGTCCTAGGATGAGTGTTCTTATTCTCTGGATTTGTATCTCACTGTTTATTTTTGGACCAGGACAGACGACAGTCTTTCCTTCGATAGTCGACTACCCTACTCTATCACATCTGTCTGAGAATTTGTTTCTTTCGCACAGACGACTGATGACTGTTTTTCAGTCGACTGTTATTTTAACAGGCGACTGAACTTTAGTCATCAGGCGACTGTTCTCTTTGTCGAAATTCTACAGAGCTCTCTGTCTTTTTGATGAAGTTTATTGATTCTCGGTCAGTCGACTGATGTGTATAGTACAGTCGACTGTCCTTCAGACAGACGACTGTATTTTACTCAACAGTCCACTGTCTGTCTTCCTGAGACTAATTCTTATCACTTCATCCAGTCGACTGACTTTTGTTCATCAGTCGACTGTCTACTGTTCGTGACGGTTCACTGCTTTGATCCGAGCCGTCGATTTTTTGATCCAACGGCCCAGATTTATTCCCTCTTTCATATATACTTCGAGACAGTTCATTTCGACACTTGCGTTTATCTCACCTCCGATTGAACCGCTTCGACTTCCCGCTCTTTTTCTCTGTCGTCGCCGTCGATCTCCTCCTCCCCGCTCGTCGATTGCTTCGTCTTTGCATCTTCATATCCTCTCGACTTGGTTTGTCTTTCCTTCTCAAGTCTGTCGTTTGATTTTTGTCTTTCGATTTCATCGCTTGTCATTTCTATCTCGTTCGATTGACTGACTCCATGGCACCCAAGACCAAGAGTAAGGGGAAGATCATGGCTTCTAAGAAACCTAGGGCTCCTAGGAAACCTATAGCCAAGAACAAAAAGCCCTACAAAGCTCGTACCAAACAAGCCGATTCTCCCTCGCTTTCTGTTCCGCGTGGATATTCTCTTTCAGCGTCTTCTTCCAAAGCTCATCCCCTGATCAAGCGTCAGTGGAAGCCCATTGGTGTTACCATCAATGAGCATACTGCTGTCGCTCCCCATTAGTCTTCTTCTGATTCGAGCTCTGGAGACGAGTCTCTTGTTGTGCCCCCTACTGATCCCCTTGTTCCTCTTTGCCGAGATGATCTTTGCTTGGTAAAATTCCACTCTCTCTTAGGGATCAAGCTTTTTAGGGAGCGATACATCATTTTCCATGCATTTACTGCTGAGAGACTTTCAGACATTCTATCTGCTACCCTCTTGGTCGATCTGTTTCGCTTCTCTCAGAGTGAGTCCCCTCGAGCCTATCCATTTCTGGTGAAGCTCTTCTATGCTAACCGCATTCGCGGTGAGTATTCTACCACCAGTGTTCTTGACACTGTTGTTCAGGGAACCCACATCCAGATTACTCCCACTCTATTAGGGACCATTCTTAGGATTCCCTCTACCGGTTCTCTTCCTTCAGATATTTCCATTTCTGAGATTGACGAGCTTGACCAGTCTGTTCTTCGAGATATGTTTCGTGAGATACCTTTAGCCCTGGATTCTGGTGTCAGGTCATCTATGTTTTCGGCTAGAGATTGGGCAGTTCACCTAGTGGTGAAGTCTAACATCCTGCCGAGGTATGGATCATCTGACCAGCCTTCTCAGGATATTCTGAAGTGTATGTATGCGATTTTCTCTGGGATGTCCGTGAATTGGGCCGGTGTCCTCTTTGACAGGATGGACAAGGTCGAGTTTACTTCTTCCTCCGCTCACATTCCATACGGTGGTCTTTTGACTCTTGTCTTCCGACATTTTGTTGTTGATTTGTCTCGCTACGAGCCCATGCCTTTTGCTACTCTCCTCGATGCATCTGCAAAGTCGAAGTCTTCTTCGGCTCTGCAGGCTGCCTCGAAGAAGAGGAAATCCACATCAGCTCCGTCCTCCTCCACTGTTCCTCCAGCTGACCAGCCTTCCACCTCAACTCCACCATCTCGTGATATTCTTTTTGAGATGGTCTCTGGACTTTACATGTTGATGTCTCTTTCCTTCCTCCATCAGGGAATACCCTTTCCTGAGGATCTGAGACAGTTTGTTCCCCAGCCTCATGTGCCTCCTCAGCCCACTGATGTCGTTGAGCATCCTGGTGTAGCTTCTACTCAAGATTCTACTGATGCTGCTGCTATTGCTCCTTCTGACCCTCCTCCAGAGGATACACCTACTGTCACAGAGCCTGCTTCTTCTTCTGCAGCCCCTGGAGACGCTCACTCTTAGATATGTGTTTGTGTGGTGTTAGCTTGTTGATGGTTGTACTTTGATGTTGTGATGGATATTTTGATACTGATGTATGCTGGTGTTATGATAGATACTTGATGTGATATGTACTTTTGGCATCATGATGTATTTTTTGTGATCTTGATGTATGTATTTTGGTTGGACATGTTGATGTCCGTATGCTATGTACTTACATACTTTGTTTTATATATATATATATATATATATATATATATATATATATATATATATATATATATATATATATATATATATATATATATATATATATATATATATATATATATATATATATATATATATATATATATATGATGTTGCTGATTAATCATGTGTCACACCTCGTATAATTGATTGTAATATCTGTATGATGTTTGCCATATTGTCTCCAAGAGTGCTTTATTCACTTATGATGTGCTTGTGAGACAATATAGGATTTGATATTGACTTATTCATGTTATCTCTGATGTGATGAATTTTTGAAACTATTTTTCATTTCGTCTATCTATAATGTTGATATTGGACTTCTATTCCTCTATTCACATGAGTATATGATGTGCTTTTATGAGATTTTTGATTCCGTATATCTTTATACTCCTTGATTGTTGTTAGTTAGTATTTAGCACGATTATTGTTGTTGTTATTTACTCCCACCTTTTTGGATAATGCCATAGGGGGAGAGAAATAAACATACAAGATTCATAATGAATGTGCTAAGTATGTTCTAACACTTTGAATCTAAGATTAAAGTTGCCTTAGATTCAGGGGGAGTAAGATTACATTGAATAGGGATTTTAATTCCTAGATTTCTTGATTTAAAATCATACGTATCTTACTCATTTGCTTCAATTGATATGTAGATGCCCTAATATTTGTTAACTAACTTGATTGGCATCTATGTAGGGGGAGTAAGTTTTCGTTAGCACAATTATTTATCTTTTTGTTTATGTTTGTTTGTCATCATCAAAAAGGGGGAGAATGTTGAGTATTGGACTTTTCCCTGCTTGGTGTTAATGATGAACAAACATAAATACTTGTGACTAATCCCCTATTTTGCAGTTAATCCATTACCTAAGCTAATTATGAGGATCTACTTGCAATGGATGACACTCAAAGTTGATTGATGGCAAATGACATGGATTGGATGATCGTAGATGATGATTGAAGCTCCATGAAGTTTTCAAGCTCATACAATGGATAGAAGAGAGAATTCGTCAATGTAATTTTCTATTATCTCTTCTAGTATGTAGCTTAGAAGTAGAACATTGATGGAGAACTCACACACATCATCATTTCTGTCTTAGGACTTTATTAGATCATTTGTCCTTTGACCCCAATCCATTTCTTTTGTGATTGTGCTTGGATTGTTTATAACAGTCGACTGCTGAACGTTTTACAGTCATCTGTCTCAAAAACAGTCGACTGTATTTTGTTCTACAGTCGCCTGTTATGCACAAACTTTTAACAATCTAGTTTTGGGCCTTCCTGTTTATTTCGCACAGGCTACTGATGAACGATTCATAGGCACCTATCCTTGTGACAGTCGACTGTGTTTTGTATATCAGTCGCATGTCTATCTTTTGCCCAAAACTTCGTTGATCTGACTTTTCGGCCAGTCGACTATTATTGTATATATAGTCGACTGTACCTTGGATTAGTCGACTGTGTATGTTACAACAGTCGTCTGTCTGTGAGCCAACTTATTGACTCTGCTCTCTGGAAATTCTCAGGGTATTTGACAGTCGTCTGTATAAGGATTTACAGTCGCCTGTTCTGATTAACAGTCAACTGTATTATCTGCATCAGTCATCTGTCCAGTTATCTTACATGATTTCCAGATTTCATTCTGCTTACCTTCTCTCGGCCAGTCGCCTGTAGAAGGATTTACAGTCGCCTGCTGGTTTAACAGTCGACTGTCTTTGCTTCATCAGTCGACTGTCCATGTGGTAAGTTACGGTTATGAATTCTTACCTACCCTTGCTGACTGTGCAATAGTCGACTGTGGTTTCTTCAACAGTCGACTGTCGCGAGTTCAGATTCTATCCGTTGAGAATTTTCTCACGGATTCCAAAAGAGTTTTTGCCTAAACTGTTTTGTGGATTTGAGAAACCTATAAATGGGGCTTCTACTGTTCCATTGAGAGGTTACCAATTCTTCCAAGTTTTCATCTCAAGCTTTCATTCTAAAGTTTAAAGCTCTCAAATCCAAAGCCCTAAGAATTCCAAATCTTTGATCTCTTGCTCTCCAACCTAGAACCAAAGAGTGATCCTCTAGGAAATTGGTGCATTCAAGAGAAAGGGATTTCTCCTCTCTTTCAAGAGAGTCTTCAACACACAACACCCCACTCCTTCAAGTTCAACTTCAAGGCATAGGTGATTGTAAGTGTTGCTTTCAGATTTCATTATTTTCGTATATTGAATTTGCTTTCGGGTTGTGAGAGCGGTTTGCTTGCTCCCAAGTTGTGGGAGTCAAGGACATCGATTGTATTCGATTTCACTTGTAGGGTTGCTACAAGCGGGTTTTTAAGGAAACCTCAAGTTAGGGTTCTAACTTAAGTAGCCGGAGGTATCCGGGTGGAAGGGACATAGGATTACCGGGAACAAGTCGGGAAGTGACTTGGGTAATCCGAACCCTAGAAACATAATTGTGTTTGCATTTGTTTCTTATTTGGGTTCAAATCTAATTCTGCACTTTATTGTTGGTTGGTATTTTAATTTGGTGTAACAATCGTTTTAAATTGCTTAAACACTATTCAACCCCCTTCTAGTGTTTCTCCATAGACAGGATCCCTACATTGGTATCAACACGAGCTTATATCATACAATAACGATGACATTCAACGCTTCATCTGTGTCTCATGAAGAAGTTCTATCTACCGTTCGACCCCTGCCCTTCAACGAAACCAACTACCCAAGTTGGAAGATCGGGATGATGATCTACTTGGAGGGTCAAGACCTATGTGGCATCACGGAGTCACCTTTTGAGAAGCCTACTACACCCGCGGCCTCAAGGACAAAGGCGGAGAAGGACTCTATCAAATACAATGCGAGGGCTATGAACGCATTCCATTGTGTCCTTAATCCAAATGAGTTCAACCGCATCTCCATGTGCAAATCGGCTAACGAAATTTGGCATATCTTGGAGATTACTTATGAAGGGGCGTCCAAGGTAAAGAAATCTAAACAAAGTGTGTTTAGATATAAATATGAGATGTTTCAGATGCAGGAAGGAGAAAGCATCTTGGAAATGTTCACAAGGTTCACAAACATCGTGAATGCTTTGGAAGGACTTGGGAAGGTTGTCACGGCCCGCTTCCCATTGCCCTTGGGAGCGAGAACGTGGACGGGTCCACATGTGCTTAAAACAAAGAAGAAGTACTTTTTTCTCTCTTCTTTGACTTAAGCACAATACGCGTCTGTGTTTTAAACATTACAGGTTCTTGCATGCGAACTTAGAATAATGCAGATTATTATTATTACAAAGTCAATGTCCAGAATATTTGTACTCAAATAAGGCCTATCCTGGCCATTACAACAGTTACACGGAATGAAAATACCCCTGAATGAAATACAACAACAACAAATATTAAATTATTGTGGAGTGGTGAAGGCACGCCGTTCCTCAGCGGGGGATCTCTGCGTCAGGGTACCCCTGGTCAACCTGCTCAGTCTTAAAGTATACTCATCTATCTCAAACCTGACGTAAATTTTATAATATAAAGACAAGAAAATATACGTCAGAGATTGTCGCTATATAGTTTCGCAAAGCTTTGAAGACGGGCAATACAATATGCCACAATAAGGAAAAGTGTAGCAGTGTAAGAAAATGTGCGAGCACGGCAAAGTGTGTTGGCCTAGTTAGTCTACTAACTAGGTCGTACGATTTAATTTTGATGATGACAAATACGTCATGTGTGACTAACATCTTTCATTTAAGTGATTTCAGGGGGAAAGTGCAAAATAAATCTTATTTGCAAGAGAGAGCGATTGTACGTGGATATTGGTGCAAAAAGGAAATTCAAATGATTCTACAGTATCTATATTCGGATTCAAATGAAGACTTGAATTGGTCAAGTAACTGATTGGATACTCAAGGGATTTTCTACTTGAATTCGAACTCCATGTTCTCATCCAAACACAACCCACTTGGTCTCCTATTCAATCTCCTATTCAGCCTCATCCAGAAACACTCAAAATAAAAACCACTATCCCATTATCACGCAAAAAAGGCTACAGAAGATAATATAGTTATGTGATTTTTTTCGAAATCAAAAACACCTTTCCACTGCCGCATGATCTCTCCCAAATTAATAACCCCAGCCGAATTTTTTGAAGGCAGCAACACATATTTCAAAGCACAAATCTTTTACGGTTGCATCTTTCAAATTAATCACAAATCAAAAATAAAAGTGGCCATTTCTTTTGATCATTTATCACCAATTCAAGTGGCCATTTTCTTTTGATCATTAACCATTTTTGTGCGCTTCCTCAACAAAAGAACGCACCGAGAATTTATTTTCTGCCGTGTGTTATTTTTTGTGGCTCCTGTCAAAATAACGCAAGAAATTTTATTTCTTGTGTTCTTCCTTTTTTTGTGGCGCTTCCTATCGCACGCAAACGTTTTTATTTTGGGGATTATTTGTTGCGCCTTTTTCTATCAATAACAAGCTTCTTCTTACAAGTTGCCGTAGATTTCATTCTCCAAACTCACGGATTGTGCAAGGGCAGATTTCAAGTGCAGATTCTAGATTCGCGCGTTCGGCTTCGTACGCTCATATCTCCTGATCCAGACATCGGATCGACTCGCCGTTTGCACCCACGCGATCACATATTCATGCCCTTCGCAACGGTGATAGTGTTCTTTGCTCAGTCCTCAGGGTTATACACAGTTCGGACATTTTTCTACAGATCAGCCACAGCAGAATTCAGATTCGTGCCTTCCGAAGACTATATCTTCCAATCCAGACATCGGATCCGCGAACCGTTTGTGTCCACGCGATCACAATCTCACAAAATTTATCACGGTGGTATTCCTATGATTTTTCACCGCAGTATTAAAGCTATTTGAATCTGTTTTTATTATGGGATTGTATTGTGAATAGCTTTACTCTAAAGCTATATATGCGTGTTAACTCTTGAACTATATCTGTGTATGGTGAGATCACTACCCTAAGTGTGTTCAGTTTTATTGAGTGAAATCCTCATAGGTCTTGGGGTCGGAGTTTTGGCGGTGAGCCACTCCATTAAAAAACATCTGTGTCTGATTATCTCTGTGATTGAGATTGTTTTTAAATTTGTGCCACACACCCTATTCACCCCCTCGAGGGTGTTTTTCAATTGGTATCAAAGCAGGATTCCTTTTAGACTCAAAGTCTAGTGGAATTTCGATCCTATGGCACAAATTCCGCACACATACTCATATGACACGCACAATCAAAGATAAGGACAGTCGTATCTTAGATCACCTCTATTTGATGGTACGAACTATAGTTACTGGAAACAACGCATGTCCATACACATCAAGGGTATCGATATGGCATTATGGAAAATAATCAGTGAAGGCTTTACACTATTTGATGAACCCACTCCTGAGCAGTAAGAAGAAAATTCTCGGTTATAAAATCTAAACTTTAAGGCCATGAGCATTTTGTATTGTGGTCTTAGTAAAACTGAATTTAACCGCATTAGTTCTTGTTCTACTGCTAAGGATATTTGGACGAGACTTGAAGTAACTCATGAGGGAACTAGTGAAGTTAAGAACACTCGTATTAGAATGTTATTACAGAAATATGAAAATTTTGCTATGATACCTAATGAGTCTATTGATGCTATGTTTTCTCATTTTGCAGATATCATCAATCCATTGAAATCCTTATGGAAGGATATCCCAGAGGAAGATCTGGTTGGAAAGATTTTTTACTCTTTATCTGGCGATTGGATTCAAAGGAGGACGGTGATTGAATAAGCACATGATTTGGCAGATATCAGTTTCGAGTAGTTAATGGGAAAATTAATGGCTTATGAGGTTCAATTGAAGATGGCCAATGATAGCACACCAAAGATGGAAGAGAAATCTAAGAAGGAGGAAACAAAGGAAAAGAACATAGCTTTTCAAGTCTCCAAAATGATCAAGGAGGAGATGAATGAATCAGACGATCAAAGCATGGCTTTTGTTACAAGGAAATTTGTGAAATTCATGAAAAACAACAAAAGAAGGACATGAAGCATTTGGGGAACCAAGAAAAATGAAGGAAATGATGAAGAAAGTTATTTTCAGATGCAACAAGAGAGGGCACATGAAAGCAGAATGTCCACTTCTGAAAGGAAAATGAAAGGAAAAGAATGGTGATGGAGAAAAGAGGACATCAAAGCGAGGAATGGTGGCTACGTGGGGAGAAAGTGACGCAGAGGAGCTCTCCATAGATGATGACTGGAACGACAACGCTAGAACTTGCTTTATGGCTGGAAACGAAAAGGTAAAAATTAGCTCTCTTGTTCAAAGCTTTGATGATGAAATGAATATTAGCGATGATATGTTTTCTATCATGGATGAAGCTTATGAATTTCTTGTAGAACTACTTCACGAAATGGGTCCTAAATTCCTTAAACTAAAAAAGGTTTGTGATTCATTAAAAGAGGAACTAGGGAGCATGTCAAGAGAGAGAGAGAGAGAGAGAGAGAGAGAGAGAGAGAGAGAGAGAGAGAGAGAGAGAGAGAGAGAGAGAGAGAGAAATGAGCTATTTGTTACGTGGAAAGAACAAAAGGAAGTAATATACAATTTTGATGAAACCCAATTAGAAACAAAAACCTTAGAGCTAGAAAATACAAATAAAAAATGGCTACGTTTGTGCCGGCCCATATCCCTTACTACCGGTATTTTAGTGTAAATACTTTCAAAACATTTTTAATAAGATCTTTAAACTAATTAAGTTTTTAATTTGTATGTTCACTAGTTACTCTTACCTTTACTAATCACTTTTATCAATTATCAGTTACTTTTAGTAATTACATTTTTACCAATTACTAATTACCTTCAATACTTTTCCAAATTATTACCATCAATTACAAATGACCTTTACAAATTACTTTTACCATTTACTATATAACATTTACTCATTACTCATTATACTTTCTAATTTTAACTAATTACTTTAACTAATCATCATTATTTTTGATAATATACTTCACTCTATATAATTCATTTTAATCCCTAGCCAACTTACTTTCCCTATTTATCTTTAATCTAATCACCCACCCACCTATACGGTGGATCTACCTCTAGTCAAACAACCAACCACCCTCCAACATCTCCCCGACAACCCTTAATTCATTTACGTATACAAATTCTGTTAGGCAACCCCTCAAATAATTCATACACATATTTCCCTATATCAGTCCCTTCCCCCTCATGGTAAACACACAAACAACCCATCAACCCCTACCAGCCAACTATCCATCTCCCCACAAATTTTAACTCCCAACTTCCCCATCAATCTGTCCCCTGCCAATTCCTCTTAAGGCAACGTCTTCTCCCCCTGCAAAACAAACTGCAAACCCATCAAGCACATTCCCAAAATCTTTTCCAAATCAGTTTCTGATCAACAAATTCCCCTACAAACAAATCACCCAAACCATCCACCAATTTTCCCAAAACAGAATCAACCCTCAATTCATTCTTCCCAAAAACCTTCACCAGATACAAATCAAATCCCCAAACTCAACTGAAAGGGGAAAACAAAGAAGAGCAAATTTGAAACAATTTCAAATTTCAAAAAAATCTTAAAAAACAACCTCAGATCCATCTCCAATCTCCTCCCTCTTCTTCCCGAAACTCCCCTCACCTGGGCACCCTCGCGCGCATCGCCCAGCACATTGCCGCGCCGCCTGCTGCTCCGCCCCCGTGCACGTGCACCGCCAGCAGCCGCCAGGCGCGCCGCCTGGGCTGCTGCGCCGCCGCCTGGCCGGAGGGCCACCCCGCCAGCCGCCGAGCTCCTCTCCCCTCGGTGCGTGCGTGAGTCCGAGTCCCTTCCCCTGCGTGAGTGTCATCCTTGCTGCAAGCTTTACAAACAAAAAAAAGAATGAAAGAGGAAAGTAAAGAGGACAGTATGAAGAAGAGAAAGTCAGAATTAATAAAGAATAGAGAAGGTAAGAAGACAGCCTAGCTATTATAGAGAAGAGAGAAATAGACTTAATAAAGAATAGAGAAGGGGACAGCCTTGATAGAAGAGTTTGGCAGATTGCAAGTTAAAATAGAGAGAGAGTTGATATTTTAAGAAATTAAAGAGGGGTGACAGTGCTATTAAAATGAAGGGTTATGTTAATTTGTGTAGGGGTAGGTGATAGTAGGTGGGGGGTATTAAACGTAACGTTAACATGGTAATAGCGTACCATTAGCTTAAGTTAGGATTAGTATTAATATGTTGTTAGTAAAACTGGTTAGAATTAATCTTATAGTATGATTATTAACTGTTAAATAGTGTTAGGATAACATTAGAGATTAAAATATGGCTTACCATGTTAATATAAGACTGATATAATATATTATAGACATCACACTAGCCAGAGAACCCAATAAAATCAGACGAACCCGTTTTAGAGATTATTTTAATATTGTGTTTATTCACGAAAACTCTAATTCATTGATTTGTTTAACCGAAACAGAAAACCGGACATACTGACACGTAGTACTCGTCGAGACGAACCCAATGGCACCAAAATCGCTGAAATCAGGCAAGTATGCAATTTATAATGAATTTTTGAAGGTAAATGCTCCTTTAGCCTTTTGTATGTAAAGTTGCATAACTCAAAACCTGCACATGAAATGACGCGTGAAACCACTCCCACGACATCCGTGGCTAAAAATGTGATCCAACGGCATATAGTTTGACATATCTTATTTTAGAACAATAGCATAGAAAATTAGTTTCCATGTCGTATTCGTTAAATTCTCATACTCAGCACTTTAGTTAAATTGTTGTAAATGTTGCTCGATACTCTCGTAACCAAGGAAAAAAATGTATAAAAGTAAATGATTATGTTATTAAATTGTTGCATGTCTTGGAATGATTATCAAATGTGTGACATCATGAAATCGTGCGCCTCGAAGGCGAGATCGTGACTTTCGTGATGTCATGTGAGTTGACAATTCGTGCTTGTAATTCGTGAATTAGGATGGCTCATGTTCCAGCACATTTTGGTGTGGGGTTAGGGTTGAGTGGCTACTAGGCTTATGACGGGGTACTCTCTTCAAGGGCACCATCCGTATGCGGTGGGTTAGCGCCAAACATGGTAAGCCCCCGTGTGAAGAACGACCCACTCATCACGACCTAAAGGCGAGAACCCTAAGCATGATAGAAAGCATTGCATTGTAATTGTAACAATCATTGACACTTGCTCGCACATTAAGATTGCCATGTTTATAGTGCTTACTTTATTCGTTAAAACTATCATGTCATAACTGCTCACCTTACTTGTTAAACTGCTTAGAACTGCATGCTAGGATGTATTTACTTTAAAATCAGCATGTCTAAACTTTATTGTTATCTCGTTTAATTTATAATTGCCTCTTAAATCCAGTATAAATTTGTATATCTTGCCTTGGGTTCTAACATCTACTTGCAGACCCTTACTGACATACATTCATGTTTTTGGATGTATGTCAGTTCCCGAGCTATAGCGCCAGGAGGACTAGTTGAGATAGCTAAACCAGTGGACCAAGACTTGTTGACCTAGTGAAAATTTCATTCCACTTCTTTTCATTCATTATACGGGTCATAAGACCTACTATTCTTTTCTGCTTGTTGTAATTCCGTTGAGACATTTGAGTTTGTAATAATGTTTTACTTATCTGTGTTGTTTTTAAGTAATGCAAGCAAGAACCTGCAGTTTTTCACACAAATGCTTATTGTGTTAAGTCAAGGAGGAAAGAAAAGCAAAAGTACCTCCTTCTGACTTGTACAAGCGGGCCTGTTCGCGTACTTGCTCCCAAGTCTAATGGGAAGCGAGGTGTGACAGGTTTTAGTGGTGGCCCATGCAGGTCTATGCTCATGCAAAATACTTTAAAACAACATAGATAATATTACAATCTTAACTCTTAAACAACACCTTCCCTAGAATTTTCTACCTCAATTCATTAGAAAATCTTAGTCCTAAGATTCTTGATCCTTAGTCAACCAAATTAGTATACCCTTTATTTTAATCTCCCTTCCTTTTTATTCCACTTTATGACCTTAGGAATCTGTTGTAGTCTTTTCACAAGTCTTTTCCTACCCATGCTCACATTTGATCAACCTATTCCAATCCTTGCTGATCTTCCTGACAGCCAACGTTATCCTTTTGAATCATCCACATTACTATACTGGTTCTACTTTCGCTAATAATCTCCTTCGACGATAATCCAAGTAATCTTCGATATGAATAAAACCGTACAATTGATAAAGATTGATGAAAGTCATTAACAAAACCTAAAATTTTGAATTTTAGGATTTAACTAGTTAATAGGATAGATTAGTTGTTATATATATCTAATAAATAAATAAATAAAAACCTTTGTTGATGGCAGCATATAAATGTTAAGCTTCCTTCAATGGACCATGATCCGGTCAATGTGCTTGACTAAGTTTGTTGGATCACCCTAGTTAGACTGGGGGTCAATAATCCTGGCTTAGCCACTTCCCTGGCCGTGTCTGCTGGACCGCAAGGACGTGAATCATGATTATGTAACGCCATCGATCTTCTTCACTATATTGATGACCTTTCGATAGACCTTCTTTGAATCTCTCTATTTCTAGTTTGCTTGAATACTAGTTATGCCTATTTTAAGGAGGGTGGAATTCGAAATACCCAACCATCCTAAGTTCGAATTCCTCAACGGGAGCCGATCAGAAGGACCAGTGAAGTATCGAGCCAGACGCGACGTACAGGCTATTGCGTCTTGTTCATCCTCCTTGAACTCGTGTCTTGTACCTGAATTTCCTTGGGTTTGAATTCTTTCCCGCCTACGACCTCCCCTTCATTACTGCCTTTTGTCCTCATCCCCTCCTCGAGCCACGTTCCTGCCTGACCTACCCTACCCTATCATGACTTTCGGCACCCCCTTTAAACCCTTACCCAACATCTTTTTCCCCTTTCTAAACCCCCTCTCCTTCCTCACCATGTCATCCCACGGCTTCCCCTTCACCCTGACATCACCCTCTCATCCACCACGCCTCTCTCCCTGCCGAAACCTACCCACCTTTCCTCGAGCTCCTCCGGCCTCACCCGAAGCTCCACCCCACCCCGGAGGCTCCCGCCACGTCGAGCAGTCGCCGCTGTTGCCGCCATGGATCGAAAGCTGTCGATGGCCCATCGACGACCTCGGGGACTGTTGGGCTTATCGACAGCTCTCGCCGCCGCCCTCGCTATTGCCGTGTGGTTGGGATCTTGGGAAGTCGTCGTACTTGGTATTCTTTGGGGCTCCTTGTTCTGGTTCTTACCCCTTGAGCTGCCCCGCTTCAATCCTTCTTAGGGCCGCTCCTTCGTGTTTGTTGGTTCTTGAGTTTTTGGTCGCTGAATTGTTTAGGGCTGATGGTGATAACCGTAGATGTCGACCAATGGTATTGGCAAGGAGTATCATTGAGGATGAGTATCGGCTTGCTTTTGGCCTTATGTGTTGAAATTGGATGCCAGGCTTGTGCTCGGATTTGGGAGACATCTATGTTGCTGGGTTATTGTTGGATGTTATGGAGATTGCTGGAAGTAGTGGTAGCAATGATCTTGATCCTTGAGAGTTGGCCTTATATCTGCCCTTTGGTGTCGTTCTGGATATTGGCTTATAATTGGGTGGCATGGCAGATGATGTCTTTTGTGCTCGACTGGTTAAGTTGTAACAGCACGGATGCATTTGGATTAGTCCTCACGCTTTTGTATGTGATGGCAATGATTTACATGATTAAGACCCAGTAGTCATCCTTGACAGGAATTGAAATTTTAAACTTTATGTTCTTCCTTTTTATGTAGTTTAAGTATAGCTTGCTACTGACCTATGACCTCAGGTTCCAAGTTCGAACAGGTGTCATTATCATAATAGCTATCATTTTCATGTAATGCCATTATCTCATATTTTGGCTACTTTGATAGATCGGATGTAGCTATGGTAATGAAGACACTATAATTGATGCATTATGTTGATGGATAGTTATGTGGATTGATTGAAATTATTTAGAACAAGATACAATGGAAAATGGCAAGATTTGATGTAGTAGTTTGTTAAGTATGGTGAATAAATTTATGAGTTGTCACAAGGGAAGATGTGTTGGGAGCAGGACAATTATTGAAGGTAAATAGTGATGTATACTAGGCGTATTTGTAATGGTCGTCATACATTAGCAACTGGTGTATCATCATTATATTGATTGCTTGATATAAAGATAAGATTGGAATTGGGAGAGGTCATAATTGTAGTGTTACCAGTTAGGTTATGCAATGGACAATGTGATGATATATAATGGATAAGATCACTTGGGAGAATAAATAATTTTGGAGAATTTGGCTACAGAGGAACTATATATTAGAGATTTCACAGGAAATGTTACTGCTCTAATGTCAATGATAAGTGAAGGGTGAAGAAATTTGCAAATGATATTGATCGAAGATATTTAGTGTTTACCTTCAAAGGTTATTTTGTACAAAGTATTGATTATTTTAAAGCAAGAACCTTGAGTTAGATTTCGAACGATAAGGTCGGATCTGTAGCTAAGTTTTATGATATGCTTATAGTTGTAACATGATTCGGTGATGAGACGAGTAATGATGATATATTCTAGTAACACTGTTTGAGGTTATGGGTTTAGCAACCAGTATGTTAGAATATTGGGGTTGCAGTTGGGAGTACTTTATTATTTTCTCACCATTATCCTTGCACATCGCTGGTAGCCGTCGTTAGCTATTTTACTTGCATATTGACAATTAAGGCCATCGATGGTGCTTAGTCATCTAAACCTCTTGTTTTTGAAACTCAAATCTCAACTACATCAGTTGTATCACTTCCTGGCCAATTTTTGTTTCTTCGTCTTGTAGTATTTTAGATCATGGTGTACCTCGTAGAAACACGATGAGATGCATATGTATTATCGGTACCTCTTAATGAACTCAATCATTAGAAATTCCGAGGACGGAATTATTTTAAGTGGATAGGATGTGACGGCCCATATCCGTTACTACCCGTATTTTAGTGTAAATACTTTCAAAACATTTTTAATAAGATCTTTAAACTAATTAAGTTTTTAATTTGTATATTCACTAGTTACTCTTACCTTTACCAATCACTTTTATCAATTACCAGTTACTTTTAGAAATTACATTTTTACCAATTACTAATTACCTCCAATACTTTTCCAAATTATTATCATCAATTACTAATGACCTTTACAAATTACTTTTACCATTTACTATATAACATTTACTAATTACTCATTATACTTTCTAATTTTAACTAATTACTTTAACTAATCATCATTATTTTTGCTAATCTACTTCACTCTATATACTTTATTTTAATCCCTAGCCAACTTACTTTCCCTATTTATCTTTAATCTAATCACTCACCCACCTATACGGCGGATCTACCTCTAATCAAACAACCAACCACCCTCCAACATCTCCCCGACATCCCTTTATTCATTTACGTATACAAATTCTGTCAGGCAACCCCTCAAATAATTCATACACATATTTCCCTATATCAGTCCCTTCCCCCTTATGGCAAACACACAGACAACCCATCAACCCCTACCAGCCAACTATCCATCTCCCCACAAATTTTAACTCCCAACTTCCCCATCAATCTGTCCCCTGCCAATTCCTCTTAAGGCAACGTCTTCTCCCCATGCAAAACAAACTGCAAACCCATCAAGCACATTCCCAAAATCTTTTCCAACTCAGTTTCTGATCAACAAATTCCCCTACAAACAAATCACCCAAACCCTCCACCAATTTTCCCAAAATAGAATCAACCCTCAATTCATTCTTCCAAAAAACCTTCACCAGATACAAATCAAATCCCCAAACTCAACTAAAAGGGGAAAACAAAGAAGAGAAAATCTCAAACAATTTCAGATTTCAAAAAAAACCCAAAAAACAACCTCAGATCCATCTCCAATCTCCTCCCTCTTCTTCCCGAAACTCCCCTGACCTGGGCACCTTCGCGCGCGCCGCCCAGCACATCGCCGCGCTGCCAGCTGCTCTGCCTGCACGCGCGTGCACCGCCAGCAGCCACCAGGCATGCCGCCTGGGCTGCTGCGCTGCCGCCTGGCCAGAGGGCCACCCCGCCGGCCACCGAGCTCCTCTCCCCTCGGTGTGTGCGTGAGTCCGAGCCCCTTCCCCTGCGTGAGTGTCATCCTTGCTGCAAGCTTTAAAAACAAAAAAAGAATGAAAGAGGAAAGTAAAGAGGACAGTATGAAGAAGAGAAAGTCAGAATTAATAAAGAATAGAGAAGGTAAGAAGACAGCCTAACTATTATAGAGAAGAGAGAAATAGACTTAATAAAGAATAGAGAAGGGGACAGCCTTGATAGAAGAGTTTGGCAGGTTGCAAGTTAAAATAGAGAGAGAGTTGATATTTTAAGAAATTAAAGAGGGGTGACAGTGCTATTAAAATGAAGGGTTATGTTAATTTGTGTAGGGAGTAGGTGATAGTAGGTGGGAGGGTATTAAATGTAACGTTAACATGATAATAACATACCATTAGCTTAAGTTAGGATTAGTATTAATAGGTTGTTAGTAAAACTGGTTAGAATTAATCTGTTAGTATGCTTATTAACTGTTAAATAATGTTAGGATAACATTAGAGATAAAAATATGGCTTACCATGTTAATATAAGACTGATATAATACATTATAGACATCACACTAGCCAGAGAACCCAATAAAATCAGAAGAACCTGTTTTAGAGATTATTTTAATATTGTGTTTATTCACGAAAAATCTAATTCATTGATTTGTTTAACCGAAACAGAAAACCGGACATACCGACACGTAGTTCTCGTCGAGACGAACCCAACGGCACCAAAATCGCTAAAATCAGGCAAGTATGCAATTTATAATGAATTTTTGAATGTAAATGCTCCTTTAGCCTTTTGTATGTAAAGTTGCATAACTCAAAACCTGCACGTGAAATGACGCTTGAAACCACTCCCACGACATCCGTGGCTAAAAATGTGATCCAACGGCATATAGTTTGACATATCTTATTTTAGAACAATAGCACAGAAAATCAGTTTCCATGTCGTATACGTTAAATTCTCATACTCAGCACTTTTGTTAAATTGTTGTAAATGTTGCTCGGTACTCTCGTAACCATGGAAAAAGTTGTATAAAAGTAAATGATTATGTTATTAAATTGTTGCATGTCTTGGAATGATTATCAAATGTGTGACATCGTGAAATCGTGCGCCTCGAAGGCGAGATCGTGACTTTCGTGATGTCATGTGAGTTGACAATTCGTGCTTGTAATTCGTGAATTAGGCTGGCTCGTGTTCCAGCACATTTTGGGATGGGGTTAGGGTTGAGCGGCTACTAGGCGTATGACGGGGTACTCTCTTCAAGGGCACCACCCTTATGCGATGGGTTAGCGCCAAACACAGTAAGCCCCCGTGTGAAGAACGACCCACTCATCACGACCTAAAGGCGAGAACCCTATGCATGATAGAAAGCATTGCATTGTAATTGTAACAATCGTTTACACTTGCTCGCGCATTAAGATTGCCATATTTATAGTGCTTACTTTAATTCGTTAAAACTACCATGTCATAACTGCTTACCTTACTTGTTAAACTGCTTAGAACTGCATGCTAGGATGTATTTACTTTAAAATCAGCATGTCTAAACTTTATTGTTATCTCGTTTAATTTATAATTGCCTCTTAAATCCAGTATAAATTTGTATATCTTGCCTTGGGTTCTAACATCTACTTGCAGACCCTTGCTGACATACATTCATGTTTTTGGATGTATGTCAGTTCCCGAGCTATAGCGCCAGGAGGACTAGTTGAGATAACTGAACCAGTGGACCAAGGCTTGTTGACTGATCGGTCCATATTTTACACCTTTTTTCTGCATGTTTTCACACCATTTCGATTGCTCATATTGCGATTTTCACGAGTATTCGACGATATTGCGTTACTTTTCACTATTTCTTGTTTTTGTCGGATTTCAGAAAATATGGAGCGATCGGGAGCAAAAATGAGCTAAAAGGACTTGCACATGTACCGGAGCGTCGCCCATGGCCCTATCAAGAAGCTAACGGTGCTGGATGATGAGTGGAAGAAGGAGGAAATCGATAGAATCGACGAAGAGGCGAGGATGAGAATAGTTGACTCCAGAAACAGGCCACCCGGCCAAGTAACAAAGTCCACTCGGCCGAGTGAAGAAGCACATTCGCCGAGTATAACTGATATGAAGGGATATTGAGCCACAATGTACTCGACCGAGTGGTAACATCCACTCGGCCGAGTAGAGATCGCCACTCGCCGAGTGAGTCAGGACTTCTGAAAGAAGTCAAAGCCGACTCTCTGGAATTCTGGGGAGAAAATTATAAGACCCTACTCGGCCGAGTAGAGAAGTCCACTCGTTCGAGTAAAGAATCCCACTCGGCCGAGTGATGCCGAAGACACGAGCGCCCGGATTTTCAGACATCCTCCCACTATTTTGAAATCTGCTATCATTCCAGTAATCAAAGTATTTTTTTCTCATATTTTTTATGGATAGTAGATTTCATGAAGGTTCCAACACCACCAAGAACGTGCCAATCGGAGGTCGGATGAAATTTGGAGAATTTCTGCAAGTTGATGCTGCAGTGCTGGAATTCGCGTATCAGTGTCACTCGGCTGAGTGACACTTTCACTCGGCCGAGTGAGTTTTCCACTCGGCCGAGTGACTAGTTTTTGACAGTTTTTGACAGAGTGCTGTTTTCTGGAGTTTCTACAGGAATTCTCACTCGACCGAGTGAGCTTTCCACTCGGCCGAGTCGCTGCTGCCCCAGAACTTAAGTTACGCGTAGAATTTATTTTGGGCGTGGGTTTCAGAGGGGTTTCAGATGGTTTTTGCTAGGGTTTTTTGGGGGCTATATAAGAGGGTTGTAGCCGTCATTAGAGTGGGTTGGATAATGTTTTCTTAGGGATTATTTCAGAGGTTAGGCCATGCCTTAGGCCCCCTCTTGGATCGAAAAGCTTGTATTGGGATTGAAATTCTTCATCAAAGCTAAGTATATTTGTTCTTATTATTTGAATCTTTGATTTGATATCTTTATATATGCAAGCAATGTTTTTTATCGATTTCTCTATCGTTATTGCTATGCTTGAGTAGATTCGTCGTTCTAGGGCAAAGGGATGAACCATATGGATCTAATTTCATATTTGTGATAAATTAATCTCTTTGTTGCTGGAATTGCTAAAGGGGTTAGGTTGTCATTGATTTATCACGGATAGATAGGAATTTCCATTGATTTGGGGTTTGCAAGAGATTGGATTCCGATCGATGAGAAAGCCTAGATATTCGATTTAGGTTTATAATCGAGATCCACTAGACTTGGTTTGCAATAGATTGGAACAAAGCTAGGATTTTTATTATAAATCTATACCCATATTCGTTTGCAAGAGATTGGACGAATACGAACTATCACAACCTAGATCGTAACACGAGTTTGCACGAGAGTGTGCTCGAGGTGCGATTGGACGATGATGTCGATCTTCATACTAGAGGTTAGGTTAGGGTTCGCACAAGAGTGAGCCCTAATCTAGGTTGCTATAGACCGGCAATAGCGCGAGAGCGTGAGCTTGGTTCTATATTCAGTTACGACTAGTTCACCTCAACGCAAGTCTAGTAATATTGAGATTCACTATTCACAATGATGCATGACAATCCGTAGTGGGGATTCCCTAGCCCTAGACACTTTTATTATATTGTATTGGACTCAATATTTTATCACATATCTTTATCACCGACACCGACATCCACCACCATTGTCATCACTTCACATCATACCCATCTCCACCAATAATACACTTGTAGTCGAACCAACCTAAGATAGATTGGAACCAACACCACCTCCTCGTGTTTGATACCCACTCGCCACTACACCGTGCGCTTGCGATAAAACTATAATCGTTCTCCGGGTGTACATCCGAGGCCGATCAAGTTTTTGGCACCGTTGTCGGGGAGCGCATTTGACGATGTTCGATTGTGATCACCCGGTTATATCTTACTATCTATCTTCCGTTCTTTCTTTATTTTTCCTTTTTTTGACTCTATTTGCTGCCCAATTTACTTGCCCTCCCAGTATTCTCCATAAGATCTTAACAGGAACATGGGGGACGCAATGTTGGTGACTGAGTCTAGCCTGGGAGATGATGACTCCTTCGCGAGCCTTTTTAAAGAACTTGTTGATGAGGTCCATGCCACAGGGGCGTTTGCCGTTGATATCGAGGACCCCATTGAGCAACAATTTGCTATTTTTGTGATGGATCAAATCTCTCCGGAGGGGACTATCGAGGGCAACATTAGAGTTGATGTGAGAGACGGCAAGTTATATTTTGAAAACGGCAGAGCGAGCATCGAAGAGTTCTACACTTCCGAGGAGTCCACTGGGCATGCCGAGATTCAGGGAAGTGCACTCTACGACCCTCGCTCCTATATTTATGAACCCACTGACACATCTCTTGATTTCAGGATTGGACCGGAGCATAGTAGTAGTCCCATCGATGCCCTCGTAGAGTTGTGCAGCGTCTATTCCGATGCACCGTCCTCACCGAGAAGTGAATCTGAGTCTGCATGGGAAAGCCCACTCAAGGAGCATGAACTAAACCCAGATGTTGCGGAAGAGGTCAAGCTTTCACAAGGAGAGGAAGTAGAGGGTACAGCGCCACCTGAGGTAGAGCTTAAACAATTACCACCAAATCTAAGGTACGCTTTCTTGGGTAATAAATTGACCTATCCGGTTATTGTTAATACCCACCTCGGCCATGATCACCTAGAAAGACTCTTAGAAGTCCTTAGGAGTCACAAGGATGTATTTGGATACACTATCTCTGATCTTAAGGGAATAAGCCATAGGCTTTGCACGCATAGAATCCACTTGGAAAACACTGAAGCCACCTCCATAGAGCCTCAAAGGCAGTTGAACCCTAACATGAAGGAGGTGGTTAAGAAAGAGATTCTTAAATTACTTGAAGCCGACATTATCTATCCTATCTCTAACAGCCGGTGTGTTAGTCCCGTTCATGTCGTCCCTAAAAAGGGGGGATGACCGTTGTAAAAAACGAAAAGGGAGAACCCATTTCTATGCGTACTGTCACGGGATGGCGGATGTGTATTGATTATAGGAAATTAAATAAAGCCACCCGGAAAGACCATTACCCATTGCCCTTTATTGATCAAATGCTTGAGCGTCTTGCTAAACATAAATACTTCTGTTATTTGGATGGGTATTCGGGATTCTTTCAAATCCCCTTGCATGAAGACGACCAAGAAAATACCACTTTCACATGTCCTTATGGTACATATGCCTATCGTAGAATGCCCTTTGGACTTCACAATGCTCCCGCCACTTTTCAAAGGTGCATGACATCAATCTTTTCTGATTACATTGAAAATATTATGGAAGTCTTCATGGATGATTTTTCTGTATATGGAAGTGAGTTTGATTCTTGTTTGGCTAATCTTACTAAAGTCCTAAAACGATGCCAACAAAATAACATCACTCTTAATTGGGAAAAATGTCATTTTTTGGTCACCGAGGGGATAGTACTTGGGCATATTGTTTCTTCTAGGGGGATCGAGGTTGATAAGGCATTGAGGTAATCGAAAAACTCCCTCCTCCTATTAATGTTAAGGGCATTAGAGGCTTTCTTGGTCATGCGGGGTTTTACCGCCGCTTTATCAAGGACTTTGCCCTAATTGCCCGACCCTTTACTGCCTTACTTGCTAAAGATGCTCCCGTTGTCTTTTCAGGAGAGTACTAGCAAGCATTTAATACGTTGAAGGAAGCGCTCATTTCCACCCCCATTATACAACCGCCCGATTGGAGCCTCCCCTTTGAGCTCATGTGTGATGCAAGTGACCAAGCAATAGGAGCAGTGCTAGGTCAAAGGAAGGATAAAAAGCTTCACGCAATATTCTATGCAAGCAAAACATTGGACGAGGCACAGAAAAACTACACCACAACCGAAAAAGAGCTCTTGGCGGTTGTCTACTCCATCGAGAAGTTTCGGTCCTACCTCCTTGGATCCAAAGTTAGGCAAAGCCAAGATTGATAAGATGGATACTTTTGTTGCAAGAATTTGACTTGGAGATTAGAGACAAGAAAGAAACGGACAACGTTGTGGCAGACCACTTGTCTAGGCTTGTTCGCGACAAGGAAGATGAAAGCTTGCCAATCGATGACACCTTTGTCGACGAGAGGCTATTCGCCGTAAGACCCGGAGAGGTGCCTTGGTATGCGGATTTTGTTAATTATTTGGCTTGTGGAATAAAACCATGCGGAATGCCCATGCAACAAAAGAGGAGATTTATGCATGAAGTCCGAAGCTATTTCGGGGAAGATCCATATCTCTTCAAGATATGCAAGGACGGTGTTATACGGAGGTGTGTTTCCAAGGAGGAGGCCACGTCAATCATTTTGCATTGCCATAGTATGCCATGTGGGGGACATCATGCGGCCTCTAAAACCACCGCTAAGATATTACAGTGCGTGTTCTTTTGGCCAACCATGTTCAAGGACACGCATGACCTCGTCAAGGGATGCGATAGATGCCAACGGACCGGAAATATATCCAAGCGAAACGAGATGCCAATGAAGCCCATTCTAGAAATTGAGCTATTCGATTATTGGGGAGTGGACTTCATGGGACCTTTTCCGTCAAGCAAAGGAAATAAGTACATCTTATTAGCCGTGGACTATGTCTCTAAATGGGTGGAAGCCATTGCGACCCCTACCAATGATGCGAGGGTGGTGTCCAAATTTTTCAAGCAAAACATCTTCCCACGCTTTGGAGTGCCTCGTACTTTGATAAGCGACGGGGGAAGCCACTTTATAGAAAACAAATTTGAAGCCATGTTGAAAAAGTATGGGGTGAATCATAGAGTTGGCATGGCATACCACCCTCAGATGAGTGGCCAAGTGGAGGTGTCGAACCGAGAAATCAAGCAAATTTTAGAAAAGACTGTCGATAGATCTAGAAAAGATTGGTCTATGAAATTGAATGATGCACTATGGGCATATCGTACGACCTTTTGCACTCCCATTGGCACCACACCGTACCGACTTGTTTATGGAAAAGCTTGTCACTTGCCGGTGGAGTTGGAACACCGCGCATATTGGGCCATTAAGACCTTCAATTATGACTACAAGAGTGCGGCGGTGAGGCGACTCTTAGACATTAATGAGCTTGATGAGATTAGACGTGATGCTTACGAGAGCTCAAGAATTTACAATGAAAGGACTAGAATCCTCCACGATGCACGCATCACCGTTACGGACTTCAAGGTCTGGGACAAAGTCCTCCTATTCAATTCCCGGCTCCGACTCTTTCCCGGAAAGTTAAGATCGCGATGGTCCGGACCATTCACCATTAAGCACATACAACCGGGGGGAGCTTTTGAATTGGAAGGAAAAGACGGAGCCACATTCAAGGTAAATGGACAACGCCTCAAGCATTATTCCGAAGGAGCCCCCGCCGGTGAAGTGAATCGTGTATATCTACTCAAGGGATGCCCCCATGATCTTTCATACCTCCTTGATGAGGTAATCGACGAAGCCATTCCGCACTCCATCGGTGCTTTCCATGATGATGGCCTTGAAGAAGGCCAAATTTCTAGCATTGAAGAAAAGTTGGAGGACCCTCCGGATAGCTCCATGGCCAATGATGAAGACGACGCTGATGTCGCAAGGATAAGGGAGCTTTGCAAGCTCTCAATGGGCAACAATTCGAAGAAAGCTCCACCGAATAGAAGATCGGTGTCACCGGTGATGAAGAAGATTGGTTCTAGCTCAAGCTTGGGGGACTTATCCTCCAACTCTACCAATGATGAGGGGACGCCAAGGAGGGCCGACGAGCAGCAACAACCAAATCCAAGTGGCCTTCCCGGTAAATTTGACGGGCGTATCTCACATGCGCCCAACATCACACGCTAAACGAAAATCATAAGGGGTCGAGCTCATGACCTTAAACGAGCGCTTGTCGGGAGGCAACCCGACGATTTCATATCATTTTTAGTTGATTTCATTTTTATTCTAGATTTTTCTTAGTGTTTAGAGTCTAGTGTCTATAAAAATCGTGACAACGGGCTTTATTTTTGATGATAGGAGATGGAGAACGAGAGATCATTCATATGGAGGATGACCAAGTCAAGGGAGAGTGCTTCGGGAACACGCTCAGGCCCTAGGAGAAGGCAGCGACTGACTGGAGGAAGAAAAATAGAGAGTGGAGCGAAAACAGAGAGCCGTTGCAGAAAACAGGATGCCACTCGACCGAGTACATATGTCACTCGGCCGAGCAAAGACTCCATTCGGCCGAGTGGAGTACAGATCAGGGAAGCTCGTTCTGACCAACTCTCTGTTATTTTTGTGATTTACAGTATGATTTTCCACTCGGGCGAGTGACTTGTCATTCAGCCGAGTGAATCAGATACCATGCACGCTCTAAAAATTGCTGAGTGACTATGCCACTCGGCCGAATGGAACTTATCCATTCGACCGAGTGGGAAAAGTCATTCGGCCGAGCCGTAAGTTGCGAAGAGATATTTTCGAAATTTTATTTCATTTTTCACTCGGCCGAATGAACCTATCACTCGGCCGAGTCGTAACTATCCAATATAATCGCTGAGCGGGCAGCACAAATTTCGAAACGCCGCTTTCCCCAAACTTCGCCCGAGCCCGCTGCTTCTCCTTCCCCAATCGCCCGAACCGCAACCCCCCTCACCCGATCCAATGCCGCCGCCGGCCGACGTTGACCGCCGACCGACGCCAACGCTGCCCCGTCGCTGCACGCCGCCGGCGCCGCCCTTGCCTGCCGCCGGTCACCCGCAATACGCCCCGATTTCGATTTTCTACTCCTTTCTCCCATTTCGTACGCCCATTGCCCCTTGAACTCAAATCAACACATATATATATCTGTTATCCCCTACCTCCCCCATGTATATTGATTATTATTCGCCGATTTTATTGTTTGCATTTCAGGTTAGCTTGGGGGAGCTTGGGGGAGCTTTTTGGACGCATTCGGAGCCTCGCGGAGGAGGCATTCTTCGCACACATCATATTTTTCTCTCGCGTCGTGCTCAGGTATACTCGTTCCATCATCTAGCACTTCGCATTTTTACTTGGGTCGTGGGCACGTCTCGCGGCACATATGCCGCCTCGCCTTAGGCCACGCACGCGGGAGCCCGCCTCGAAGTGGAAGAAGTCAGGTGATCATGGCTCCTCTTCCGCTAGGACGGACTCCCCTCCACCTGTTGGATATGGACGACATGAATACACCCATGAGGGGATATATGAGGGAATACAGACCTCAGATGTCGCGTGCACGAAAGCGTGCACGAAGGGAACCTTTTCTCGTGTGAAAAGGACCACTCGATAAGTGGAAAAAGTCACTTTATAAGTGCATAAAGGCACTTGATAAGTGAATGAAGAAGAGGATAAGTAAATGTGCTAATATAGGCTAATAAGCTTATATTTATTTATTTCCTACAATAACTACTCCTAAAGCCTATAAATAGGACCCAAGGGTAAGGCATTTACACTAATCTTACCATGCCATAAGTTTGCATAAGGCAACTTGTGTTCTTCTTCCCCCTTCCATTAAAATCCTCTTCTAAATAGAGATTTAGGCGGTGAAACGCTGCTTCGATCCTCCGTGACGAAGTACCGACCGTTGTGGCGAATCCGAGGGCTAAGTTCAGAGATTACGATGCCGCGTACGCAAGCGTAAGTCTCTACTTTATTATTCGATCCTAACGTCCTTGTTTTGACAGGATCCTACATTGGTAACAGAGCCATACGGGGTCTCCCCGGTCTAACCGTCGCCCCGGTCTAACCGTCGCCCCGGTCTCACCAATGAACGCGGCGTTGTCTCTTTCACGAATGAGTCTCCTTCCATTATGGATATGGTAGGAACACGTCGTGACAGAGAGAACGCAATAGTTGTTCTTTTCACGTTAGGGTCTTCTGCCATTACGGATATGGCAGGAACTCTCCGTGACGGGAAGAACTTACCGTTCATCTCGCCAAACTCGCACTCCTCATGGATGCCGAGTCTCCATTCAATTGAGAATGTGAACTCTCTTCATGTAGAGCGTGAAGTTTGCGGCCTTGAAAACGCGTTCTCTTCATTTTTTGTCCCACGGCCATTGAAGCAAAACCGTTTTCTCGACGAACGGGTGCTTCATCGGAGAAGACGATGGTGGTTATTCTCAACAGAGAAGATGACAATTTTGGTGCATGATTACCATGGCCATATGGGCCATGTAGGCTATGCATCCCCCCTCCCCATGCAGAGGCGGTTGACTACGGCTAATAACAACCACGGCCACCCATCCGATGGGGGTGTGCGGCCAACCCCATGCAAGGGGGAGGCCGGCCATGGCCCCGACCGGCCACGGCCGGGGCCTGGCCGGCTCTGGCCGGCCAGGGCTAGGGGGCCCTGGCCGAGGCCAGGCCACGGCCAGGGCCGGCCCTGGTCGGCCTCGGCCAGGGCCAGGAGGCCCTGGCCACGGCCTGGCCAGGGCCAGGGGGCCCTGACCAGGCCAGGGCCCTGCCAGCCTTGGCAGAGGCCAGGGCCGCTGCCCTGGCCTCAGGCCAGGGCCAAGCCGGCCCTGGCCGGGGGCCAGGGCCAGGCCAGGGCCCTACCGGCCATGGCAGAGGCCAGGGCCCTGCCAGCCCTGGCAGAGGCCAGGGCCGCCCTAGCCTCTGGCCATGGGCCTGGCCGGCCCTGGCAGAGGCCAAGGCCTGGCCGAGGCTGGCCCTGGCCGCTGCCAAGGCCACGGCCGGCCCTGGCAGAGGCCAGGGCCAGGGTCATTGCCGGTCCTTGGCCTCGGCCAGGGCCAAGCCCCGGTTGGCCCTGTATTTTGAAGGGTGAAGGGGGGGCTTGCATGACCGGAAGGGGGTGGCTTGCATGGCCGGTATCTACGGAACCGGTGTCAGTTGTCTGCAGCAAAATTTTCCTATAGGGGGGAAGCGCTTGGATCCATACGGGAGCCGGCGGTGGTGGCTTGCAGAAAACTCCCTTCAAAGGGTGTTCGGCCTTGGCCAAGTTGCGATGGCAACACTCTCTTTGGAAGGAAGAAGAATTCGGCCTTGGCACGGCCACGACACGACCCCGGCAATGGCCGGGGAATTGTCGAAATATTTCGGCTATGTCACTCTGTAATGGGGTGTAGGCCCTGCAAAATACGTTTGAAAAATACGTTTTCAAAATACTGCAAAATACGTTTGCAAAATACATTTGAAAAATACGTTTTCAAAATACATTTTTCAAAAAACGCTTTTCCGCTGCAAGTACTATAAGAGTACTATCGTTTGATAAGTGAGGGGGAAATATTGAAAGTTGTTCTAGATGGTGATTGGAATCGTAGAGACCTTTCCGATTCTAGAGTAACATCTTCAATATTTTTCGAAAGTAACTTATAAAATATAATAATATCATTCCAAGTGGGATTTTTTTTCCAAGTGAGAAGTGATATTAAACTAGTCTGAAATTTCACATTCGATTGATTCAGTATCTCAATGGATCATGATTCGACCAGTGGTCTTTTGGACTAGTTTGTGGGACACCTCAGATCAGTCTGGGGGTAGTGAACCATGGACTAGCCATTTCCCTGGTCGGTCCGCTGGCCGAGACTAATGAATCATGAAAATGTAACAATATGATGACTATGTATATGAAATTAATGCAATGTTTTTGATCGAACCTTATTTTCATGTCTTTTGCAGCATTTTAAAGCTAAAATGTCTTCTGCCGCTAAGAACATCGTCGCTGAGTTGAACAAAGGTGAAAAACTCAACGGCGATAATTACAAATTATGGTCTATTAAGATATAATATGTTCTACAGGAGCAAGACGTGCTCGAAACTCTGAAGAAAAAAATGATTGAACCTGAGTTGGGCACTACGGCCCAACACAGACGAGACAAAGAAGCTTTTGATGCTTGGTCTCGGAAGAACAAGATAGCCCGCATTACGTTATTGTCCAGTATGGCTGATGACATAATGCGCATCTTCCGAGAGCATGACCTAGCCATGGACATATGGTCCAAGCTTGAGGAGAAGTTTGGTGGCACCTCGGTGTCCAAACTTCGTTCTTTAACTATAAGATTTGATTCATACAAGAAACGTTCAGATCATTCCATGGGGAAACATCTGCGACATATGGCGAATCTAATCTCAGAGTTAAAGGATGCAGGTCATGTGCTCACTGATGAGCAACAAATCCAAGCAGTCATACGTTCCCTACCAAATGGGTGGGACCAAATGAAGATGCATCTCACTCATAATGAGAGCATCAAGAACTTCAGCGATGTTTCTAAGCACCTCGAGTTAGATGAAGAGTGGCTTACAGCTGCTAAGCCAAGTGCAGAAGTGCACATGGTTGCTAGTTCCTCACACGGGGGAAAGAAACGAAAAAATCGTTCGAAGTTTACTAATGAACGTAATAAGCAACCTGAGTCTACCAAGAAACCCAAACATAAGGGTGGGAACAAGAAATGGCACAAGAAAAAAGACTTGAAGAGGATCAAGTGCTTCAAGTGCAACAAGTTAGGTCACTATGCCCGTTCTTGTACGGATGGAGGTGACAAGGTAACTTGTAATACTAGTTACATATGTGTTTCTAGTTCAATATTTCTTGTAGAATCTAATCCATTTTGGATAATTGATTCAGGTGCCACCGACCACATAGCAAGGGACAGACTGTCCTTCGTGGAGTATCACCGGATACCCCCAAGGAACAAAGTGGATATATGTAGGAAACAACACACGTGTTGAAGTGAAAGGCGTTGGGACTTGCAAGCTCGTCTTGGACAACGGACGCACTATCTTACTACATGATGTCCTCTTCGCTCCGGATATTCGAAGGAATATTATATCTGTGGTCGTGTTGATGGGTCTTGGTTATAGCTGGTTTTTTCATAATTGTAAAGTGGACTTGTCTTGTAATAATACTCTAATTGGTTCTGGGTATGTATTTAAAGGATTTATTGTATTAAATACAATGTATGATTCCTCATTTTGTAATGAAAATTTCCTTGTTGCCAATTCTTCGACTTATGAGTCAGATATAATTTGTTGGCATGCAAGGCTTGGTCACATTGGACCAACGCATATGGATAGACTTGCCAAACGTGGCCTTCTATCCAATGTTTCAAAGGTTGATATGTCGACCTGCGAACATTGCCTTGTAGGAAAATCTTGTCGCAAGCCGTTTGGAACCGGCACAAGGGCCGAGGTTCCATTACAGCTCATCCATTCGGACATATGTGGTCCGATGAATGTCAAGACAAGACGCAGGAAGTCCTATTTCATCACTTTTATTGATGACTTCACCCGATTCGGACATATCTATTTGATATCCCACAAAAGTGAAGCATTAACCTGCTTTAAAAACTATATGAGTTTAGTGGAAAATCAATTAGATCACAAGATTAAGGTCTTTCGAACCGATAGGGGCGGTGAATATCAATCAACAAGTTTTAAAGAACTTTGTGATGAAAAGGGCATAGTTCATCAGGTAACTATGCCTTATACTCCGCAACAAAATGGTGTTGCAGAAAGGAGGAATATGACCTTAATGGAAATGGTCCGTTCAATGATGGCGCAAGCTAACTTGCCAATCACCTTTTGGGGTAATGCATTATTGACGGCCGCTTTCATCTTGAACCGCGTACCCTCAAAATCAGTTAGCTCCACTCCTTACGAGTTGTGGAACCAAAGGTCTCCTGACTTAAACATTTTGAAACCTTGGGGGTGTGCATCCTATGCACATATTTCCTCCCATAAGTATGGCAAACTTGGGCCACGGGGAAGGAAATGTATCTTTATACGATACGCAGAAAACTCCAAAGGATATGTTTTCATTGGTCAGGAAGACAATGGAGGTCTAATTGAATTTGAGTCGAGGGATGTCACTTTCTTGGAAAACGAGTTTCCAAGACAGGGCGAGATAAGTCAGGACTTATCTCTATTTGAGATTAATGATCAAAAAGGATTACCTCATTCGAGTGGGAGAATTCTTGGTGAAGACGAAAATACGTTTCAAACTTCACCAATGGATGATACGAATGACACGAATCCTATTCCATACGGGAATAATGATCCAAGTGGGAGCATTTCTAACGACATTCCAAGTGGGAGTGATATTAGAATTGATCTAAATTCGAGTCAACAAGGACTTGAAGAATCTCAAATACGACGTAGTAGTCGTACAAGGTTGGCTCCTCTAAGATTTGAGGATGAATTTCTGCAAACCTTTATGACTTTACTACAAGATGATGACGAGCCTGCTACTTTCAAACAGGCCGTATCATGCCCTGCAAAAGACAAATGGATGGAAGCGACGAAGGAGGAGTTGGAATCCATGAAAGTTAACCAAGTCTGGGACTTAGTTGACTTACCCAAAGGACGTAGAGCTATTGGGAACAAATGGGTTCTCAAGATCAAGCATAAGGCTGATGGCTCTATAGACAGATATAAAGCTCGCCTTGTCACGAAAGGTTTTACGCAACAGGAAGGGATAGACTACGATGAGACATTCTCACCTGTTGTGCGTTTTACCTCGATTCGCTTGATACTGGCTATGGTAGCTTGCTTAGACCTAGAATTACATCAGATGGATGTAAAGACTGCTTTTCTCAATGGAGAATTGGACGAGGAGATCTATATGGACCAACCAACAGGGTTTGTAAAAGAAGGAAACGAACATAAGGTTTGTAAACTTCGTAAGTCCATATATGGTCTTAAACAATCCTCGAGGCAATGGTATATACGATTTCAAGAAGTTGTCTTATCAAATGGTTTTTCCATGCTTGATGAAGATAACTGTGTATATATCAAGAGGATTAAAAGCAAGTATGTTATTATGTCTCTATACGTAGATGACATTTTAATAGCCAGAAATGACAAGGGCTTTGTGATGGATATCAAGGCTTGGCTTTCATCAGTTTTTGAGATGAAAGACATGGGAGAAGCCACATATATCCTTGGAGTTAAGATTTCAAGGAATCGTTCGAAGAAACTTCTTTCTCTTTCACAATAGACTTATATAAAGAAGGTTCTAGAACGTTTTAATATGCAGGACTACAAGTCCATTGATACTCCTATAAGCAAATGCGATAATTTATGTCTGAAATCGTGTCCCAAAGAACCAAAAAGAAAAGGAAATTATGGAAAAAGTTCCATATTCCAGTGCAGTTGGTAGTCTTATGTACGCTATAATGTGAACAAGACCAGACATCTGTTTTACCGTTGGAATGGTAAGTCGTTACCAATCCAATCCAGGGCAAGTACACTGGAAAGCGATTAAGAGGATAATGCGGTATCTTAAAGGAACTGCGGACTATGCTTTATGCTATCAAGGAGATGCCTTGAGGCTCGAAGGCTACATTGATGCTGATTGGGCGGGTGATCTCGATGAGCGACGATCGACCTCAGGATATGTTTTTCTACTCGGATATGGTGCAATATCCTGGAGTAGTAAGAAACAATCCTGCATCGCACTTTCAACTATGGAAGCCGAGTTTGTAGCATTTAGCATGGTAGTCCAAGAGGCTGTTTGGCTTAGGAAGTTCTTAAACAGGCTAATTGATGCAAGTGACTCAGGTGCTGTTCCAATACACAATGGCAGTCAAGCATCTATAGCCTATGTCAAAGATCCAAAATTCCATTGTAAGACCAAACACATTGATATCTGCTACAAATTTGCAAAAGACTATGATAAGACCAAGAATGTAGACATAAGGTACATATCTACGCATGAGATGATAGCGGATCCGCTTACGAAGGCGATCCCCAGAGATGTGTTTTACAAACACTTATCATCTCAAGGGTTGTGTAAGAGCTGAGTTGTACAAATGTAAATTCACATGTCTGTAAAAGATCAAATTTAATAAAAGAATAAGTTCTTTTTCAAAACATTGCATATGAGTTTCTAGAAAATGTTTGTGTACATTTTAAAATCTCAGCTATATTTTCTAGTATGTCGGACAGATTGAGGTTGGCTCTCTCACATGAGCAACCGCCTTTATTATATCAGACGGATAAAATAAAGATGAGACCTGTTTAAAGTCAAAATCATCAGACGGATGATTTAGAGTCATGACTTAAACAAAATGGTCGTATGAAAGATCTGCATCATATGGATGCTTACAAAAGATCTAAGAGGATTCTTAAATCATTTCTGTCTTATACGGGATGTGGGTCCAGAAGATTATTTGAGTAGTAAAAGGGACTCAAAATCAGACATTGTGGTGTCTGATCATCATCCTTACAACATCATTAAGACATACGCTCCCCGGAAAAGGAGTGATGTTGTAATACGTATTCATACTACGTATGCATTTTGACCATTGGGTTAGAATAGTAATTGTGTTTACTATTATGTGAGACCCAAAGACCACATGGATCTTAACTCATTACCCTTATGGACTCTAATTGGTTCCTTTAGATTTGACTGGGTGATTGCTATCTTAGCATGTTGCTTATGGACTATGGTCAATTCGGTCCGGCGGTGCATGTTAGAAAAGCAAGTCAAGTCAAGATCGAAAGGATCGCAAGAAGAGGAAGATTAAATTTTATATTCACATTTGGACTTTAAAGATTCAAAGCTGGCCAGCCAAATGTTAACCAGATGGGATTCAATTGTTGAATATAAAGTATAAGAAATGTGAAGAAATAATCTAGGGTAAAGCATGCGTTAATCTACTCAACTTTGCACCTTGATGAGTGTTGTGTATCTCTAATAAGTGCACAAACAGCTGACTCTATGCGCATGACGGTCACACGGCCTATTTCTCGGTATGATAAACAGAAGAGTTAAAGGAAAAGATGTTTCCTTACAATCCCCTCAAGTGTGAGTGGGAGATTTTGGATATGGACGACATGAATACACTCATGAGGGGATGTGTGAGGGAATACAGACCTCAGATGTCATGTGCACGAAAGCGTGCACGAAGGGAACCTTTTCTCGTGTGAAAAGGACCACTCGATAAGTGGAAAAAGTCACTTTATAAGTGCATAAAGGCACTTGATAAGTGAATGAAGAAGAGGATAAGTAAATGTGCTAATATAGGCTAATAAGCTTATATTTATTTATTTCCTACAATAACTACCCCTAAAGCCTATAAATAGGACCCAAGGGTAAGGCATTTACACTAATCTTACCATGCCATAAGTTTGCATAAGGCAACTTGTGTTCTTCTTCTCCCTTCCATTAAAATCCTCTTCTAAATAGAGATTTAGGGGTGAAACGCTGCTTCGATCCTCCGTGATGAAGTACCGACCGTTGTGGCAAATCCGAGGGCTAAGTTCAGATATTACGGTGCCGCGTACACAAGCGTAAGTCTCTACTTTATTATTCGATCCTAACGTCCTTGTTTTGACAGGATCCTACACTAGCCCACCACCTCCTCCTCCACAGCCACTTCCTCCCGATCCCATTCCACCACCTGCACAGCCTGCCCCCGCGTTCAATGCGATGGGGATTATGTTTCAGGATGACGCCCAACGCGCCAGATTCGAGCGTATCTCCCATAGATCGCTCGTACCCACTAGGTTCTCACACCTCACCGACTTCGAGCGCCTAGGGGTTCTTGAGGGGCTACTCACGTTGTACGACAACGTGGGGTGGCGTGATTTCTTGTCGGTGTCAGCAGACACTTATATCCACCCGACACTAGAGGTCCTTAGCTCTATTGAGCGGACCCCTGGAGGATGCTCATTTCGCCTGATGGATCAGGAGTGCCGTGTCACTCTTGACATGCTCCGAGCTTTCTTCCAGTGGCTCGCTGTCCCTGACCCAGACCACGCTTACGCTCCTACGCACATCCTACCCCCGTCGTTTAACACCCACGCTTTCTGGACCCGGATCATGGGATCACCTCTTGCCTTTGACCCTAGTAGGGCCAAGGCATCTACCGTCCTCCACCCGTGCCTTCGCATTGCACAACACCTTATGACGACTACTTTTCTTGCGAGGTACGAGCCCGGGACGTTGTCAGCTACCTCTGTGGATTGTGAATACCTCCCAACAGTTTCAGGCGACACCTGAGCTCTACATGCTATATGCAATGACACGTCCCAGGGTTTTTGATGGAGCCGACATTCTGGTCCCCGCTGTAGAGATTGATATCGCCAGCTGGTACATCGACCGCATCATCATTTTCGTCGGCGCTCGTACGCCCATTTATTGCGGCGGTCTGATTACCCTCTTGGCTCTGTTATGCGGAGTTGACCTGCCTGCTGACTTGCCTCGACCATCGGGCGCCACTTCACTATTGATAGACGTTATGGCCCGGATGAGGATGCTGCGTCCTCATGGTTGTTAGCACTGGGTGTGGCTCCACAGTCCTTTCGCTGTCGATTACATGATTCTTCTGAGCCCTGCTTGGATTCATATAGGACCCATGGGCAGAGACTGGATTCCAACGATGGATCTTCTCATCCCCTCCCCTTACATACTAGAGCCCGAGGGTGCTCAGCAGAAGCCCCTCATTCCACCCCAGGACCTCGTGATCCCTCAGCCTGCACTTGACCCGTCTGCACCTCCCGACACTTTTGTCCACACTTCTGTCAGTGTCGGGAGAACTTTTGCTGAGTCCTCGTCCACCCCAGCCACCACCTCTGTGCCCATTTCTGTCGATCCCATTTCCACTGCCAGCCCTGAGCGTCCCACTACCATTTTAGAGAGCGGCGAGACCTCCTTTACCACCGCAGTGGCGGTTCTGTCCTCACTTTTGTTCACGGCCACCGCAGCCGTTGGCCCATCTGTCTCCACTGCTGATGTTTTCTCTGAGAGCATCGTGACGTCTGTCCCCACTTCTGTGTCACTGACCTTTCTGCCTGCCTCGTCTTTAGCGACCACTTCCACTTCTGCTGATGCTCCTTCTTCGTCTTCCTTACCTGCGTCTCAGCCTCACACAGAGGCTGAGCGACCCTTAGCGAGCATAGCGCCCGAGCACCACCCCATAGCTGCACCCATCCTTTACGGCGGCTGTGTGAGACAGCCCAGTACTTCCCCTGTTCGACCCTCTGCTCCACCGCCCCCCGACACTCTAGTTCAGAGCATTCGTGCTCTTGAGGGGGCAGTCAGTGGACTCATAGGAGACTTTAGGGCTCTCTCCGCCACCGTCAGTGTAGTCCAGACCCGCGTCACCATACTTCCTAGTATTCAGGCTTGCCTGAATCAGATTCTTGCACATCTGCCCCTACCACCTACACCCACCCAGCAGCTACCACCCCCGCTACCACCTCCGCCACAGGACGGTGCTGGTGCACCCCCACCCCCTTAGGCACACACTGGATGCCTTCCACATTTTTGCTGTCGATACGCTGGATACTTTTTTGTGAGCCTGCTGCTTTTGCACCCCTCCTCCACACACTGTTTTGTTGACATTTTGGTCCTATCCGTATATATCTTTTTGGGAGAGAGGGAGTACTTTTTGGGGACACTCATATATGCATTATTTTGATCTCTGCATGCATCACCTGCATTCTCATACCATTTTCTTTCTTTTTTCTACATCATGCATGCATCCTCACCCACCCCACCCACTTTTTGTCTCTCGGTGTGCCACACTTTGCACATTGAGGACACTGTGCACTTTAAATTGGGGGAGTGAGTTCTCACACTTTTTAATTTTTGTCACCTTTTATTTTTATTTTCCCACCTTTTCTCTGTTTTTACACCTTTTTCACTCACTTTTTTCGCTTTTACCATGCATCACGTTTTTCTTACTTTCTTTGTGTGCTGCATATGTACAGTAGTTTTATTTCCTTTTTATCCTTATTTCTTTCGCCTTTTTGCTAGAGATGAATTTTCTGTGATGATGATGACGTGGTGCTAGCTTATCTCTATATGCATATTACTTTGTCATGCCATAGTTTTCATTTCAGATATCATATGCTATGTCTTGCTATACATTTGAGATAATAACCCGCACTTTCATGTACGAATATGGGTGAAATTCTTTTATTAGCTGAATCTGATAATTTATATGTATGCTCTTCGTAGAAAACACACCAAGCTTCACGCATTGATTGCTTATATCTGGAGTACTGCTTTCCTTTCTTATATCACTTCTTATTGCATGAAAATTGTACGCCTCACTTTCAGGTTGAATGAATGTATGTTAGGTTGATATAACTGGACTAGTTTACTTTCTGAGATTAAACTGAGTAAATTACATTACTCTGCTGAAAGTTGTCGTGCACGTCCTATAGAGTGAACCAAGTGTTACAATTATTCTTCCTCCACATATCTTGAGCATTATTTCTATACTTATATTCATTGGTGAATCTCCCCTTAGCAATTCTATCATTGGCATTTCCCCCGCTATTAAATTCCAGCTCCAATGTCTCCAAAATCAAAAAGAAAAAAATATATGAATATCTTTCTATCTTTTGATTTGGGATCTCAGATGTATATATGCTATATTTCTATATTGAAAAAAAGAGAAAAAAAAGAAAAAAGAAAAAAGAAGAAAAAGAAGAAAAAAGAAGAAAAAGAAAAGAGAAAAGAAGCTTATACATGATCCCATATCATACTCTTTCTCTCTTTCATCCCTCTTTTGTTTTTATTGGAGCTTCAAAAATGGGGAATGTACTTATTGATTTACTTATGCCACCACGCTTATAGATAAGCTTGGGGGAGAGGATCCAATGATGTGTGTGAGAGTGACTACTTGACTGTGCATGCCAACCTAAGCTAGGTAATTTTCTATACTCGGTGAGATTACTAAAATTTTTACGAAATCCAGGAATTGATACTTAGCATGCACTTCATGAAAACCATACCTTTCTATTCTTATTGATCCATATTGTGTGATATCTCTTATACTCCAAATAGAAAGCATTCAATTGAAAAGTGTGTGGTCTATGATTATGTATACCGCTTTAGATGCTTCAAACGATGTTAATTCTAGAACAATTCCATATTTCATACTATTTCGCTATTCTCGGGTTTTCTATTTTGAATGCATCCATATGATTGTGATATTGAAATGAAAATCTTAGGCATGTGTTTTATATTCGCCGTATGCTATATGAGTGAGCAAGGCCCACGTCTTGAGAAAATGATCTAGCATCTCTCTCCTTGCTTTCTTACTCTATTTTCTATCTCTTCCGTTTTCTCTTTTTATTATTTTTTCCGTCGGGTTCGCCTTTTACTTATCTTCCTCGAGGACGAGTAAGAGGTAAGCTTGGGGGATTTTGATCACTCCATATTTTATACCCTTTTTCTGCATGTTTGCATGCCGTTTCGATTGCCCATATCGCGTTTTTCACGATTATTCGACAATATTGCGATACTTTTCACTATTTCTGGTTTTTGTCGTATTTCAGGAAATATGGAGCAATTTGGAGCGATTTGGGATCAAGGGGTTTGCAAGCGCTTAGGAGTGTCACCCACGGCTCATTTGAGGGCTTATCAGCGATGGAGGATGAGCGGAAGAAGAAGGAAATCAATAGGAGCGACGAGGAGGCAAAAAGAAGAGAAACATGCATTTTAGCACATCACTCGGCCGAGCAGAACAGCCACTCGGCCGAACAAGAAGTCCCACTCGGCCGACCAGAACGGATACGCACACAGAGTTAATTTCAGCGTATACTCGGCCGAACGAAGAAAGCCTACTCGGCCGAATGAGAAATCTCACTCGCCCGAGTGGTACAGGGAAATTGTCCAGAGAAAGGCCGAAGTTACTGTAATTTTCAGAGATCATGTCGATGGTCACTCGGCCGAACGATAAAGCCACTCGGTCGAGTGGATAAGTCTACTTGGCCGAGCCATCCCCTGAAGACAGACCCTGAAACATCCGAAGTTACTGTATTTTTATAGGGTTTGTCACTCGGCCGAGTGACACGGTCACTCGGCCGAGTGACACGGTCACTCGGCCGAGTGAACCGCTCCGCCTGCTGCTAGGGTTGCGATTTCTGGGCTGCGCAGGGGCATTTTTGGCACGATTTTTGGGCGATTTTAGAGGGTATTTAAATCCAGTTTTTGCCCTAGTTTGGAGAGCTTTTGAACAATTAAATTTTAGACTTTCTTTTAGGGATTTGAGGGCTACTCTTTGGTGAATTCTCAGCTAGAAATCATTGGCATCTACATTGGTTTGTCTATTCCTATCGAAAACCCTATTTTTATGCATTATTTCTCTTTTGCAATGAATTGTGCCGATATTATTGTTGATTTTTCTGAGATTTGCGTGATGTCTAGTGAGTAGTGCCGTCGTCTTAGGGCGTAGGGATGAACCCTATGGACCCTATTTCTAAATTGTGATGAAATTGTGGAATTGTTGCTAGAATTGATAAGGGTTAGGTTGTGATTGATTAATTACGGATAGCTAGGAATTCATATCGATTGGGATTTGCAAGAGATTGGATCCCAATTGATAGGAAGGCCTAGATATTCGATTTAGATTGACAATTGGATTTCTCTAGACTTGGTTTGCAAGAGATTGGACCAAAACTAGGATTTTTAATTGCGATTCTATACCCATATCCATTTGCAAGAGATTGGACGGATAGGAACTATCACAATCTAGGTCGTAGCTCAAGTTTTCACGAGAGTGGACTCGAGATACGATCGAACAATGATGTCATTCTTCACGCTAACGGCTTAGGCTAGGGTTTGCACGAGAGTGGGCCCTGTCCTAGGTTTGCTATAGACCGGCAATAGCACGAGAGTGTGAGCTTGGTTCTACATTTAGTTGCGACTAGTTCACCTATATTCAAGTTTAGCAATAATGAAACTTATGAATCACAACGATGAGAGAAGGTCCGTAGTGGGGATTTCCTATCCCTAGACGTTTTATTAAATTGATATTTCTCTTGATATTTGAACGATTGTGGTTGTTATACCCCAAACTATTCTCGATTTTCTTGATAGCTAGGTGATTGGAAAGAGACACGGTCATTTGTTCCTCCCTGAGTTCGATACCCGCTCGCCACTACACCGTGCGCTTGCGGTAAAACTACAAGTCGTTTTCCGGGTGTACACTCGGACACGATCATTGACCTAGTGAAAATTTCATTGCACTTCTTTTCATTCATTGTACTGGTCATAAGACCTACTATTCTTTTCTGCTTGTTGTAATTCCGTTGAGACGTTTGAGATTGTAATAATGTTTTACTTATCTGTGTTGTTTTTAAGTAATGGAAGCAAGAACCTACAGTTTTTCATACAGACGCTTATTGTGTTAAGTCAAGGAGGAAAGAAAAGCAAAAGTACCTCCTCCTGACTTGCACAAGCGGGCTCGTTCGTGTACTCGCTCCCAAGTCTAATGGGAAGCGGGGCGTGACAACGTTAAAGCTTGACAACGTTAATTTAGCCAAAGAATTAAAGGAGAAAATTAGCATTCTTGGCTCTAAAGATTCTGAAATAAAATTGTTGAACCTAAAAGTGGCTAGCTATGAAGAAAAATTGGAAGAGCTTGAAAAAGAAAAATCTAATTTAATAAAAGGAAAACACATAGCCATCGATTTAGAAACCAGCGAAAAAGAAAAAAGATATGAGACTAAGATTAGTGAACTTGAAAATGAAAATCAAAATCTTAGCTTGACATTAAATAAATTCACAAATAGCCAAGAAAGTTTTAATAAGATGATAAATGGGCTTAATGAACAATCTAGTAAACATGGTCTTGGCTTTCAGAAAAAATAACCTAAGAAAAAAAGTAGGAAGATCATTGAAAAGAATTTTGCCAGAGACATGAGGTTTCAACATTGCATGCACAAAAATCATATATCATCTACTAATAAGCATTTCAATGTTATATATTTTTATTGCAACAAAAATGGGCATGTTATGTATGATTTCTTGGCCAGATATTATCTTGCATATTTTATATGGGTTCCAAAGCATCGTACTAACAATTGTGGATCCAAAATTTGGTTACCAAAGGGTGCATCTTCTTTTGTAAGTGCATCTTCAAGTGAAAAATGACAGTATTTGGTACCTTGATAGCAGTTGCTCGAACCACATGACAGGCAACGAATCACTCTTCACGACGCTATGAAGGAAAGATGGAGCGACGGTTATTCTTGGAGATGGAAAGAAGTGCAAAATCTTGGGTAAATGTAACATTGGTAAGCATCCTCTTGTGGTTATTAAGAATGTTAATCTTGTTGATGGTTTGGCACATAATTTGTTAAGTGTGAGTCAGCTATGCTCTATAGGCCTTAAGGTGCATTTCGAAAATGACAAAGTATATATTTTGACAGGTGATGATATTCTTTTCAAGGGTACATCTTATAATAACATCTACACTATCAAACTTCGTGATTCAAATAATCTAAAATGCTTAGTTGCATCACAGACTAGTTGGCTTTGGCATCGAAGATTAAGCCATGCCGGCATGGACCTAATCTCAAAGCTTGCTCGAAAGAAACTAGTGAGAGGTTTACCTCAAATTAGCTTTGATCGGGATAAGCTTTGCGATTCATGTCAACTAGGTAAACAACATAAACGTAGTTTCAATCCTAAAAATGTTGTAACTACTTCTAAGCCATTGCAACTAATACATTTGGATTTATTTGGACCCACAAAGGTTGCTAGTTTAGGTGGTATGCATTATTGCTTTGTTATAGTCGATGATTTTTCACATTTCATTTGGGTTTATTTTTTGAAACACAAACATGAAACTTTTGAGGTTTTTAAAATGTTTTGTAAATAGGTTGAAAATGAAAAAGGTTTTTCAATTGTCAAAGTTAGAAGTGATCATGGAGGAGAATTTGTTAATACTAGCTTTGACGATTTTTGCATTTCAAAAGGTTATTCATATAATTTTTTCATCCCAAGGACACCACAACAAAATGGGGTGGTTGAGAGGAAAAACCGTAATTTGCAAGAAATGGCTAGGACCATGATTCATGATTACAAATTGCCTTTATATTTTTGGGTTGAAGTTATACATACTTCTTGCTATATTTTAAATCGTGTGTCCTTTAGACCCATTTTGAAGAAAACACCTTATGAGCTTTCTAGAGAGTTGACTCCCAACTTATCACATTTAAAACCATTTGGATGCAAACCAATTCGGTCATATCAAAAAAGGCATACATTCAATCAACCGGGAAGTCGAGCATACAATTTCATGCAAATAGAAGTGATAGCAGACAACAGAGCAGTACTCCAAGTTTAGGCAATCAATGTGTGAAGCTTGGTGTGTTTTCTATGAAAAGTATACGATATAAATCTTCAGACTCAGCTAATGCTAGAATTACATTCACAATCATATAATAAAAATGCAGGTTACTATCTTCAAATGCCTGGCAATGTATAGCATATGATATCTGAAATAAAAACGATAGCGTGGCAAGAGAATATGCATATAAGAGCAAGCTAACTTCAAGTCATCGTCATCACAGAGAATTCATTTCTAGCAAAAGGGATAAAAGAAATAAGGATAAAGGAAAAATAAGAACTACTATACAAATGCAGCACACACACAAAATAAGAAAACATGATGCATGAGGAAAAATATGAAAAAGTGGGTGAAAATAAGTGGAAAATAAAGAAAGGTAGGAAAAATAAAGATAAGAATGAAGAAAATGAAAAGTACGTGAGACATTCACCCCCCAAGCTAAACTGCACAGTGTCCTCAATGTGTGAAGTGTGGCACGAGTAGAGATATGATATGGGTGGGAGGGTAAGGATGCATGCATGATAAAGGATGAAAATGAAAGAAAATGGGATGGATATGCGAGTGATGAGTGCACGGATCAAGGTGGGGTGCAATATAAGGGTCCGATAAATACCTCCTCTCTCCCAGAAAGCTATAAACAAACCTCAGCAAAAATGGCCAAAATGTGTGGGAAGAGGGGTGCAAAATCAGCAGCTAATATAGTATCAATCACAGCAGCGGCAAAAAAAATGAGAGGCAACAAGTCTGTGCCTAAGCAGATGGTGGGTCGCCAGCACCTCCCTATGGTGGGGGAGGTGGTGGTAGGTGGAGGCTGCTGTGAAATGGGATGGGCAGCGGCAGGTGGAAGCTGTGGCAGGCGTGCAAGAATCTGGTTCAAGGTGACCTGAATACCAGGCAGAAGGGCAACGCGCAGCTGCACAGAGCTAACTATGGTGGCGAGAGCCCGAAATTCCGCTCTGAGGCCACTCACGGCCCCCTCGACAGCACAGACGTACTGGAGGAGAGCGTCGGGAGCGGGTGCAGAGGGTCGCACTGGTGGAGGTCGGGGCTGATGTACACGGCCACCGTAGACAAGTGTGGCCACTACTGGGTGAGGGTGTAGTGTTGTGCTCGCTAAAATACGCTCAGCCTTTGTGGGAGGCTGAGACGCAGGAATGCTCTCAGAAGTGTGAGCAACAGCAGAATGTGAAGCGGCGAGAGAGGACGAGAAGGGTGGAGAGGTCACTGACACAGAAATAGGGATAGATGTCACGACGCTCTCGGTGTAAACATCGGCAGCAGAGACGTGAGGGTCGACGACTGGGGAGGTCATGAAATCAACAAAAAATGACTCCCCGGGGGTCGAGAAATCTGGTGATGACATGATCTCAGCTGTCGAAATAAAGGAAGGCTCGCAACTCTCGAAAACATCGGTGGGGGTGCTCTCAAAACTCACAAAAGGAATGGGACCGGTAGGCAATGGCACAGAGGTAGTGCAGGTGGTGATGGTGGTGCACTCAGCTAAGGTGCTCCTGACACTGTCAAAAGTGTGGACAGAGGTGGCAGGAGCTGGGATCAAATCAGGTACAGGCTTAGGGATCGGGATCTCCGGGGCTAGAGGGTCGAGGAGGGGCTCCTGCTGAGTGCCCTCAGGCTCAAGCACGTACGTAGCTGGGATAAGGAGGTCCATCTCTGGTCTCCACACCCCTCCTACGGGTCCAATGTAGGTCTGAGCGGGGCTCGAAAGCACCATATAATCAGCAGCAAACGGACCGTGCAGCCAAACCCAGTGATGCTGACCATGAGTACGTAACATCCTCATGCGGGCCATAACGTCTATGGAAAGTGTAGTTGGGCCCGTGGGTCGAAACAAACCAGCTCGGATCTCAACTACGCATAAAGGAACTAGCAAGGTAATCAAACCGCCGCAACAGATCGCCAACCTGGCGGTGGCAGAAAAGACAATGCGGTCTAGATACCAGCTAGCTATATCGATCTAAACGACAGAGACTAAGACGTCCGTGTCGCCCTCAAAGGCTCTCGCTCTAGTCATCACGTAGAGCATGTAAATCTCAGGCGTAGACATTGCCTCGCGATAAAAGTGGTCGCCATAAGGTGCTGAGCAATGCAGAGGCATGGGTGGACAATAGAGGAGGCCTCAGCCTGGCTATGGTCAAAAGCGAGTGGGGATCCAATGATCAAATTCCAGAATTCATGTGTATCAAAGGAGGGAGGGGTGATGTGCATGGGAGAAAAAGTGTCGTCGGGGTCCAGGACAGGGGGCCACTGGAAAAAGGCTCAGAGCATATCGAGAGTGATCTTGCACTCATGATCCATCAAACGAAACATGCAACCCCTGGGAGTCCTACGGATAGAACTCAGGACCTCGAGGGTCGGTCGGACATAGGTGTCCGCCGACACTAACAAAAATTCACCCCACCCCACATTGTCATACAACTAGAGTATGCCCTCGAATACCCTTAGGCGCTCAAAATCTGCTATGTGTGCAAACCTAGAGGGGACAATCGATCGATGGGAGATTATTTCAAACTTGACACGGTGTGTGTCATCTCAGAAAGTGATCCTCATCGTGTCGAAAGCCAGGGTTGGCGGTGCCGGTGGGGGTGGAATGGGTGCGGTAGGAGGTGAAAGTGTATGGGGTGGTAGGCTAGGCGGTGGGGAGTTCGCTCTAGCGGAGGAAGATCTAGGCTCGCTAGGCCTCCTCCGCTTGTGAGTGGGCGCCCGCGTATGGGACCTAGTGCGTGGGGGCATGGTAATGCCGTGCGAAGTGCCAACCAATGCGAAGTGCTAATAAAAAGGAAAGAATATACCGAGCATGATGCGACTCCAAGTAAGCAATGCGAGCAAAAAAACGCCTCCCCTGAGAAGCGCCGAATCTGTCCTTGATCTCCCCCAAACTATCCTAAAACATAAAATTGATTGATTAGCAATGAATATCGAAAAATTTAAGGGAAAATCAAGAGAAATAGATGTGAACATGGTTTACTTTCGATTCGGGTCGAAATAGGGCTTACGAAATGGGAAAAAGGAAGAGGGGAGGAGGGCCGGCCGGCGGCGAGGAAGGCGGCGACGAACGGCGATCAGGTGGCGGTCGGACGACGGGGGTTGCACCACTCGGGTGTGGCCGGTGGTGACTCGGTCGAAGGGAAAGGGTGCTCAAGCGATTGGGGGATGCTCGAGCGAGAGGAAATTGATTTGGGGGATTTTGGATTTTAGGGCCGAATCGCTGGGTCATATAGTGTTGATCACTCGGCCGAGTGGCTGCGACCATGACTGCCTGCCCGTTTGCACTCAAATCGGGACGGGGATACTAGGATTAAAATTTGTAACCGCAAGCACACGGTGTCGAGGTGTGGCTTGGGGGTTGAACACCGGGAGGCGTGTATTGTGCTTGTGAGCAATTGGGATCCTAATCACCCGATGGGTGAGCTAGCTTAATCGCTTGATGGGTTGTCACAATAGAAAATTAATGCAAATGGGTGTAAGATATAAAAAAGGCAACCTATGACCTTGGCTTCTGCCTTATCATGAGTTCTCACTATTACAACCGACAGATAGGAATGTGATCGGATTCTAGGGTTTAGCGGTGAGACGTTGCCTCTAAAAGTGGTACCAAGCGTCCCATGGGCCCGATATTTCGGTCGATGCCTAGGATGATACGCTAGGTCTATCCGGGTTCAGACGGTGGGCATTTCCATGTGTAGCATCGACCGACTCCGGGAGCACTAAGCTCGTAACGATTTCTCCTGACATTTCATCCAAGCTGTTCCCACACGCGAGGAATTAATGTCTACGCTAGGGGTGTGAGCTGTGGCTAGGGGATCAAACTCCCATTTTATTTCCCATTGGCTCGACGGTCAAAGGCGGTCTTTCTCCCGCCAGAGACAATAAAACACCCTGCGTAACCATCTAAATCCCTATATCATATCGAATCCCTAATCCTATGGTCATTCTAGGGAGAACCCACGAAGGAGCTTCCACCAATGTCCCAGATTTGGAAACTACTCACTAATCATGGCATTACATGCAACAAAACAAATTTCAGCCATTGAAATGAAAATCAAGCAATAGATAACTAGAGCAAACGGTATTATAAACGCAAATTAAAGTATTAGAAAGATCAAAGAACTTACAAAGTGAGTTTAAATGAAAGCAGCCAAAAACCCCTAAAACAGCTTAAGAAAATGGGGATTACGTTTTCTGGGAAACCTAGGGCTATTTATACATTTTGGCAAGATGCCAGGGAATATTCCCACTAAAAGACAAAAATAAGTGCTCACCCGATCGGTTGAAACATCAACCGATCGGGTGAGGCAGCGGTTGGACTTGGTCTTCGGCTCTGAATAACTCACCCGATCGTTGAACCGATCGGATGAGTCCTTGAATTCTCGAGCATGGAATCAGCTTATGTAAAGGCCCGGCCAATTGGGCCTTTAGATAACCCCCCCCCCCCCCCCCCGGTTTTTTCTTTTATTTTCTCCTTCTCTTTTCTTTTCGTTCGATGGCTCTCTCGACAGCCCACAAGGGCTTCGTTTCCTTGAGTAGCCCATCAATCATTTCCTCCGTTCGGCACGAGAAAAACCCTAACGGGGGTTTCTCGATGCGTTTCCCTTTCCTCCTCGCCCGCCTGTTTGCATGGGGCCTCAATGGGGCTCTCACCGCTCTTGTCGCTTCACCACGACCCCTCACCTCCTCGCGGGTCCTCTCGAGTCCCCTCTGTCCTTCCTGGCTTCCTCGCGCGTCATGTGGGGCCCCTGACGAGGCCTCGCCGCCTTGTCACCTCATTGTGTGCCCTATGAGGCGGTTTGGGTGGCTATTAAACCCCCTCTCGTCCTCCTTGCGGAAGCAATGTGAGTATCTCTTCGTTATTTTTCGAAGCGGATTTCAACTGATTTCCTCGGCTTCTTCGATGATGGGTTTGGGTTCTTAAATTTCTGATTTTTCAGCTTCGATTCAGGTAGACTTTATCCACTCTCTCGCTGTTTTGATTTTTATTCCTTGGGAGAGGATGATTTGGGATTAGGGTTTTATTGTCCCTATTGCTATTTCGTGGGGTCGGACGCCCTCGCCTACTTGCGTGGGGTCCTGGGGTTGTCGTTGGGGCTGTTTAGGGGATTCGATGGCTCCTCCCTCGCTGTATTGGTTGCTGTTGGAGCTTTGCTTATTGGTCGGGTCTCTTCTACTTGCCGTTTGGGCTTCTCCTTGTTGCGGCTTGGCTCTTGCTTGCTGACTTGACTCCATGGGTTGCTGTTGTGCTCGGCTAGTTACTTCTACCTGCTGGTTTGGTTCAGTTGGGTCCATTGCTCGCTGTTTGGGTTTCTGTGTGGTATTACTTGGGTTGTGAGCCCCGTTCCCCGACGGATTTGGTCGTTAGCCCCTAGTTCCTTACTAAGAACCCCGTGGACTTTGCCGTAGGCACGGGTACCCCCCCACTGTGTGATGAGAAGACCCCCAATCTGATCCCTCTGGCCTAGACTCTCTAGCGCCATCTTGAGTTGACTTTTTGGTCTTTCTTTATTAAGTGATTGTTATGTTTTCTTATTTCTTGGTTCGTTGCAAGATTCAGTTAGTATTGTTTCTTTTATATATCAGCACGTTCCTTCTCACTTGCTTGTAGGTTTCTTTCGTCCTTTCTTTATTACGTGTAGGTTTTGGGCTCTTGTTGCTGATGGTTGCGGTGTAGGTTTTCTGCAGATGCTGGGCTTCGGTTCTTAATTATCTGGGTTCTTCGGCTTCGGTTTCAGGTAGACTTTATCCCCTATACTCCAATTTAGATTCCCTTGCTTGTGTTGGGGTTTGGGTTTCCCTTGCTTGTGGTTCAAGCTTTCCTTGTTGGTAATTGAGTTGGGTGGCTCCTTTTGCTTGTTGTCTGGGCTTTTTGCATTGTTGTTGGGTTTGATAGCTTCCTTTGATTGCTGCCTTGGGTTTTCTCGTTGTTCTTGAGTTGGTGATGCTTCCTTTCTGCTCAGTTTGGAATATCTTGACATAAGGAACATCCATGCTACCTGTCACTTGCTAGTTTCTTGCTCTTGTTGTTTCATAAGCTTATTAGTACCCTGTTAGTTTAATATTATTAAATTGTGTAGCCTTGGGATGTTCATATGATGGCACGTTACTATGTTGGTACTGGATGACTAGTGGACTATCCTGAGGTTGGCTCTTGACTTGACATGTTACTATTACCGGTACAGTAATAGATTCCCTTTGGCTACGTAGTTTAATCAATATTGAACCCCACGACACTAATAACTAATAAAATGATTACTTTCTGCTTGACTCACCGGGTTTGGGTAAACTTATGATTGGGGAGTACGTGGGCGACTAGGACTTGATCTTTGGCAACCAATCGTTTTTTGTTGTTATTTTCCCCGAGTTAGGGGGGATCCATCATGCTGATGGGTCCTGAGTCCTGGGGGCAGACATGGACGGCCATCTTGATGGGTCCTGGAACCCCACCACAGGCCACAGCACCACAGTTCTTACAGGTTTTGCAGCTTACAGTACAGTACTTTACACTTTTGGACTCTGCCTGGGGTCGCACCCTCGCGGTCAAGGTATCTCCCAGATGCTTATTGTACTCCCCCTCATAAGTCACGGCCTAGGATTGGTTCACTTTAGTTAGTACTCTCTTTACAGTAGTTGTACTCAGTTTAACCATCAGGACATCTCTCTTTTCTGTACCCTTTCTATTACTGTCACATCGTCTTTTGTGCTTCCTTACTCTTCAGTGGCATGGGTTCGTGGATTACCAGGTCAGGTTACTTCTCTGGTTAGTGTTATCATATCTATGGCCGTCTTGCTTCCTTTTGTACACACTTACTTTCCTTGTCTCTTATTTAGATATTTTCTACTCTATTGAGCACGATGCGCCTTTGTTGGCCACCAGGTACGAAGCACACGATCATCCAGAGGCGTCTGAGCACGAGGAGTTGGAGCTTCAGTACAGGACTTGAGAGGAGTCAGAACTTCTATAGCAGAACGGTTTGAGCCTTGACATAGCAGAGGTACGTGTTCCATTTACTTTCAGTAGTAGTGTAGTTTTACTACCTTTACTTACTTATTACTGTCTTTTCCTTATTTAGAACTGTTAGCTTGTCAGATCTTTCTGCACTGCTCCACATTGACTTCACTGGCACCTGCAGGACCTGCACACTTGTTTCACAAGTAGCGATGCCCATCGGGAGGCAGGGCGTTACAAAGTGGTGGCCCATGCAGGTCTGTGCAATCGCCTCGTGAACAGTGTAGAGCAAGTAGGAAGTGTGATGCTCGATTGACTCAATCTTGGTTGTGGATGCAGGTGTGTATATACGTGAGAGACGTGGACCATCCAAGAGAGCGCTCATGGCTTCGGGATCATAATCTGGGTCCGGTGGTGCCAAACCCAACACGGTGTATCAGATTTCAGACCAGGCCTTGCGAGAGTTGATTCAGGCTATATGTGAAGCACCCAGGCCGGTTGGAAGAGTGCAGCAGTTTCGATCTCTTCGGCCACCAGTTTTCGATGGACAAGGAGATGCTTTGGCTGCAGAAGGGTGGATGCGTTCGATCACCGTCAGAGGTACCGTCAGGCTGAAGGCTGCAGAGGTACCTCCAGCATTGTGGATTTGCATGGCAAAGCTACAGTTGACTAGAGATGCCAGCGACTGGTGGGCTACTGTAGAGGACCGATTACCCCAGCTGATCTCTTGGGCTACGTTCGAGGAAGAGTTCAACGACCAGTACTTCTCATCGGAGGTGCAGATAGAGCTGGAGGCACGGTTCATGGACCTGGAGCAGGGTTCCATGATTGTAGAGGAGTACGACGCTGAGTTTTCTAAACTCAGTAGGTATGTAATTTTTTGCAAGATCGCTAACCATACTTCGTGTTTATGTTTGCTAACAATTGGTGTTTCAGGTTTACTAAGGACGCGGTGTCTACCCCTCAGGCTCGAGCCAAGAGGATTCGGCAGGGCCTGGACATCGACATCCACGACAAGTTGGTAGGACTCGGGCTGATGACACATACTGAGATGCTCTCCACAGCTCGAGAGTACGAGTACGTGCAGCGGGAGCGAGTACGATAGGAACAAGCAGGAGTTCCTTCCAGACGGCCACCATCACCTCATAGGAGCCGGACTTTCACCATGGAGGCGATGGAGACAGATGCTCTGGCCTTTTGGCTTGTATTATCAGTTGTTGAACTATTCTTTATTTTGTTGTAGCCCGTTGTTGTTGGATATCTTTTGTGTTATATATATATTATTTTGTTCTAGAATTTCGAGGATGGAATTTTTTTCTAAGGTGGGTAGAATGTAAAGGCCCAGCCCATTGAGCCTTTAAACCCCCCACCCCCATTTTTTCTTTTATTTTCTCCTTCTCTTTTCTTTTCGTTCACTGGCTCTCTCGACAAGCCTGCGAGGGCTTTGTTTCCTCGAGCTACCCATCAATCGTTTCATCCGTTCGGCACGAGCGAAACCCTAGCGCGGGTTTCTCGACGCGTTTCCATTTCCTCCTCGCTCGCCTGCTTGCATGGGGCCCTCGATGGGGCTCTTGCCGCTCTTGTCGCTTCACCACGACCCCTCGCCTCCTCGCGCGTCCTCTCAAGTCCCATCTATCCTTCAGGCTTCCTCGCGCGTCATGTGGGGCCCCTGACGAGGCATCACTGCCTTGTCACCTCGTTGCGTGCCCTATGAGGTGGTTTGGGTGGCTATTAAATCCCCTCTCCTCCTCCTTGTGGAAGCACTGTGAGTATCTCTTCTTTATTTTTTCAAAGCGGATTTCAACTGATTTCCTCGGCTTCTTCAATGATGGGTTTGGGTTCTTAAATTTCTGATTTTTCAGCTTCGATTCAGGTAGACTTTATCCACTCGCTTGCTGTTTTGATTTTGATTCCTTGGGAGATGATGATTTGGGGGTGGGATTAGGGTTTTATTGTCCATATTGCTATTTCGTGGGGTCGGACGCCCTCGCTTACTTGCGTGGGGTCCCAAGGTTGTCGTTGGGGCTGTTTAGGGGATTCGGTGGCTCCTCCCTCGTTGTGTTGTTGTCGTTGGGGCTTTGCTTGCTGGTCGAGGCTCTTCTACTTGCTGTTTGGGCTTCTCCTTGCTGCGGCTTGGCTCTTGCTTGCTGACTTGACTCCATGGACTGCTGTTGTGCTCGGCTGGTTCCTTCTACCTGCTGGTTTGGTTCAGTTGGGTCCCTTGCTTGCTGTTTGGGTTTCTGTGTGGTATTACTTGGGTTATGAGCCCCGTTCCCCGACGAATTTGGTCATTAGCCCCTAGTTCCTTATTAAGAACCCTGTGGACTTTGCCGTAGGCACGGGTACCCCCCACTGTGTGATGAGAAGACCCCCAATCTGATCTCTCTGGCCTAGACTCTCTAGCTCCATCTTGAGTTGACTTTTTGGTCTTTCTTTATTAAGTGATTGCTATGTTTTCTTATCTCTTGGTTCGTTGCAAGATTCAGTTATTATTGTTTCTTTTATATATCAGCACATTCCTTCTAACTTGCTTGCAGGTTTCTTTCGTCCTTTCTCTATTGCTTGCAGGTTTTGGGCTTCTTGTTGTTGATGGTTGCGGTGTAGTCTTTCTGCAGATGCTGGGCTTCGGTTCTTAATTATCTTGGTTCTTCGGCTTCGGTTTCAGGTAGACTTTATCCCCTATACTCCAATTTAGATTCTCTTACTTGTGTTAGGGTTTGGGTTTCCCTTGCTTGTGGTTCAAGCTTCCCTTGTTGGTAATTGAGTTGGGTGGCTCCTTTTGCTTGTTGTCTGGGCTTTTTGCATTGTTGTTGGGTTTGATAGCTTCCTTTGATTACTGCCTTGGGTTTCCTTATTGTTCTTGAGTTGGTGATGCTTCCTTTCTGCTCAGTTTGGAATATCTTGCCATGAGGAACATCCATGCTACCTGTCACTTGCTAGTTTCTTGCTCTTGTTGTTTCATAAGCTTATTAGTACCCTGTTAGTTTAATATTATTAAATTGCATAGCCTTGGGATGTTCTTATGATGGCACGTTACTATGTTGGTACTGGATGACTAGTGGACTATCCTGAGGTTGGCTCTTGACTTGACAGGTTACTAGTACCGGTACGGTAATAGATTCCCTTTGGCTATGTAGTTTAATCAATATTGAACCCCACGACACTAATAACTAATAAAATGATTACTTTCTGCTTGACTCATCGGGTTTGGGGAACTTATGATTGGGGAGTACATGGGCGACTGGGACCTGATCTTTAGCAACCAATCGTTTTTTGTTGTTATTTTCCCCGAGTTATGGGGCTCCATCATACTGATGGGTCCTGAGTTCTGGGGGCAGACAAAGATGACCATCTTGATGGGTCCTGGAACCCCACCACAGGCCACAGTGCCACAGTTCTTACAGGTTTTGCAGCTTATAGTACAGTACTTTACACTTTTGGACTCTGCCCGGGGTCGCACCCTCGCGGTCAAGGTAGCTCCCAGATGCTTATTGTACTCCCTCTCATAAGTCATGGCCTAGGATTGGTTCACTTTAGTTAGTACCCTCTTTACAGTAGTTGTACTCATTTAAACCGTCAGGACATCTTTCATTTCTGTACCCTTTCTGTTGCTGTCACATCGTCTTTTGTGCTTCCTTACTCTTCAGTGGCATGGGTTCGTGGATTACCAGTTCAGGTTACTTCTCTGGTTAGTGCTATCATATATGTGGCCGTCTTGCTTCCTTTTGTGCACACTTACTTTCCTTGTCTCTTGTTTAGATATTGTCTACTCTATTGAGCGCGGTGCGCCTTTGTTTCCCACCAGGTATGAAGCACACGATCATCCAGAGGCGTCTGAGCACGATGAGTCGGAGCTTCAGTACAGTACTTGAGAGGAGTCAGAACTTCCAGAGCAGAACGGTTTGAGCCTTGACATAGCAGAGGTATGTGTTCCATTTAGTTTCAGCAGTAGTGTAGTTTTACTACCTTTACTTACTTGTTACTGTCTTTTCCTTATTTAGAACTGTTAGCTTGTCAGATCTAGAGTGTCTCCTTACTTTCTTCACTACTCCACATTGATTTCACTGGCACCTGCGGGACCTGCACACTCGTTTCATAAGTAGCGGCTCCCGCCGGGAGGCGGCGTGTTACAGCTTGCTACAGGTGACCCGATCGGTTGACAAGTCAACCGATCAGGTGGAGTTTGCATAAAAAACAGAGAGTTGTGTCGGATCCACCCGATCACTGAACTGATCGGGTGGGTTCGCTCCTTCTTCGGGTCCGATACGTCTGCACGAACCGATCGGGTGGATCTGTCCACCCGATCAGTTGGGAGCTGATACATGGTTTGTCCTTGAAGATTGGCTCACAGGGTCTCGTGCGACACCTCCCGTTGCTCCGGGGACTCGTGATGTTAGCGTTATATGTCCCCTGCGCCAACAATCCTGCAAAACCACAAAAACACAACGAAAGTGAAAAGGAACTAAAAATCACAAAAGGACGGACTCAAAATAACAAAAAATGACGGGAAATCACAGAGAAGACGTGCGTGAATATATAAAATATAAACGCACGTCAAAATCCCCCAAGCTGAACTCTTCCTCGTCCTCGAGGAAGATAAGCGAGAATCAGAGCTCGGAGGGGATAATAGAAAGGAAGAAAAGGAAAAAGGAAAAGGAAATCCTAGATTACCCGACAGAGCCAACGAAAACTAACACACCACACTAAGCAAGCATGCGATAAGCATCGCACTAAACCTAGGAATATGAGTTCCTACAAGTGTCATGGGTCCACACGGTGAAGCGCAAGTGAGTGTGGTCGTGGGCTAGCAGACGGTGTAACTATCTAAATTGTGCAATCAAGCTCAATATACACATATCCATGGAATGACCCAAATATCGAATCAATTCGAATAAGCGGTGAATAATTGTTCAAGCATGCATGAGAATATTGAAAGAATAGAAACATATCACATGTCATGGACTCTACCGCTAGAAACTAGGGAATCACCGCACGATTTTCTAGATGATTGCTAGAAAGCTCATATGCCAAGTGTGTTCGAAAATGAAGGGGGTTGAGTAGGTGTGGAGGAGAACACTCGGTGCAAATTCTTGCCTTCTCTTTATTCACGGCGGATAGGAGTAATATTCACAACAGGAAATTTTTTTTGGGTTTTGGATATTTGTATATATATATATATTTTGAATTTTGGCTATACATGTTCTTTTCTTTTCTCTCTCCTTTTTTCTTTTTCCCTTTTTCTTTATTTTGGATTTTTGGATATTGGCAAATGTACTCTCCCAAGTGGAAGAACGGTACACGACGAGGGGATTTGCACCAAGTAAAACAAAAAAGAATTCGAATTCTAAACACTTGGGCAAAAGAAAAAAATTTCGCGAATCAGAGCATAAGCAAAATGGGCTATCCTAGTCCTATTGGTAGAGTCATGACACATGCAAATTGAAGCGTAAATACATAGATGATTCATGCATAAAGAAGCAGACAGTGGAGGCAAAATACCGCATATTCGAAATTGAAGCATGATAGTCTAGGGGTTATCCAAGGACAGGCATATAAAACAAAATCACAACGTAGAAGCACACCAGCTAGCTAGCCACGACACACAACTCACACAAAAGCAAAGTGAACCCATGGAGCATAAAATGCAATAGGACTCGGCTTCCTAGGGTTAGTGAGAATGATTTATCCTAGCTAAGCTAAGTGTGTGTGGTTCCGTGGCAGCTCATCATGTGGGGTCATCTCTAGGAGAGGAAGAATAAAAGGATGGAAAGAAAGAAAAAAAGAAAAACTCGACGAAAAACGACTCAAAAGGTGAAAAAGACAAGAGTGATGCACAAAGTGCGAATCCCCAAAGATGAACATTGCATTGCCCTCAATGCAATAAGAGTAAATGCGGGAGGGCAACGAAAGAATGGAGGGAAGTACGCACCGACAAATAAACGTGAAAAACATGAAAAACACACACAAAGAGACATAGAAAAATAAATAAAATAAATATCAAACCGAACTATACAAAAGACATACACAGAAACACACAAAACAAACACACATTAAACAAGTGAAAACACGACAATCACAAAAAATTGATTTCCCCCAAGCTGATCTCAATAGTGCTAGAAAAAAGATATGATCAAGATGATGCAGAACAAATGGCTAGGGGGAAAATCAGAAAAAATAGAAATCAAGGTGCAGGAGCGACTTGCTCCTCATCCTCCTCGAAAGAGACCTGAGGGGTTTGGGCAGGAGATGTGATGGGCGTGCGAAGAAGTGGAGAAAGGGGTGGAGATGGTGGACGGATGGGCGTGGTGGGGGTATGAATGATGGGTGGGGTGTCGGTGGTGGCGGAAGGTGGTAAGGATACGACGAGTGACGAGGGGGGTGTGGGTAGTGATCTCGTTGGAATAGCGAACGGCATCCTGCGACGCGAGTAGGAGGCGATGATAGAAGTGAAAGGTGGCAGAAGTGGAGGGTCAATGGTGGTGGGTGGAGAAGAAATGGCGGGAAGGGAAACAATGGTGGTGGGAGGGGATGATCGCCTAGGGGTGATGGAGGAGGTGATGGTGGTGGAGATGGGCGGAGGACCATGGACATGGGTAAGAAGGCGGAGAATGGTGGCGACGTTTCGCTCGAGAGCGAGGAAACGGGGATGTGATAAAAAAGAAGTGGAAGGATCCGAGGAGGTGGAGGAGGATGCGCCAGCGCGCAATGCGGCCATCTCGGCCTCGAGAGCGAGGCAAGCAGAAGTAGTATGGCACACGGTAGAGTGTGTACTGGAAGCAATGGGCGTGTCGACATGAGAGGCCAGGCCGTGCAGGGCAGTGATCAGGGCCTCGGAAGAAACAGCAGCAGTAGCCGGGGTGGTGACACTAGGTCCAGCCCCGGGGTCTCCTCTGAACGTAGGGATATCCTGCTCGCCCAAGTGGATGGCAGGGGAAGGTGGTCTGGGAGCGTCAGGGAGAGGAAACTGAAGGTGGAGCCCCCTACAAACTCGGGATCTGGTGGAAATGACCAATCTGCCTGAAGCTGAATAGTCCGACGGCCAGGATTTGGCAGAATGGTATATGGTGCGGGGGGGAGGCCGTACTAGTGATTCGGAGTGAAAAGTGTATATTTATACCCCCTAACTACCCCTATTTTGTGCTAAAGATTAGGCTTAAACTTGCTCTTTTTGGGTATATTTTCACTTCATGTCACTTTTAGGGCGTATTCTCATTCTTTGCACAAAATATAGATTTTATTGTCCTTATTGACTTCCTGGTATTTTTCATGTGCTCCTGCTATTATTGTGATCATATTGTCAATTTTTGAGAATTATTTGAGCAATGGATTATTTTATATGAATTTTGGGAGGTCAATATTAATTTTTAATAGTCATTATTTTAATTTTCTCATCATATGGACTAATTTCTCCTTATCCTATTTTTCAGGTACTCCTGGGAGTCTTGGAGATTTTCCAGAATTTTCTGGGATTTTTCTGAGATTTCTAGGTATTTTTTGGAATTATTTGGAGGAGAAAATGGGATTAAAACCCAGAAAAAGGAATTTATTGGGGGTGCCACGTGGCGTGATCCCACCGCGCCACGTGGAGCCATATCCGTCGCTGATTAATTATCAAAAAAAATTAAAATATATATTTGGCGGCCCGCTCTTGGAGCGGGCCGCAGCAGATTTAATAAAAAAAAGTTGTTTTTAGTTTGCGGGCCTGCCCAGCGGCCTGCCCGCTTCTGTGCAGCGCCCGCTCCTTAGGAGCGGGCGGTGTTAATTTTGGGGCGGGTTTCAACCCAGCCCCTCTAGAATTGCTGCAGGCGCGCGCTGATTTTGGCGGGTTGGGCGGCCAGCGCTCGACCCGCAAGCCCGGCTTTGATTTATATTGGCCTGAGAGCAAAAATTGGAAGGCTGATTCGGTTTTTTGAGTTTTTTTTACAGATTTTGGGGTTTCTTCTTCCCCAAGAGCTAGGGCAAGGGCTTGGAGGCCATTGAAGGCTAGGAGATCTTGGAGGAGGAGCAAGAGAAGGGGAAAGCTTGAGCTTCTAGGGTTTCTATTGGTGATTTCTCCCCATTTCTTGTAGCTATTGGTTTCTATTCCATTGTATGAATATTTGTGAATGATTGTTGAATGAATGTGAGAATCATTGGATAATTGTTTGCTTAATGGTTTGTAATGAAGATTTGTGTTCTCATTTTGAATGATGATTATCTTGTTTTCATTATGAAGACCTAGAGCCAATAGGGTGTGAATTAGATTAATTAGGTTTGATGAAATTGATTAGTATTGGTTCATTCGGATTTAATTAAATTTTATGTGGCATAGATTTAAGTTTCTAAATTAACTATCTATACGAACCCAAAAGATTTTATTAGAGAGCCGATCATCCCAAAAGGATGAGTTTGATCTTCTCAAAAAGAAGTATCAACTTAACTTCCATGAAACGTAAATTTTAATCCACTACCCTTTTCTCATCGTTTTAACTCCTAAAAGGATATCCCCGATAACGCTTCCCCAAAAGGGATGTCATTGAGTCATATAGAACCATAACCCGTGACCGCTATCACTTCCAATTGTGACCCCAAAAGGGATCCACAATTGAATCACATTTCACACTTATTTTAACCTCCAAAAGAGTATTTTCCGATGGTGTTTCCACAAAAGGGACATCATTGAGTTATAGGGTTATATTCTCAATTCACAACCCTAATGACATCCTACCCCCACACACTTCTCCTTGCTAGACTTGCTCCTCATTTTGGTATCCACCCTACCTGCCTAGTGATTGACTCGACAGTGTCGTCGCCCATTTTCTGTCACATTTGTTAGTTTAGTTGGTTGTTCCAACACTTTTAGCTTTCCTTAACTAATTGAGATTGTGATTGTGAAACGAATTGTCCATGTGATCCGACCCGGTACTCACCGGTTATTTTTATTGCATTGACACTCCTACGCTTGGGAGTGGAAGGCGTGATGCCCTTGCGCGTCTTCCCGTCACAATCAATTGGCGCCGTTGCCGGGGACAACAGTTTTCACACTCACATTTTTGGTTGGTTTTGGACACTTTAGGTGTAGTACTTCCAGCTTAGTGTTGAGTCTTTTTGGTTGTTTATTTTTATATTTTTTGATTCGTTTTTCTTTCTTTCTTTCTTTTATTTCAAAAATCTTTTGTGGATAAATTTTTTTTTATGGATTCATTTTCAAACTTTAGCGATGCTTATGTGGAAGATTCCTAACTACCACCGTTCTTTCACGGTATGGGGTTGGAAAATCCTAGCTCATGTATGCCAAAGTTTGAAAAATGGTGTAGGAAAGAGTTTTGGGATTTGCTTGATGAGACCACTTGTGCAGATTTTATTTATTTTAAAGTGTTCACATATACTTTGAGAGATGATGCTAAGATTTGGTTTGATGCTTATCCTCGAGATTCTTTTTCTACATGACTTTCTTTTCAGACCGATTTCCTTCGAGCTTTCTTTCCTACTTATTACAGGAATCAGGTACAGATGCGCCAGGCATTTGAGGAACACATGGAGTGCTTTGTCCAGTTTGACGGTGAGACTTACTGTCAAGTTTTGGAGAGGTTCGATGAGTTAGTGCTTGGGGTACATGCCATGCTTTTAGCGCAGAGGATCTACTTCGGATTTTCTACACAGGGTTGCAGCCGTTGACACGAGACTTTGTGCAGATGAGCAGTGGTGGAGATTTCTTTTCATGCACTACAGAGGATGCATGGTTGTACCTGAGGGACCTTGCAGAGTGGGAGCAGACTGCATCATCTAGAGAGCCATCACTTGGATATGAGGATGATGACTAGTCACTGGTTCCATTTCAGGATGCAGGGCAGCATGTCCAGTGTCACTTTGAGGAGCCACCTTTGGGCTCTTTTTCTTGCGACCTCATGCGATACAGAGCAGAGCAGGAGGATGGGTTGCATGAGAGCCAGGTAGAGGATATTAACAGATTATATATTGAGGATCAGTAGGAGATGGATGATGGAGTGTGTGTCACACACGTTGTAGACACGATGCAGTTTAGTTGGGTTGGTGGTGGTGATGAGATGGAGATGTGTCCAGGTGAGAGTGAGATAGATGACATCAGATAGTCTGAGTCACATTACCATTCTGATCTATTACCAAAACTGGAGGTGTGCGAGCATCTTGGATGGACTGCTGAGATGGTTTATTACGGTGATATTGAGGAGGATGAGTGCACGGGATATAGCCTACAGACTACTTTGGAGCCCGAGCCCTCCCTTCCTTCAGATTCAGTTTAGCAGCCATCACTTCAGACACCTCAGGACACACATCAGTCTGTCATCCAGGACGAGGATATTCAGGGTGGACCACAGAGTCCAGGGATGACTGCAGAGGCCATTACCTTCGTTAGCAAGGATTCGGCAAGCGACAGTGACTGCGAGATGATCTACATCGAGCATGCGCTGCCTTCTCCTCCACACTTGCCCCTGCAGCCATTTCACCCTCATCATGAGGATTCGCATCAGCCAGGCGATAGCATCGCCATTAAGGGAAGTTCTCATCACACTTTTTCCTTCATGTCTGAATCTCATCCTTCATTTCCATATGTATTAGATTCAGATTGTCATCATATATATTCATCTCCTTATTTTTATTGTGACGACCCTATTTGGACTTCCTTCATTAGAAGTCTAACTTATTTTCCTTGAATTGACACAGCTTGTCTCCCGCAGGATACGGTAGCACATTCTAGGGAGATGCTTGGAGCTGTGTTGCTAGGATCCACGGAAAGTGGAGGAGCGGCGTTTCCAAAGCAGCTGGCAGAGGAACGCAAGGATATGATTGAGTAGCTGCCTCCACCATTACACATTCGGGATCCGCCTTTTGCTAAGATATATTCCTTCCTTTCTTTAGTGTAAATAAAAGAAAAAAAATAAACTTTTTAGTTTAGTTTGCTTTAGTATGTGTGTCTTTCCTCTAGCATCATTGAATAATATCTAGTTTCATTTCAACCATTGAGGACAATGCTCATTTCTAGTTGGGGGGAGTGAACTATGAAGTTGGATGCTAGTTTTAGGTAGTTTTATAAAAAAAATTGATGTTAATAAAAATTTTCTCATTCATCATCATCATTCATTCATTTTGAGAATATCATTTTGATACCTCCATCCTTGCTTCTATCACATTTCTTTTACTTAGTCCCTACATGCTTAATGCAAAGCAATTTTCTCGGATTATTAGTTTGGCATCAAACTTATGGATATTTGATTGGCGTGTTTTAATTTCTTTTCCAATTTGGATTCAAATGCTAATATGCCATGTATGGAACTACATTATATGGCGTGATACTCTCTTTGTGATAATTTTGGGAAAGTTTGATGTAAGTGATTGCATGAGTTGGGATGAATGGTGCAGTTTGTAATTGGATTGGGCGTGGCCATATGGTGCATGTTTTGTTTTCCTCTTTAGGAGTGGGTGGATGAGTTGATAATTCATGTTTAGAATGAGAAAGAGAGTATATAAGTGAATGTTTCTCTCTAATCAAATTGAGTAGCCGGTGCCCTACGAAACATTGGGGAGGAAGCCAAAAATGAGATTTAGGGGATCATTCCATCCCTTTTCCTATATAGCATCATCGCGTGTATGCAAAGGTGGCCGTTTTTGCATTTCATAGCATTATCACGTGAATGCAAAACATAAACATACAAAATCCAAAAGAATACAAAAATGTGAGAAAAAGAAAAGAAAAAGAAAAAAATTAAAGAATAATGAAAGAATAAGCAACATGAGTGATGCAATCTCATCTCCCACAACTTAGAGGAATTTCTTCTGTTTTGTCCATTTCCATGAAAATTGGAAATTTTGTCATTTGCGATATATCCTAATAAATGTGATACAGGCTTATTATCTCACTTTTCTTTGAATTGGATTGAAGAGAGTTTCATTTGTTATTTACTTTCATACATTGGATATATTGGTTTTGAAATCATTTGGAAATATCATTTGGAGTATGCCATGATGATATCTTGAGTTTGGTGCATGTTTTTCAATTTAGTCCGAATTTATCGCATATTTTGCTAGGGACTAGCAAAAATCTAGTTGGGGGGTGTGATTCGGAGTGAAAAATGTATATTTATACCCCCTAACTATCCCTATTTTGTGCTAAAGATTAGGCTTAAACTTGCTCTTTTTGTGTATATTTTCACTTCATGTCACTTTTAGGGCTTATTCTCATTCTTTGCACAAAATATAGATTTTATTGTCCTTATTGACTTCCTGATATTTTTCATGTGCTCCTGCTGTTATTGTTATCATATTGTCAATTTTTGAGAATTATTTGAGCAATGGATTATTTTATATGAATTTTGGGAGGTCAATATTAATTTTTAATACTCATTATATTAATTTTCTCATCATATGAACTAATTTCTCCTTCTCCTATTTTTCAAGTACTCCTGGGAGACTTGGGGATTTTCCAGAATTTTCTGGGATTTTTCTGAGATTTCTAGGTATTTTTTGGAATTATTTGGAGGAGAAAATGGGATTAAAACCCAGAAAAAGGAATTTATTGGGGGTGCCACGTGGCGCGATCCCACCGCACCACGTGGCGCGATCCCACCGTGCCACGTGGCGCCATATCCGCCGCTGATTAATTATCAAAAAAATTAAAAAATATATTTCAGCGGCCCGCTCTTGGAGCGGGCCGCATCGAATTTAATAAAAAAAAGTTTTTTTAGTTTGCAGGCCGGCCCAGCGGCCGGCCCGCTTCTGTGCAGCGCCCGCTCCTTAGGAGCGGGCGGCGTTAATTTTGGGCCGGGTTTCTACCCTGCCCCTTCCCAATTGTTGTAGGCGCGCGCTGATTTTGGAGGGTCGGGCGACCAGCGCCCGACCCGTAAGCCCGGCTTTGATTTATATTGGCCTGGGAGCGAAAATTGGAAGGCTGCTTCGGTTTTTTGAGTTTTTTTTATAGATTTTGGGGTTTCTTCTTCCCCAAGAGCTAGGGCAAGGGCTTGGAGGCCATTGAAGGCAAGGAGATCTTGGAGGAGGAGTAAGAGAAGGGGAAAGCTTGAGCTTCTAAGGTTTCTATTGGTGATTTCTCCCCATTTCTTGTAGCTATTGGTTTCTATTCCATTGTATGAATATTTGTGAATGATTGTTGAATGAATGTGAGAATCATTGGATAATTGTTTGCTTAATGGTTTGTAATGAAGATTTTTGTTCTCATTTTGAATGATGATTATCTTGTTTTCATTATGAAGACCTAGAGCCAATAGGGTGTGGATTGGATTAATTAGGGTTTGATGAAATTGATTAGTATTGGTTCATTCGGATTTAATTAATTTTTATGTGGCGTAGATTTAAGTTTCTAAATTAACTCTCTATACGAACCCAAAAGATTTTATTAGAGAGCCGATCATCCCAAAAGGATGAGTTTGATCTTCTCAAAAAGAAGTATCAACTTAATTTCCATGAAACCTAAATTTTAAGCCACTACCCTTTTCCCATCTTTTTTAACTCCCAAAAGGATATCCCCGATGACGCTTCCCCAAAAGGGATGTCATTGAGTCATATAGAACCATAACCCGTGACCGCTATCACTTCCAATTGTGACCCCAAAAGGGATCCAAAATTTAATCACATTTCACACTTATTTTCACCTCCAAAAGAGTATTTTCCGATGGTGCGTCCACAAAAGGGACATCATTGAGTTATATGGTTATATTCTCAATTCACAACCCTAATGACATCCTACCCTACACACTTCTCCTTGCTAGACATGCTCCTCATTTTGGTATCCACCCTACCCGCCTAATGATTGACTTGACAGTGTCGTCGCCCATTTTCTCTCACACTTGTTAGTTTAGTTGGTTGTTCCAACACTTTTAGCTTTCCTTAACTAATTGAGATTGTGAATGTGAAACGAATTGTCCCTGTGATCCGACCCGGTACTCACCTGTTATTTTTATTGCATTGACACTCCGACGCTTGGGAGTGGAAGGCGTGCTGCCCTTGCGCGTCTTCCCATCACAATCAACTAGAAAGCGAACCGACCGTTACCTCGCGGCCTGATCATATGGTGTGCCTCAGGACATTGATATCAAGAGATGTAGATCCTGGGGCACGGGGCAAATCGTCAGGGAGCACGATGTTGAAGGGAGGGTGTAAGGCAATGATGGTGATGAGGCCATCGCAGCAATATTTTCCTTTGTTTGCACGGCTAATATCAATAAGCTTTTGAATTAGCAACGCACATGCGTTTATGCGTACGCACGGTGCCTCGAAAGAAATCCCATCAACACCAGGGATGTAAGGGAAGGTCATCGCCTATATGATGAAAAGATCTGGGATGGTCACGGTACCAGACTCATCCCTAGGAAAGAAAGTGCTCGATATTATCCGATGGACGAGACGGAAGACATGGTGGATGATAGAAGAGGCATTGGCCTTGCCTCTAGGAAAATGATCGTGCAGAGTGAGGCGTCACCAAAAGTGGTCGACATCGAAGTCGGCATGCAATTCATAGGGGAGGATGCTGCCTTCTAAATTGGGGAAACCGAAAATATTGTTGATGGTGGTCACTGGGGCACGGAAGTTTCGGTTTCGAAGGCGAAAATCGATAGTCGACCACGCCTCAATTTTGATGGTGGAGAGAAATTCTAGTGTGAGAGTGGGGTAGGATGGGGCATGGGAGTGCAGGAAACTAAGCCAACCTAAGTTTTCAAATAGGGATTTGACTCTGGAGAAAACTTCAAGATCGAGTAGGGTTCGATCGTGTGCAAACTTGGTGGCTAGGTGAGATCGGTGGCTGAGTCGAGAAAAGAAATCTTTATGTGCCTGGCTCAGGAAACGAACTCCATGCGGTCCCAGCAGTGGGTCCACCACAGGTATGATAAGTTGGGTTGGTGGTTGGGTAGGCAGTGGTGGTGGAGCGCGTCCATGCGTAGAACGTGTAGATCTTTGTCTCTTGCGAGACGGCTCCTCTTCCACCATGACGCGCTTACCATTATCTTTATCTTTTGCCATGATGTTGTGGCGATTTGGTGTTATATGCAAGATTATATGAGGGGCACACAACAAATGACAAAGGAGCAAAGTAAACATACTTGGGCAATATAAAAATAAAGCTATGGAGCGAGTTTACCCAGCGATGATGCGAGTCCTATCTCCCAAAAGATCCCACGATGCACGATGGAGTAATTCGGGGAGCCGCCACATGCCAATCCAAAGAGAACAGAAATTTTTGAAAACTTGGGGTTAGGGCTAGGGTTTCGGGCGATTTGTGGGTTGAAGGTGTTCGATGGGAGGGTTTGCATGGTCGGAGAGAGGTGGAGGAAGTGGGGAAATGAGATTGGGAGTAGTGAGAGTGATGCAGGAGTTCAATTAGGAAGAAGGGGAGATGAACCGCTCGAACAGGAATTCTGGGGGTCGGGTAAAGTGGAGTCAGGTGAGGGAGTGATATAAATAGGGGTGTGTGTGAACCAATCGGGTGAAATCACCCGATCGGTTGGGACAAATTTTCAAAAATTCCTTTGGATCAGCTGTTACAGGTCAACCGATCGGTTGATTTTCACCCGATCGGTTGACCGCTCTCTGAAAAATCACCCCAAGCTTCTGTTTCCACCCCCGATCAGCAACTCGATTGCTCTCTCCATCACCTGATCAGTTCGCTCTCTGACAGAAGTTTGCTACTTACTGAAACGATCCACCCGATCGGTTGATGTGTGAACCGATCGGGTGGGGCAAATCCTGCACAAAAAGTATAAAAATTGATGAGTATCCCAACAAAAATCCCCACAGCAGTATTTATTCACAAAAATTAGTAAACTAATCCTATCTAAAACCGACATAAGTTTAGAACATGGGTTGCCTCTCATGAAGCGTTGTTGTTTATAGTCGTTTGCTCGACTCCCGTCATGATCTTCAGGGTGGTTTGTACGGGTGATGCCCAATGGTCGGCATCCTCTCAGCTGTCGGGGCGGAGTTCCTGATTGTTGGCGGCGGCGACAGATGAATGGTCTCGTCAACTCCCCCATTGGTGTTATCCGGGGGTTTCTCTTTTGTGTTGGCGACGCTCGCCACTCTTTTCAAAATCTGAACCTCGTCAGCAGTAAGCATCAGAGGCTCTTTACCCTTGCTCTTCATTCGAGCTCTCTTTCTAGGTCCAGGGGGTGACGGTGAGACACATTTCGGCTCAAGAACCTTCTCTCCATCCAGCCTAGTTTGCTCCTCGCTTTCATCAAAGTCTTCGGGGGGTTCCTTGAAAGAACTTCACAAGCTCCTGCTTTGTTCACCCTCTCTTCTTCCATTTCCAGGAGGTTGCACTTGGGTTCCTCCAGTGGTGATTTCATCGACAGCGCCAAGTCAAATTCTACTTTCTGATCTCCGATGTTTAAGGACAATTTCCCCTTTTTAATGTCGATGAGTACGCCAGCAGTTGCCATAAAAGGCCTTCCGAGGATAATCGGAGTGTGATTATCCTCAGGCATATCCATAACCACAAAATCGACTGGGACACACACACCGTGGACATTGACCGGCAAGTCGTCGACTACACCCACCGGGTACTTCACTGATCTGTCTGCGAGCTGCAGCGTCATCCCGGTGGGTTCAAGGTCACCCATATTGATCCTCTTGTATAGCGATAGGGGCATCAAACTGACACTCACTCCCCGATTGACAAGTGCTCTACTAATTGATACCTCCCCTATGGAGCACGGGATAGAGAAACTTACTGGATCCTTGAGTTTTGGGGGATTCGCTCGTTGGATCAGGGCGCTACATTCCGCCATTAGGACCACTTTTTCCTTTCTCGTCCCCTTTGTCACGAGGTCCTTAAGAAACTTCACGTACGAGGGGATGGTTTCGATTGCTTCCAGAAACGGGATTTGTAGACTCATGTCTTTCACCATCTCGAAGAACTTGCCATACTTCTCATCTATTTTGTCCTTGGCAAGCCTCTGTGAAATGGTATTGAAGGTTTGAAAACCCTCGAGTCATCGCTTTCATTCTTCTTCTCTTCAGAAACTCCCTCCAAAGTCACGGGTTCAATGTAGAAGCTCCATTGTTGTTCACTTCCATATTTGGTTTCTCATCGACAACCAGTGCTTCATTGTCTTTCTCGGCCTCCCACGCTGGAATCTTCGTTCCACTCCTCAGGACAATGGCGGAGACTTTTGCTTGACCATGTGTCAAGGCTAGAGTTTGGCTTGGTCCCCTTGGGTTCCCTCTGGTTGCCCCGCCAGCTGTCCTTGTGTCCTCGGAGGTTGGCCACTTGTAACCCCAACTGGGTCACTTGATCGACCAAGGCCTTCTGCCCGAGCTGTAGCTAGTGAGTGACCTTCTCATGATTTGCAATGTATTGAGTCAGGATGTTCTCAATAGGAGAGACTACTCGTTGTTGTTGGGGCGGAGGTTGCTGATTTCGAGGAGGGTACTACTGATACATTTGTTGTTGGGGTGGAGGAGGCTGATAGAGTTGTTGCTGCTGAGGTTGCTGGTACGGTGCCCTGTAGCTGAAATTGGGATGGTTCCGGTTTGTTGGGGAATATGCGGGATTGGAACTCGTCCTCGCTGGATAGGATGCATTTCCTGTGGGATTGTAAAATAGGGCACTAGCTTGATCCACAGGCACCGAGACGTCTCCAACATCGAAATCTCACATTACTTCAGTTTCTACCGCTGCTACATGTTGTGGGCTAGCGCCACCGGCTCCGACCTTGAATGCTGAAATCTGAGTCGAAAGAAAATCAAATTTGCTTAACAGCTTATCTACTTCCTCAACTCGATGAATTCCTCCAGCCTTCGGTGTAGCATGTTCATCGCTCCACCTCTCATTGTTCGATGCCATATTCTCCAAAATATTTCCAGCATCTACTTCATTTATTGCCATGAAGGATCCACCCGCTGCGGCATCCATGGACGACTTCAAGTCGTTCCTCAGTCCATTGTAAAACAAGTTGATTATCTGCCAGCGGGGGAGCTCGTGGTGAGGGCATTTTCTCTGCATTTCATTGTATCTCACCCACGCTTCATGCAGGGATTCATGGCTGGCCTGGGAGAATGAGGCGATTTTGCTCCTTAGCTTCATTGTCTTCCCCGGAGGAAAGAACTTGTTTAGGAATGCATTTGAGAGCCGCTCCCAGGTTATGTACGTGTTGGGGTCCTTCCCCCTCAGCCATTGCTTTGCCTTGTCCCGCAGAGAGAATGGGAACAATCTCAACCGAATGGCCTTGGTTGATACGCCATTGATTCTGAACATCTCGCACTTCTCCAGGAAAGAGTCCAGGTGCTCGATCGGATGCTCCATAAGAGCTCCAAAAAAACTGGTCCTGCTGGATCCAAGCCACGAGTGATGGCTTCAGCTCGAAGTTTCTGGTCGTAATGGCCGGAGGTCGGATGATGTATGTGGACCCAATGGACGGCATCGAGTACTCAAGCAAGGACTTTTGAGGAGTGATATTTTCTGCCATGGAGGCAATCTCTTCTCTTCTTCTTCTCTCTGCATTCAAACGCCTCACGGTGGCGTTGATCTCGGGATCTAGAGGAACTAAGTCGTCAAGACTTCTCGAGTTCCTGTGCATGAAAAATCAAGATATACCTTGAAGCGTGTATGGTATAATGCCAAATAAAAACAAAAGATAAAGAATAAGGAATAAAAATAAAGCGTAGAATGTGAAAATTATCACGGGGTAAGGATGTGAGCTAGTCTCAGGATGACAGGGTCCTAAAAGTAACAAGCACGTTGCATCCCCGGTAACAACGCCATAAAGCTTGACCGTCAGCCCGTTTGCACTCAAATCGGGACGGGGATACTAGGATTAAAATTTGTAACTGCTAGCGCACGGTGTCGAGGTGTGGCTTGGGGGTCGAACACAGGGAGGCGTGTATTGTGCTTGTGAGCAATTGGGATCCTAATCACTCGGTGGGTGAGCTAGCTTAATTGCTTGATGGGTTGTCATAATAGAAAATTGTAACGACTGGTTTTCATGTATCTGGATTTATTATATTATAATATATGTTTTGGTGGATTTTCTCCTCATGTGTGGTTTTCGTCTCCGTAACTTTCATTTTCGATCGTTTCGTCGTGTTTTCTCGTTTATTCCTTAGGATCGTCGATTTCGGAGTAAGTCATTCATGACGGGCTCCATAACAGTCGTATCTTACTATTAGATCAAGCCTAGGAGTCTTAGGAATCGATCCCGGGGCTCCGCGCTCCGTATCGGAAATTTTGGTGCTAATTAGCCGGTGTAAGAAGGGCCACCGACCGACTAGATGACGATCCAGTCGGTCGGCAAACCTTCTTGAACCGACTAGTTGGCTTTCTAAATTATTCTGGAGTTACTGTTTATCGTTAGTCGGTCTAAGAACGTTGGTTGACCGACTAGGTTGCAAACTAGTCGGTCGGCAATGCTTCTTTAACCGACTAACTCATCAACTATTTTTGACACTAGTTACTGTTTACTCTTAGTCGGTCTAAGAACGTTCATCGACCGACTAGATCTCAAACTAGTCGGTCAGTAGTTGTTCTTGGACCGACTAACTCTTAGTTCAGGTTTTCGACTGGAGTTACTGTTTACACTTAGTCGGTCTGCGTTGTTCAACCGACCGACTAGATCTCAAACTAGTCAGTCAGCAGTTGTTCTTTGACCGACTAAGCAGTGCAGGAAACCCTAGTTTTGCCCTAGCCGCCACCAAACTCTATAAATACCCCTCCAAACGTTTTCTTCTCCTCCCTCACGACCTAAAACCCTAATTTCTCCCCCATGGAGCCCCCATCTCCCTCAAACCATTAATCCTTCATCCCAAGCTCATCCTCCATCATCCAAACCCTCCCTCAACTCATTCCAGCTCTCATCTTCCCCAAATCTCCATCAAAATCCCCAAAATCCCCCAAAACCCTATTTCTCCAAACTTCTCCAATCATTTCCAGATCTGAACCCTAGGTTCCCCTGAGCGTTTCTTCCTTCGCCGTGGTTGCTCGGCGTTATTCTCCCGTTCCCTACACGGTAATACTCGATTCCTTTAGTTTTAGCATAACCCACATTGACATTGTGAAACCCTAATAAAATGGATTATTAGATGATTAGGGTTCTAATAAGAAATCAATTTAGAATCATTGTGCTAATGATTGTTTTGCCATAACAGTGGTCCATTCCATAGTTAGCTTGTGTGACGATCTTCATTGCTCGTCAATCCCGATATCAGGCAAGTGAAACTTGCATCTCTTGTTTTGGGCCATGTCTTAGGCTATTTACCTTGCTTTAGCGTAAAAGAGACTAGACGGTGAAAGGATAGCCGTTTAGACGCCATTGACCTAGCTTAACAACGAAGCTTGGTCCGTCACCCTCATCATGCTTGTATGTCACGTTTACTTTCCCTTAACGGTACGCGAATTAACTGTTCATGTCATCCATGCATCCTTAACTGTTATTGCATTTTAACTGCCATGTTTAATTTAAATTAACGGTACGCGAATATGTTCATGTCATTGCATTTTGCCTGTCACGTTTAAATACGATTAACGGTACGCATATTAACTGCTCATGTCATTGCATGCTTGAATACTCATCGTGAATGCGTAGCTTTGCTACATACTTGTACTATTTGTTCCGGCTAGGCACCCACCTTGCGTGGGCACAATCCTATGCCAATTTCACTTTCTGGCTCGTGTTCCAGAAGACGAGCTCAACACAACCTGCGGGCAATAGGGCACTCGTTGAGTGATCCCTTGTACTTGATACTTGAACACAGCCTGCGGGCAATAGGGCACTCGTTGAGCGATCCCTTGTACTTGTACTTGTTACTTGACATTACATGTCACAACAACCACTTGCCACTTGTACTCTACTTTACTTTACTTGTTACCACCTTACTTTACTTGCCATGCACCATACTTTAACTGCTAGGTTGCCAGTTTACCTTTCTTCCGTTTCCTTGCCCAAGTCTTTCGACTTGCTGACATGTGCCCCTTTTCTCTTTTGGGTGACACATGTTAGAGCCAGAGCCCGAGTTACTTGTTGAGGACGTGGTGTTCGCTGACGCTGAGTCAGAAACCGCGTTGATCGAGGACTACGTTGACACTGGGGATCAGTCTTAGTGTCTTCGTTTAGCTTTTGTTAGGCTGCTTAGTTGTCGGTGCGTGGCACCTAGTTTGATACTCTGTTATGTTTGTGTTGCTTTTGTTTGGCCTTGTTCTGGGCCTTAGACTCTTTCCTGTTAGCCTGGTGGCTTTTCTGTGATGTTGAATATTTTGTGGACAAACTTTGGGATTGGTATTTCATATCCGTCTCTTTATTATTATTGTTGTTGTTGTTCCTTTTGCGATTACAGGGACCTGCTTATACTAAATTGACGCTTATCAGGCGTGCAGCTTCACAGCTCCACGTCTGAGCGGACCTTCTCACGTCTCGCCTCCATTTTAGGGAAGCGGGTCGTGACAAAAATTAATGCAAAAGGGTGTAAGAGATAAAAAAAGGCAACCTAGGACCTTGGCTTCTGCCCTATCATGAGTTCTCACTATTACGACCGACGGATAGGAATGTGATTAGATCTAGGGTTTAGCGGTGAGACGTTACCTCTAAAAGTGGTAACAAGCATCCCATGGGCCCGATATTCCGGTCGATGCCCAGGATGATACGCTAGGTCTACTCGGGTTTGAACGGTGGGCATTCCCATGTCCAGCACCGACCGACTCTGGGAGCACTAAGCTCGCAACGATTGCTCCCGACATTTCATCCAAGTCGTTCCCATACGCAAGGAATCAATGTCTACGCTAGGGGTGTGAGCTGTGGCTAGGGGATCAAACTCCCGTTTTATTTCTCCTTGGCGCAACGGTCAAAGGCGGTCTTTCTCCCGCCAGAGACAATAAAACACCATGCGCAACCATCTAAATCCCTATATCCCATCGAATCCCTAATCCTATGGTCGTTCTAGGGAGAACCCACGAAGGAGCTTCCACCAATGTCCCAGATTTGGAAACTACTCACTAATCATGGCATTACATGCAACAAAACAAATTTTAGCCATTGAAATGAAAATCTAGCAATAGATAACTAGAGCAAACGGTATTATAAATGCAATATTAAAGTATTAGAAAGATCAAAGAACTTACAAAGTGAGTTTAATTGAAAGCAGCCAAAACCCCCTTAAACAGCTTAAGAAAAAGGGGTTTACGTTTTCTGGGAAACCTAGGGCTATTTATACATTTTGGCAAGATGACATGGAATATTCCCACTAAAAGACAAAAACAAGCGCTCACCCGATCGGTTGAAATATCAACCGATCGGGTGAGGCAGCGGTTGGACTTGGTCTTCGGCTCTGAATAACATTACCCAATCGCTGAACCGATCGGATGAGTCCTTGAATTCTCGAGCATGGAATCGGCTTGCTACAGGTGACCCGATCGGTTGACAAGTCAACCGATTGGGTGGAGTTGGTACAAAAAACAGAGATTTGTGTCGGATCCACCTCATCGCTGAACCGATCGGGTGGGGTCGCTCCTTCTTCGGGTCTGATACGTCTGTAGGAACCGATCAGGTGGATCTGTCCACCCGATCGGCTGGGAGCTGATACATGATTTGTCCTTGAAGATTGGCTCCCAGGGTCTCGTGCGACACCTCCCGTTGCTCCAGGGACTCGTGATGTTAGCGTTGTATGTCCCCTGTGCCAGCAATCCTGCAAAAACACAAAAACACAATGAAAGTGAAAAGGAACTAAAAATCACAAAAAGACGGACTCAAAATAACGAAAAACGACGGGAAATCACGGAGAAGACGTGCGTGAATATATAAAATATAAATGCACGTCAGACCACTCGGCCGAGTAGCCATAGTTTCGAAAAATTAGATATTTTTTCAAATAAGTTCCGACTCGGCCGAGTAGAACCGTCACTCGGCCGAGTGGCCTAGAGTCACTCGGCCGAGTGGCTATGCCACTCAGAGCTTTTCAAGTGCTGAAAGTGTCTGGTTCACTCGGTCGCGTGACAAAGTCACCCGGCCGAGTGGCATGTAATTAACAAAGAGTGGTTTTTCGAAACTTCCCTGAGCAGTACCCTACTCGGCCGAGTAGGGTCTTCACTCGGATGAGTAACAATGTCACTCGGTCGAGTGGGCTGCTGTTTTCATCTCCAACTCTCTGTTTTTTCTCCACTTTCTGAGTTTCTTTCCCCCGTCAGTTTCTTCCTTATCTTGACGTTTGAGCGCATCCTTGGAGTGCTCCCCATCGCCATGGTCGTCCTCCATTCATGTGGTCTCCTATTCTCCTTCTCCTGAAATGAAAAATGTTGCCCGTTGTCAGGTTTTTCTTCGATACTTGACTCTAAACACTAATAAAGATCTAAAACAAAAAAATTAAGTCGTTGATTCTCTTCGGCGTTCCTCGGCTCCCCTCCATCATGGGTAGTAGTGCGGTGAGTCCCCCAAGCTTGAGCTTTCGACGTCCTTTTTCTTGGCCGGCGGTGAAGATTTGTTGGCTGGTGGAGCTTTCTTCACGTGCTTCGCCGTAGAGAGGTTGCATAGCTCTCTAATCTTAACGACATCAGCGTCGTCCTTTTCTTCATCCGTAAGAAGATCTGTGGGGTCTCCCATCATATCGTCATTTTGGTAAGTTGGCCCTCTTCGATGCCATCATCGTGCTTGGCTCCAATGGCAAATGGCATGGCATCGTCAATCACCTCGTCGAGAAGGTCCACGTAGTCTACATCCTCTTGCCAAGGCATATGCTTCATCGCCTTCGGAAAGTGAAGCTCAACTTCGATATTGTCGATGTTCAAGGACAAGATTCCTTCCCTCACATCTACAATCACTCCGACGGTGGCTAAGAAAGGGCATCCAAGTATCAGCGACGTATCACCTTCCTCCTTAATATCCATCACCACGAAGTCACATGGCAAGCAGAGTCCTCCCGCTACTTGAAGTGGTATGTTTTCAGCTATCTCCACCAGCCTAGTGATCCGCCCATTGGTGAGTTGTATCTTCATGTCCGTGGCTTTAAGGTCAGTTCCTATATTCAATTTCTTGAACATCGTAAGGGGCATGAGGCTCACGCTTGCTCCCAAATCTACTAGAGGTTTCTGAAGTGGGACTCCTCCAAGCGTGCAAGGGATTCAGAAACTACCAGGATCTTTGAACTTGGTCGGCGCCTTCTCCTTTCTAGTAAACCACGTATTTTGCTCAGCGAGCATGACCCTTTCTTTTCGCTTCTTTCCCGCGATTAAATCCTTGAGAAACTTTGCATAGGACAGGATTTCGATGATTGCATCCAAGAATGGGATGTTCAAGCTTACGCCTCGCAAATACTCCAGAAATTTGACGAGCCTTTTCTCAATCCTTGCCTTTGCCAACCGTTGTGGAAATGGTACTGGTGGCGTATAAGTTCGCTCTTCTCGTGGCTTCTGCTCTTCAGATTTTTCACCGTCCCTTGGCGCTTTTGGGTATTCCTCTTCATTGACCGATTCCTTCTCAACCGAAATTTCTTCCCTTGGCTCCTTAGCTTGAATTATGGCGGGAGTAGTGTCATTCATGCCTCCTATAGTCACTGCCACAACCATATTGATGTGGTCGGTGTTGCTTCGTGGGTTTTGTTCGGTTGAGCCGGTAATTGTTGATTGGTCTTGTTGAGCAACGTAAGTTGCTCCGCTAATTGTGCCATGATGGTGTTGAGGGAGTCTTGTTGGGCTGTCAATTTCGTATTAAACTTCTTTTGTTCGGCTATGAATTCTTCAACCCTCACCTCGTGGTCTGACCTTGGCGGTGCTTGTGGCGGATTGGGTGCCCTCTATCCTTGATTGTATCCCGGTGGTCTATAGGGCACTGCTTGTTGCCTCGGTGGGTAGTTTTGTTGTTGGGGTGGCCTCTGTTGATATTGTGGTTGTTGTGGAGGTCGGGCTTGTGATTGTTGCGGCGGTGGATTCAATGCTCCATCATTGTTGGCGTATGAAAATCCGGGGTGGCCCCTTGTAGCCGGGTTCACCCAATAACCGGTACTACCCGCAACATATTGGGCTTGCTCCATGGCTCCGTCTCCTTGCTCACCTACGACAAACATGACTTGGCCTTGATCCTGCCAGTCGCTCATGCTTCCTCCCGGTGTAGACACAGTGGAAGCTACATGTGGTTCGCTCACCAACTTTTCCAATATCTCTACGGCTTTGTGAAGGGAATCAAATTTTGTAGAAAGCTCTGCCACTGCCTTCACTTCATAGATGCTAGCCAACTTTAAAGATTATGAAGAATTTCCCCTTTCATCAACCCACTGCTGATTATTCGAGGCCATCTCCTCAAGTAAGGCCGTAGCATCATCCGGTGTCTTTGACAAGATAGCTCCATTGGCGATTGCATCAATTATTTGCTTTGTGCTTTATTGCAATCCGTTGTAGAAGCTATGCACAAGCTCCCACGGCTCAATGCTATGATGGGGGGCATTGGTGTTGGAGGTCCTTAAAACGCTCACACGCCTCATATAAGGTTTCCTGAGGGCCTTGCTTGAAGGACATCAAGGCGCTTCGTATCTTAATAGTCTTGGATGGTGGATAGAATTTGTTGATAAATGCGCTCGCCAGCTCATCCCAGTGGTGAAGATCCCCTCGGCTTGCGTCCTCAACCAATACAATGCCTTATCTCGAAGAGTAAATAGGAAGAGGCGCAGTCGAATAGCATCTGCCGGCATGCCAGGCATTTAGAAGGTGGCGCACTTAGCCAAGAACAATTGCAGGTGGTAGTGTGGGTTTTCTTGTGCATTCCCATGGAATTGGTCTTGTTGCATCAACACTACAAGTCATGTCTTCATCTCAAAGTTCTTATCGGTCGCCAACTCCGGCATGACTATAGAAGAGGTGGTAGAAGTGGTCTTGGGCCATAGCCTATCTCGGATGGAGACAAGCATAGCCATATGCTGCGCTAGCTCATCTGGTGTTTCCAGCGCGGCCATTTGATTTTCCTCTATAGCAAATCTCCTCTCAACTCTAAGCCTCCTTGACGTACGCTCGATCTCAAGGTCGAATAATATGTCTCCTTGGGGCGCCTTCGATCTCGTGTACATGCACAGAAAAAGGAGAGTCTGGATAGAATTGTTAGTACAAAGAGGAATAAAAGGGTGAAAATAGTAAAATAAAAAAGAAATAGCTAAGTAAAGAAAATAAAATACCGTCGCCTCCCCGGCAATGGCGCCAAAAACTTGATCGGTCCTCGGATACACACCCAGGAGAGCACGATTTTAGTCTTACCGCAAGCGCACGGTGAAGTGGCGATCGGGTATCGAACACGAGGAGGACTAATGACGGTACTCCGTTTTAGTCACCTAGCTATTGGTGGAAAATGGTTTAGAGAATATTGTCGCAATCGTTCAATTAACAATTTGAATTCAATATTATAAAGACGTCTAGAGCTATGGAATCCCCATTACAGATCGTTATTTATCTTTGTGAATCGTGAATCTCAATGTTGCAAGACTTGATTTGAGGTAAACTAGTCGTAACTGAATAGAGAACCAAACTCACGCTCTCTCGCTATTACCGGTCTATAGCGACCTAGATTAGGGCCTACTCTCATGCAAACCCTAACCTAAGACACTAGCATGAGGATCGACATCATCGTTCAATAGCTCCTCGAGCCCACTCTCGTGCAAACCCGAGTCACGATCTAGGTTGTGATAGTTCGTACTCGTCCAATCTCTTGCAAACGAATATGGGTATAGATTTATAATAAAAATCCCAGCTTTGGTCCAATCTCTTGCAAACTAAGTCTAGATAATCTCGATTATAAACCTAAATCGAATATCTAGGCCTTCCCATCGATTAGAATCCAATCTCTTGCAAACCCCAATCGATGGAAATCCCTAGCTATTCGTATTAAATCAATCACAACCCAACCTTCTATCAATTCTAGCAACATATGAATTCGTTCATCACCGTTCTAAAATCAGATCCATAGGGTTCATCCACATGCCCTAGAACGGTGGAATTACTCGCGATTAATCCTGGCAACAACAGAATAAACAAATAAAAACATATAGCCATTCATGGCTGAGAGAAAACAATTCACAAAAACAAGAAATTTTAATAATAAGAACAAATCAGATCTCCAATCTTCAATCTCCAACTGGGAATTAGAATTAGAATAATGCTAAAACCTAATTTCTGGTCTCTCCCTAAACTAGGATGAAAACTAGCCTTAAATACAAGCCAAAGTCGGCCAAAAAATCCTGACAGATTTGCCCCTGGCACAGCCCAGAACCCTAGTTCGCGATACAGGTAGACTGCGCCACTCGGCCGAGCAGAGTATGTCACTCGGCCGAGTGACGGACCCAAAAGAAAATAGAGATATGGGGGTTTGGGGGGCTTGTCGCTCTGCATCACTCCACCGAGTAGAGTTCGTCACTCGGTCGAGTAGACTTTCTCACTCGGCCGAGTGAGTCTTCTACTGATCTTCTCCAAACTTCAGAAAGTCGGCTAAAATCTCCCTTGGAAAGCTCTGACTCACTCGGGCGAGTGAATTTCTTCACTCGGCCTAGTGAGATCATTCACTCGCCCGAGTGGACTTTGACTCCAGGCGCTCATGTATCCGCTGTACTCGGCTGAATACGCTCCTTCACTCGGCCGAGTGAACTACGTACTCGGCCGAGTGGCCTGTTTCTGGAGTCATATCTTCTCCTCCTCACCTCCTTGTTGATTCTATCGAACTTCTTCTTCTTCCCTCATCATGCTAGCTCATCGATAGGGTCATAGGCGATGCTCCAGTATGCGTGTAAGTCCCTTGATCTCATTTCTGCTCCCGATCACTCCATATTTCCTGAAATCCGACAAAAACAAGAAATAGTGAAAAGCAACGCGATATCTTCGAATAATCGTGAAAAATGCGATATGGGCGATCAAAATGATGTGTAAACATGCAGAAAAAGGTGTAAAATAAGGAGCGATCAGGTTCGGCCAAGGTTCTTCCCAGCCCCCTATTCCAACCTCCGTTCCGGGTTCTAACCCACGACGGAGGGACCACTTGTTAGAAGTTCGAAAGAAACCGCAGGTTGGGTTGTCTGGAATGGGTTCTAAGAGGGCGAGGGGCAAGCTCTGCCTAGTTCGGAGAGGGACGCACGGAAAAAGGGCCGAGTCCCTGCCACTGTCGAGGGTGCCCCTCCCCTTGAGGATCTCGCCCAAACTTCCCAGACAAAGGACTCGTGGCCCTGGGTCGGTCCCTCACCTCCTCCGACGGGTCCGCTCCTGGAAGTTTACGAACGGTCCCTGGGCGTGTTCCAGCCAGCCAGGACCGATCTGTCGATGTCCGGAGAAGGTTTGCTCAGCCCCCGCTTTCCCATGGGTTTGAAGGAGTCTGTCTTCTTCGATTGCAGGGTGGCGGCCCGGCTGGCCGAAAACTGTTGTCTTCCTTTGGACCGATCTGTGCTAGACGGGGTGAGAGGTGATCGGCTTGTAGCTTTCATGATACAGGCCAGCCAACAGGTGAGGTTTCTTGTGCGTTCCGTCTCTTGCAGGGGACTTCAACTCGTCTCTTCCTCCTGATGCAGCTGTCCTCGGTCGGCCTTTCGATGAGACGCCAATTCGTGGCGCTCTCTGAGCCCAGGGTAGGTAAGGGCCAGGAGCCTGTGGCCGAGGAGGGTGAAGGCGAGGCTATCCAGGTAGCCAAGGCGTGTGCCATGTCACTGGAGACTCGGATGACTGAGCTCTCAGCCGTCCTGGAGAAGTCGGAGCTGGAAAGGGCTTTAGCACTGGCTGAGAAGGCGAAGGCTGAGGATCAGATAGCCGAGCTGATGAAGGCTGCCGAGGCAAGAGGGGATGGTGGCCCAGTTATGGAGGCCGATGCAACAGAGCTCGCCAACCTCCTGGAGGCGACAGAGGAAAGAGAGCGGGTTCTCCTGGCTAAGCTCAACGCAAGCTCCCGGGAGACCGAAAAGGAGCTGACGGAGCACCAGTGCCAAGTTTCCATCCTCGAGGGTCAGATCCAGGAGCTGGGAGTGGTGGATCCTGAGCGGATTTCCAGGGAGGTTGTGGACGAGTACGCCTCGTCTTTTGTGGCCAGGGCGATGTACAAGGCGTTCGAGAGGGGATTCGCCTGATGCCAGTCTAAGATCCAGCGAAGGTTCCCGCTTTCCGGGATCCGATTCAAGGAGAGGAGGCGAGGGACGTACACCTCGAAGGTGCCGAGCAGCCTGCCGGCGCTCCCGAAGGTGCCCCCGATGCTCGCGCATGAGGGAAGGTTTAGCCCCTTAGCCTTGTCGTTCTAATTCCGCACATAGCTTTTTGTGTAATACGATCTTCTTCGTTTGTAATGAAGTTTCATTTTCGTTTGTGGTTTTATACCCCCTCTTCTAGCCCTGGACGGGCATTCCAGCGGGCCGGTTTGGTGGAGTCTCCTCATCTTGCTCAGAGATCCGGTCGCCGAGTTGTTTCCCTAAGATTCTCAGTTGCTTAGGTAGCTGGGGCACCGCCCTCGGTCTTAGGGGGTCGGTTGCCCTGCAGGAGGGACTTGCCCCCGGTCCTACAGGTGATCAGGTGGTCAGCCCGCTGGGGGAGCTGCCCCCAGCCTTACGGCGGATTGGGTCGGTCGGCCCGCTGGGGGGCTACCCCTCAGGCTTACAGTCGACCGATACACCGACATGCTGGGGGAGTTTCCCACAGCCTTACGGTCAGTTGGGTCGGTTGGGTCAGTCAGCCCACTGGGGAAGATACCCCTAGTCTTACAAATGATCGATGTGCCAGCCCGCTGGGGGAGTTGCCCCAGCCTCACGGTCGGCCCGGTGATCAGCCAGCTAGGGGAGTTACCCCAGCCTTACGGTCGGTCAGTTAGCCGGCCTGCTAGGGGAGCTGCCCCAGCCTTATGGTCGGCTTAATTCGATCAACCAGCTGTGGGAGCTACCCCCAGTCTCACGACTGAACAATGGATCAACCTGCTGGGGGAGTTGCCCCCAGCCGCACGGTCGATCCCCTAACTGATTGGTTGGGGGAGTTGCTCCCAACCTCCCAGTCGGTCGCGTGGCCAGTCTGCTGGGGGAATTGTCCCCTAGTCTTGCGGTCGGTCATCAGGATGCTCAGCTAATGGGGTTTCCCCCCACCCCGATCGGGTCCGCCAAGCGAATAGGGTAGAAAGAGTTCTTCATTAGTTGATGCTTTCCTTTTTCAATACATTCGTTCAGATAGGGGGAGGGGAAAGATACATTTGTGGTCGGCCTCACTGATAGTACTTGCGCAAGTGTTTGGCGTTCCAAGTGTAAATCAGGACCTTCCCTCCCAGATTGTCGAGCCGGTAGGTCGTGGGACCAAGGACCTCAGTGATCTTGTAGGGCCCTTCCCACTTAGCTGCAAGTTTCCCTTTGCGGGTAATCTCTGGGCTGAAGACCGCTTTTCTGAGGACCAGATCCCCCTGGCGGAAGCTTCTTCCCCTAAACCGGGAGTTGTAATAATGGGCCACGTTTTGTTTTTGCCAAACAGTAGTGGCCAAGGCCCGCTCCCGTCGCTCGTTCACGAGCTCCAGACAAAGTTCTAGGCCCTCCAAGTTTTTCTCTTCGTCGAAATGCTTTATGCCAAGAGATTCCTCGCCTACTTCAATGGGCACCACCGCTTCGGTGCTGTAAGAGAGCATGAAAGGGGTTTTGCCCGTGTCCTGCTTGTGGGTCGTCCGATATGACCAGAGTATCCCGGGAGTTCATCCGGCCACCTCCCTTCAGCTTCTGTTACTTTCTTACGGAGTGGCTCGATGATGCATTTGTTGGCAGCTTCTACCATCCCGTTAGTCTAGGGATGTGCCACTGAAGCGAACAAGAGTTTGATCTTCCACTCCACGTAGAAATCCTTGAACCCCGCGGAATCGAACTGCTTCCCATTGTCCGTGACGATGGACCGGGGGATTTCGAATCTGGAGATGATGAAGTTCCACACGAAGCTCTTTGCTTTCTTCCAGGTTATGGAGGCCAGGGGCTCTGCCTCAATCCGCTTGGTGAAGTAATCCATCGCAACAATCAGGTACCTCCTCTACCCCCTCCCAGAAGTGAAGGGTCCAAGGATGTCCAGTCCCCACTTTACGAAGGGTACGGGGCTGATTATTGGAACGAGCTCCGACGGGGAGACGAACTGAGCTTGGCAAACTTCTGGCATTCCTGGCACCTTTGGACGTATTCGATGGCATCGTTGACTAAGGTTGGCCAGTAGTACCCTTGCCTCAAGATTTTCTGGGCGACCGTCTTGCCCCTATGGTGATTCCCGCAGATCCCCTCGTGTACCTCTCGGACGAGATAGTCAACCTCCTGCGGCCCGAGGCACTTGAGGTAGGGAAGGGCATCCATTTTCGTCCAGCATCTTCTGTATAGCGCCACCTCATGGCGTACGTATCGGAGTGCCTTTCACTCCAGCGATCGACGCTCGTTTAAGTCCGACAGAACTTCTCCCCTGTAGAGATACCGAACGATTAGATCCATCCAAGTCGGCTCCTCATCGATGGCCATAACTTCCTTTGCCTCCGTATTGGGGAACTGGAGGTTCACCACGTAGATGGCATGACCCAACTCCGCGGGGGAGGACGAGGCCAGTTTTGACAGGGCGTCCGCGCGGGCGTTCTCCGATTGTAGAAGGTGGAAGGTCTCGGTGCGTTTGAATTTGGACAACTCGGTTCTGGCTGAGGCTAGGTAATGCTGCATTGGCCCTTTGCGAGCCTCATAGTCTCCCTATAGTTGGTGGATGATGAGCTTTGAATCACTGGGGTGGCATACAGATTCTGCTTCGAGCTCTTGGGCTAGCCTCAGACCATTTATGGTGGCTTCGTATTCGGCCACGTTGTTGGTGGCTGGAAACCCGAATCGAAGTGCGTACTCGATGATATATCCGTCGGGCGTCCGATGACGATGACGGCCATGTTCCCCTCCCAGGTTCCTGATCCGTCTACATGGACTACCCATGTGTCCTGGTCCCCTGGACGATCGATAAGAGCTATGTCAGTTGAAAGAAAAGACAAAGATTGAGGAGTTACCACGGCTGGGGATGTCTCCTCGGGGGGTTCCTCCATTCACAGTGCATTCGATGATGAAGTCTGCTAGGGCTTGTCCCTTGATGGCTGTCCGCGGCTTAAATCAGAGGTCAAACTCGCTTAGCTCCACCCCAATTTAGCATCCTCCCCATCCGATCGAACCTCTTGAGATTCTACTCGAGTTGGGAATCGGTTAGGACCAGTATCGTGTTATCTTGGAAGTAGGGTCGGAGTCTCCATGCCGAGAGCACAAGGGCGTAGGCGAGCTTCTCCATAGGGGTGTACCGCCCCTCCATGTCCCTCAGAACTCGGCTGGTATAGTACACCAGCCTCTGTACCCTGTCGTCTTCCTTGATCAGCACCGAGCTCACCGTATCCCCAGTGCAGCTAGGTAGAGGCTCAGTGGTTACCCTTCCCTAGGTTTGGAAAGAAGCGGGGGGCTGTGGAGGTACTCCTTCAGTTCAGCGAACGCTTGGGCGCAGCTCTCGTCCCACTGCACAGTCTTCCTTTTATCGACGGGGTCGGCGATGTCTCTCCTCATGGTCCTGAAGAAAGGAAGGAACCTCTCTGCCGACTTGGATAGGAAACGCCCCAGGGCGGCGATGCATCCATTTAGTCTCTGCAGCTCCTTGATCTTCGTTGGTTCCCTCATGTTAACCAAAGCCTTGATCTTGTCGGGGTTACTTCGATGCCACAATTAGTGATCATGAAGCCTAGAAACTTTCCGGATCTCACCCCAAACGTGCACTTCATGGGATTGAGTCTGATGTTGTGTTTTTGTAGCCGCTCGAAAGCCTCCTGGAGGTCCACGATGTGGTCGGTTGGGTGTCTTGACTTGACCAACATATCGTCAACATAGACTTCAGGGTTTCTCCCCATCTGAGAATCAAACACCTTGTTGACCATCCTTTAGTAGGTCGCCCCCGCGTTCTTCAGGCCGAAGGACATCTTCTTGTAGCAGAAGTTCCCTCGGTCGATGGTGAAGGAAGTCTTCTCTTCGTCCTGAGGGTCCATCTGGACTTGGTTGTACCCAGAGTAGGCGTCCATGAAGCTGAGCATCTCGTAGCCAGAGGTGTTGTTCACGAGATGGTCAATGCGGGGTAGCGGGTAGCTATCTTTGGGACAGGCTTTATTGAGATCGCTGAAGTCCACACACATCCGCCATTTGCCGCTGGACTTTTTCACCATTACGATGTTGGATAGCCACTTCGGGTACCAGACCTCCCGGATGAAGCCGGCATCAAGCAGGCGTCCCACCTCTTCGGACGCATCCTTCCTCTTTTCACCACCCAGGTTTCTCTTCTTCTGCCTGATTGATTTAAAATTGAGGTCGACGTTCAGCTGGTGTGTGATCACTCGGGGGTCCATGCCTAGCATGTCATCGGGTGACCGGGCGAAGACGTCCAGGTTGGCCTCCAAGCACTCGATCAATTCACCTCTAATGATCGGATCCAGCCCGAACCCGATGGAAACGAATCTTCCATCAACATTCGTGACAGGAATGAGTTCTGGTTCTCCCCATGAGTGGGCCTCGGGCCATACCTCTGGTCGAGTGGTCCATTGGATTATCATGCTCCTAGGTGCGTTCTGCACCGACCAGCTGGTAGCAGATCTTCAGTTTCCCCAGATCACCTCTGACCTGCCCGATCCCTCTTGGGGTCTGGAACCTGACCGTCCGATGGAGGGTCGAGACCACAGCTCCAGCAGCATTAAGGAGTGGGCGACCGATGATCCCATTATACGCCGACCCAATACTCAATGCCACGAACTCTATCACCAAGGTAACCGAGTTGGGTGGCTTTCTGAGTGTAATGGGGAGGCGAATCGCCCCCACGATAGGCGTGAAGTGACCCTTGAAACCTATCACGGGCCCTGAGCACGGCTCCAGGTCTGCGTCCCACAGCCCCATCCTTTCAAGGGTTGACATGAAGAGGATGTCACACGAGCTGTTGGTATCGACGAGTAACCGCTTGACAACGACAGTATCGATAACGGCAGAGACAACAAGTGCCTCGTCAGGCCGCGGCTTCACCCTCTCTACGACCCCCCCCCCCCCCCAGTCGAAATGGAGGGGTGGGGGAGGGCTTCTGGATTCCCCATCATCGGCCCCTGCAGGCCCAGACTGGGGCTCGCTTGGCCCCCCAGCACGGGAGGTGTACCGAGTAAGCAAGGTTTTTCCCAGACGATCGTGGAACGGCCCTGGTATTGATATCGGCACCGTGGCTCTCCTTCGTCGGGGGGGCGTGGCCATGTCATCACTGGTGTGGTTGCTTCACGTGGGTGTTTGATCGTTCCCACAGACGGCGCCAGATGTTTACGGGTATTTTCTCACCACTGAATCGTTGACCGATGGGCATATGGTCAATGTGGTCAAGGGGACACGTAGGGCCCCCAGGTTCTGTCAAGTGTGTGATTACCCGACGGGGGTGGCTTTGATCCTTACGCTGGCTCTTTTAAGGTTCGCCTCAGTAAGTTGAGGGCGAGCGAGCTCGTCGGTGGGAGTGCTCGGCCTCGGTCTGTAACGACTGGTTTTTGTATGATTGGATTATCAGTGTGTTTTGCTTATGATGGTGGGTTCTCTCCTTGTGTGGTTTCCATTTCCATAGTCCTCGCTTTCATTCATCTCGTTGAGATTTCCTAGCTTTCGTTTTCATTCCTTTAGATGTGATCTTCTAGGTTCTTCCTTAGAATCATTGAACTCGGAGTAAGTCACTCGTGACGAGCTTCATATCGATCATATCTTAGAGTATAAATCGATCCTAGAAGCCATAGAAATCTTCCCGAAGCTTCGCGCTTCGAATCGGCACTTTTCGTGCACGTTAGTTGGTTCAAGAAGGAGAACCAACCAACTAGATCTCAATCTAGTCGGTCGGCAATCCTTAATGGACCGACTAGTGGGCTTTGATTATAATTCAGGAGCTACTGTTTATCTTTAGTCGGTCTAAGAACATCTTTCGACCGACTAGATGCTAAACTAGTCGGTCAGGAATCCTTCTCAGCCCGACTAACTCTCATTTCCTTGATCTCTCTCAGATTCAGCCTTTAGTCGGTCAATGAACACTCACCGACCGACTAGTTCTCAAACTAGTCGGTTGACAAGCCTTCACAGACCGACTAACTTATAGTCCAGTTTTCCTGAGCGAGCTACTGTTTACTCTTAGTCGGTCTGCGTTGATCAACCGACCGACTAGTTACCAAACTAGTCGGTCACCAATCCTTCTTTGACCGACTAATCAGCCCAGGAAACCCTAGTTTTGCCCTAGCCGCCACACTTTTCTATAAATACGCCCCAAACGTTTTCTTCTTCTTCCTCATCACCACAAACCCTAATTTCTCCCCCATTGAGCCCCCTTCTTCCCCAAACCATTGATCCTTCATCCCAAGCTCATCCATCATCATCCAAACCCTCATTTCACATATCCTACCTCTCCTCAACCTCAAACCCTCATCAAATCCCCAAAAGCCTCATCCAAACCCATTTCTCCATATTTCCCCCATTTCCAGATCTGAGCCGGATCGTTCTTCCGTCGCCCTGGTTCTCGGCGTCGTTCCTCCGCTTCTTCACGGGTAGTATTCTTCCTTTAATAATCTCATAACCCACACTTGATATTTGTGAAACCCTAATAAAATGGATCATTAGAAATCGTAGGGTTCGATTGTGAATACGGATTAGTTACCATTCTAATGTTGTTTTTCCATGACAGTGATCCATTCCCGTAGATAACAAATTTGTGTGATGTGCCTACGTTGATCGTTCTCCTCGGTGCCAGGCAAGTGAAACTTGCATCTTTTGATTTGGGCCATGTCTTAGGCCATTTACCTTGCTTTAGCGTAAAAGAGACTAGACGGTGAAAGGATAGCCATCTAGACGCCATTGATCTAGCTTGACAACGAAGCTTGGTCCGTCACCTTCATCATGCTTGTATGTCACGTTTACTTTCCCTAAACGGTACGCGTATTAACTGTTCATGTCATCCATGCATCCTTAACTGCTGTTGCATTTTAACTGCCACGTTTAATTTCAATTAACGGTACGCGAATATGTTCATGTCATTGCATTTTGCCTGTCACGTTTAAATATAATTAACGGTACGCGAATATCTGCTCATGTCATTGCATGCTTGAATACTCATCGTGATTGCGTAGCTTCGCTACATACTTGTACTATTTGTCCTGGCTAGGCACCCACCTTGCGTGGGCACAATCCTATGCCAAATACACCTTCTGGCTCGTGTTCTAGAAGACGAGCTCAACGCAGCCTGAGGGCATAGGGCACTCGTTGAGTGATCCCTTGTACTTGACACTTGAACACAACCTGAGGGCATAGGGCACTCGTTGAGTGATCCCTTGTACTTGTACTTGTTACTTGACAATACTTGTCACACTTACCACTTGTACTTGTCCGTGTTTTACTTGTAAAACTTGTTATCCATGACATACTTGTTACTTGCTACTTGTACTTTAATTGTCACTTCCATACTATACTTGCCCTGCCATGCATCATACTATAACTGCTAGGTTGTTAGTTTACCTTTCTTTCAGTTTCCTTGCACAAGTCTTTCCAGACTTGCTGACATGTGCCCCTCTCTCTTTTGGGTGTCACATGTTAGACCCAGAGCCAGAGCTTTGTTGCATGGGATATGGTGTTGCTGATGCTGATGTTTGCTGTGGTGGTGAGTGGACACCAGGGGCCTGTCTTGAAGACCGCTCGTGTTCACTTCTTTGTTTAGGTTTGCTGTTAGTTGTTGGTGCGTGGCACCTTTGTATGTATGTTATACCTTGTTGGCCATGTTGGGCCTTAGCTTTTCCCTTTTGAGCCTGGTGGGTTTTCTGTGATATTGTAATTTAATTAATGGATAATCTGAGATTGAACATTTTATCTGTCTCTCCTTCTTGTTATTATTGTTGTTCCGTATTGCATTGCAAGGACCTGCCATTTGTAGTTCTATTTGACCATTATCGGACTTGCGGCTTTTCAACTTCAAGTCTGAGCGGACCTTCTCACGTCTCGCCTCCACATTTTTGGGAAGCGGGGCGTGACACGGTCGGTGAGGTGCTGAGGGGAAGCCTCGGCACCGTAGGATCTGCTCAGCCTTGACAGATGAGGAAGCTCGCCTTGGGTGAGCGGGCTCGTTGCTGGGAGTGCTCGGCCTCAGTCGAGGTGATGCTGAGGGGTAGCCTCGGCGCTGCGTGATCTGCTTAGCCTGGACAGACGAGAAAGCTCATCAGGGGGGTCGGACCTTGGTTCCGGCCAAGTCCCCTCCGATGCCTAAGTCAGAATGGATCTGATAGGTGTTTGGCGGGACCAGTATGGCTCACAGGGAGGCCGATACGCGTATCCTTAGACCGAGTTGAAGTGCCCTGCGAAGCTACTACACATGTACTAGAGGGGGGTGAATAGTACTTTAAAATAATCAAGAGAGTTATTCCTAATTATTGTGCAAACATACAAACAATAATGCGGAATAGACTACAAACAACAAGAATAGACAAACGCAAACAAAGCATGTAACGGGTTCGGATCCACCCAAGTATCCCCGACTTGTTCCCGGTGATCCTACGTCCCAACCACCCGGATCCCCTCCGGATACTTGAGTTAGAAACCACTAACCCAAGATTTAGCACTATGAAATTCTTGTGAAAAACCTTCACAAGACCAAATCATACACAATGAACATGTGACTCCCACAACCCGGGATCACACTCTCTCTCACAACCGAGAGACAATCTTAAATATCAAATGCGATGAAATAAAGAAACACTTACCACAAAATCCTATGCCTTGAGTAATGCTTACCAAATTAGGGCAAAGATGGATTTTGAGGAAGAAGATGTCACCAAACCCTAGCTCCAAGAAGTTGACCAGCTATGGAAGCCTAGGGTGGAGTTGGTGACCTTGGATCAAGCTCCTTGGCTTGGAAGGCTCACAATCAATGAATCTCTCTTATGAAATAAGAGTGAGAGAGAGATTCTAGTGAGGAAGAGAGCTTAGGAATTGAGTTTAATGGCTCCTCTTCGATTATTAAATATCTCAAATGATCAGCCTTGATATCCTTGAATAAGCCCTTCAAGTATATATAGGATAGAGAAGAGAGAGGAGAGAAAATCGTGCAATAAATGCTCCAACGGCTCTATTCTGAAGCAGACTAGTCGGTCTAAGAAGGATCACTGACCGACTAGTTCATGAACTAGTCGGTCGGTGATTCAACATGAACCGACTAACAGCACGACAGCCAAAAGAGAAAGTTCCAGGCAATATGAACTAGTCGGTCTAAGAAGACTTGCCAACCGACTAGTTTCACAACTAGTCGGTCGGTGAGTGTTCTTTGACCGACTAAGAGACGAAATCGAATAGGCTGGATTCAAGTACAGCTAGTCGGTTTAAGAACAACTTCCAACCGACTAGTTTCTCAACTAGTCGGTCGGTCGATGTGCTTTGACCGACTAACTGTAAACAGTAACTCAAGCTGTACAGAGGCAATGATAACTAGTCGGTCTGAGAAGGATTCCTAACCGACTAGATCGTCATCTAGTCGGTTGGTAACTCTTCTTTGACCGACTAATTGATCAACAGGGAATGAGCTGAAAAGTGCAAGGACATCTAGTCGGTTCACGAAGAGTTACCGACCGACTAGATCGTCATCTAGTCAGTTGGTACTTCTTCTTGAACCAACTAAGATGTAATAGAAGCCTAGGGAAGAAGCGATAAGCTTCGGAAAAGTTTCTAATGGCTTCTATGATAATCCTAGCTCTAAGATATGAGCGAAATGAATATAATAATGTAAGTCCTACTCAAGGCTTAACATTCTAATCTATGAAGCTAGAAGACAATAAATAGTACATGACGAACCGTCTTCAAAGCTTCAATCTTCATTCTTCTTGAATTCAATATTGCTCCTTGAGCTTCAACGAAGCTTCAGGCACATGATCACGCGTATTGAGAAGTCTTGAGACGTCGCTTTTGATGTACGTATTCTTTTGGCGACGATCTCCATAACTGCGCTCACAAACAGTTAGTTCACGATATTTATGTTTGCTCATCATCCAAAACCAAATCCGGGGAATCAATACTCAACATTCTCCCCCTTTTTGGTGATGACAAACCAACATAAATAATAATCAATAATAATGATTCAAGAGAAATTTACTTACTCCCCCTGCATTGATGACACGTTAGTCTCGTATTAAATATTAATCATACGCATCAAGCAGATGAGGAAGATATGAAATATGAACCAATTATTGATATATAGGATCTAAATCCATTTTATATCTTCACTCCCCCTGAATCTAACATAACAAATTAGATTGTCATTATTCATTAGCACATTGTCATTATTAATTCTCTTCCCCTTTGGCATTAGCAAAAAGAGCGGGAGGAGATCAACGACAAAGCCAATGGCTACAACTAAAAGCACGAGAGTAGAAGAATACGACCATGGTCCAAATGACAACAATGTAAAAATACCAAAGAAACTCAAAACGTGCCAACATGACCATAATCGAAAATCGAAAACCGAAATCATCGAACCATAGGCGAAAATCGAAAAACGAGATCATCAACCATAGGTGAAAATCGGAAAACGAAATCATCAAGCCATAGGCGAAAATCGAAATACGAAATCATCAAACCATAGGTGAAAATCGAAAAACGAAATCTCCAAAACTCAAATTAATTTCACTTATTGAGTTATGGAACATACTCTCCAATATCAACATTCTTGGTTAATTTAGTGCATGGAAAACAATTCTATGTTTTCATAAAAGTAAATCTATTTAACCAAAAATAATCGGCGAGCGACGAAATCAATATCAGAGACATAAATCCAATGAGAATACCAAGTGTAGCAAATGGATACCAAAAGTAACATGCAAAAGTGTTATGCCAAAAAATAGATAGAACATCATAAAACTATGGCATACACAACTCTAGCATACTAAATGAAACAAAATGATACCAATGTAGATATTCTAACAATGCATGCAATCAACACACATGGATACCAAATGTATATCAAATGTAAGAATATACTTACAACATTAAGCTCCCCCTACTTTGGTGCATCACTTAAGCACCATCAACTCCATTTGAATGAAAAACTTTGCAAATCAATGAGTTGGTAGGGTTGGTATCCCATGATGGATTGAACCTAGAGAACATCATTTTGGTATCCAAAAATCCTTTTGGATCCTATGGGTTAGGCAACAAATTTAACATATTAAATACAAATAAATGTAACCCATAGCCCAACTAAATTCAAATTCAATATGAATTTAAGTTTCAAACAATCATGCACATCTAAGACCAATATGCAAATAAAAAATATAAACCAATTCTTACCACAATTGCTTTGATACCCATAAAATGAAATTAAACTTATGGTACCAAGCAATGAATGGTCAAAGGAAACTAACCCTTCGGAAACCAAGTCCACGAGGACCGTGATTTCCCAACATAATCATCATTCAAAATAATATCATTAATAAACGATTGCACATACATATTTTTAGCATGCATGCTAGTGTTCTTCGGACCCCAAATAGTGTATGTCTTGGGAGTCCTAATCCTATTGGGAACATGCATACGTTGTTGATTTCTATGTGATGCATGTTGTGGGTAAGCATATGGCATATGATGCATTGGTGCGTGATGATACTTATTCATATGAGAATGTGAATGAACATATGCATGTGGTGGAACATGTGCATGAGTGTGTCTCACATGGTGTGCACGTGCTCGTGGATGCGGAGCATAAAAATCATCATTCGTGCTAACATGTGGAGTAGGATGTGTGTTCCTACGTGGCATGGTATACATGAAAGCATGACCCTTCTTTGGAGGTCCACCCAAAGTGGGTTTCTTTCCAAATGGGGGTGTGTACCTAGCGGAAGCACCATTGGTAGAAGAACTACCCATGAAGTGTTTACTTCCACTAGTAGAAGCATCGGACGTTGGCTTAACAAAGGTGGCGGACGATTTGGATGAATCTCCCATCTTATACCCCAAGCCAATGTGGTGATTGGCCGGAAGTAAGTCATTTAGGATATTATCCAAATGGCCCTTACCTTTATTGAATTCATTGATTCGGCCTAATGTGCACTCGTATTTCTCGGTGAGAGAATGCATCGAAGCATCCAAGGTGGACACTTGCGATGTGAGTGCAAAAACACGTGACTTGAGATTCTTATTCTCAATACTCAAAGTTGAGTTTTGAGACGTCAAATCCACTATCACATATTCATCCGAATCCTCGATATGAACATGCTTAAGTTGAGATTTGAGATTTACAATCTCATTTCTCAACCCTTCAACAACGGTGTCGTTGTTGACGATGATAGGTTTAGGCGAGGTTTTAAGACTATCTAGCTCATTTTTAGTCTTAATAAATCTAGTAGCTAAATTAGAAAACTTATTCCAAAGTTGTTCATTAGCTATTCTAAGTTCGTCCCTTGTTACCTCACCGCCTTCGTCCTCGCTTTCATCCTCGCTTTCATCGGAGGAGGTCTCTTGATCACGTTCCTCTTTTCCCATGAAGCACGTGTGTGCTTTCTCCACTCGTTCGTCATCCGACTCTCCACTAGAGGAGTCCTCTTCCGAGTCGGTGAATGTGCCGACAAGTCCTTTCTTGTGCCTTCTCGACTTGTCGTGTTTGGATGCCTTCCACTTCTCCTTGTGTTTGTTGAGAGGACAATCCGGCTTGATGTGTCCTGGCTTGTTGCATTTATAACACACGGGAGAGGAGACATTAGTCGAAATAAATTTTGATTTACTCTTCAACTTACCTTTTTGGAAGAATCGGTCGAACTTCTTTGCCATATCGGCCAAAGCTTCCATGTCCAACTCTTCTTCTGATTCTTCATCATTGGTAGATGGAGCGGCCTTGTACGCAATCGCCTTTTTATTTGGCTCGTCTTGCTTCAAGTACACCTTCATCTTCTCCTTCATCTTGATCTTACTTTCCTTGCGTACCTCGTAAGATAACAAGGTACCCATTAGTTGTACAACAGTGTACTTATTCATATCGTTACCTTCCTCGATGGCGAAAGTACGCTTTTCCCAACAAGAAGGAAGTCCGTCGATTATCTTCGCGACTTTCTCATTTTGGGTGTAGATCTTCCCAAGAGCTTCCAATTCGTTGGATATGTCCACGAAGCGAGCATAGTAGTCCTTCATAGTTTCACCATGTTCCATGTGAAACAACTCAAATTCTTTGTTAGCGACAACGAGTTTAGAATCTTTTACCGTGCTCGTCCCTTCGTGCAAGATGAGGAGTTGGTTCCATACTTGATATGCACTCTTACATGTGCATATCTTGTTGAAGTCTTCGGGCTCCAATGCACATTGCAAGGCATTCATCGCCTTGGCATTGCTTACTTCCGCGGCGACCTCCGCGGTAGTCCACTTCGCGAAATCTTCTTCGGCGGGCTCGACATACTACGTCATCGTCGCTCTCCACAGTGAAGCGCTCCAGAGAAAGGTTTCCATCCGGCATTTCCAGTACCCATAGTTGGTACCATTGAAGTGAGGAGGCCTAACTGAGGATATCCCTTCCAAAACTGAAGAAGCTCCTTGACGATCCTTACAGACGCTGTAGTCGTTGTTTGTCATAGCTTTGAACTCTTGCTTTGATATCAATTGAAGTGCCCTGCGAAGCTACTGCACATGTACTAGAGGGGGGGTGAATAGTACTTTAAAATAATCAAGAGACTTATTCCTAATTATTGTGCAAACATACAAACACCAATGTGGAATAGACTACAAACAACAAGAATAGACAAACTCAAACAAAGCATGTAACGGGTTCGGATCCACCCAAGTCTCCCTGACTTGTTACCGGTGATCCTACGTCACAACCACCCGGATCCCCTCCGGATACTTAAGTTAGAAACCACTAACCCAAGATTTAGCACTATGAAATTCTTGTGAAAACCCTTCACAAGACCAAATCATACACAATGAACATGTGACTCCCACAACCCGGGATCACACTCTCTCTCACAACCGAGAGACAATCTTAAATATCAAATGCGATGAAATAAAGAAACACTTACCACAAAATCCTATGCCTTGAGTAATGCTTACCAAATTAGGGCAAAGATGGATTTTGAGGAAGAAGATGTCACCAAACCCTAGCTCCAAGAAGTTGGCCAGCTATGGAAGCCTAGGGTGGAGTTGGTGACCTTGGATCAAGCTCCTTGGCTTGGAAGGCTCACAATCAATGAATCTCTCTTTTGAAATAAGAGTGAGAGAGAGATTCTAGTGAGGAAGAGAGAGCTTAGGAATTGAGTTTAATGGCTCCTCTTCGATTCTCAAATATCTCAAATGATCAGCCTTGATATCCTTGAAGAAGCCCTTCAAGTATATATATGATAAAGAGGAGAGAGGAGAGAAAATCGTGCAATAAATGCTCCAACGGCTCTATTCTGAAGCAGACTAGTCGGTCTAAGAAGGATCACTAACCGACTAGTTCATGAACTAGTCGGTCGGTGATTCAACATGAACCGACTAACAGCACGACAGCCAAAAGAGAAAGTTCCAGGCAATATGAACTAGTCGGTCTAAGAAGACTTGCCAACCGACTAGTTTCACAACTAATCGGTCGGTGAGTGTTCTTTGACCGACTAAGAGACGAAATCGAATATGCTGGATTCAAGTACAGCTTGTCGGTTTAAGAACAACTTCCAACCGACTAGTTTCTCAACTAGTCGGTCGGTCGATGTGCTTTGACCGACTAACTGTAAACAGTAACTCAGGCTGTACAGAGGCAATGATAACTAGTCGGTCTGAAAAGGATTCCTAACCAACTAGATCGTCATCTAGTCGGTTGGTAACTCTTCTTTGACCGACTAATTGATCAACAGGGAATGAGCTGAAAAGTGCAAGGACATCTAGTCGGTTCACGGAGAGTTGCCGACCGACTAGATCGTCATCTAGTCGGTTGGTACTTCTTCTTGAACCAACTAAGATGCACTAGAAGCTGAGGGAAGAAGCGATAAGCTTCGGGAAAGTTTCTAATGGCTTCTATAATAATCCTAGCTCTAAGATATGAGCGAAATGAATATAATAATGTAAGTCCTACTCAAGGCTTAACATTCTAATCTATGAAGCTAGAAGACAATAAATAGTACATGACGAACCGTCTTCAAAGCTTCAATCTTCATTCTTCTTGACTTCAATATTGCTCCTTGAGCTTCAACGAAGCTTCAGGCATATGATCACGCGTATTGAGAAGTCTTGAGACGTCGCTTTTGATGTACGTATTCTTTTGGCGACGATCTCCATAAATGCGCTCACAAACAGTTAGTTCACGATATTTATGTTTGCTCATCATCCAAAACCAAATCCGGGGAATCAATACTCAACACGAGTTATGGGGAGAATGCAGAGTGGAAAAAAAGGTCTTTTGATAGAATACCTCAGTCTCTTAGTATCTGGAGTGAGATCCCTTTCTCGGTTGTCTCTTGAATCCCTTTATAGGGATTGTCCCACGATCGCTCCCCCACCACGTCCCACTATCTCCGCCCCCATGATCTGCCTCTTTGAAGGCGCCTGCATGCATCATGGGGGGTGGGTTAATGGGGCCCCTTAATGGCCATTAAAGGTGCGTGTTTCGGGAGCGGTTAGCTCCCGCCGACGTGGACTGACTGGGCGCACGTTCCGGTCGTGATCGACCTGGTTCCGAGTCCTTATGATAGCCTCGTCGGTCGGCCTGATCTCCTTTTGGGGACGTCCAGCTTCAAGTGTGGTCTTGGACCATTTGTTCTCGGGCCGTCTCGAAATGGTCGTATCAGAAGACAAATGATAGGACTGTTGTAAACTTGGTGGCTACGGAACCCGTAGCCCTGTATTTATAGTGATAGTGTTACATAATGGGTGGATACCCAATACACAGATGGGCCTACAAAAGCCCGTTTATAACACTTTCACTTATACATCCATTGTTGTAAGCTGTATATGAGCGCTTCAGGGTTCATAGAGCTTATCTGAATATGTGGGTATGGATACTTCTAGATCCTAAGTTAAGAGTTCTTGCCTCGTCAAAACCTTTGCCATTGAAAAACCAGTGGCTAAGGGAAAAGAGTACAACTCTCTATAACTTCCCCTGATCGATGGATATAACTAGAGGTGGATACTTCTGGATCCTAAGTTAGGGATAATTGCCTCGTTAAAACCTTTAGCTATGGAAAACTCAGTGGAAAAAACCAATAGCCAAGGAAAAAGAGTACATTTTTCCATAACTTTCCCTGATTAGTGGAAGTATTTAGGGGTGGATACTTCTGGATCCAGAGTCAATAAGGTTGCCTCGTTAAAACCTTTAGCTATGGAAAACCAAGTGGGAAAAACCAATAGCCAAAGGAAAAGAGTACAACACCACATTTGACTCCCCCTGATTTGTACAAGCTGCAGGCTTGCAGATCTCCTGGGTAACTATACATCAATCTCTTACAGTGTTCCGATAGTAAGTACAAAGTACAAGGCATCGCTCATCTATACAAGTATCGCTCATCTATGGTAGATACTGAATCTGAGGGAGATCTTCTTAAGAGGAGTGTTCTGCAGACTCGGTAGGTAGCACCACGTCTCTGACCCAGTCGTCACTGTGTCTGCGAGGTACTGCAAGACCGGCTGTGCGTACTTATGATTTGCTTCTTGGATCGATGAGCCTCTCGGGATGGTGGGATTGATGTAGCCTTGGAAGCATTCTTTGCTGGTCTCCAGAAGTTGGTCGTTCCTTTGTTGTAGTCATCGCGATGATCTGTAACCTGTATCTGCAAATACATTTAACATGTTGGATGATCCTTGACCCTTGAAGGTAGCGCAGAAGCTACATATCTCTGGTCCAGTGGTACGTTGCAGGCGCTGCACTATATCTGGTTAAAGGGTTTACTGCCAATGCTTTCTAAAGTCGCGTGCAGTTAACCATATAAAGGAGTGTACAAAAGACACTTGAGTAAGGCACTTCAGGACCTAGGATATCCTTCCCATCTTTCCACGAACGGAAGGGGTCTTAATGTGCATCCATACAAGCAGTAGTTGTATTAGTGGATTGCGATTATCTATGTTTCTTCATCAATTGAATGATAATTTCATCTTCTGGATGATTATTCATCTGCTGGATGATTTTTCATCTTCGGGATGAAGGTTTCATCTTCGGGATGATGGTTTCATCTTCAGGATGATAATTCATCTTCAGGATAATAGTCCGTAAGGGTATGTTGTCACATCATCCATAGCAACATAGCCTAAAATTTTCTTTGCCAATCGCATGGTTTTCGCAACCATGACCAGGGAGCCTGATGCATCAGTTTAAATAATTTTGTAAGTGAGTTAAGCTCATCTTACATGGTTACTTCCTGGTTTCTACGAAATAAACCTCTAAGCTATAGCATACGATTTTATTTATTTAGACAATACTCGATAACCCACAGGTTTGATATCTTTTGATATCAAGACTTCGGGTCCAAACACTTCACATTTCATAAGTGAGTCTAGCTCAACTTATTATTACCTCGTTCCACATAATCTGGCCAAGTCTTTGCGTTTGCTTCAGGAAACAGAGATTGGGAACGATATCTATCGCAAAATGAAATGTGAGTAATTGTCGACAAATCCAAATACCTCTCCATGTACGTACATTATTCAATTTATTCTAGATTCATCTCTTCTGGAGGTTCTGAAAAGGGAGATGATATGGAGATTGTCACGACCCGCTTCCCTAAAATGGAGACGAGGCGTGATGAGGTCCGCTCAGACTTGGAGCTGTGAGGCTCCAGTCTGTAAAGCGTCTGGAATAACCACGTAAAGGTCCCTGCAAGTGCGTAGCAGAACAAAAATAATAATAAAAGAAGGAGACAGATAATTAGTAGAACAAAAATAATAATAAAAGAAGGAGGCAGATAATTAAAATTATTCAATCTCAGAATGTCCATAATAAATTTCAACATCCCAGAAAAGCCACCATGCTAAAAGAAAAGAGTCGAAAAGGCCCCAGCATGGCCAACAAAAAAATAAACAACGTACAGAAAGAAAGGTTCTACTCACCGACAACCTAACAACAGACTAAGCAAAAAGTAACACAGAACTACGTCTCTACGACTGGTCGTCGGTGTCCTCGTACTCCACGTCAGCAGTGGACCCAGGCTCAATGTCCACGAACTCCTCGCTCTCATCAACGGACACTGGCTCGGCAACTAACATGTGACACCCAAAAGAGACGATGGCGCATGTCAGCAAAATCTACAAAGACTTTGTGCAAGGAAACTAAAAGGAAAGTAAAACAACCTAGCAGTTCTAAAAATGTGACATGGCATTTTAAAGTATGGATGCAACAATTATATATATGCGTCAAGTTTGACATGGCAGCAAGTTTAACAAGGCACAAGTACATCATGGCATGGGTAGCAGAGCTACTAACAATCACATGGATTTCACAAGTCAAGTAAACACGTCGTGCTCAGAGATTACGCCTTTTGGCTGGAGTGGCTGTACGGGCCAATTCCTAAGCTCAAATGATCGCTTATCTCTACCCCTCCACGTGTATCGGGCATTGGCTTTTGACCAACACATGTAGCCCGCTTCTGGATCACGAGCCAGGAAGTGTATTTGGCATAGGGTTGTGCCTGCAACGCATGTGCCTAGCCTGAACAAGGAAGTACAAGTATAGTAGCGTGTGCTACGAATGCAACACTCAAGCATGGATGACATGGCATAGCAAGTTGTAATATAAATGCGTACAGATAAGAAATTTAAACGTGACAGGTAGTGCACAAGTAAAATGCATACAGATATGGAAATTAAACGTGACAGGCAGAAATGCATGGATGACATGGCAGGGTGACAGATCTAGCTTCGTTGTCAAGCTAGATCTTAAAATTTGCGTTAGGCGAGTATCATTTCGTCGCCTAGTCTCTTTTACGCCTAAACAAGAAATGGCCTAAAGCACGGCCTAAACAGAGTACTGGTAAGTTTCACTTGCCTGAATTCAAACGTTCTGCAAATATCGTCCAACCAGTCCAGTCTACCTATGTTCTCGGATCCACCAGCCTACAGTCCCAATTTAAGTTATCTTTATTAGTGAATTATCAGACAACTAAAATACCGATTTTTATCTTGTTTAACAGGGATGGGTTGGGGGTCCTAAGTGTTCAGAAATTTACCCTTACACGACGCGAGAGCTACACTAGCGTCGGGTAGCGACGCCAGTGGTTGGAATAAAAATAACGTGCTCCAAATCCAGATTCCAATTAAGATTCCACGATCGCCAATTCTCGGGCAGCGTCCAGATCAGCGATCAAGATTCCAACAGCGAGTAGGATGCCGGTAGACGTTTCTACGGCTCCCGGGAAGCCGTATTAACGAACCGGAACGAACGGTTCGATGCACACAAAGTCTACGACGTTGAGCGTCGTAGGGGATGTTCGTGACGTCGAAAAACACCCTTAGGAGTAGTCGGGGGCTGACGGAAGACCCGAACAGCGAGAGGGATCGATGAGAACTCAACGACGCGGTACGACGTCGATAAAACGCAAAAGAGCAGACTCCCTCGCTGTTTCAGATGTTGAACAGCAGAGGGATGATGTCAACGGTGCAGGGGGTCAGAGGGGGACTCACGACGGAGGGGAGAGGCCGCAGCGGCTATTGCAGCGGCGGCGGCAGCCGCTGCTGCTGCTGCTGCGAAAATTCTGTCCGAAACGACGGCTGATCGGGCTACTCCGGTGATCTACGGCGGTCCCACGGCGGCCTGAGGCAGGAGGGAGGTCGGAGGAAGGGAGTGGAGGTCGCCGGCGGCGAGCTTGGTCGGAGAAACGCAAGGATGGCCGGCGCTCGGGGTTTTCGTTGCTTTTGCGTGAAAAAAAATTAGGGCGGCGCTGTTGCTTTGAGTTTTGCTGTGAAACGAAAGGCCTTATGTCATTATTAATAGGGTAGGCTGCTGTGAACGTGGGGAGACTAGGTCAGGCTATTAGTTAGGTTTGTTTTGAATAGGGTTTGTTTGTTTAAGAAATTGCTATAACCCAAAGAATTACAACTAAGCCCATACTCTCTCTCTCTCCTCAAGATGTGTGCGGCCAAAACAAGAAGTGGCTAAGTCAACTAGGCTAATATAACTATTAATAATTATTGGGGACAAAATACTGTGTGAACTTAGGGTTAAAAATAATATTTAAGTTGGGCAAAAAGCGAAAATAGGTCAAACAAAGCCCAAAAACTGTGAAATAATTACTGGGATGACCGGGACGACGAGAGAAAGAAGGCAGAGATGACGGATCACAATTTCGACGATGAGAAACGAAATTAAAAATAGAAAGGCCTCGCGACAAAAGTGAAAATCGTGACGTCTCTTCAAACAAGGTCAAATCGTGGGAGAACGACCCGTGAAATGACGTTCCAAATCAACACCACAATTTTAATACTCTCAAAGAGGGTCACAACGACATATCACACTATAGGGTTCGGATACAGACAACGTCTAAAATAAATACATGCATGAACAAGACTACGTGCACGACAAAGCGTACAAGCGAAAACAGACCGTTACATCCTCTCCACCTTATGAATGATTCCGTCCTCGGAATCAGCATCAATCACTGCTCGAAAACAAGTGCGGAAATCACTCTCTCATATCATCCTCACGCTCCCAGGTGGACTCCCTAGGGGAACCATGACGCCACTGCACTCGAACCAAGTCGACGGTCATATTCCTCAGCTGCTTCTGCCGTCGATCCAGAATCTCAACTGGCTGCTGATCATAAGATAGATCCGGACGAACCGTGATCTCCGAGAAGTCCACAGGATGAGATGGATCACTGACGTATCGACGTAACTGAGATACGTGAAATACGTCGTGAACACCCTCCAGTGACGGCGGCAACGCCGAGCGATAAGCCACCGCTCCGACTCTCTCCAGGACGTCAAACGGCCCAATGTACCTCAGACTCAGCTTGCCTCTCTTCCCAAATTGGATAACTCTGCGGTTCGGAGAGATCTTCAGAAAGACATGATCTCCAGGCTGAAACTCCAAAGGCCTCCGTTTAGCATCGGCCCAATGCTTGAAACGGTCCTGCGCAATCCTCAGCTTCTCCCGAATGTTCCTCACAACATCCACGGCCTCCACGATCATCTTCGGTCCCAACAGCTCCCGATCTCCAATGTCATCCTAGCTCAGTGACGATCGGCATTTCTTCCCGTATAGCGCGGCGAATGGTGCCATGCCAATACTCGCCTGGTAGCTGTTATTGTAGGCAAACTGCACATGATGGAGATGATCCTCCCAAGATCACTTGAAGTCTAACATGCACGCTCTCAGCATGTCCTCCAAAATCTGAATCGTTCTCTCGGACTGGCCATCCGTCTGCGGGTGGTACGTGGTACTGAAACTCAGACTCGTACCCAGACTCTTCTGCAGACTCTGCCAAAACTGAGATGTGAATCTCGTGTCTCTATCCGACACAATACTCACGGGGACTCCGTGAAGTCACATGATCTCCTGCATGATTCACGTTACATCACTATCTAAACTAGAAAAAGGAAATAAAAACGGAGAGTAAAAGTATTTACCTCCATGTATCTCCTCGCTAGCGTCTCAGTGGACTGTCCTACTCGGAAGGGAATAAAGTGCGCGGATTTGATCAATCGGTCTATGATCACCCAAATCACGTCATTCTGCTTCGGACTCCGAGGTAGTCCAGTCACGAAATCCATAGTGATGTGTTGCCACTTCCACTCCGGAATCGGAAGCGGTTGTAGCAACCCTGCCGTATGCTGATGATCTGCCTTTACCTGCTGGCATACCAAACACTTGGCTACGCTCCGAGCCACACTCCGCTTCATATCATGCCACCAATAGTTCAGGCGAAGATCCTTGTACATCTTGGTACCACCAGGATGCACAGAATACGGCGAACTGTATGCCTCAACCAATAATTCCTCTCTGATATCTCCAGCTGGCACACACAACCTGGCTCCAAATCTCAATGAACCATCTCCATGAATCACGAAGTCAGTCCGCAGACCGGCTTCTACCTGCTCCCGAATCTTCACCAGCTTCGGATATCCGGCCTGACCTGCCTTGATCCGATCCACGATTGTCGACTGTATCTGCATACATATCAACGAAGAAGCCTCTCCAGGAAGCACGATCTCAATACCAGACTCGCAAAAATCCTGCTGCAACCTCCACTGCGAAGTCAACATCATCACCGCTGGAAGTCTGCTCAGCGCATCCGAAACCACATTCACCTTGCCAGGGTGATACTGCAAGTCGATCTCATAGTCTGCCATGAGCTCCAACCATCGACGTTGTCACATGTTGAGCTCCTTCTGCGTAAAGATATACTTCAAGCTTTTGTGATCGGTGAAGATCTTCACCTTCTCACTCAACAAGAAGTGCCTCCAAATCTTGAGCGCAAAAACGATTGCAGCCAACTCCAAATCGTGTGTCGTGTAATTCTTCTCATGAGCCTTGAGCTGACGAGAAGCATACGCAACCACGTGCCCATGCTGATGCAAAACACAACCAAGACCTTTGCCAGAAGCATCGCAAAAGATCTCAAATCCTCCACTCTGATCGGGCACAGCAAGAACAGGGGCAGTCGTCAACCTCTCCTTCAGAATAGAAAAGGCCCTCTCACAATCATCGGAACAGACGAAATATACATCCTTCCTCGTCAGTCTGGTCATCGGCTCAGCAATCCGAGAAAAGTCCTTAATGAAACACCGATAATAACCTGCAAGCCCAAGGAAACTCCGGATCTCAGACGCCGACTGCGGAACAGGCCACTCTCTGATAGCCTTAATCTTCTCAGGATCCACCGAAATTCCATCTCCCGACACTACGTGTCCAAGAAAAGCGACCCTATCAAGCCAGAACTTGCACTTGGAATACTTAGCATACAACCGATGCTTCCTCAAAATCTCCAATACCGTCCTCAAGTTCGATGCATGCTCTTCCTCTGACTTTAAATAGATCAAGATGTCATCAATAAAGATAACGACAAACTTATCTAGAAAGTCATAGAAGATCAGATTCATCAAGTTCATAAAAACTGCGGGCGCATTGGTTACGCCGAAGAGCATAACCACGAACTCGTAGTGACCATACTTCGTCCTGAACGTTGTCTTCTGGATATCTTCCTTCCTCACCTTCAGCTGGTGATAGCCACTCCTCAGATCCAACATAGAGAACACTCTTGATCCTCTAAGCTGATCAAAGATGTCATCTATACGAGGCAATGGATATCGATTCTTGATAGTGACGGCATTCAGCTCCCTGTAGTCCACGCACATGCGACGCGAACCATCCTTCTTCTTCACCAGCAACACCGGTGCTCCCCACGGAGACACACTAGGATTAATGTAACCCTTCTATAGAAGCTCATCCAGCTGCCTACGTAATTCCTCCAACTCTACTGGGGCCAGACGATACGGCGCCTTCGAAATAGGCTGCGCTCTTGGAATAAGATCGATCGAAAACTCAAGAGCTCGATCGGGCGGCAGTCCAGATATCTCCTCAGAGAAGACATCGTCGAATTCTTGCACCATAGCTGGTCTACTCTGCTCCATCTGCATAGCAACGATCTGTAGAGAAATGATGCCCTCGAGGCTATTTATCTCTGTGTGAATAGCACAAACGTCTTGTTCGAAATAACAGTAAGCTGTTTGGTAATAATTTATCACAGTTATATTGTAATGTAGTTAACATTAGATATTAACATAGGTAAAGTCCTGAGACTTTATGCAAGGTCAAACAGGTATCGAGATGAGTATCGAGATCATGGAGAAATGTTTGACCGTATGTAGCATAAGTCTAAAAGGGTTCGTGGTCGTAGATGTTTCGAGACAAGGATATCGAAACATCGGATAGACCATTGTGTCTTAGTCTTCACCATTAAGCGGTGGCAATGATCTCATGATCGTTCGACTTGGCGAAGTCGGAGATGAGACACAGGTGCTCATTAGAGAATGAGTTCACTGAACGATCCACAAGAGTTATCATATGGTTACATTGACCAATCTATCAATAATAACTCTTAGTGATGATAGGCTAGTTGGTCTTTTGACTTGAGATCATTTTACGAACATGTGCGTGAACGGTGCCACTTAGATCACTGACCTAACTTCGAGGCTAGGCATGTTGAAAGGTCTTTGATCGGGTGTCACTTGAAGCGTACGAGAAGAGTAATGACCAAGAGAGGATTCGTCTCTCCCGGTCAATGGGAGTTAGTGTCGTAGAGTTAGTTCGGTCTTTAGTATAATCTCTGCGCAGAGTATCTTGGAAGAAGTCCAACATTAATTGACTAAAGATCGATAGAAACTAACCAGAGTCAAGTTATTGGGGTTGACAATTTAACCGTACCTTAGACTTGATCTACACGACACAGTTTAGACGAAGAGACTATAAACTGCAGAACTCATCATAGACACGATTAGGGTGGTCCTGACAATTCTCATTTTGATGAGCTAACCACATTATGATGATGCTGAAACAGGGACGGCAGCCACTACTCGTGGTCTTTGCCGTATAGGGCTTCGAGCCCAACCTGTAGTAGGGTCAGGCCGTAGGGTCACACAAAGAGTGCGACCTTCGTCTAGTAATAGGTAGAAATTAGTTAGGGAGAATAATTTGCATTTGATGCAAAGGAATAGAAAATTGCATTTTGATGCAAATGATAATTTAAGCCTAGATAAGGACTATTTTGCATTTGATGCAAAAGGGATTAAATATGGTTTAAATAGTTTAAGACAATATTTAATAAAATAAACGCAAGGAAAAGTTCACGGGTAAGACGGGAATGTCCCGGTCTACGCCCAGGTTCGAACGACGTCCAAATCGGACACCAAATGCCCAACTTATGCCCAAAACAGCCAATTGGGTCAGACCAGGCCAGACCAGGCAGACCCAGACCAGACTGGGTCTAGCCTGGCTCCTGGCCTGGCCCGATAGTGCCAGGACCCGCCTGGGCCTGGGCGCCCCGGCCTGGCCTGGGCTGCGCACAGGTCCAGGCCTGGGCTGTGCCCAGTTTAGGCAGAACTTGTGGGACCCATCTGGTGGGTCCCACATTGGGTGCAGAACCCTAAAAGGAGCTGAGCAGTTTTTGACGGCTGTGTTTGCGAAAAACATGGCGTGGGCTCGACTTTGGACACTCAATTGGAAGGTCAAACGAACTCTGATTGACGAACGGTTTTTTCCTATGTGTTCACCGTTGAACACCCTTCGAATTGATAGGTTGTATCAATCATGAAGCTCAACGGTGAGTGAGTTAAAATTCACGGAAGTTTGCACTTTGTGAAAGGCAAACTAACTTAATTTAATTAACTCTCAATTATTAGTCCCACATCGGATTTTGAGAAAAGGTGAGAGTCCGCCGCCTATATAAATAGGGGTCTGCTCTCCTCCTCAAAACTCGTCCCAAGCTCTAGATCTGAGCGACTCTCGTAAATGTTGGAGCACGCTCGGATCTAAACTTAAATTAATATTTCTTCTATCTCCATAAATTTCTGCCTTACTCTTGAGGGCTCTAGCAAAGCCACAAAGGAGTTCGGATTCAGATCCGAAATCTAGGCGAAGGTTTCACTCGCGGGAAACTTTCTTCGGCGCATGGTTGGCTCGGCGACACGGGGATTGATCGCCTCGGGATGCGGAGCGGTTCGAGGAGCGGTTCGGGAAGCGGTTCGAGGAGCGGCTCGGCATGGGACGGGAGCAGCTCGGAAGACGGTGCAGAACATCTCGCCTGCCCCAGGGTTGAGATTCCGGATATGTGTTTGATTAGCATTAGTTTAATTTAATCGCAGTAGGTTAGATCCTTCTTGGGATGGTCAGATCCATCCCAACTTGGCATAGATCTTGGCTAAGGGTTTTGTACCTAAGGGCTAAGTTAAAATTGTTTTAACTGCATGTTAATTAGATTAACTAGATTTTTCTTCCGCTGCAAATTCTTTTTTCTATCTATTTTCGTCCGACTTAGGATGGGAATAGAGTTTTTGTGCCCTAAGGGTCCCAGAAAACCCTTCAGTGGTATCAGAGCCTAGGTTTGCGTAACGATCTAGCCTGCGATTATTATTAAACTTTGAAATGCTTTTCAAAATACTTTTAAAAATGTTTTAAAGTTATGATATACTTTTAAAATATTTTAGATGCCCTTTTAAAATGTTTTAAAATTTATGCGATTTTAAATGTTTAAATTTTTTATATGATAAAATTTTAAACATGAAAATTTAAAATGGTGTTTTAAATTTATGTGATAAATTTAAAATTGATTTTAAGGCTTTAAAACTTTATGTGATAAGGTTAAAATTATTTAGATGTTTAAATATTTTATGTGATAAAATTTTTTAAGCATGAAATTTTTAAAATGATGTTTTAAATTTATAAGATATTTTTAAAACTAATTTTAAAAATCTAAAATTGTTTATGCGATAAACTTTAATCTATTTAATTGTTAAATAGTTGTACACTTTCATTTTATGTGATAAAATTAGTGTAGCTTTATTTTAATGGCTAGTTCATCTTGTTCCTTATTTGATAACACAAGACAACCCTTTAGGTTAGCCATTAAGAAATGATTAAAATTTATTAATTGAATTTTAATGACATGCTATGTTTTAATAAAACATTAACAACACTTCAAGACCTAATTCCTTATTAGGGTAGTCCTTTTAATGAAAATCTTAATTCTAATTGTTATTATTAATTCTCATTAAAGGACTTCGCTTTTAGCGTTGTTAAATTTATTAAAATCCTAATAACGATTAGGATAGCACGTGAACCTTATAGTTGATAAGGATTTAATAAAAGTTATTAAACAAATCCTAAAATTTTGAATTTAAGGATTCAACTAGTTGATAGGATTAATTAGTTGTTAATAAAAGCTGTTTAGTCTATGGCACACATACAAAAATGACAAGCTTCATTCAATGGACCATGATCCAGTCAATGTGCTTGGCTAAGAGTTCTGGATCAACCCAAGCTAGTCTAAGGGGTAGTGATCCTGGCTTAGTCAATTCCCTGGCTGTGTTCCGCTGGACCGCAATGTCGCGAATCATGATTGTATGACACCCTGGACTATATCTAAGTCAAATACGTTAATGATCTTTTTCAAGATTAGTCGTAGCCCTCCTTGTTTTAGGGGTTAGCAACTATAGGGCCCGTGTTACAGTTGTTGAGATACACTCAAGATGTGACATGGCAACCCTGTAGAAACCAACTGCTTAAATACATAAGTTGAAATCTTGACTGACCCAAACCGTCATCTCGTACCCCGAGCACCGGCGTAAGTTACGTCAACGATGTAGTCTGACTTGATGTAGTCTAAGACCTGACCCAAACTGACATGTCGTGAATACACCGAGCGCCGGAGCAAGTCAGGCTAGACACGAAAACAAGGGTCCGACTAGACTAGACATTGTGATTTGGATGAGTACACTCATGATCACAAATGGCTAGGGGCAAAAACCGATAAGAGAGTCATATCTGATATGATCGATGAAGAGTCATCTTCCGATTGCAGAGTCAAGCAACTTGTTGAGTGATCGCTCCGGGACGTAACCCAAAGAACGGTTGTAGTTTTACCGCAAGTGCACGGTGTAGCAGCGAGCGGGTTATCAAACACAGGGAGGACGAATGACCGTGCTTGTTCCGATCAACCTGGCTATTTAAGAAGAGAGAAATTTGCCTTTGGCGATCCTGTCACAATCGTCAGACAAAGTACGGAAATATCAAATCAAATAAAGAACGTCTAGGAAATGGGGATTTCCTGCTACTCACCGTATTTCGTAAAAGTGGTTCATTGGTATCAAACTTGCTAGAATAAGATTTTGGATGAACTAGTTGCAACTGAATGTAGAACCAAGCTCACGCTCTCGCGATGTTGCCGGTCTATAGCTATCCTAGGCTCGGGTCCAATCTCTTGCAAACCCTAGCCTAGGGAAGCTAGCATTAGGATCAACATCATTGTTCAATCGCGCACCGAGCCCAATCTCTTGCAAACTCGGTCCACGACCTAGTTTGGGATAGTTCCTACCCGTCCAATCTCTTGCAAATGGGTATTGGCACGGAATTGGAACCGGAAACCCTAGTATCGGTCCAATCTCTTGCAAACCGATACTACGGAAATTCGATTCCAACCCAATTCGGATTTCTAGGGTTTCCTATCAAATTGGGATCCAATCTCTTGCAAATCCCAATCGATGTGAATTCCTAGCCATCCGTAGTAAATTGATCCCAATCTAATCCCTAGTAGTAATTCTAGCAAAATTCCTAACAATTCATCACAATTATGAAATAGGGCTTGTAGGGTTCATCCCCACGCCCCAAGACGTGGCGACTACTCACAATTCATAGCAAGATCACAAAAATAATCAATGAAATAAGCAATAGAATTCATCACAATATTGAGATATGCAATAAAAATAGAATTTTTAGAGAAGAGAAAAGCAAACCAATGGAGTTCTTCAATTAATCCAACAAAAATCTAATTTTGTCTCCTCTTCAATCACAAGAATAAAACTAAAAAGCTAATCAAAAAAACTGCAAGAAATCTAAAAGAGAGGCTCCCCAAACTAGGGTAAAAACAGGGGTTAAATAGCCCCCAAAATCGTCCAAAAACTGTGACCAAAATACCCCTGCGCAGCCTGTTTTCCGCAATTTTCGCTACAGGCAGCGCGTCGCACTCAGCCGAGTGACAAAAGTCGCTCGGCCGAGTGAAAACCCTGTAATTTTCCAGTAAGTATCGATCTTCAAGGGTCTTCACTTCGGGGGCGGCTCGACCGAGTGAGTTGTCGTCACTCGGCCGATGGCTTCATGGAGCTCGGGCGGACGGGATTATCCACTCGGCCGAGTGGGTCTTCTGAAGCTCAGGCAGCCGAAAAACAGTAACATGGCGATTTTTGAAGGGCTTCGTCTGGGCGCCACTCGGGCGGACGGGGTCTCGTCACTCGGCCGATGTGGTCTCCGTCGCTCGGCCGAGTGCACGTATGAATCGTGTCTGATCTGGTCGGCCGAGCAGTGTCTCGCTGGTCGGTCGAGTGACTCCTTCACTCGGCCGAGTGGGACACAAAACATGCCCAAACTGCTTGTTTTGGCCTCCTCGTCGCTCCTGCGACGTCCGTTCTTCTTCCGCTCCTCTCCAACAGCAAAATACCCCTCGGGGAGGTTGTCGGTGACCGTCTGGAGTAAGCGCATCTCGAGATCACTCCAAATCGCGCCAAATCACCTGAAATGCGACAAAAACAACAAATCATGAAAAGCATCGCAATATCGTCGATATATCGTGAAAAACATGATTTGGGCGATCTAAATGGCATGCAAACATGCGGTAAAAAGGTGTAAAATAAGGAGTGATCAAAATCCCCCAAGCTTGCCTCTTACTCGTCCTCGAGGAAGATAAGTAAAAGGCGAACCCGGTGGATTCGGAAAACGAAAACGGCGAAGAAAAATGAATGAAAAATGAAAAAAAAGGGAGAAGAGTGAAAAACGAAATATAAATAAAGAAGAAAGAAAGAAGCGAAGAGGTAGGCTGCTAGATCATTTTCTCAGGACGTGGGTTCCGCTTACTCATATAGCATGCACTGAATGAAAAACACATGTCAAAGAATTTTATTTTGATATCATAGTATAATGGTGTAAATAGAAATAGAAAACCCACGAACAACAATATAATCATGAAAAACGGAATAATTTTATAATTAACATCGTCTGAATCATTTAAAGCGGTATACAAATCACAGATCACACACTTTTCAATTGAATGCTTTCTATCAGGAGTATAAGAGTATCACACTATAGAATAGAGAGAATAGAAAAGTATGGATTTCATGAAATGATTGCTAGGCTTAGATTTCTGGATTTCGTAAAGCTAAAAATAATCTCACCGAGTATAGAATATTACTTAGCCTAGGTTGTCGTGCAACGTCAAGTAGTCACTCTCTCACACATCAATGGATCCCCTCCCCCAAGCTTATCTATAAGCGTGGTGGCATAAAAAAATATTTACATTCCCATTTCTATAAAGCTCCAAAGGCAATGAAAAGAGAACACGAAAAGAGAGAAGAAAGAAAGGAAGTGAGATGGGATCTTTTATTGAGGATTTTTCCTCTTTTCTTTTTTTTTCTTTTTTTTGATGCAAAAGCATATATACACAACGATCCCAACTCAAAGAGAGATAATGATATACAGGAATATTTTCTCTTTTTTTCCCCTTTTTTTTTCTTTTTTTTTTTGAATAAGAAATTTGGAGCTAGGAATTAATAGCGGGGGAAATGCCATATAATAGAATCGCTAAGGGGAGATTCACCAATGATTTTAAAGGTAGAGAAATGATGTTCAAGATTTGTGGAGAAAGAAATGAATATATCTCTCGGTTCACTCTATAAGACATGCACGACAACTTCAGCAGGGTAATCTAATCTACTCAGTTTCGATCACAAAAAAGCTAACTAATCCAAATTTATCATAGCTAACATCATTCAATCATCCTGAAGTGAAATGTACAGTTCATGCGTATAGAAGTGATATAGGAAAAGAAATCAGTACTCCAGACATAGGCATTCAATGCGTGAATCTTGGTGTGTTTTCTGTGATAGCATACATATGAATATTCAGACTCAGCTAATAATAAAATTTCATCCATTTTCATGTGGAAAAAGTGTGGGTTACTATCTCTAGATGCAAGGCAAGTCATAGCATATGATATCAGAAATAAAATCTAAGACATGACAAATAAAGCATGCATATAGAATAAGCTAACTCCACGTCATCATCATCACAGAAAAGTCATCTCTAGCATGAGATGAAAAAGAAAGAAATAAAGATAAATGGAAAATAGAACTATTTACAATGCGGCACACAGAAAAATAAGAAAAACGTGATGCATGGCAAAATAAAAGAAAAATGATGAAAAATAAGTGCAAAAGCGAAAAACGGCGTGAAAAACTAGAAATAAAGGTGGCAAATCGAAAAAGATAGTGAGAACTCACTCCCCCAAGCTAAATGGCACAGTGTCCTCAATGTGCAAAGTGGGGCACACCGAGAGACAAGTAAAGTGAGGGGCAAGTGAGGATGCATGCATGATGAAAAAATGAAAATAAGAAGAAAAAATAAAGAAATGGAAAATATGATGCGGACATGATGCATGCACAGATAGGAGTGATACAGATATATAGATGTGTCACCAAAAACTCTCCCTCTCTCCCAGAAAAGATATATAAATATATGATCTGAATGAGAAACCCAAAATAAGTGAGGGGAGGGGGTGGACAAAACTGCAACAGGACCCAGCAGAAACGGGCAGCACAACGGCAGGAATAATCAATGGCATCAAGGGTGCCTAAGAAGGTGGTGCTGCGCCATCTCCGTCCTGAGGCGGAAGTGGTGGTGGTGGCTGGACAGGCCGCTGAGCGGGTGTGGGTGTGGAAGTGGTAGCAGGCTGAGTGTGTGTGGAAGTGTGGGTGGGAACCTGCTGGGTGGGTGGTGGTACGCGGGGGAGACGCTCCAGGACCTGGGTAAGACAGTAGTGAATCTGGGGGATCAGGTCAAAGCGGCCAGCCAGCGCAGAGACGGTGGAGGACAGGGTCCTAATGTCGCCTCTGAGGCCACTCACCGCCCCCTCTAGAGCACGAATGCTCTGAAGTACAGTGTCAGGGGGAGGTGGTGCAGAGGGACGCACCGGTCGGGGCTGTGCAGGGCGTGGCTGGCGTACTCGGGTCGCGTATGTGACGGGCTCAGCGGGGAAGGGAACAAAAGGTGCTGCGCTCGCAAATGTGGGCCTGGCCTCGGTGTGAGGCCGGGGCACCGGCTGGTCAGAAGTGGAGGCAGCAGCAACGAAAGAAGAATATAAAAGAGGCAGCGAGGTGGCCGGAGAGGTCAGTGGCACAGAAGTGTGGACAGACGCCACGACACTCTCGGAAAATACGGCAGCAGTGGAGACAGAGGGCTCTCCGCACTCAACTATGGTCGGCGGGCGCTCGGGTGGGGCAGAAGAAACAGGCTCAGTAGACAGAGGGCCAGTGGGGGTGGTGACAGCCGCGGGAGTGGTGGAGGTGGGCTCAGCTAAGGTACTCCCGACACCGACAGAGGTGGGGACAGAGGTGTCAGGAGCAGCGGAAACATCAGGGATAGGCTGAGGGGCCACAGGGTCAACAGGGGCGGCAGGCTCGGCAGGGGCGACAGGGTCTGCGGGGGCAGCGTGGGCAGCGTGGGCCTGCTCGGCCTCCTCGGCCTCGAGCATGTAAGCAGCGGGGATGAGAACATCCATCGCAGGGAGCCAGTCAACGTGGGCTGGTGCAATCTGAGTCCGAGCTGGGCTCGGAAGAATCATGTAATCGGCACCGTGAGGGCCGTGCAACCAGACCCAGTGACGCTCACCGTGCGGACGAAGCATCTTCATCCGGGCCATAACATCGATCGACAAAGAAGTGGGGCCCGGTGCTCGTCGCAGGTCGTTAGGGAAGTCCTCGCCGGTCATAAGGGCAAGCAAGGTGATCAGGCCGCCGCAGCATATCGGTGAGCGAGCGCCCACCGATACAATGATGCGGTCCAAAAACCAAGCCGCGACATCAATCACGACGGCGGGGACCAGCTCATCGCCATCCCTAGATAGAGCTCTGGGACGTGTCATCGCGTAGAGCATGTAGAGCTCCGGCGTAGACATCGTGCCCGGCTCATATCTGGCCAAAAAGGTCGTCGCCATAAGGCGCTGAGCAATACGGAGGCAGGGATGGACAATGGCCGAGGCCTTGGCCCTACTAGGGTCAAAGGCAGCGTGAAGACCCATAATCAGGGCCCAGAAGGCACCGACGTCGAAGGAAGGTGGGGGGATATGGGTGGGGCCGTAACCGCGATCGGCTCCGGGGACAGCGGGCCACGAGAAAAATGTTCTCATCATATCGAGAGTGACCTGGCACTCCCGGTCCATGAACCGAAACGAGCATCCCTCGTCGGTCCGGGCGATCAAACTAAGAATCTCAAGTGTCGGGCGGGTAAACGTGTCCGCCGACACCTGGAAGAAATCTCGCCATCACACGTTGTCGTACAACGTGAGCATCCCCTCTAGTACCCCCAGGCGTCCTAGGTCGGCAAGGTGTGCAAACCTGGAGGGTACGATCGAGCGCTGGGAGATACGCTCGAAGACGGCGCGGTGTGCGTCGTCTCGGAACGTAATCCCGAGCGGCCCGACCAGTGGAGCCGGAGGTGGTGGCTGTGGAGCGGCGGGGAGTGGCTGTGCGGGCTGTGCGGGCTGTGTGGGCGCTGCAGGCTGTGCTGGGTGGATGGGGTGTGTGGGAGAAGGTGGAGGAGAGTCCTCCAACTCGTGGGAGGGGCCGGCATCATCCGACCGCTTCCGCTTGGCGGAAGCTCTCTTCGACCGCGGCCGTGTCCTGGGCGGCATATCGGCCCCGAGCGCGCGCCGAAAAGTGTAAAAAGTGCAGCGTGTCCTTAAGAATGGAAGGAGTATACCCAGACACGCCGCGAGTGCTAAGCAATGGAAACGTGCGAAGAGAGCGCCTCCGCGAAGCCCAAATCAGTCCGTAGAAGCTCCCCTGGTCTCCCCTAAGCTCCCAAAAACAACCGGAGGTGGTCGAAGCGGCGGCCGCCGGCGGCGACTCGGGCGAGGCGCGGCGGGTGCTCGGCCGGCGGTGGCTGGCCGAGCGGCGTCGCGGCGGTGGTCGACCGGGCGAGTGAGGGCGCGAGCGAGCGAGGATCGGGCGAGGGAGCTGAGGGGTCGGGCGAATTTGGGATTTTGCGTTTCGAAAAACGTGCCCCCCCTCGGCTCCTTATATAATGAAAGTTACGACTCGGCCGAGTGACAGGTCACTCGGCCGAGTGAGATCAATGGTGATATCCTCCCCGCTTACGCTTTGGCCGAGTGGCTTTGCCAGCCTCGGCCGAGTGGAGTAAGTCCATTCGGCCGAGTGGCTCAAGCTACTCGGCAAGACTCGCCCTAGGAGCGTATCCGTTTTACTCGGCCGAGTGAAAATATATACTCGGCCGAGTAGCAGTTATACTGAAATCAAGAAAATAAATAGAGAGTTGGGTACAGCAGACTTCCCTCATTCGTGAGCGGCTCGGCCGGACGAACTTGTGTACTCGGCCGAGTGACTAGTATACTCGGCCGAGTGAGCCTTCTGTTCTGCTGTTTGTCTTCGTTTGGGCTCTAAACTCCGTCTTTCTTCCTCCAGTCGATTTCATCTTACTCCTAAGCATCGAGCGTCTTCCTGGGGCGCTCCTCGTCGTCTCGTTCATCCTCCTCATTATGGATTTACCTATCTCCTCTCCTGTCAAGAAAAATAGGACCCGTTATCACAAAATTTTTGGGCGAACGACTCAAAACACTAAAAATTTCTAAAACAAAAATAAAGAAAAAGTAAAAATAAAGCAATAACCGTCGGGTTGCCTCCCGACAAGCGCTCGTTTAAGGTCGTGAGCTCGACCCCCTATGATTTTCAATTAATGCGGGATGTTTGGTGCATATGAGATGCACCCATCAAACTTTCCGGGGAGAACGCTTGGATTCGGAGGTTGCGGTGGCGTGTTCTCCCGCGGTGGTCTCTCGTCTCGAATAGTGTTGGGGGGAGGCTCCCCCAAGCTAGCGTTTGCTTCGGTCAACGGCTTCACCGGTGACGCCGATTTTCGTAGCGGCGGAGCTTTCTTCGGAGACTTTTGTTTCGAGATCTTGCAGAGCTCTCGAATCCTTGCGACATCAGCGTCGCCTTCATCATTTTCAGCGGAGAGATCGGGGGAATCATCTATCTTCTCATCTTGGCCTAAATCCGGGCCTTCATCAAAATCCTCATCGAAAAGAGCGCCAATCGAGTGGGGGATCGCCTCTTCAATTACCTCATCAAGGAGGTCCATGTAGTCAAGCTCCTCGTGGTAAGGCATGTGTTTCATTGCCTTAGGAATGTGAAGCTCCACCTCGATGTTGCCAACGTTCAAAGTTAGTGTACCTTCTCGCACGTCGACAATCACACCGGCGGTGGCGAGGAACGGGCGTCCAAGTATCAATGAAGTATCTCCCTCCTCCTTAACGTCCATGATCACGAAGTCACATGGCAAGCATATTCCCCCCGGGACTTGTAGCGGGATGTCTTCGGATATCCCTACCGGCCTTGTTATTCGCCCATCGGCCAATTGTATCCGCATGTCGGTAGGTTTCAACTTCGTCCCGGTGTTTAGCCTTAAGAACATGGAGAGAGGCATGAGGCTCACACTAGCCCCTAGATCTACCAACGCCTTTTGAAGAGGGACGCCGCCCAAGGTGCAAGGAATCCGAAAACTCCCCGGGTCTTTAAATTTGGCCGGCTCCTTCTCTCTCTTGGTGAACCAAGAGCCCTCCTCGGCTAGCATAATCTTCTCCTTCCTCTTTCTCCCCGAAATCAAGTCCTTTAAGAATTTAGCATATGTGGGGATTTCCACGATGGCGTCGAGGAAGGGAATGTTGAGGCTAACTCCTCTAAGATACTCGAGAAACTTTGCTAGCCTTTTCTCCATTTTCGCTCTAGCAAGCCTTTGGGGAAATGGGACCGGTGGCATGAAGCGCCTTTCCTCAATCAATTGCTCCGCTCTAGATTTCTCCTTTTCTTGTGGCTCTTTCTCCTTATCATCTTCAACTACCGGCTCAATTGGCTCCAAGCTTTCCTCCACGGGCTTCTCGGTAGGAATCATGGCGGGGGAGGTATCCTTCCCGCCTCTAGTAGTAACGGCAACTACGGCATTGATGTGGCCGGTGTTGCCCCGTGGGTTTTGCTCGGGTTGCGCCGGTAATCGTTGAGTGTTCCGATTAAGCAACGCCAATTGCTCCGATATTTGAGCCACAACGGTATTGAGGGAGTCTTGCCCCGCCTTCAAGGTAGCATTGACCTTATTTTGCTCGACCATAAACGCCTCCACTCTAGCTTCGAAGTCGGATCGTTGTTGAGCTTGTGGAGGGTTTTGATTTTGATTCCTCCACCCTTGGTTGTATCCGGGCGGCCTATATGGTGGAACTTGTTGCTTCGGTTGGAAATTTTGTTGTGGAGGCCCCCTCGGCGGATAGTGTTGTTGTTGGGGTGGTGGTGGTCGAGCTTGTTGAGGTGGTTGTTGTGGCGGGTTCAAAGCTCCCTCATTGTTGGCGTAAGAGAATCCGGGATGATTTCTTGTGGCCGGATTGGCCCAATATCCTTGGTTCCCCGCGACATATTGTACTTGCTCCAAGGATCCTTCTCCTTGCTCTCCTCCCACATACATGGCTTGAGATTGGTCTTGCCAATCACACATTTGGTTCGTTGGAGCGGAGGTGGAAGGGGTTCCTTGGGGCTCCGTGATAGACTTCTCCAGTCTCTCCACTACCTTGTGGAGAGAATCAAACTTGCTTGTAAGCTCCGCTACGGCCTTCGCCTCATAGATACTAGTTGGCTTTAAGGAGGATGTGGAGTGTCCTCGCTCATCGCCCCATTGTTGGTTGTTTGAGGCCATCTCCTCAATTAGGGCCGTAGCTTCCTCGGGAGTCTTTGACAAGATAGCACCATTCGCCGCGGCATCAATAATTTGTTTGGTCCCCGGTTGGAGACCGTTGTAGAAGCTATGAACTAGCTCCCAATCTTCAATGCTATGATGCGGGCATTGATGCTGCAAATCCTTAAAACGCTCCCAAGCCTCATAGAGCGTCTCCTGTGGTCCTTGCTTGAAGGACATGAGAGCGCTCCGGATCTTCACCGTCTTGGATGGCGGATAGAACTTGTCAATGAATGCACTTGCCAACTCGTCCCAAGAGGTGAAGACTCCGTCAGCCTGCGTCCTCAACCAATAGAGTGCCTTGTCCTTTAGCGTGAAGGGGAAGAGACGCAGTCTGATGGCATCGATGGAGACCCCCGGCATCTGAAATGTGGCGCACTTCGACAAGAATAATTGGATGTGGTAATGAGGATTCTCATGGGCATTTCCATGAAATGGATCCTGCTGCATCAGAACCACTAGTCCAGTCTTTAGCTCGAAGTTCTTGTCAGCTGCCAACTCCGACACGGCAATGGATGAGGTCGTAGAAGAGATCTTAGGCCGAAGCCTATCTCGAATAGAAATTATCCTCGCCATCCTTGCCGATAATTGGTCCGCAGTTTCCGGGTTGGTCATAACCCGCCCTTCCGGATTTTGTCTCCTTTCCGCTCTAAGTCTCCGCGCGGTACGTTCGATCTCGGGGTCAAATAATATAGCTTCAGGGTCCGCCGTAGATCTCGTGTACATGCACAGGGAAAACAGAGTTTCAAAGAAATGATTAGTACCGTGGAAGGGTTAGGTAAAAATGAAGGAATGGAAATAATAATAATAATAATAATAAAGGAAATAGCTAGGGTGGTAAGATCAAACGCAATCGCCTCCCCGGCAACGGCGCCAAAAACTTGATCGCTCCGGGACGTAACCCAAAGAACGATTTTAGTTTTACCGCAAGTGCACGGTGTAGCAGCGAGCGGGTTATCGAACACAGGGAGGACGAATGACCGTGCTTGTTCCGATCAACCTAGCTATTTAAGAAGAGAGAAATTTGCCTTTGGCGATCCTGTCACAATCGTCAGACAAAGTACGGAAATATCAAATCAAATAAAGAACGTCTAGGGAATGGGGATTTCCCGCTACTCACCGTATTTCGTAAAAGTGGTTCATTGGTATCAAAGTTGCTAGAATAAGATTTTGGATGAACTAGTTGCAACTGAATGTAGAACCAAGCTCACGCTCTCGCGCTGTTGCCGGTCTATAGCTATCCTAGGCTCGGGTCCAATCTCTTGCAAACCCTAGCCTAGGGAAGCTAGCATTAGGATCAACATCATCGTTCAATCGCGCACCGAGCCCAATCTCTTGCAAACTCGGTCCACGACCTAGTTTGGGATAGTTCCTACCCGTCCAATCTCTTGCAAACGGGTATTGGCGCGGAATTGGAACCGGAAACCCTAGTATCGGTCCAATCTCTTGCAAACCGATACTACGGAAATTCGATTCCAACCCAATTCGGATTTCTAGGGTTTCCTATCGAATTGGGATCCAATCTCTTGCAAATCCCAATCGATGTGAATTCCTAGCCATCCGTAGTAAATTGATCCCAATCTAATCCCTAGTAGTAATTCTAGCAAAATTCCTAACAATTCATCACAATTATGAAATAGGGCTTGTAGGGTTCATCCCCACGCCCCAAGACGTGGCGACTACTCATAATTCATAGCAAGATCACAAAAATACTCAATGAAATAAGCAATAGAATTCATCACAATATTGAGATATGCAATAAAAATAGAATTTTTAGAGAAGAGAAAAGCAAACCAATGGAGTTCTTCAATTAATCCAACAAAAATCCAATTTTGTCTCCTCTTCAATCACAAGAATAAAACTAAAAAGCTAATCAAAAAACTGCAAGAAATCTAAGAGAGTGGCTCCCCAAACTAGGGTAAAAACAGGGGTTAAATAGCCCCCAAAATCGTCCAAAAACTGTGACCAAAATACCCCTGCGCAGCCGGTTTTCCGTAATTTTCGCTACAGGCAGCGCGTCGCACTCGGCCGAGTGACAAAAGTCGCTCGGCCGAGTGAAAACCCTGTAATTTTCCAGTAAGTATCGATCTTCAGGGGTCTTCACTTCGGGGGCGGCTCGGCCGAGTGAGTTGTCGTCACTCGGCCGATGGCTTCATGGAGCTCGGGCGGACGGGATTATCCACTCGGCCGAGTGGGTCTTCTGAAGCTCAGGCAGCCGAAAAACAGTAACATGGCGATTTTTGAAGGGCTTCATCTGGGCGCCACTCGGGCAGACGGGGTCTCGTCACTCGGCCGATGTGGTCTCCGTCGCTCGGCCGAGTGCACGTATGAATCGTGTCTGATCTGGTCGGCCGAGCAGTGTCTCGCTGGTCGGTCGAGTGACTCCTTCACTCGGCCGAGTGGGACACAAAACATGCCCAAACTGCTTGTTTTGGCCTCCTCGTCGCTCCTGCGACATCCGTTCTTCTTCCGCTCCTCTCCAACAGCAAAATACCCCTCGGGGAGGTCGTCGGTGACCGTCTGGAGTAAGCGCATCTCGAGATCACTCCAAATCGCGCCAAATCACCTGAAATGCGACAAAAACAACAAATCGTGAAAAGCATCGCAATATCGTCGATATATCGTGAAAAACATGATTTGGGCGATCTAAATGGCATGCAAACATGCGGTAAAAAGGTGTAAAATAAGGAGTGATCATTGAGCTACACTCAAGGTTGTTAGGCTCAAGGTGATTGGACCTCTTACCCATTAATTTTAATTCGATTAAATCGTTCGTTATTAAGCTTTGAAACGATCGTAAAAATAGTGGGAGGATATAGATAGATAAAAGCCATTCTACCTATATTTAATTTTGAACATATGCTAAACTAGGGCAAGACTATGTTTACCGAAGGAATCAACTTGTAATATTTTAATAAGTTAACTGGTCAATTAGGTTGATTAATTGAATATCAAGTTAAATTCTAATTGATAGAATTAAAACTATATTCTCGTTGACATTTAAATGACCTTCTAAAGAACAGACTTAAGAAATATGATTTCATTATGTTCTGGGTCCAACAAATAAATTCACGCTACATGTCACTCGTCTCTATATGAGGCAGCTTGAACATATAGGATATTTGAAGTATGTTTCTCCCTACAACTTGTCGAGCTTCACTCAAGGTTGTATGGACAAACAATTTTGATCCGCAAAGTTCGAGAATTCGATCAAACCGTTTGAGTCGAATACGAGTGCATGAGCGATGCAAGGCCATGTATCCCAACCGGATCTTGAGACAAGCAACTTCTTGAGCTACACTCAAGATTGCAACTCTCAGGCGTTTGGATACATGAGATGCTTGCATAGCTATTTATTTATGTTGGGCTATTTAATATCTAAATGTGATTTAGAAAAGGAAGAAGGCACTCCGGAAAGTCAGTTGAGAAAGTTAGTTTAATTTATCATTAGTAAAGGCATAAGGAGGAGGAAATGAAAATGTGACATATTCTGATGTCACGATTTCATAATTATTGTTATACAAAAGGTTAACACATTTCGACGAATGTCGTCACATTGCTTCTGAAGCAATGAGTAACATGTATAACGATAATATATATATTATATATTAAATGTTAATATATAAATACACAAGATAGTAGCAAACTTATATGGCAAAATAGACTAGGCCGTATCGAGAGACTAAGCTTCACAAGTCACATAAAGAGGGGTCTGACCTCTCGTATTATGAAGTCTACGGACACTTGTGAGTCTTACCCTCTTAGATATAATGGTCGAAACCCATCTGTAAGACAGTGGGAGAATGAGTTGTCGAACTCAGTCTCGTACATACTGATGTACCCGAGTCTATATTAACCAAAATAAGTTATTCGTATATTTTATTAAGACACGTGTTCTTGATGAAACACAAGCCTGATAAAATAAAGAACGAAATAAGAAAAGTATTTAAACTGATTCGATTAGATCGAATGGTCAAATACTTAGCTATATAAAATCTTGCGTAATTCTCAAGTCAAGTCTGTTAACACATCGGTGTGTTAAAAGGTATGAATCACACTTAGTTAGACTTGGTGTGATCCATTGTAAGTGACTCTGAGCTAAGTCCTCCCTCTGGGTTTAAGTCCCAGAGAGTAATGCCTAGGTTTTGATAATGTTCTGTGAGGACATTATCAATTAGATATCCATTAAGTCAATCGTAAGGAAGTTGTAAAATTACTCGAATCTCGTTAGACGAATTGTCGAGTTAGACATCATAACTGATGATGACTTAGTCAACTTCCGGGATGAAATTCGGAGTAGTAACTCCGATTTAAAACTTGATGCAATCAGAATAGGTCCGTGTGCGTAAATAAATTTTGGAATTTAGTTTACGTGCCTAAGAAAAATGTTTCCTCACTTTCTGCAAGTAAATCTTTAAGTTGAAAGAATGGTGCAGAAAGAAAATAGTGAAGTACAATCATGTTGGTCGAAAACGGTTTTCATCCTAATTCCTATAAAACAGATTATGTTGAAACCATCTCGCCAACAGATGTGTGCAGATCTACTCGGACCAAACTCGATGTAAACGCTTAGGTTGACCATGAAAATTGGAGCATTCACTTATAAGTTCGTTTTTCTAAATTTGATTTAGACGGACCAACTTATATGAATTGGCCAGAAAGTTTTCAAGGTCAGTGGGAGCATATAAATTACATGTGAGGCATCAAAGAGATGGAACATATATTTTGACGAAGTGATCAAAAGAGTTTGATACTTTATCAGAAATAGATATGAGCCATTCTAAATGACCAATTACTAATTATCGTAAGGTACGATGATGAACTGGATAAGATCCAAATAAATAAAAATATTATGGATTCCGAAAGACCAAGTGAATTATTTGAATGAGATTCAAATGATTGGTCTAACATGAACATAGAAACCCCTTAAGTCTATAGTGTAGACGGTTTTAGCAGATCCACTCATGAAGGCTCTACCACATGAAGTCGGGAAAACTTATGTGTAAAAACGGTATAAGATACCGAGATAAATGGGCCTGAGTGCAAGTGGGAGATGTAGAGAAATGATGCCCTCGAGGCTATTTATCTCTGTGTGAATAGCACAAACGTCTTGTTTGAAATAATAGTTAGCTGTTTGGTAATAATTTATCACAGTTATATTGTAATGTAGTTAACATTAGATATTAACTTAGGTAAAGTCCTGAGACTTTATGCAAGGTCAAACAGGTATCGAGATGAGTATCTCGATCATGGAGAAATGTTTGACCGTCTGTAGCATAAGTCTAAAAGGGTTCGTAGTCGTAGATGTTTCGAGACAAGGATATCGAAACATCAGATAGACCATTGTGTCTTAGTCTTCACCGTTAAGCGGTGACGATGATCTCATGATCGTTCGACTTGGCGAAGTCGGAGACGAGACACCGGTGCTCATTAGAGAATGAGTTCACTGAATGATCCACAAGAGTTATCATATGGTTACATTGACCAATCTGTCAATGATAACTCTTAGTGATAATAGGCTAGTTGGTCTTTTGACTTGAGGTCATTTTACGAACCTGTGCGTGAACGGTGCCACTTAGATCACTGACCTAACTTCGAGGCTAGGCCTGTTGAAAGGTCTTTGATCGGGTGTCACTTGAAGCGTACGAGAAGAGTAATGACCAAGAGAGGATTCGTCTCTTCCGGTCAATGGGAGTTAGTGTCGTAGAGTTAGTTCGGTCTTTAGTATAATCTCTGCGCAGAGTATGTTGGAAGAAGTCCAACATTAATTGACTAAAGATCGATAGACACTAACCGGAGTCAAGTTATTGGGGTTGACAGTTTAACCGTACCCTAGACTTGATCTACACGACACAATTTAGACGAAGAGACTATAAATTGCAAAACTCATCACAAACACGGTCAGGGTGGTCCCGACAATTCTCATGTTGATGAGCTAACCACATTATGATGATGCTGAAACAGGGACGGCAGCCACTGCTCGTGGTCTTTGTCGTATAGGGCTTCGAGCCCAACCTGTAGTAGGGTCAGGCCGTAGGGTCACACAAAGAGTGCGACTTCATCTAGTAATAGGTAGAAATTAGTTAGGGAGAATAATTTGCATTTGATGCAAAGGAAGAGAAAATTGCATTTTGATTCAAATGATAATTTAAGCCTAGATAGGGACTATTTTGCATTTGATGCAAAAGGGATTAAATATATTTTAAATAGTTTAAGACAATATTTAATAAAATGAACGCAAGGAAAAGTTCACGGGTAAGACAGGAATGTCCCTGTCTACGTCCAGGTTCGAACGACGTCCAAATCGGACACCAAATGCCCAACTTATGCCCAAAACAGCCAATTGGGCCAGACTAGGCCAGACCAGGCAGACCCAGACCAGACTGGGTCTGGCCTGGCTCCTGGCCTGGCCTGATAGTGCCAGGACCCGCCTGGGCCTAGGCGCCCGGCCCAGGGCCAGGCCCGGGCGCCTGGGCTCAGGCCCAGGCGCTGAGCGCCTGGGCCTGGGCCCAGGCGGCCCGGGCGCCCTGGGCGCCAGGCCTGGGCTGTGCCCAGGTCGAGGCCTGGGCTGCGCCCAGGTTTAGGCAGAAGTTGTGGGACCCATCTGGTGGGTCCCACATTGGGTACAGAACCCTAAAAGGGGCTGAGCAGTTTTTGACGGCTGTGTTTGCGAAAAACATGGCGTGGGCTCGACTTTGGACACTCAATTGGAAGGTCAAACGAACTCTGATTGACGAATGGTTTTTTCCTATGCGTTCACCGTTGAATACCCTTCGAATTGATAGGTTGTATCAATCATGAAGCTCAACGGTGAGTGAGTTAAAATTCACGGAAGTTTACACTTTGTGAAAGGCAAACTAACTTGATTTAATTAACTCTCAATTATTAGTCTTTTGAGAAAAGGGGAGAGTCCGCCGCCTATATAAATAGGGGTCTGCTCTCCTCCTCAAAACTCGTCCCAAGCTCTAGATCTGAGCGACTCTCGTAAATGTTGGAGCACGCTCGGATCTAAGCTTAAATTAATATTTCTTCTATCTCCCTAAATTTCTGCCTTACTCTTCAGGGCTCTAGCAAAGCCGCAAAGGAGTTCGGATTCAGATCCGAAATCTAGGCGAAGGTTTCACTCGCGTGAAACTTTCGTCGGGGCGTGGTTGGTTCGGCGACACGGGGATTGATCGCCTCGGGATGCGGAGCGGTTCGAGGAGCGGTTCGGGGAGCGGTTCGAGGAGCGGCTCGGCGTGGGACGGGAGTGGCTCGGAAGACGGTGCGGAACATCTCGCCTGCCCCAGGGTTGAGATTCTGGGTATGTGTTTGATTAGCATTAGTTTAATTTAATCGCAGTAGATTAGATCCTTCTTGGGATGGTCATTTCCATCCCAAGTTGGCATAGATCTTGGCTAAGGGTTTTGTACCTAAGGGCTAAGTTAAAATTGTTTTAACTGCATGTTAATTAGATTAACTAGATTTTTCTTCCGCTGCAAATTCTTTTTTTGTCTATTTTCGTCCAACTTAGGACGGGAATAGAGTTTTTGTGCCCTAAGGGTCCCAGAAAACCCTTCACGATCTCCACCGGCTTGGCCCGAAACCTGACATGACCAAGCGAACTGCTGCCTCGGCTGAACTCGAACACCGGATGACCTGGAATCTCGAACACCACCTTCTTCCTCCGGCAATCGATCGTGGCGTAGAAACTCCCAAGCCAGTCCATCCCAAGGACGGCATCATAGTTGATGATGTCGTGGACAATAAAATCAGCGTAAAGCTCATGTCCACAGACCACCAAAGGACAAGAAGTGCAACCACGATGCACTGAGATCACGCCATTCCCTGTAACGACATCCTAACTCTTGGAAAGAGGGGAAGTCGACAAGGAATGCTTGTCCACGAAGCTTCGGGATATAATGCACATAGATGCACTAGAGTCGAAGAGGACTCGTGCAGGAAATGTGAAAACCAAAATCACACCTAACAAACAGTCTAACAATCAAAACATATTCTAGCAAACATATCACATTCAAGCAAACAAATACATTCTAACAAACAAGATTAACTAAGGAAAGGAAACAACCAGACTGAGGGTTACCTGCAATAACCTCATCCTCGGTCTCAGCCTCAACTGCAGTCATCAGGAAAGCCTGCCTCCTCGGCTGCAAAGCCTGCTGAAACGCCTGCTTCTGCGGAATGAGAGGTGCTCCACGTTCAGCAGGTACAGGTGCTCTCTGCTGCAACGGCTGAGCTGCAACTGGTCCTTTCCAAGGCTGTTTAGACTTCGGGCAATCCTTCATGACATGAGCAGGATCTCTACAAACCAAGCACTGTCCCAACATCTTCCTGCACTGCTCCTTGACATGCCCAGTCTTGCCGCAGAAATGGCAAGTCTTCAGAGTAGGCCCACCTGGCCTCTTGAACTGCACTGACTGATTAGGCTTGAACCCAGGCCTAACCACTGCTCTGACCTGCTCCATAGGCCTCTTCCCAGCTCCAGAAGTCTGTCCTCTCTTCTGGCTCGCAATCCGCTCCTGCCTCCTAGCAGCTACCAGTAACTTCTGATACGACTCCAGATCTGACAAAGACATCAGGCTCTGCAAATCTAAGGAAAGACCCTGCAGAAACCTCTGAGCTTTCTCCTCAGCATCCTCCACCACCTTCGGTGCGAAGCGACTCAGCCTGGTGAACTCCTGATGATACTGGTCCACCGAAAGATCTCCCTGCTTCAGATCAATGAATCGCTGCAACATCTCCCTCCTGGCAGCCTTCGGGAAATACTCCTCATCGAACCTAGCCTTGAAAGTAGCCCAAGGAATAGGACTCACCAACAACACTTCCTCTGCATCCCACCAGCTGCGGGCATTATCTTTAAGCTGTTTCTTCACCAAATCAACCCATCCAGCCGGGTTGTTCTTCGACATCCTCAGATTATCCTCAGTATTTCTGATCCACTCCTCTGCAGCCAATGGTCCTTCAGATCCATCAAAATAAGTCTGGCTCAGCTCCTGAAACTGCTTCGCTCCTGACTCGAAGCGAGGGGCATTCTGGAGCATGCCCTGCTGCACCTGCATCATCTGATGCATCATCCTCATGACTTCAGCATTGGTGGGCTCTCTATCCGGCACCGCATCACGGGCGGGACCACCACCAGCTCGGGTCTGTCGTCTTCCAGCCATCTAATGACATAGAAAACGAATTAAATTTGACTCAAAGCTTGAGACTTGGATGTTTTAATTTATTTAATGGACATTCTATAATTATTATCGTTGTTCCGATAATTCGCAGTTGCAAGAGGACCTGCATGGACCACCAACAAAACCTGTCACGACCCGCTTCCCTAAAATGGAGGCGAGGCGTGATGAGGTCCGCTCAGACTTGGGGCTGTGAGGCTCCAGTCTGTAAAGCGTCTGGAATAACCACGTAAAGGTCCTTGCAAGTGCGTAGCAGAACAAAAATAATAATAAAAGAAGGAGACAGATAATTAGCAGAACAAAAATAATAATAAAAGAAGGAGGCAGATAATTAAAATTATTCAATCTCAGATTGTGTTGGAAGCAACGATCTAGGATCTTGGTTTGATGATGACAAACGTGTCGGTATATCTAATGTGTGTGCTCAGTATGTTTCAGGCTTGGTAAAATGATATACTTTCGATATTTGGGGGATTTGCTATTCGTATAGCAAATTAGGAGAGATGGAGTGTTTGTGCACAAAGAAATTTGGACCTGGTCCAATATGGGATGAGATGGGTTGAGATGGACTTGATCAAACCTTCTAGTATGATTCTCAAATATTTGATTCTTCCAAATCCCATTTGAATTGCTATAAGATCAAATAGAATCCAATTTGATTGATTCAAACTTATCCCTAGCCAATTTCAAAAGTCCTAGTTGGTTGTGCCCTCATCCTAGCCAAACTTTCTCCTATTCAAATTCCTTAGCCAAATCAAGCTTACTTAGGAGATTGGGTTGATTCAAATCAATTTGATATTTGATCAAATCAATTAGATGGATTTGTTGCTACCCATACCCTATTCAAACTTCTATTCCCAATCAAAATACAAAATCCTTATCTCTTAGGGATTCTCTCCAAAAACCCTAGGCTATCCTATATAAGCACACACCATATCAATTGCCTAGGTTGCGGCAGCAAACAAAATTTCTTGGGCTACAAAGTTTTGCGGCAACCAAAATATTTACGTGCGGCATACACAAGGAGGGGCTACAAAATATCAAAACGTTGAGGGCGGCTGAAAAATTAAGCGTGGCAATATCAAAAAGAAAGCAGCCTTTTTTGAGAAGTCTCGCAGCAAAAAGGACCTAGCCTCATCAACAAAGTGAAGCCACCCTCTTTGGGCTGCACGTACTCACCGTGACCATCTCCTAGGCATCACAAGAGGATCTCCAAGCCACCATCAACGTCGCCTCCTAGCACGCAAAGAAGCCACAGTCGAGCGACCACGCAAGCTGCTCACCGTCGGAGAACGAGAAGTCGAAGACGAAGAAGACGACGTCCATCGCTGCACCGCTTCAAAAAGCCCCAAAGACCCATCAACAATCGCGTTACACTGCCAAAGCTTCCGCCTTCGAGATCTAGTTACACGACGGAGCTGAGTCGCCGCTGTTGCAGAGCGATCACCGGAGAAGTTCACCGTCCAAAAGTATCGCCGTTTTGCTGCAGTCGAACGAACATCGGAGGAGCTCCTCGTCGTCGAGATCCCGTAGTCCAATCACGCTGTCGAGGAGCTGTTCGGTGATCAACATTCGAAACGTGCCAACGAACGATCGGAGAAGGTCAAAGCCTCGCTGATCGTTGCCGCCGGTGCTGCTGCCTACGTCGGAGAAGCAACGAGCCCCTGCACGCCCTCCGCCTTCGCAGCCATCGGAGAAGTATCCCTCAGGCGCCTTTGAGATCACCGCTGCACGACGTTGCCGAAGACAAAGTCACTGCTGTGAAGAACGCCGGTCACTGCTTGAGAAGACGAGGAAGTCGCCGTCGCTATATCGCCGTTGAAGCCCTGCCGCTGTCGAAAGTCGGAGAAGACAGCGCCACCCGCCGTAACGAACGCCGTCGAAGAGTCGGAACTCATCGCTGCAGTCGAAGTAGTAGAGAGAAGCCGAAGCCCGCCGCTGTCGTCGTTGGTCGGAGGAGCGGCCACCTGCATGCCCTAAAAGCTGAAGACGAACACAAAGGTGGAATTTATTCGGGCTGACGTGGCGACGGCTGCCCCGTGAGATCACAACGAAACCAACGGCAGAGATTGTTTTGCGAGATTGCAATTGAACGAAACTGGGTGGATTCTCTTGCTGACGTGGCGGGAGAATTTAATTGGGGATTGCTCTGCGCACCGATCGAGTTTAAAAAGAAAAGAACTGCATTTGCTCTGCGCACAGACCGAGTTATTTAAAGGGAGCTGCTCTGCGCACAGACCGAGAATTATAAGGATTTGAACTGAAACTGCTTTACACACAGACCAGTGCATATCTTGCAATCCAGGAGTCAGATTGAGACACCGTTTGCGTCAGATTGGAGCTGACGACGTGCTGATTGACAGAGACGCCTACACAGACACAAACTGAGCATTTCTAAACTCTAAACTCCTTTATTTGTGTCTTAGTGTAACGTTCTCTGTAGGGGAAACTTTTACCTATTTTCTGTGACTATTTTGGGATTTGTCTAGTTGGGACTAGACAAGTGGGACCCAGCTAGTTTGGGACTAGCTGGTAGAAAGCTTTGCTAGGATTGATAATGAGAGGAAACACTGTGTGTGGGGTACTGAGAGTCTGGCGAGTGTAGAGACGTAGAGGGTGCTCTGAGCGTGCTCTAACTTGTGACTTTGTACCTATTGCACTATTCAATCTAGTATTTGCTTTGGGGGCTGGACGTAGGTCGACGGGTCGACCGAACCAGGGTATATCTGTGTGTTCTCTGTGATTGCCTATCTTTTACTCTGGTTGTATTTTTAACTGCGTGTGATTTCTCGTGGGTTGCACGAGAATTTTTTATCAGCCTATTCACCCCCCCTCTAGGCTAGGATCCAGATCCAACAGATTGTCCATAATAAATTTCAACATCCCAGAAAAGCCTCCATGCTAAAAGAAAAGAGTCAAAAAGGCCCCAGCATGGCCAACAAAAAATGAACAACGTACAGAAAGAAAGGTGCTACTCACCGACAACCTAACAACAGACTAAGCAAAAAGTAACACAGAACTACGTCTCTACGACTGGTCACCGGTGTCCTCGTACTCCACGTCAGCAGTGGACCCAGGCTCAATGTCTACGAACTCCTCGCTCTCGGCAACGGACTATGGCTCGGCAACTAACATGCGACACCCAAAAGAGACGAGGGCGCATGTCAGCAAAGTCTACAAAGACTTTGTGCAAGGAAACTAAAAGGAAAGTAAAACAACCTAGCAGTTCTAAAAATGTACAATGACATGGCATTTTAAAGTATGGATGCAACAATTATACAGATGCGTCAAGTTTGACATGGCAGCAAGTTTAACAAGGCACAAGCACATCATGGCATGGGTAGCAGAGCTACTAACAATCACATGGATTTCACAAGTCAAGTAAACACGTCGTGCTCAGAGATTATGCCTTTTGGATGGAGTGGCTGTACGGGCCAACTACTAAGCTCAAGTGATCGCTTATCCCTACCCCTCCACGTGTATCGGGCATTGGCTTTTGACCAACACATGTAGCCCGCTTCTGGATCACGAGCCAGGAAGTGTATTTGGCATAGGGTTGTGCCTGCAACGCAGGTGCCTAGCCTGAACAAGGAAGTACAAGTATAGTAGCGTATGCTACGAATGCAACACTCAAGCATGGATGACATGGCATAGCAAGTTGTAATTTAAATGCATACAGATAAGGAATTTAAACGTGACAAGCAGTGCACAAGTAAAATGCATACAGATATGGAAATTAAACGTGACAGGCAGAAATGCATGGATGACATAGCAGGGTGACAGATCTAGCTTCGTTGTCAAGCTAGATCTTAAAATTTGCGTCTAGGCAAGTATCATTTCATCGCCTAGTCTCTTTTACGCCTAAAACAAGAAATGGCCTAAAGCACGGCCTAAACAGAGTACTGGCAAGTTTCACTTGCCTGAATTCAAACGTTCTACAAATATCGTCCAACCAGTCCAGTCTACCTATGTTCTCGGATCCACCAGCATACAGTCCCAATTTAAGTTATCTTTATTAGTGAATTATCAGACAACTAAAATACCAATTTTTATTTTGTTTAACAGGGATGGGTTGGGGGTCCTAAGTGTTCAGAAATTTACCCTTACACGACGCGAGAGCTACACTGGCGTCGGGTAGCGATGCCAGGGGTTGGAATAAAAAGAACGTACTCCAAATCCAGATTCCAATTAAGATTCCACGCTCGCCAATTCTCGGGCAGCGTCCAGATCAGCGATCAAGATTCCAACAGCGAGTAGGATGCCGATAGACGTTTCTACGGCTCCCGGGAAGCCGTATCAACGAACCGGGACGAACGGTTCGACGCACGCAAAGTCTACGATGTTGAGCGTCGTAGGGGATGTTCGTGACGTCGGAAAACACCCCTAGGAGTAGTAGGGGGATGATGGAAGACCCCAACAGCGAGAGGGATCGATGAGAACTCAACGACGCGGTACGACGTCGATAAAATGCAAAACAGCGGACTCCCTCACTGTTTCAGATGTTGAACGGCAGAGGGATGATGTCAACGGCACAGGGGGTCAGAGGGGGACTCACGACGGAGGGGAGAGGCCGTGGCGGCCGCGGCCGCGGTGGCGGCGGCCGCTGCTGCTGCTGCGAAAATTCTGTGCTAAACGGCGGCTGATCAGGCTACTCCGGCGATCTACGGCGGTCCCACGGCGGCCTAAGGCAGGAGGGAGGTCGGAGGAAGGGAGGGGAGGTCGCCGACGGTGATCTTGGTAGGAGAAACGCAAGGATGGCCGGCGCTCGGGGTTTTCGTTGCTTTTGCGTGAAAAAAAATTAGGGCGGCGTTGTTGCTTTGAGTTTTGCTGTGAAACGAAAGGCCCTAGGTCATTATTAATAGGGTAGACTGATGTGAACGTGGGGAGAATAGGTCAGGCTATTAGTTAGGTTTGTTTTGAATAGGGTTTGTTTGTTTAAGAAATTGCTATAACCAAAGAATTACAACTAAGCCCATACTATCTCTCTCCTCAAGATGTGTGCGGCCAAAACAAGAAGTGGCTGAGTCAACTAGGCTAATATAAGTATTAATAATTAATGGGGACAAAATACTGTGTGAACTTAGGGTTAAAAATAATATTTAAGTTGGGCAAAAAACGAAAATAGGTCAAACGAAGCCCAAAAATTGTGAAATAAATACTGGGGTGACCGGGACGACGAGAGAAAGAAGGCAGAGATGACGGATCACAATTTCGACGACGAGAAACGAAAATAAAAATAGAAAGGCCTCGCGACAAAAGTGAAAATCGTGACGTCTCTTCAAACAAGGTCAAATCGTGGGAGAGCGACCCGTGAAATGACGTTCCAAATCAACACCACAATTTTAATACTCTCAGAGAGGGTCACAACGACATATCACACTATAGGGTTCGGATACAGACAACGTTTAAAATAAATACGTACATGAACAAGACTACGTGCACGACAAAGCGTACAAAGCGAAAACAGACTGTTACAGAGATGAGCTCACTTTCCTGTGGTGGTATTGTTTTAGGGTCTCTAGGAGTTATTTCTCGCTTTGGAGTCTCGTGGTATGTCCTCTCATCCATTGAGGATATCCACTTCTGTCACTGGTGGATTGCATCCATTATATTTAGTATGTCAATCCTAGCTGGATTTTTAGTAGCAGGGATGTGTGAATTTGACAATATTTATATTGTCAGTTGCTATGTCTGATAACTGTTTAACATTTTCATAAGTGTGGATCTTCAGGATCTCATCACTATTCATGATAATCAGATCATATGTTTTAATGTTTTAAATGGTCAAATTGAGCTTCAGGCTCATGGATGATTATAGTATTTTTGTTGAACCTAATGCTGGGGAATTAAAGTTATGAGGGATTTTCAGGATCTCATCAAGTCTTTAAAAGAGGGCACATCAATGCACGTCTTAGGAGAAGTGATTTTAAATGCTTCCCCTGTTCAGAGTGCTCAGAATCTATTTATCTGGGGTAATTACTTCCGATAAATAGTGCTGCGTTTTGATGGTCTATTATGGTGATATGGAGGTGTATACTCATCATGGCACAATCGGTAAGATGTGCTCTAAACGCTTCCCCTGTTAGGGGTTCTCGGAAACTGTTTATATGAGGTGATCAGGCTCATATAAATAGGTTCTAAGGAGGCATTTTGATAGTTTGCATTGTAATTGCATATTCCCACATGATCACCTACAACTAAAAATGGATAAGTAATCCGTTTAAATCATTTTAATGATTTATGTAACCGATTTTTTGGTGTGAACACAAACGTCAGGGTGTTCAACATTTTTCCAGTCGCAAATATAGTTTGATTTCCCAGTGTTATCCAATGTTTCCGTCATTTAGTAATGTGTTACATTTGCTTTGAAAAAGCTGGACTGCGGTTGGATAATAGGTTTGAATGACCATTTTTAGAGGATATATGGATGAGTACTCTAAGGTACATCATCAGCCATATGTAGGGAGTGTGTGAGTCCACTTTTATCCCTCAAATACTCTCAAGAGGCCTAAAGGTCTCATTCTTCGAAAGATGATAGTGGGTCATCTTAAATTCGTTTGAGGAAGTGAGGAGAGTCAATGTCCACGTGAATGGAGATGATCTCGTAATCATTTTTCCCTTTTGAATGGGACAATGAAAGTTTCACCCTTTTTGAAGAATATTCGGGTTCGTCAAATTTATAGGATTGACTAATGATGTCTTGCATCATCACTCCGGGGTGACATCGTTCCAGCGTTGGTCGATTGTGGACACTTCTGGTGTTCTAAATTAATTCCTATGTTCGAATTTATGTGGGACTTTTGAAAGTCCATTAAAATGCTCAAGTTAATTTTGTCCGGCAATAGGTGAACTGTGTTCAAACTGTGAAGGATTACATCTTCACATTGACTATTATACGGATCATTATGGGACAAAGCTTCAGGCTTCGTTTATTTCTTGAGTCATTAGGAATTTCGTTTTAACGAATATCCATCGAAACTTATAAGTTTCAGAGAGTAAATGGCATCCTCATTTTAGGAGTATTCATGATGACAAATCATTCACAGTAAAAAAAATGTGTAAAATGCATGAAATCAATAATAAATATTGTGGTGATGCATTTAAACACATATATACTGCAAGAGAATACTACTGTTAATTATGTTATAGCAACAAGTTTCATAGTATGATGTGTGCTCTAGAAAACATACGTCCACAATTGTGCTCGTTTTAAACTCATATTATGACAACAGATCAAATCTGTTTTCAAAGTTTATTTGTCCTCATGGAGTAGCTAAATATACATAATGTCAATTAACTTTCGTCGTTTAGACTAGATATGTATATATTTTATATGGCATAAGTTAATGTCCATTCATGTTGCAAAAAGCATTATGAGTCTTATCAGAACTTCTGGTCTGATATTGGGTTCATTGCATACTCCATGTCGAGGTATATCATATCTTTCCTTTCTTATTTATTCAAGACTTCCACTGTTTTCAGTCTTCCTTATTGTCGTTTATAAGGAAGAATGAATATTGGTCTTACGAAGTAGATATATACAAGGGAAATGAATTAGTTTCTATATTTCCACTTTTTATAATTTATGAGAGACTTTTAAAAGTCGACTTGAATGCTTAATTATGATCTGCAGGACATTTTTTATTAAGTCATTCAAGTATTGTGTGGATTTAGAATCATGCTCAAGGGGAAACAAATACGTGGGTACGAAATTTATAATTTCTCACCCTTCTATTAAGACACGACTTCTGGCGTACGCTTAAAATTAAAGCTAGATTAAAGAATCATACCTCGTAAAGTGAGATTACTCTAAAAGAGTTTAGCGGTGTTATGACAACTGCTGGTGTCAATATTGGTTTATATAAATCATAAATCTGAGAGATTTATTTTACCGCAAATGCGTATCTCTAAAAGAAATCACATAAATGGTTTTCGTATAATCCATCGTATTTGTTAATTTTTATTTTATTAGGATGAAAGGGTGTTGACTTTTAATTTGATTTTGAACTTCAGGTTCATATTGTCAAAAATGGATATGATGTTAAACTTTTTGAAATCATGATTGGTTTGTTGTCATAAAGTATCGTCATATCATGAGCATGAGCATGAGCATGGGATGATCATATAAGAGTGCAAAATGCAACAATTAATGATTTATCATACACATAATATGAAGCTTGTAAGCTAAAAAGTTATGCTCAATAAAATAGTTGAAAGAAAATAAATTATCATTGCAAATAAATCAAGCATGTGAGCTTAAGAATGTATGCTCAGCTAACATGAATTGAAACATATACACATGTTATTTATATTCTGCGGTTATATAAATAATTTCATCTCAGACATATATTTATGCTACATGCATTAAAAATATATCATATATATATTAGCATGCTAAATAAAATGTTCATCACAAAACATTAAATATGCGGCAGACATATAATTTTATACACATGCATTTATAGTGTTTAAGCGGAAATTCATGCTAGAGGCAATAAAAATATACAACATCCCATCGCAGAGAAATGCAACAGACATTTAATTTCATTGCAGACAATTAATCAACACATGCAATTAATCATCATAGGCAATTGATCATCACATGCAATTAATTATCACATGCATTTTATAATGGAAATGAAAATTTTTCGTTTAATAATTATTAGACCACTGGGCAACGTCAAACACCGTGAGGTTAGTTAACTATGGCAGAGTGGTCGCAGGATCTTCCTAATTATTAAACGTACAATAATCAATTATTCCAAAAAATGCGATGATTTATAAAGCATGTAATTAATCAGATTTTAACGAAGAAAAACTTAATTAAATCTGAAAAAGAACTTGTAAAAACGAAGTTTTTGGGGAAAAACCCAGTTAAGGTTTTTGGAGGCGATCGTTCGTGCGGGCCCGTGCGGGCGGAAAGCATTTGCGCCGTAGGGACTGCCGCTTCGGGGGGCAAGAGGTTTACCGCGCGCGTCGCTGCTTCGGGCTGCTAGGGTTTCGCCGCGCTCGTTGTCGCTTCGGGCGGCTAGGGTTTCGTCGCGCACGCCGCCGCTACGGGCGGCCAGGGTTTGCGTCTCGCGCGCGCAGGGAGGGGGGTTTTGCCGCTGCCGCGTCGGGCGAAAGCGGCGGCTACCGCCGGGGGCGGCGGTGGCGCCTGCCGCCGGAGCGGCAGCACTGGTTGCCGCCGCTCCTGGCGGCAGCACTGGTTGCCGCCGGAGTGGCAGCGGCACGACGACGCTTCTGGCGGCGGGGAGATCGCAATGGAGGGGGGTTCGTGCGTTCGTGGCTTCTGGCCGCGTAGCGACAAAAAATCCCATCTCGGGTTTTAAAAATTTTTGGGGAAGAAGACGGAAAAAATATGATTTTTATTTAAAAAAAATCTATTTTTAGTCTTCAAAACAGCTTTTTTCATCGTAAAAATTTGATTTTTAGAGATAAAAACGTCGATTTATCATTTAAAAGGTTGATTTATCATGTAGATCTGAGATTAAAAATTTGATCTTATACCTACCAAACAATGATCCAATCGTATGCGCATAAAAATTTAGATCTAGGGAATAAAAATTACCTCTAGATCTTACCCGTCAGATCTAGCGACGTTCGGTGAAGGAAGCCCGTTCGCGTCGCGTTCGTCCGTCGGCAGAGGTTCGGCTCAGTTTCAAGCGTGCTGATAACGTGTTGTAAACTTGGTGGTTACGGAACCCGTAGCCCTGTATTTATAGTAATAGAGTTACATAATGGGTGGATACCCAATACATAGATGAGTCTATAAAAGCCCGTTTATAACAATGCCATTTTTTTATTTTGGGTAAAAAAAAGAACATACGCCCTCTTTTTTTTTGGGCTGTATATAACACAACCCAATTATACACAACCCAATTATACATACAAGATCTCAAGGAGTCACCGAACAATAAAGGATAAGGTGTACTTAGACCATTGAAACTTAGAATTTTAAAGGCAATTAAAGAGGTCTTAGTATCAAAGATTCGGTGTATTCGGTCATATGTATCCCATGGATTATGGTATATTTATACAATTTATCTTTTATTTCAAAATCCCAATCTCAAAAATCTCTGCTGAACAAATCCCCAAAAATATTAAAAAAACCCCAATATCTTAATTACCCCGAGGAAATCTTAACAACCAATGAAATTACTCTCATTAATTACGGTGATGGAAACAAAAACCTAAGCTTGCGATATCTCTCTCTCCTCTCTCTCGAGCGCGAGGGCGAGAGCGTTTTTTGATTCTTTTTTGTACATATCCCTAAAATCCTCAATAGAAACCCTAGCATTCCAATGGCGTCGGATGCCCAGAAGGTGAAGCTCCTCTGCAGCTTTGGCGGAAAGATCCTGCCACGGCCGAGCGATGGCGTCCTCCGCTACGCCGGCGGCCACACCCGCATTGTCTCCCTCCGGCGATCCGCCACCCTCGCCGATTTCCTCGCCAAGATCTCGCAGGTTTTTGCCGGCCCCGTCGCCGCCGTCAAGTACCAGCTCCCCGACGAGGACCTCGACGCCCTTATCTCCATCTCATCGCAGGAGGACCTCGACAACATGATGGATGAGTTCGATCGGGTCGCAGAGGCCGCGGCCGCCGACGGATCCGCCAGGATGCGGATCTTCCTGTTCTCGCCGGCGGATCTGGCGGCGGATTCCGCCGGCGAGGCGGCGATGGACACGGGGCAGAGCTACATCGACGCCGTCAACGGGATCGGGATCCTCAAAAGGAAGGACAGCATTGTGAGCGCCAGCTCGAATGAAGGTGCGTCCCCTTCGATTCAATCCCCTAGTCATAGGTCGTTCAGTCAGGATCTGTCGAGGCTAGGGTTTTTTGGGGAGGAAACTTTAGTTTCTAGCAGGATTGAGCCTCAGAAGATGCAGTGTTTAACTCCGGCTGTTAATGTCGTTAATGTTCCGGCTGCTCAGCCCTATGTTCATCCGATTTTGTTTAATGCCGCTGGCATGGCCTCTGTTGGGGGGAACTTTAAGCCAGTTCAGGGGGAAATGGAGCCTTTGGTTGCTGTTGGAGATCAGATGAGTGCCGTTGAGGGCAGCTTGAGGCATAATCAAGGAAAGGTGGATGCTTTTGTGGAGGAGAATAACATGCATAGATCTGATCAGAATCAAAATAGTAATAATGGTGTTAGTACTAGTAATGCTAGTAGTAGCAGTAGCAATAATAATAACAATGGCAGGGGGATTTATCTTCAACCGTTGAGCCAGCTGCCACCATTGCACCCTATACATGTTCAGCAATTGCCTAGCATCTACATTCCACCATACCGGCCGTATCCACAACAGGCATTGATATACAATGATTGCCAAATGTGTCAGAAGTCTTTGCCGCATGCCCATTCTGATACATTGGTAAATGAGCATCCGAACGGAAACGGGAATGGGGCTGGACGTAGTGCCATTCATGAGCTGAGGCCGTCGCTTCTTAGCCATCACTCTGAGGACCCAACTAAGCTGCAGGCTTCGCTCTGGCCTGATAGCACCATAGAACCGAAAATCGAGACTGCTGCTATGTCTGCCATCCAATTTCCACACCAACATGAGAATGAGATGGCAGTTCAACCAAATGTGGAAGCTTTAGATCCAAAAGCTCTGTATCCGTCGGGCGTAACTGGAGTGGCTGACCCAACAAGGCTGCAAGCTCCATCCAGGATAGTTAACGGAGCTGTGACTGATAACGAGCCTAAGGCTGAGACATTAGCGACTGTAGGTCAGATTGAGATTCCCCGTGAAAAAGAGAGGATATTACACCTGAATGTAGAAGCTTTTGATCATGCTAAGGTTTTGCATCCACAAACCTCAGCTAGTGAAGCTTTGGCAGACATCGTAGTGGAACCCATTGTTGATACCATGGCTGCTTCAACTCAGTTTACGCCCTATGGATTCATCCAAATCCCAAACATACCACAAATGCATGAGAACGAGAGGCTACTAGTGAATCCAAATATGCCAGCTGTGCATCGGTTGCCCATTGAGACACAAGCATCTTATGCAGTGGTAAATAATCATTGCCACTCCCATTTTCCTGATCATTTCCTGCCTTTGTCCCAGAGTATGGTACCACCTCCTATGGCTAAGCAAGAAGCGGCTGCAAAACAAAATGTTAATTTAGTCAAGAATGGAAATTTCCATGCAGCAGAACCTCCAAGCAGAGTTTCGGTGCCAGAAATATCATATGAATATGTTAGACCCAACAATGGGATGATGGAAAGCCTTCGTGTGGGTACATCTGAACCTTCAGGAATTGCTGAGCATCCCAGAGCAGCTGCCGCTGTTAATCGTGGTGTCCCTATGTTGACACCTGATAACTCAACATCGATTGCAGAGAACTATCATCAAGCAGTCAGACCACAAGTAAATGCTGTATTTGTTGGTAATCCCTACATCACATCTGGAGTTATTCCCGAGGGCAACTCTGCTAGACCAACAAATCAGCTGCCACCTTCTTCTGCGGATATAAAACCTGAACACTCTTCAGTGGCTGCAGATAAGGCTCAAGTATTCAGATCGCAAGCTGGAGGGAGTGCAGTGTATGTTGGAAATGCCTATATGGCATCTGGAATTCTTCCAGATTGGAATTCCACTAGACCAATCAATCAATTGCCAACTTCCTCTTTGGAATTTACCCGTTTGCAGTCTATGCAGCCTGCTGAGACCAGCCAACCGTCGACCATGATGGCTAATTTTGGACCAGTGTTCTCGTATGGCCAAGAAATGAGGCTTCAACCAGAAATTCCAAGCGAGCGATTGCTTGTGATGCCGGCATACTCATGTGGCACCACTACTGCCTATAACAATAATATTGCTACCATCAATGTGATGCCTATTGGAGACCGGAAAGATGAGCCTTCCTGGTTTCATCCCAATGATGTTCTCAACAACATGGCTGTCCCAGTAAGTGGAACTGTTCGAATTCAGTATACTAATTCAGGCATCAGCAATGGTCCTGTAAAACAGTTTCAAGTGTCAACTCCCACTGACTTGCTATTCTGCAATCAGGATCCTCGAAATTTTTTGGGTAATATGCAGATGGTGCCGCCAATGCTTAACAAAGTTCCTAGCAAGGAATTTGTTGCCACCATAGATATCTGCCCCGAGAATCATGCAGTTAACAGCAAAGGCTCAGATGTAGCTGCGCTTATAGATGATGGTGACTTTCCAAACCTACAGATTTCCACAACCAAGGACTTGTGCACAGAGTCAGTTCTTTTCATTCAAGGTTAGACTTACTGTTTCTTTTTTTTGTCGCTTATTTGCATGCATTTAACTGAAGACTATAGTAATATTTTAATAGTTTAATGATCATATAATTTATGTATTAAAAAGACGATGATTGTTATTCACAAAATAGTACTAAATGCACCTGCCTGCTCATCACCGAAAACACTGCTCACATTTTGGTGGTTATGGATTTTTCTGAACTGCTTATCTTCTTATTGATTTGCTTGTCTTTGTGCCAAAGCTACCTGATAAGCATGTTATGCATAAATAAGAAAATATCATAAACATTTGAACTGCTGTTCTTAGGCAGTTTAAATTGGATGGAGAATAGTGTGCAGCGTGACATTTTCAGTTTTCATGAGTGTCTCAGTTTGCTAAAAGGAGTTGGTTTCAGATACCGATGTCTGAGCATAGAACATACTCTGCACTTTGTTGGCTTTATTAAATTTTTGCTAGATTTTTGTTTAACTTCCCATTTCCTTCTATTTGCCTATTACATACATAGGAGAGGAGCATAATAAGCAAGAAATGCAATGTTTAGCTGAACAAGTGGTGGCATCAGTGCTTCAGCCCACTGTGCCTTCTGCACATGTCACCTTTCCTCATGAAAGAAAAGAATCTGATCATCCATCCAACAGAGAAACTGGGCTTGGTGAGGCTAATGTGCTCTTACAGAATGCAACAGCTGTAGATAATCACAAAGTCGAGGTGATGAAACTAGCATTATTTTCCCTATTTTATACATTGGCCTCTGGTGCTGAAGTTTACTTGTAATCAGGGCATTGCGATCAAGCAAGCAGATAAGGTGAACTTTGGGTTTCCGATTACAGATGACATTGGACGCCTCCAGGTTAGCATCTAGTTCTGGTTCCTTTTGTTTTCACATTGTCTGATGTCTATTTGTCACCATACTAATTTATTCTTTCATGTCTATTTATTCGCATCAGATAATAAAAAACAATGATCTTGAAGAACTGCGTGAATTGGGTTCAGGAACATTTGGAACTGTGTATCATGGGAAATGGAGGGGTTCGGATGTTGCAATAAAAAGAATCAATGACAGATGTTTTGCTGGAAAACCATCAGAGGAAGAACGAATGGTACGTGGTTTGGATACTTTTCTCATCATTTCCTCATTTTTTATTTGATAGTTATGACATGCTAATGTCTGCTATCAGAGGGCTGACTTCTGGAATGAGGCTTCCAAGCTTGCTGATTTGCACCACCCAAATGTTGTGGCGTTTTATGGTGTTGTTCTCGATGGACCTGGTGGGACGTTTGCTACAGTGACTGAATTTATGGTTAATGGTTCACTTCGACGCGCTTTACAGAAGAATGACAAGTTGGCCCTTTCCCCTTGACTGTCGTATCTGACTATTTATTCTGTGATGATATTGTCCAAATGTTGTCTTTTATGTCCAATTGTTCTCTACCATGTAGGTAAGACATGACTATATAAGGTAGTTAAATGAACTATTGCCTTTCTTGGTTGACAACAGATCACTTGATAAACGAAGACGCCTTCTAATTGCTATGGATGTGGCATTTGGTATGGAGTACTTGCATGGCAAAAATCTTATACACTTCGATCTGAAAAGTGATAATTTGCTTGTCAACTTGAGAGATCCTCAACGTCCAATATGCAAGGTATTTGTCCATGTCAAAATTTGATATTTCTGCTTTTTTGTTATATGCCAGTGAGGGAGAATGACTATGCATGATGGTTGTCAGATATGTGATCATATTAGATTTTGTATTTATTTTTTGGTCATTAGTGATAGTGTGAATTGTAGTTAAGCTGATTGGATTTAGCGTTTATTTTCATGTTATTGTTGGCCATCACAAGTTTTAGATGTTGTGCTTTTTAATTGTAATTGGTTGAGAGTATGATGATTAACTTTTTAGCTTATTAAGGATGAGATGAGGCTATTTCAATATGTGCACATTATCTATAAATTATCAATGTCTTGTTTGAAACTTTAAAGATAAATATATATTAATCAACATTTGAGTTGAATACTCTGAACAGAACATATTCAGAATTCCTACCTTATAGTCTATTACCTGGCTGAATGGTGCATTTTCATGGCTTTTGTATAACCCCAACATCATGTGCTATGTGGATGTTGCATGTTCTGTTTATATATATCAGCACCACAAGCTGCTATGAAGATATTACATTTCATGTTTTTGGTGATAGGGAAGACAGTGTTCATGTTCTGCGCACATTCCCACTTGTCCTTTTTATATCTTTGATGATAAACATGAGATGGGAATTACACTAATATTGTATCACATTTGTAATGTTGAGTTCTTCATTTTAGAAAATTTGTTTACAAATTTAGTGATGTATTTTACCAATTATATCGGCTTTTTATAATCAAGGAGCATAAAAAGAAGACATTATGAATTTGGAGGGGGAAAACTGGGTAATAGTTTCTTTTCCTCGGGACCTCACGCAGTAGAAATCAGCATGTGAGTTCTTCATCAATGAAAAAAGTCCAAAAAACTTAGAAGAATATGATACAAAGCCTGTTGTGCTCATTAAATTTTATTGATGTTTTATTTAATAACAATTGTTTGAAAAGTAGGCTAGGAATTATTTGGTCGTGAAGAGAGAGAGATCTTTGGGATACGAGTTTCTTTTATTCATGTTATTCAAGAACCTCATTTGTTTCCTAAGGATAGTGGGCTGTGTTTTTCATTGATATTACGAATTGGAAAAAGACAAAGAAAAGTATTAATCAAACTAAATCCAGCGAGCTTTATGATTTTTTATGTATTTATTCAGTTTTGATTAGGGGGTTGGGGTTAGGCCTAAAAAGCAAAAGATGAAGATAAAGCAGTAAAGTTGGTCTCCAGTGGATGGCTTTGGGCCTGCGGAGAGCTGTATTCCTCTTCTCCGCAGTCTAACTAGTAATGTTGATTGCGGTCTCGGAAATATGTACCAACATGGTGCAGATTCAACCTTAAACAAAGCCGATGGTCCCCACCATTCTCCGATGGCGCAGATGACTTCTTTTATTATGATGACCCCCACCATTCTCCGATGGTATCCACTACCATCCTATGATTACGATACAGAGGGCACTGTTGGAATTACGGTGCCCCCTTGTGTGCCCTGCTTTAAATCTCTTTGAACTTGAGGAAATGCAAGAGAGCTCCTGTTTAGTTCCTTTTTGTGTGTGGTCGTCATCTGGTCAATGAGTCTAGCTCACATGTGGAATGAATTTGAATTCTAAGCTAGGCTTATGGTCAGAGTCTTTTTTAAAGCTAGTAACGGAAATGATTTAACTGTTTCTCAATAGCAGTATAGTTCAGAAGATAACATAGAATCAAAGCGGTATGTGTAGGTTGGCATGTTTATTTCAATCAATATAGAATCAGGGACCAGATATTTACTATGGAAAACTTAGTCGTAGAATCTTTTTCTATTCTTTCCTTTTGCCTGAACTTCGGAGAAATCAACAGAACTTTATGCTATTCGAGACACTGTTTTGTGTTTCACAACCAAATATTGTAGAAAGCAACACAAAAATCAAGTGTTTTCGGCTTCTGTAGTCAAGTGGCAAATCTGAATAAGTTTGCCAACTTTGAAAGAAGCCTTCAACGGCAGCCTTATTGAAGTGTTATGAAGACCTTAAAGAGCCTAATGTGCAAAGTTAAATGCTTCCCGCATAAGCCATCTTAAACAGTTGCATCAGTTTATCATAATCCGGATAAGCCGGTTTCGTTGGGTAGGAAGACGATGGTTGAAGTTCTTGCTAGAACTTGTTGGATTGCTACCATAGCAGAAACTTTGGTGTGATTACTGCTACACACAGTGCATAAATCTTCACCCACATATTTAGCTTTTCATGGAAATACACGCGAGAGTTTGCATGCATGCTATGCCCTCCTATTCCCTTCCTAGAACTTTTCTCGAAGAACTCCCATGGGAACCCTCTGACTTATCTTCTCCTGTGCTTATCTGCAGGTTGCCGATCTTGGTCTTTCCAAGGTGAAATGCCAGACTTTAATTTCTGGTGGCGTGCGGGGAACACTTCCCTGGATGGCTCCTGAGCTTTTGAATGGCGGCAGCAGTCTGGTATCAGAGAAGGTCTGCTCCCCTTCCGGCGATTCTCACTAGTTACATTTCAGTTACTAACCTCATCTTGCACTCGAATTGTCCTATGATTTCAGGTTGATGTGTTTTCTTTTGGCATTGTGATGTGGGAGCTTCTCACCGGGGAGGAACCGTACGCAGATCTGCACTATGGAGCTATCATAGGTCATGCATCCTCCGCCAAACGCCAATCATTGCTCTTCATATTACCTATTCCTACTGGACTAATACGTCGTTCAACTGTGTTGCCAACAGGCGGAATCGTGAGCAATACCCTACGGCCTCAGGTCCCAGAATCCTGCGATCCCGAGTGGAGGTCGTTGATGGAGCAGTGCTGGTCGGCGGAGCCATCGGAGAGGCCCAGCTTCACGGAGATCGCGAGCAGGTTGCGGTCAATGGCAGCTTCCCTTCCTCAGAAATGATAGAAGTTTCTAGCCGCGCCACATAATGTAAAGAGCGGACTTTCGATCAGTTACTTGTGAATATGATTCGTTGGACATTCTGTATTCTTTTGTTATAACGTTCCCTACGTGTTCGTTTAGTTAGCCTGATTCTATTCATCTTTCAAAGGTTCGTAGGATTTAATTGTCTGTATTGATGACGGTTACAAATATGTTTGATATCTGAATGTTCGAAGATTTGCAGGCATTTTCTGAATTCTTGTCCCTTGCCTTTAAGTATGCCCTTTTATTGCAGTTGCTTCGTCTAGAGGCCATGCATATCGATGATGATGCAGAACTTTACATTAGAAAGGACCAAACTTCATATCTATAATCTATATTACAATTACAGTTGAGGGATGAATCTTCAGCCCAGGACAAAGTGGCTGATAGAGTGGTGTCTATGATTTGGCCATCTCATCATAACACCGATGCGTATATCCACACTTCTTGTATACTCGCATGCTTCCTTTTCTGCACCCACAGAAATACCTATCTCTAGGTGGGGTCCATGCCATGGATAGGAAGGGGGGTTTGCAAGAGCCTGTCAACTATGCACGGATATTTTCTAGTAAATTTACGAAGGGAATATGGAAAAAGTAGCAGTCACAGATAGAAAAATCCACTCATATTTTTTAATCGATGTTCAAATTCACACCCCGTAACTATTCATGTTGCAAAACCCCTAAACTTCAATGGTCTTGGGAACACCTACATTTTTCGCTCCTTGATCCGCGGGCGAAAAATGTTGGATTACACTGGAACCGTTAGCGATTTGATACATGTTCAGCTATATGAAAACCATCAGGGTTTAAGCGTGCACGCACACACAAGAAATAACCCATGTACATAGTGCACGGGGCCCAAAGAAAAAACTCACACAGAGTGCGGTGTTTGCACGCAACCGAAAGCGAGAGAGAGAGAAGTGTGGGTGTGTGTTGGTATCGTCGGGGATAAAAAGATTAAATTGCAAAAAAAAAAATTGTTGGGGGAAGCACATAAATGTGGGTTAAAGGGAGAAAAGCATGTGTTAAAGTGCAAAAAATGCAGGGAGCCAAAGTGAAAAAAGACCGATGACAAATCCATAAATATGTTGAACTGGGAGGTGCATTTGGCTTTTATGGAAATGCAATGGCAATCTTGCAAATAATGGGAAGGAGTGTGCCTTTGTTTGGGTTCTCCACACCAACACCCCCAAATTGCACACACCCCCCTCATCCCCATGTGAGTGGATGAGGTGGCATGCCCATCCACCCGCCATATGGATCAAACCTTGCCAAATGGGTTTTTACTGGTCAGCAAAAATCTCCCTCAATTGTATAATAGACTAGAAATTACACGTGCACATGGTACACTGCACCCAAAAAACCCCACTAAAAGGATGTGATGCACGTGTGAAACCGAGAAGGAGCGAGAAGAGTGTGTGGATGGGGGGTGTGTGCATCGTCAGGGGATAAAAGGGAGAAAATCAGATACTAAATTGCAAAAAAAAAAATCTTAGAAGAGCAAAGTGCAACAAGCAAAATGGCAAACTCGTAAATATGTGGAAGGGATGTGTGTTTTGATTAGATGAAGAATCTATGTCAAGCTTACAAATAAGGGGAATTGTGGGGCATTAAACACAACTCCCCAAAGCCACACCCCAAAGCAAGCCCACCCTACATCCCTCCATCCCCAAGGGGGGCCCACCTTGCCTAGGTGGTAAACCCTAGGCCAGCGGTTTGTCATACTGGATTTGTCATAGTGTGACAAACATCACATCAAAGCCCTCATTTGTATGTATGTATGTATGTATGTAAGTGTATATATATATACATACATATATATACATATACATATATATGTATATATGTATATACATATATACATATGTAGCTATTCAGGTGGTTGCCTAACTCTCCTCCCAACTGCGTTTTATGTGATGACAACACAGACGAAAATATCAGTCATCTGTTCTTTGACTGTAGCTATTCAGGTTACATATTCCGCAGGGCCATGCTAAAGCTTAGGGTGCCACTCCATGTCCCCTCGTCCCTACCTGATGTAGGGAAATACTTTCTGGCTCATTATAGTGGGAAGGACCGTTTGAGCTTACTTTCTAAAACCACTTTGGCGTGCATGGTCTGGCACATCTGGCTGGAAAGGAATAGAAGGATATTTGAAGATGTAAGGAGATGCAAGACAATTTTATTTGAAGACATTGCTGCTGATATTAGAGTATCATTGCATGATCAAGAACCAGCATCTGTCGAAGAAGTGCAAGTTTTTTCAAACAGGGAATTTAGGGATAACGGGTGATAGGGGTCCAGGTGTTCAGCATCTTATGCTTAGTTTCTGTAAGATTGAGTTAGGGTGTGTATTCTCTAGTGGGGAGTGACGACGCCTGTGTCCTATTCTCCCCCTATCGGATTCTCTCCCTATACGTTTTATCACTGTATTTTTCTTGTGCATATTCAATAAATTAACACGCTTACCGTTCAAAAAAATGTATATATGTATATATATATATATATGTATATATGTATATATAGGGGAAGGATCAAATGACCCCCGAATATAACACCCAAATATAACCCCCTCCCTTGGCCGCACGATCGACGTAGATCAACGGCACGGATCACCCAATGATTGAGAGAGATGATGAAGAGAAATCGTGAGAAATTGAATTTCTCTCGCAAGAAATTCAATTTCTCTCGCAAGAAATTCAATTTCTCGCGCAGAAATTTTTCAGTAGTTACTTAATTAATCTGCTTACCTTATCCACCATTCTCCCCACTTTAAAAATGAATTTCAGCCAACCGAGTGGATATCTTTACATAAAAATTAGTTTTTCCGTCCCCCATCGTCCTCCCAATCAGAACCCGCAGTGTGAAGCCTCGGTTTCAGTGAGGTTTCGGTGACTGAAACCCAAGGTTTCAGTGCCTGGGCGGACTGAAACCTTGGGTTTCAGTCCGCCCATGCACTGAACCTTGTGTTTCAGTAACCGAAACCTCACTGAAACCGAGGCTTCGGTGACTGAAACCCAAGGTTTCAGTCCGCCCATGCACTGAAACTTTGAGTTTCAGTCACTAAAACCTCACTGAAACCAAGGCTTCACACTGCGCGTTCTGATCGGGAGGACGATGGGGGACAGAAAAACTAATTTTAATGTTAAGATGTCCACTCGTTTGGCTGGAATTCATTTTTAAAGTGGGGAGAAGGGTGAATAAACTAAGAGGATTAATTAAGTAACATCTGAAACTTTTTGAGCGAGAAATTGAATTTCTCGTGAGAGAAATTCAATTTCTCACACGTGAGTTGGAGGGGGCAATCCGGACCGCTGATCCGCATAATGGAGGGTCACGGGAGGGGGTTATTTTGGGGGTTATATTTGGGGGTCATAAGATCCTACACACACACACACACATCGATCTTCGGTTGCGAAAAAGAGGCTTTTCGCACCGTGCGAAAAGATTTTTACCTTTTTTTGAAATTTTTTTTCAAAAATTCTTTTTTTGATGTTTAATCCATACAATTATATACCCCAGGGAAAATAATGGGTGAACCCGTTGGGGATTAGAGCACTCATCCACCCGTCACAAATTTAACGGTCTCAAAACGTGCGAATTTGATGAAATGCCTTGATCGAAGGCCAAATGACATTATTTCAAAACGATTATTTTTTTTGGGGGGGGTGTATAACAACATATAATGAGGGTAGAAAAAAGAATTTTTGAAATTTTTTTTAAAAAAAACTAAAAACATTTTCGCACGGTGCGAAATGTTCTCATTTGAAAATTTTCATATATATATATATATACATATATACATGTATGTATGTGTGTGTATATATATATATGTATGTATGTATGTGTATATGTATATATATATGTGTATATGTGTGTGTGTGTGTGTGTGTGTAGGAAAATTAGTGAGCATCTTTATTAACCAGTCAAAATATACAATATATACAAGTAACGGAGCAAGGTGAATGTTAGAGGGAGGAGAGGGCACATGCGCTGTCACTCCCTACCAACAGTCCACCATTCCCCAATTAACATGTACCAGAAGGAGAGCCCAACATTGATCAACGCTCAACCTGTATCTCTAATATCCCAATTATCCATTGCACATGTTGTCTCCTGGTCAGTGGGATCAATGTCTCTTAGAATAACTCTGGTGCCTGCAGCTATATCATCAAAGAGCATAGTCCTGGATTTATGAGTGCCCTCAAATATTCTTCTATTTCTCTCCTTCCAAATATGCCATACAATCGCCGCTAGAACAGCTTTAGCAAGGGTACTTAGCGTGTGTTTATTATCAAAGTGCAGCAAGTAGTAGTCACCAACCTTATGTAGCAAAGGATCAATGGGGTCTGATATGCCCAATTTGAGAAGACTCCTGTTAAGAATGTACCGAGAGTATTGACATTCAAAGTATAGGTGATCTATATTTTCATCCGCTCCCGAATTGCATAGCACACACTCGGTGTCAGATGTAGCAACCCATCTTCCCCTCATCTCCTTAGTTAATAATTTACTGCCAAAAGCTCTTAGTAGTGTAAGAGACATTTTAGGGACACTGAATTTAAACCAGATCAAGTTTTTATATGGGAATTTCCTACCCCGTTGCCTAGAGCCATCCCACGCATCTATAAACCGAAATTGAGGTCCGGGCGCCAACTCCAGGCGTCATCATATTGGCTCAACGAGATGTTAGGTAGTATGTGCCGCACGTCATTAATCTTCAGGGCATTAACCCAGCCTGCAGGTGTCCAAAAATCCCGCACTGTTTTCATATAAGAACCTGAGGGGACCGGGAATAATAAGCTGAGGGGACCGCAATCCATCCAATAATCATGCCAAAAGAGAGTCGAACACCCGTTGTGCACTTGTCGTTTTATCAGTTTATTAGAGAATTGTCTGCAGTGAAGCATGAACTTCCAAGTTTCCGAATTGGCGGATTTCGAAGACGTCCCGAAAAAAATGATTGCTGTCCCTATACATGTTCCACATATAATTTGCCCAAAGCCCTCCCGTGGCTAGCATACGCCAAGTCAATCTCACTCCTGCCGCCGAGTTGAGATCAAATAAAATTCTCATTCCAACACCCCCTTCATCTTTAGGAGCACAAATATCTTTCCAAGCCCAGATGCGAGATGATCCTAGGATGAATTTCCTACAGGCAGAAGTAATAGTGCGTAAAACTGATTTAGGAAACCGGTACACTTGCATCCAGAAGGAAATCATACTGTATATGACTGATCTGAGAAGCTCGATCCTTCCCGAGGTGGACAGTAAGGAAGAAGTCCATCCCATGAGTCTTTTCTTACACTTATCAATAAATCGGCCAAACATGGATGGTTAAGGATATCTGGTAGAGAGTGGCAAGCCAAGATACGTAGTAAAAGTAGTTCCAAGCTTAATCCCTAGTAGATTTGCTAGAGTAGATGGACTCTTTGTGCCCTTGCTGAAAATAGCAGTACTCTTATCCTGATTTATAACAAGCCCCGTTAAATTTGCAAAATCAAATAATAGAGATTTAAGCCCATTAAAAGAGTGTCCATTGGCACGGAAAAATAGCAGAAGATCATCTGCAAAGAGCAAGTGAGACACCGCTCCAAAGCATCTCATGGGGTGGATATGTCTGGAAGCCATAGCTAAATCAATTAATATAGAGAACACCTTCATAGTAATAACAAATAGGTAAGGGGAAAGGGGATCCCCTTGCATGAGGCCTCTATTACCTTCAAAATAACCAACCGACGAACCATTCACCATGACAGAAAACGTTGGGGAAGAGATGCATCCCTTGATCCACATAAGAAATTTCCTGCCAAACCCTATATGGTGAAGAATAAAGTAGATGAACTCACGGTTCACACTATCAAAGGCCTTCCTCAAATCTAATTTTAGGCGCAAGCAAGGCACTATCTGAAAGTAGTCTGCCCTTAAGAAAAGCGGATTGATTCGGGGAGATAAGGTCATGGACGACTGTTTTCAATCTATTACAGATAATTTTACTAATAGCCTTATAAAAGACATTACAACAGGCAATGGGTCTATAGTCACCCAGATCAGTTGCATGAGCATTCTTGGGCACCAAGGTGAGATTCGTGTGATTGAAAGGGTGCATAAGAGAACCAGAGCGGAAAAAAGGATTGAATAGCATCAGCAATATCATTACCTATTATGCTCCAACTGTGCTGATAAAAAAACCATTAAATCCATCTGGCCCAGGGGATTTATCCACCCTTATTTGGAACACTGGCTATGCAAATATTTCTTTCCAACCATGTAGAAGCTTCAGTAGTTAGGATGCGCTTTGTGACAAGTTTAGGAAACACATTCCAGTAAGATTCTTGTCTATACAAATCTTCATAGAATTTAGTGGCATTGCTTCTGAGCTCCTCAAAAGAATTATTCGGATTACCGAATGCATCCACCAGGTGACCCAAATTGTTATGGCATTGGCGAGCCTTAATAGCATTATAGAAAAACTTTGAGTTTTGATCCCCCAAGCTAAGCCAATCTTGCATGCTTTTTTGCCGCAACATAGCCTCCTCCATACCTAGAAGTTTAGACAAATTGACAGATAGCTCCATTTCCTTTTTTGGAGATCTGAATCATAGTCAAACAAGGGATGTTTACGAACTTCTTCTAAACTTGATGTACAAGCTGAAATTGTATTTGAAGCTTTATGTATTTGGGCCCAATTCCTGAGAGCACCCTTTAGGTTTTTGAGCTTAATGAAGACCCTATGCATAGGTGAACCAACCACTTCTTGGCCCCAGACATTCTCCACAAGATGACTATAGCCTGCCCAAGTTGCCCAGATATTGAAAAACTTAAACGGCTTAGGAAAAGATTTTACCTTGGTATGTAATTTGATTAGCATTGCTGAATGGTCGCTGGTGTGAGGATCCAGATACTCCACAAAAGTCTCTGGCAGCAGTGAGAGGAAATGGTGGTTACAAATGGCTCTATCAAGCTTGGCAACAATCCATCCCGCCCCCGAACGAAGATTATTCCAGCTCATTGCTTGCCTAATGCTCTTTAATTCCAGCAAGGAGCATTTTCTAATGCAAGAGTTGAACTCATCTAATATATTGGGATCACATAGCCTGCCTCCCATCTTCTCTGTCGAATACCGAATGCAATTGAAGTCCCCTCCTATCAGCCAGGCACCCCCTTTAGCAATTACGTAGTCGGCTTCAAGTTGGCTCCAAAGAGATACTCGTTCTGCCCTTATGTTAGACCCATACACTGTAGTGATGATAATATCCAGCCCGCCTTCATTCTTACAACGCATAGTAATATGTTGACTAGAGATGGAATGGGTCGCTGCTTGCCAGACTGCAACATCAAGACCAACAAGGATTCTACCGCCTGAGACCATGTTAAAATTGTCAATAGTAATCCAATTATTAGGAAAACAAGCTCTCCATCTATCATTCCCCACCTTCAACTTAGTTTCCAGCAGCATTACCACCGTAGGCTTTATTTTAGATAGTCTGTCACGCAGATCTCTTCTCCTGACCGAGTTATTGAGTCCGCGTGTATTCCATACAAAAATACACATTAAATAACAGTTTGGTTTGGTCTCCCCGAGGCCCTTTCATTCAGCCAAGAGCTTTTACGAACACCACTCAAAGTTGCCCCTAAAGCCATGCCCTTCTTTTTACCATTCACACCAGTATCCACTCTAAGCTTGTGCTCTTCTAATACAAGGTCCCACTCAGGAATACTCGTGGTTAAGTTTTTCGGTTGATCCCCAGAAGATAACCCCGAAGTTTCAACAACATGCGGTCCCAGTTCACATTCAACTAGCAATGTAGAACCCAATTTACAAGCTCCAGGAAGTCCTTGGCTTGGCCGCCCCTCTAGTGATGGTCCCTTTGCACTATTGAGCCCAGTTATTGTAGCCGCCCCAAATACCTCATCTGATGTCATGCCATTCTCTTCCAAGACATAGTCGAGGGCTGCATCAAACGAACCCCGTAGAATCTTTGCTGACCTAGCCTTAGACCCATCATCAAAATGCTCTGCTGGACCACCTTCAACATGGTCTGCCATCACAGTGTTCGTTCCCAACCCAAGCGCCGTACCTTACTCAATCTCAGATAGGAGACACTCATCAGTGTTCTGCAACCCACCCTCTTCATATCCTGTCGACCTAACAGGTCGATGTATGTATATGTATGTGTATGTATGTATATATGTATGTATATGTGTGTGTGTGTGTGTGTGTGTGTGTGTTGAAGGGAGCTTCTCCTCTACGTGGTATAATTACCCCGTCGTTGCTCCAATCCGCTAGTGAAACTGAGGATGTTGACCCCCCGCAGTCCCCGACTTGCGAGAATCTGGAATGGAATGAAGAGCACACCAAGCTCAAAGATTTGGCAATGAAGTGCAAGCCTCCACTGATCTTGTCCTCATCCATCTGACGTAGCTCGTGAATTGCGAGGCCTTCTAATGGCCAGTCAACCCCCAACCTTTCAGAATGTCAGTTTATTTCTGGAATTCTAGGGGATTAAATAATGTTGCACGGCGCTCTGACCTGAAGTATAGAGTGCGTAAATATACTCCTTCAATTGTCTGCTTAATTGAAACTAAAGTTGAAGCTTGTAATGCTATCCGGCTTTCTAAGTGCTACGATAAAGACTGGGAGAGCATTGACAATAGATCTCATTATAAAGGAGGTCGAATCGTCATTTATTTTGACCATTCTATCTGGCGATGTACCGTACTTGCGTCTTCCTCTCAACACATCACTACTACATTCACTAATAATGCAGACCTATTGATGGGTCTCACCTCTGTTTATGGCTTCAATTTAGCAAATGCCAGAATGTCTCTTTGGGCAGATCTTATTGCTCATTCCAAGATTTTATCTAATATTCCTTGGTTACTGGGTGGTGACTTCAACTGCATCCGTTATTCTAATGAGAAGTTGGGGGGTCGAGTAGTTGATGCTGCTACTATGGATGCTTTTAACTCTTGTATTGGGGCAAGCAATATTATTGAACTTAAAAGTATTGGCCAAAGCTTTAGCTGGAGTAATAGACGCATTGGACCCTCTCGCATCTAAGCTAAATTGGATCGTGTCTTCTGCAATACAGTTTTGATAGATCTTCTGCCCCATGCCTATGTTGAATACTCCACTGCCGACACTAGTGATCATGCGGGTATGATCGTGCACCTACTTGCAAAGGTAATCTCTTCTCCTAAGCCGTTTAAATTCTATAACTCCTGGACATCTATTTCTGGATTCAATGATCTTGTGCATGAAAAGTGGGGTTGCCAAAGGGGTGTTCTTCAATGCAGTGGCTGGTGAATAATCTTAAGAGCTTGAAGGATGAGCTTAAGAGCTGGTCTTCATCACACAGGGATGAAATGAATGTCTCTGTTTTCCGCCAGGAATTAGAGAGGTTGCAAAATAATATTGGGTTATTTTATGATCCTGCCATTCAAGAGCTTGAGAGGGAGGCTTATTTCAAGCTGGCTCGCTGTTTAGACGGTGAAGAGGAGGACTTACGCCAAAAGAGCAGGCAGAATTGGTTAATTCTGGGAGACAAGAACTCTAAATTCTTCTACATGGCTATGAAGTCGAGGCGATCTTATAACAATCTCAGTCATCTTATAAATACTAATGGTGAAAGAATCTCCAGGCATGATGATCTAAAAATTGAAGCTCCTATATTCTTCAAGAAACTTTATTCTCAGGATGGCTATTGGAATGTATTTCCAAATCTTATCCCTAAGCGTAAGCTCAAGTTGGAAGCTACGGCTTGGATGGATAGGCCTGTTTTGGCTACTGAAATCAAAACTGTTGCATTCCAGATTAGTAAGGACAAGGCCCCTGGTCCTTATGGATACAACGCTCATTTTTTCCAACATCATTGGGGTGTTGTAGGTAATGATGTTATTTCTGCCATCTCCTCCTTTTTTAGATCTGGTCGCATGCTCCCTCATGTGAACCACATTTTTCTTACTTTGGTCCCAAAGAATGCTAATGCATCGACGCTGGATGACTATTGGCCTATAGCATGCTGCAACGTCATTTATAAAATTATTAGTAAGGTCTTGTGCAACAGATTGAGGCATGTTATCAGTGATCTAATTTCTCTAAACCAGGCAACTTTTCTAAGGGGCAGATTGCTAGCTGACTGTACACTCATTGCCCACGAACAGATTCGTGACTTTAGTAATCCCATGGGCTCTAGAACGTGTATTAAGTTGGATCTTCGTAAAACTTTTGACAGTGTTAACATGGAGTTTGTCCTCTTTCTCTTACATCAGCTAGGCTTTGGGAACAAATTTATTACTTGGATCTCAGAGTGCATTTCCTCCCCTATGTTCTCTGTATTGATTAATGGGACTCCTGAAGGTTATTTTTCTTCCAGTAGAGGGCTCTGCCAAGGAGATCCCCTTTCTCCCTATCTCTTTGTGCTTGTGATGGAGGCTTTATCACTGCTTATGGCTAGAGCAGAGTCTGCTCGTACTATCCAACCTCTTTGTAGAGACGGGTCTATTTCTCATTTGTTATTTGCTGATGATCTCTTGGTATTTTTTCGTGCCAATGGTCGCTCCATATATGGCCTTGAAGATGTTTTGGACAAGTTTCACCTCCTCTCTGGCCTCCAAGTTAATTGGGAGAAAAGTTCTGCAATCTTCAGTAAAGGGGTTTGCAATCCTAGGGATCTGGCAGGCATCCTTGGCATTAAGATGGTATCTTCTTTCACTATTTACCTCGGGTTGCCCCTTTCTTCTAAATACCCGAAAGCATCCTTGTTTGGGCGTCTTGTAGATAAATGCAAAAAGAGGCTCTTAGGCTGGTCGTCGACATCCCTATCTATTTCCGCTCGTATTGAATTGGTCAGGTCTGTTATTTACGGCATGATTTCTTTCTGGATGCAAGCTTATCGTCTCCTACCTTCTGTCATTCGTACCATAAACTCTGCCTGCATGAAGTTCATTTGGGGCCACTTTAATATTTGGGCGTGGAATGATCTCTGCTCTCCTAAGAAAGAAGGGGGTGGGCCTATGATTGTTGGAAGATATGAATACTGCCTCTGGGGTCAGGCTAACCTGGAGAATGCTTGCTACAAACTGTATTTGGGGGAAATTCATGAGGAGGCATTATGCGGCAAAACTGAAGGATTTCTTTACTTCTCCTCCTAACCCATACCAATCAGGGACTTGGAAATTCCTCCTCAGGTATTGTGGCTTCTCCCAAAACCTTATTAAGAAAACTGTTAATGATGGCACTTCTACCTCTTTCTGGTTCGATAATTGGCATCCTAAGGGTCCACTCTATCTGATTCACCCTCCTCTGCCTGGTACTGAGGGTTTTCGGGTCTCTGATTACTGGTTGGCTAGTGGATGGCTGAATGAGCCTTGCATTTGGCCTTTGCTTCCAATTCTCAATTCGATCTCCCTCTCTCAAGGTCCTGACAGTTGGAAGTGGCAGCCTGTGCCGTCTTGTACTTTCCGCACGGCATGTGATGGGTGCCGTTCGGCAAAGCCACCTTTTGCATTCTACATGCTCGTTTGGTATCCAAGGCATGTCCCTAAATTTGCTATATGTCTGCTGCGTTCCCTTCGTGGCAAATTGCCAACCATGGACTGCCTCCACAAGCGTGGTATGGCTTCTGATCAGGGCTGCGTCTTTTGTAGAAGCCAAGTTGTTGAAAGTATGGAACACTTATTCTTCGAATGTGATTATTCTTGATTCATTTTATCTAGGAGTCTCCTCAAGCTGGGATACATAAGGACTGTTCCACCTACTCTCTCTGTCACGCCCCGCTTCCCAGTATACTTGGGGGCGAGGACGCGAGCGGGTCCGCATGTGCTTAAAGTAAAGAAGAGGTACTTATTATTTCTCTCTTCTTTGACTAAGCACACTAAGCGTTTAATTGGCAAAGGCAGGTCCCTGCACGCGAGTATCTCAGAAGCAGCACAAATATTCATTACAATACCAGCGTCCAAAGCAAACACACAAACAGTTAAGGCCTAGTATGGCCGTACAATCCGCTGAAAGCAAACACACCTGAAAAATAACAATACAGCTAATAAACTGAAATATAAATGTCCCGCTCTAGTCTTCCGCAGAGAGGATCTCAGTGTCCTCGTAGGCCTGATCAGCGGTGTCCACTTCTAAGATGGGATCCTCAAAAGTAGGGTCTTCGAGGTACTCTGTCCCTGAACCTAACATATATTTCATAAAACATTGAAATATATGTCAACGATAAGCTCGGCAAGGTATTTAAAGTAATGAAAACGATGAGCAACTATAAGAGGACAAAAGAGCGTTAGTACACAGTTATGAATAACAAGTGTAGAAAGTAACGTATGAGCATGCATGGATATTTTTGCAGTTAAAAGTAAAGCAGTTATAAGTTGAGTATTTGATTATTTGTGCATGTGATAAGTCCATGTCTGAGTAGGTATTGTTCTTGATACACCCTATCATCGGGGGTTTACCGTGACGCTTCTTGCTATTCCAACCTGGAATATGGTCAAGATGCTTACCTCCGTTAGTGTGGTTTTGGAGGTGGCCGTAAGGTGTTCAATCAAAAATTACGGACTCTACTACATGAACCAACCCCACCCAAGTGTTCTGTTTAGTCATTGACCAAGTTTCACCCCATCTGTATTCGATGGTTTTACCCCCATCTGTATTCGATGGTATCACCCCATCTGTATTCGATGGTCATCGATGGTTATCACATATGTGTTTGCAACATACTCGTTTTTCCCAATTAATTTAGCTTGTTAACATGCAGATAGTAAATGCAGATATTAAAAGCAGTCCAAATTAAGTTACAAGCATGTGACAAATTATTCCAAACGATCAACATTGATATGACTAGTCCATTTAAATTAGAGAGCAACAAAAATGAAAACAAGTTAAATGGGCTACCAGAAGTTGACAGGTACATCAGATTTAGCACTAAGTTGGAACGGCCAGATTTGCAATTCATTACTAAAAATACTTGCCTTAGCGTGGGTGTGGGTGTCCAGGTGGTGATAACGTGAGGCATGTTTTATGATCGAGATCGACGTTATAAAGATGCTAGTGCACGAAAATTGGTACCTGCAAACATAAGAAACAATTGGTTACAGAATACACCCTTTCTATTTATTAACCTGATCATTTTGATTTTTAAACTGATTAAAACGGTGATGAAAAGCATTCTAAATTTTTATATAGGTATATGTGCTAAAAATAGTTTTATTGTAAGAGGGAATATTTTTCTAAAGCTTATAGTAATTTTAGAATTTTTAAAAGCTCAAAAACAATTTTAAAACTATTTTTCAATTAGTAACGTATTTATTCAACAATTTATTCTGGAAGCAATCTACATCGGAATGTTGCAATTAAGCTGTCAAAATGACCGTCTCGAAGAGTACTCTTACATATATTTTTCTTAATTATTAGTTTACGTGAAAATAACAAGTTACGTATTTTAAAATGAATATAGCGTATTTCAGTTTTTGGCTTAAAAATTAATTCTGGAAAAATTAAGCGTCTGATTGAGATGAAACTAGTGCCATTGGGTCCAGAATATTATTTCTAATTTTCTGGAGCTACTCTCACATTTTTCTGGGCCCTATATTTCAAGTTATCAATTTAATACCATAAAACCATATTTATTAATTAACTAAATTACAGAAATTACGAAAATACTTTATTATTACGATATTGCCATCGACTCTAACTCACGCACCCTCGCTTACGCATGCAGCGGCAACGGAGGGAGTTGCTCGGCGACGGAGGGAGGCGGGGCGGTGGTGTCGGGGCAGTCGACAGCGACGGTTACTTCGTCGGAGCACGGCGGAAGCGAGGGAGGTTGAGAGGCGGAGAAGCGGGCTGTGTTGTCGTACGTGGCAGGAGCTTCTCAAGCAAAGCGACGACGTACGGAGGGCGGTGCGGCCTCTTGGTGGCGGAGGAGGCGTGGCAGGCCGTCGGCGGGTGGGGCGCTTCGTCGGAGATGGCGAAGCGACGGCCATGGCTCGACAGCGCTCGTCGGAGGAGGACACCGTGGAGGACTTCACTGGGCGTGTTCGGGGGTTAGTACTCACCGGTGGTGGGTTCACGGAGGCGGGGCGACGGGTCGGAGTGGGTGAGAGAGAGAGAGAGTAGGGGAGAGCTTGGTTCGAACGAACGGGAGAGAGAGAGTAGGTGGGTGTGAGTTGAGTTTGCCTGGGTTTAAAACGAAACGGGGGAGAGATAGAGGGTAGCTATGTTTCGAAAATAAAGATGGAGAAGGAGAGGGTGTCTGTGAGTTAAAACGTGAAGATGGGGGGTTATATAGGGTTAGAAAATAACAAAGGGTAGTTGGGGGATGCGGGGGTTAGCTGAGGGAAATGGGTGGGTAGGTAATTACGTTAGGTAATGGGATTAGCTAGGGTAATGTAATTAAGTAGGGTAGGCAAAAGGTAATTAGGGTTAATTAGGTAATTAGTAAAAACTAAATTACGAAAATGCCCCTACTAGGAAACGTGCTCGAAAAATTACGAAAACATGCACCCGGGATCGTATCGTCGCGAAGATCGCGAATACAAAGTCCGTTTCAGGGTTTGGGCTACGGGGATACTAGTTTTTGGCCAAAACGTTTAGAAAGCGGGGTTGCGAGTTCTAGGTCAAAACGATATCAGAAAATTACGAAATTAATGTGCGGAGCCCTAAATGATCATAGGATGCTATTGTAGAAGTTTGAAAATGTTTTAAAGATGTTTGAATAGAAAATAAATTCATTAAGGCAAAACAGTAATATCTAAAATGAATTTTTTTCAGATCTTTTAGAGGTATTTAATGAAATCCGATCTTACTAAAATACCCCATAACTAGTCTGGTACTCCAAAATATTTTTATAAAAAATTTTTGAAATCAGTAAAACTTCTGACAAACCATTACAAAATAGTTTTTAAAAAAATTTGGAAATAGGTTAAATACGTAATAGTTGTGTGGTCGAAAACATGCCGTTACACTCTCAGGTACTTGTGACCTTCTTCTTTCCCGTTATAGCAATCAAGACCCTGTGGGAAACTTAGCCAAGGCAGCTTTGGCCTCTATGGTATGGCACATTTGAAAAGAACGCAACAAGAGAATTTTTGAAGGAATTAAAGTGGGAAAGACAGATTTATTCAATGTTATTGCGGCAGATGTCATTATATCTCTTCGTGATATGGACACATAGCAAGCTTCGGATTTTGCTCCCTTCTCCAATTGGGGATTCATTGATGCATGCTAATTTTTTTGATTTAATTCTTTTAGAGACAGTCAATTTTGTGTAAACATTAGTGGTTTATGCGCGCTTATAGTTTGGTAGATGACAAGAAGTAGTGGGTGACTGCGCTTGTGCCCTCTCCCTCCTCTTTCTTTATCTTCTAAATCTATTAGCGGTTGATTTGTACATTATTTCTCCATTAATATAGATCCTTTTTACTTGCCAAAAAATATATATTGAAGGGTTAGCAACTTTATTCATTTAACTCATCAATTACAATTTTGGATTACAGATGATCCAAACATAAAAAACTCTAATGAAAAAAACCATAAATTATCCAACATCTCAACTCGGGTTCATAAAATTTAGAATTCCGTGATATTCTTAAACTTTTCCATCGAGGGAGATCTATATATTTCTTTTTAATTTACTTCAATGATGGTGCAAAGTGGCGCATTTCCTCCACCCACTCTTGATTCTCCATAGTGGCATTCCCTTCAAACGCCTCCATCCACTCAGCCTCATATTCTTCATCAGCCTCACCTTCGTTACCAACATTATCAGGATCATCTATACGGACATTTTTCGTAGCGTGTACAAAAGATGGACAACTAGACTCCAAAATACAAGGAACAACATCAGAAACATCTGCTGTAGTGTACTTAACATTTATTGGGTTCTTTGTAGCTAAGGGACCTCCACCTGTAGCTGGAGGATCTCCACCTGTAGCATTATCTTCAGGAACCAACACATTACCATACACATTTGAAGATGACTTAGTTTTCTCCACCCAAACTTTCTTGAAGGGACACTGAGCAGAAGAATGTCCAAAACACTCACATGTCGAACAACTTGGAGGCAAGTTTTCATACTCCACTCTAATGATCGAATTTCCCTCCTCCTCCACCACAACCTTAATGGTGCTAGGTAATTTTGTCTTCGCCTCAACTTCCACGAAGCATCTAGCATTAGAGTATCGTTCTCCAAAAGCCGTAGCCTTATCTACAAATAAAGGCTTACTACAGAGCTTGCAATAATACTGATGCATTCTATAGACCAAAATTTCAACGGTAGGTCAGGAAATCTCACCCATAATGGAATTGAGGCCAGAAGGTCTTTATCCATTGTAAGTTCTGGAGTCCAACGTCGCAGTACAATCACCCTTTTATCAAACATCCAAGGCCCTCCTTGGAGAACCCTGCTGTAATCTTATTCTAGCTCAAATTTGAAGAAGAAAAATTCATTATCCCTGGAGTGAACCTAAATCTTTCCTTTAGGGTGCCACAACCGATGTACATAAGCTCGAATATGTTTGTAAAATGGCTTGTCCCCCACAACATAACCAGTGAGAGTACGAGTACATTTTGCAACATTAGTAGATACATCTTCTTTAGGGATCCAAGGGACAACCTTGCCAATGGAATCTCTCTGGAAGGAAAGTATTCGCATTTTCTATGTTGCTCAATAGAACGACCAACCGAAAAGAGCGAACTCTATGCTTCACGCCCCGATTTAGCCACCCTCAAAAGAGCAGATGGCTTGCCAATAGCTTTATCATTTAGTTCAACATGATTAGGTAATGTCTTAGGAGTAGCAGAAGCAATCCGTTGATGACAATATGACGAACACTGATGATAAGGGTTTCCTGCATTGATACATGCAGGATCAGCTCTCCCCATAGTGTGTGTGTGTATATATATATGAGAATAATTGCTATCATACGCCATATGAGAGCCTCTCTCATACGCCCTCTCACATAAAGCACCCAATTACAACCAAGTACAAGCCCATGTGGGCTTGTACTTGGGTGCTTTATGTGAGAGGGCGTATGAGAGAGGCTATCATATGGCATATGATAGCCATTATTATATATATATATATAGGAAACGGGAAATAGGGTGTCACAGGAGAGAATCCTCTCCTGTGTCGGTCAAAAACTCCAAACTCCACAAGTTTTTTGGAAGATCCGATCCGTTCATCTCGATCTCCACTTTTTAAAACCCATATCCACCAATTTTCAGCCCGATCCGAGGTGTTTTGCCCGTTCATCCACCATTCACAAAAGTTATATTCATGCGAAACCGTTAAATTTGGGTCGGATGGATGAACGGGCAAAACACCTCGGATCGGACTGAAAATTGGTGCATATGGGTTTTAAAGTGTGGAGATCGAGATGAACGGATCGGATCTTCCAAAAAACTTGTGGAGCTTGGAGTTTTTGACCGACGCAGGAGAGGATTCTCTCCTGTGACACCCTATTTCCCGTTTCCTCATATATATATATATATATATATATATATATATATATATATATATATATATATATATATATATATATATATATATATAAAGATGCTAATATGAGATGGTGAGATGATGAGATGAGATATTCATATCTCGAACTAGCCAAAACTATTTGCCAAATCATCAATCGGAACCGTCCATCTTCTTCTATCTATCAAGTGATCTTTATGTATAATTTTTTGTGTCATTTGGACATTTCTATCAGATCCATCAAGTGTTTGCAAGATGAACGGTTTACAAGCTGCATGTAAATGTAACAAAATTGGAACGGGTTGATCCATAGGATTTTGGGGTTTATAATCTCTAATTTTTTAAGGGTATAGATCTATCGACATGCTCTTGAAGATGAACGGTGCCGATCGTTAATTGGTGTTGCCGATTGTGCTAGCTCACGATAAGGATTTGAGCTCACCATCTCATACTAGCATTACTATATATATATATATATATATATATATATATATATATATATATATATATATATATATATATAGGTTGACTAGGATCCATTCGGATGGATCAAACATGCGGATCCATCCAAGTAGAATTTAAAGCTAGACAATGTAAATAGAAAATCCGACCGTTGGATGTCATCTAACATGTCTAAACTAGCTCCAAACAAAATTTCAACTAATTTGGACATGTTTTGCCCATGCATCAAGTGGTTGCAAAATTAACCGATTTTATAACTATTCAAAAACATCGATTTTGCAACCACTTGATGCATGAGCAAAACATGTCCAAATTAGTTGAAATTTTGTTTGGAGCTAGTTTAGACATGTTATATGACATCCAACGGTCGGATTTTATATTTACATTGTCTAGCTTTAAATTCCACTTGGATGGATCCGCATGTTTGATCCATCCGAATGGATCCTAGTCAACATATATATATATATATATATATATATATTATATATATATATTATATCTATATTATAAAAGAGGGATGGTATCAAGAGAAATTGGATAAGAGAAATTGGACAAGAGAAATTGGATAAGAGATATCTATATTATAAAACAGGGATGTTATCATGGGTGTTTGGATAAGAGATTTTGGTTAAGAGAAATTGGATAAATGTTTGAATTGTATTTGGGGTATATAAATGAGGGATGTTATAATGAGTTTTTGGATAAGAGAAATTGGATAAGAGAAATTGGATATAAATAAATGAGGGATATAAATGAGGGATGTTATAATGAGTTTTTGGATAAGAGAAATTGGATAAGAGAAATTGGATAAGAGAAATTGATGAATAGGACAAGTTTTTGTATGTTTGGGGGGAATTTTATTTGAAAACTCAAAATTCAAAAACTTAATTGTTTGAAAACTCAAATGTTAACCAAAATTTTGGGAACAAAACTTGGGGGGAAAAACTCAGGCTCTAAAAAACTCTCCCGCATCAGAAATGTTGTGGGAAAAAACTCACCCTCGCTGAATCTCTCTCGCTCGCTCTTCTCTCTTTCTCCCTCGCCTGAACCCCATCCATCTCCCCCCGTTAAATCTCCATTTCCCTGCCCATCTCTCCCACGATAGCTCAACCGCCGTAGGCTCTAGCGAAGGGTGTCCAAGAGCATGGAAGAACTCGGATCTTTGGCCATTGCTTAAGGAACTCGCCTCACACACCACCCTCAAGCCCAGGTTCGTCACCCACCCACAGTAGGTCATCGCCTCATTTTGGCTCTCATCGCAGAGAGTTGGATAGAGTTGAGAGTTGTTATGTGTGGGCTTGATGGTGGTGTGAGATAATTTTGTTTATTTTTGTGCTAATTTTTGTGTCTGGGGTTTTCCCTTGCAAGTGTTCTCACTTTTCGATTTGGTTCCATGGTGCCTGTGGGAATGGGAGGTTCGCTTGATGCAGATGCCGGCGTGTTTCCAATGTCAGAGGTGGAGAGTGAGAGGAGGGAAAGGGTGTTCTTCATGTTTTGCCAGGTGTTCCTTGGTCTTTCATATGCACACCAAATGTTTGTACAAATGCTCAAAAAAGGAAGTAAAAATTTGCAAGGTGCTGTTTTTCCCACAGATTATCTTCTATATTAAGATTGCGGTATTAGTTTTTGGCTAATTTTTGTTTTTTTTGCAAAAAGTAGCCGAAGGTGCCAAATCCTACAAATAAATCCTTTATTAAAAAACCACATCTCCAAATTCCTACTTATCACTATCAGGATTTTTGCTAATCTGTTTTTGGTATTGAAATTCCTTAGAGAAGCAGATTTGTCAAACAACCATATCCACAAATCAGTTTTGAGTAACTTTTTATGACTAATTTGAGCAACTAATCATAAGCGATAAGGAATGCACCATTGTTATTATTGTGTTGGGAGCTCAAGTGTATTGGTTGCTCTCTGACGTCCTGGAAAATATCAGTTGGTATTCGCCATGTTGTTAACTACTCCTTTTCACTTTCATGGGTCTTTTGATGCACAGGTGACTATGCAGACTTCAAGAAAGCCAAGGAGGAGGTCATGTTCAAGAAGTAGGAAGGGGCACCTGAGGGCCTATATATGTGAGAGTAGCACAAATGTTTCTTGCGAATCATGCACTTCACCCCTTTTACAAGGTTCTTTCCTCTTCTCCTCCTTGCACCAATAATCAACTTGATTATTCCACCTAGATATCTCACCAAAATATTTATACAACCATTTAGCTGTAAAAGAAAGTCAAAACTAAACAGACCTATGTGTTTTCAACACTAATTATGATTATTTATTTACTATACAACTTTACTATGTTGGCTTTATTTATACAACTTTTTATGAACTTGACTGAACAGACCTATAGTAAAGTTGAGCTATTATAGTTGAGCTGTAGGTCTGTTCAGTCTGTTCTGTTGGAGTAGCTCAACTTCAAGCTGTAAAAGAAAGTCAAAATATTTACTATGTTGGCTTTATTGATACAACTTTCTATGAACTTGATAATTATGCATTGTTTTACTGTTAAACTTGATAATGAACATATTGGCATTGTTTTACTGTTAAACTGAAAATAAAGCCAGCATAGTTGAGCTACTCCAACTTGATTATGATTATGATGAAGAAAATCACTCTAACACTCTAACATATCTTGAGTAAAACAAGGTAATAAGGACAAAGGAAGATAAAACCTACTGTATCTCAGGACTCAGCCATGAACCATATCGATCTTCAAGTTCTTGAGGTATGTCAAAATGATTTAAAGTGACAAATGGTTGTATTCCTGCTCAAGAAATTAAAAATGAGTCTATAGATGATGATGAGAATAACTTTTCAAGTTTATTAAACAATTTCTACGAAAAAAGACTTTCGAAAATGGTAGCAAGTACCTTTGTGCAAAGATAGGTTGAAATATATTTGAAATATTCTAAGCATTGTTGTACTGTTACAGAAAAGTTTAAGTAAAACTGGTGGAAAATTTTTCTCCTAGCTATGAAGAAGCATGTATTCATATTTGATCTTGGATCTTCTTTGATTTTCCTCGCAGGTAACTCATGGTTTTCTTGCTGTTAATTTTTTATGTGGTTTTTTTATCCTGTTAATTTGCATCTTTAACCCATCTAAATTTGCTGTTAATTTTCCTCGCATGTAACTCATGGTTTTTTAGATGGGTTCAACTTTTTAACCCTGTTAATTCGATGGTAGTGATATAGATCAGCTTTCATCATCTTATATGGACATTATTTTTATCATAGTATTTATTACCATACTTAATTGTTGAAAGGTGAGTATCTGGATCGCAATTTCAGACATTTAGATGAGGCCACCTGTACTCATGTAAACATTCGGAGAGAGTTAATGGATATGTCAAAATAAATGTTTTTTATAATCATTAAATGATGAGTCATATTATTTGGAAATTTTAGTATGTTTGCTGTCAAACATAGACCTATGGATAGTGTTTTCACCAGTTTCTCGGGTTTAATTTTTCTAAACATATTTTCCCCAAACTTCTCAATTTTGCAGGTTGAGATTAATATACGCCAGTTCTTCACAGGCTACATGGAAGGCCGAGTGCACAAAAATGGTTGGCCTGCAGGCACTTTGAAGATAACTGCTTTAAGGCAATTTGGCCTGCAGGCAATTTGAAAAATAGGTTGCAAGTTGACGTGTATGCAATATCTAATATTTCATGGTAGTGATATAGATCAGCTTTCATCATCTTATATGGACATTATTTTTATCATAATATTTATTACCATACTTAATTGTTGAGAGGTGAGTATCTGGATCACAATTTCAGACATTTAGACGAGGCCACATGTACTCATGTAAACATTCGGAGAGAGTTAATGGATATGTCAAAATAAATGTTTTTCATAATCATTAAATGATGAGTGTTAGAGAGTAATAGGACTTAAGAGAGAAAGAGACAAGATTTCTTAGCAAAAGAATAAGTCACATAGCTAAGAGCCATGGTGCTCTATTTATATATCTCATAGTGGGGAGGCCAAAAGCCTCTAGGAGACCAAGGGTCCCCATTACTCTAAGTAATGGGGGCCTAATGAATGGGTAATGAAGGAGGGGAGGCCAAAGGCCTCACTCATTCATAACACTCCCCCTTACACATTCATCACTTCGGTCTCAGCTACTGAGGCAAGGGGTGGATACTTCTGGATCCAGAGTAAGTGTGTTTGCCTCGTTAAAACCTTAGCTGTGGAAAACCCAGTGGGAAAACCCAACAGCTTAAGGAAAAAGAGTGCAACCCACATGTTACTCCCCCTGATCCGTACAAGCTTCAGGCTTGCAGGTCTTTCAACTGTCGCATACCAATGTTCTTTATAAGCTTTACAAAAGTACATTTAGGCAATGCCTTAGTAAAAAGATCAGCTAAGTTGTTGCATGACTGGATCTGTCGAACTTCAATCTGCTTGTCGTTCTTCTGCTCGTACGTCCAGAAAAACTTGGGAGAAATGTGTTTTGTCCTGTCGCCTTTGATGTAGCCCTTCTGAAGCTGAGCAATGCATGCGACGTTGTCTTCGAATAGGGCAGTAGGCTCCAGATCACTGGTCTTCAGGCCAGTGGATTGGAGGATGTGTTGGACGACGGAGCGTAGCCAAAAACATTCTCTGCTCGCCTCATGGATCGCGATGAGCTCTGCATGGTTGGAAGATGTAGCAGTAGTGGTTTGTTTTACCGATCTCCAAGAGATAGCAGTACCTCCGTAGGTAAATACAAAACCTGTTTGAGATTTTGCCGTGTGCGGATCAGAGAGATAACCTGCATCAGCATAACCAAACAATTTGGGGGAGGCACCTCTCTGGTAGTAAAGTCCAAGATCAATGGAACCCTGAAGGTATCGCAGAAGATGCTTTACTCCGTTCCAGTGGCGCTTTGTGGGCGCAGCACTGTGTCTGGCTAGTAGATTAACTGTAAACGCTATATCGGGACGCGTACAGTTAGCCAGATATAGAAGTGCTCCAATGGCACTGAGGTAGGGTACTTCAGGACCCAATATCTCCTCCCCCTCTTCCAGTGGCCGGAAGGGGTCCTTATGTACATCTAGTGATCTTACGACCATAGGAGTACCTAAAGGATGACATTTATCCATATGAAACTTGCGTAGAAGTTTCTTTGTATAATTAGATTGGTGTAATAGGATTCCACCTCTTAGGTGTTCTATCTGTAAGCCAAGACAATACTTTGTTTTGCCTAGGTCTTTAATTTCAAAAGTATGTTTAAGGCTTTCAGATATCTCTTTGATCTCTGCAGGAGATCCTATGAGATTTAAGTCATCTACATATACAGCTATGATGACAAATCCTGTTCCCGTTCTTTTGATAAAGATACACGGGCAGACTTCGTTATTCGTGAATCCTTGCTGTGCAAGAAAATCACTTAGTCTGTTATACCACATCTTGCCCGATTGTTTTAGACCATATAATGATCTATGTAGCCTTACAGAGAATACGTCCCGAGGTATCTCTTTCATCTCTGGGGGTAGATTAAACCCATCAGGAAGTCTCATATAGATATTTTTATCTATATCGCCATATAGATATGCAGTCACAACGTCCATGAGCTGCATTTCTAGGCTTTCCAGAGAAGTTAGGCTGATTAAAAATCGGAAGGTGATCGAATCCATGACCGGGGAATACGTATCTTCGTAATCAATCCCCGGTCTTTGGGAAAATCCCTGGGCTACAAGGCGTGCCTTATAGCGAACGATCACATTATTTTCATCTCTTTTTCTTATGAAAACCCACTTATATCCCACAGGTTTTACACCTACTGGTGTTTGGACTACTGGTCCAAAGACTTTGCGTTTCAAGAGTGAGTCCAGCTCTACTCTTATTGCCTCGTCCCACTTTGGCCAATCATCTCTGCGTTTACATTCCGCTAGAGATCGTGGTTCGACGTCATCGTCAAATTCAGTGACGTGAACGGCAATATCGAACGCAAAATCGTCGTCGACGACTATGCTATTTCTGTCCAGTACTTCTCCAGTACGTACAAAATTTAATGATGTTTCTCCTATTGTTTCCTCTGCTGGGGAAATCAGGATGGGAGAAGTAGCTGGTCTGAGCTCAGCATCCTGTGGAGGGATAATCTTAGTATCGCCAGGAGTCTTCCTCTTTCGAGGAACTTTATCTTTTGAACCTGGTGGGCGTCCTCTTTTCATTTGAGGTACAACCAATTCTGCTGCCGGTGGGCTGCATCCATCTATGGGGATGTCAATCCTAGCTGGCGTATTGGCAGCAGGGACGTGTGAACGGACAATCTTCTGGTTGTCCGTGAATTTATCCGGTAAAAGATGTACTGTATTCTGGATGTGAAGGATCTTCAGGATCTCATCTTCACACAGATTAGTACGTGGATCATATAGGGACAAAGACTTCTGGTCCCAACTAATGGTCTCAGAAGCTTCTGGCTTCTTAGACTGTGTGCCCAGTTTTGGAAAAAATTTCTCATTAAATTCACAGTCTGCAAAACGTGCCTTGAATGCGTCACCCGTCAGGGGTTCAAGGTATCTGATAATAGAGGGCGAATCAAACCCAATATATATACCTAGACGACGCTGAGGACCCATTTTGGTCCTCTGCGGTGGTGCTATTGGGACATATACCGCACAACCAAACACTCTCAAATGAGAGATATCCGGAGGTGCGCCGTATGCTAGTTGCATGGGGGATAAAGTGTGACCTCCAGAGGGTCTTATCCTAATAAGTGATGCGGCATGTAAAATAGCATGCCCCCAAGCATCCACAGGCAACTGGGATTGCATAAGCAATGGACGTGCAATCCATTGGAGTCTCTTTATAAGGGACTCAGCTAATCCGTTTTGGGTGTGAACATGTGCTACATGATGTTCAACTTCAATACCCGTTGCCCGGCAATAGTCTTCGAAGACTTGTGAAGTAAATTCTCCCGCATTATCAAGACGTAGTTTCTTGATTTGGTTATCGGGGAAATGAGCACGCAACCTTATTATTTGTGCCAATAGCTTTGGAAAAGCTAGGTTGCGGGTGGACAAGAGGCACACATAAGACCATTTGGTTGATGCATCAATCAGTACCATGAAGTACCGAAATGGGCCACTTGAGGGATGAATAGGCCCGCAAATGTCACCATGAATTCTCTCAAGGAAGCCAGGAGACTCTAATCCCACTTTCAGGAGGGATGGTCTCGTTATAAGTTTTCCCTTGAAACAAGGGAGACATGGAAATTCACCCTTTTGAAGAATCTTCAGGTTCTTCAATTTGTGTCCACGGGATTCAGAGATGATGCGTCGCATCATTGCTGTTCCAGGGTGACCAAGTCTATTGTGCCAGTGTTCGAACTCTGGCAAGGATTGGCACGTCTGGTGCTCAGTCATATTGGCTTCTATTAGTTGAATGTATGTTTGGTAGAGACCCGACGGGAGTCCCTTGAATCGTTCGCAGATGATCTTCCGGTCATCTTTCTGACGAGTTACATACAGATATTCAACCGTATTTTCATCTCTGGTTTCTAAGTGATATCTGTTTAAACGGAAATCTTTGAAACTTACGAGATTCCTATTTGATTTAGGAGAGAATAATGCATTTTTTATTTGAAGTCTTGTGTTATTTGGGAGCAATATAATTGCTTCACCAGATCCTTCGATTATTTGGGACAGTCCTGAAATTGTGATAACAGGACCGTCATATTTATTTACGCTATTAAAATAGCAATGATCGCGAAGGATTGTGTGCGTTGAGGCACTGTCCACTAGGCACTCAGACATCATCTATATAAGCAAAAACGAAATTTTATTTGAGCGAAAATGTAAACATTCATTCGAAAATAAAAGTTCGTACTTAAGCAAATAAAATATGAAGATACATTTAATTCTAAAAAGCATAGATAAACGATGGTGCTCAATCGAGAAGGTCGTCGTTCTCGAAGTCTTTTGCAGTAAACATTGTTGGTGGCTGAACAGCCGCCAAGTTTGTTTCAGGTAGAGACTTCTGGCTCGCCTGGTATAGATCCTGGAGGTGGCGATGAGTGCGGCAGTTTCTGGACCAATGGCTAGTCATGCCGCATCTATGGCATTTATCCTCCCAGTTCTTCTTTGGAAGTGACACTTGCTCGGTGTTCTTTCGCTTCCAAGTGAAATTTCTTTTTCCCTTATTGTTTTTGTTTGTCTGGGGAGCTGCACCTCTTGGTTGCTTCATTATAGCTTTCCCTTTAGTGTTTTTAGCCTTCCTCTTGTTTTTCCACTTCTGGGGAGAAACATGATGGGCTTCAGGGATAGGGGCAGTGTCAGCTGGACGTAAGTTATGAGTTACAAGCAGTAAGTCTCGATTCTGCTCTGCCCTAAGTAGGCATGAGATCAGATCGGAGAATTTCGTGAAATTGCGTTCACGATACTGCTGCATGAGGATTGCATCTTTCTCGTGGAACGAGGTAAATGTCTTTTCCAACATGCGTTGTTCTGTCACTTCTTCACCGCACAACTTCAGGCGTGAGGTGATTTATGAAGTGCAGAATTGTACTCAGCGACGGACTTATAGTCCTGAAGTCTGAGGTTTTCCCACTCATAACTGGCACGCGGTAATATAACATCAATTTGATGTTTATACCGAGCTTCCAGCGCTGTCCACAGGTCCTTTGGATCCTCAACCGTTAAGTATTCGGCCTTTAAGGTCCGATCTATATGTTTCCTAATGTAGATTATGGCTTTCGCCTTATCTACATCGGATACAGTGGTTGTAGGGCTGCTGCTAGTTGTAGCAGAAGCTTCAGCCGCTGCGGGGGCCGAGGAAGGAGCCAAAATGGACCCAAGGAGGGCCATCGAACGCAAGTGGAACTTCAGGTCCACTCGCCAACTCAGGTAATTTGTCCCTGCAGAGTCAAGGACTTCGAAATCAACGCTTGCCAATTTTGCCATTTATCTACGCAATTTAAAATGAGCATGAATTAATTAAAATTAAAAATTCATGCATAAAGAAATAAACAAGTAAAAATGTGGGGATCGGCCAGATACCCAAAAATAAACAGTCCAAAGTTCGTTTACAGTCCATAAAAGGAAAGAAAAATACAACTGCGGAAACCCAAACTGAACTGGGTCCCTATATCTCCGTCTTCATATGCTGTTGCATCGAGCTTTGGCTTACACAGTCATGAATCGACTCCTTGCGGTCCAGCGGACGCGGCCAGGGAATTGACTAAGCCAGGACCACTTGTTACCCAGTCAAGCTAGGTTGGTCCAGCAAACTTAGCCAAGCACATTGACCGACATCATGATCCATTGAAGGAGTTTTCATCAATTCTATGTGCTGTTGCATCGAGCTTTGGCTTTAAAATACAAATTTCCTCACTTACAAATTCTCTCAAAAGAAAATAAAAGTGCAAGGAAAGTAAATATGTATACAATGGCCGATCCCGAAAAACACATTTTTACTGATTTAAACATTCACGCAGTTCTAAATATGCTACAGGCATAAAAATAAACAACCACGCATATATCTCAAGCATAACATATGGTAAAGGAAACTAGAAAATATAATTATCTCGTAGACCACGTGGAAACGTCATACACCGTTAGGTTAGTTGACTAACGGCAGAGCGGTCTCAGGATCTTTAAGGTAGTTATATTTTGAAAAAATAGAATCCTAGTAAACCATAGATAATAATTTGCAAGAGCGATGTTTAAATAAATTTTTCAACATGGACTATATAAACTAATTGTGTTTTTACAAAGTTTTCTCTGAGTTTAAATATGCCAATTTTATATCCCGTTATAAAAAATATAAATATTTCTCATATTTCAAATGCCGAATTTATAAATTATTTTGTGGCTTCGGGCCAAAAAATAGTTTTAATTATATGGGCTTGTGGCCCATTCCGCAGTTACGCATAATCATTTGCCTCTAAATTTTGGCTTCGGGCCAAATTAGAGTTTTAGCTGTTAAAAAAAATAAATTTGTAATTGTATGGGCATGAAGCCCAACTCACTGAAATTATAACCCAATGGCCCATAGGGTTTATTTTGTGAAAACCCCTAATCTCACTAAAAACAAGAGGTTTCATTGATGTATGTGTTCCCATTGGAAGGTGAGGCACTTTTGACCTGTGGTTATTGGGCTTCTTGAGTCCCTACACCCAATATGATGTCACTTTTGTGAAGCTATGAGGCCACGTATGGCAGTCACTAAGAAAATGTGTTAATCATGCGGGAAAGGTGTAGCAAACATTGGGAAAATTCCAGGGAAACAGTTTGGTTAACTAGAAATCCATAGAGAGCTAAGGGATGAAAGTTTGCTTTGAACTGTTATGCAATGCACACATATTTTGTTGAACACCTAGTGCACTTCTTCGTATTAATCTTTCTTTAATCAATATCTAACAATTTACATATTTTCTGTAATGTTATACATGATCTCCAAATGTTGTAAAGTGACATGACTATATGGACTATATCAGGTTCTACAGTTAATCTCTCTTCGCATACAAGAATTTATTTTAATCGGATATAGTCCAGTCACAAGAAAAATTTATTCCAGAGTTGGAACTTCATTTCGATATAGTCCGATCATCATTTCGATATAAATGTGATTGATAACAAATTTTTCTTTCTATTATTTTAATTTTTACTTGTAAGCAAACATGGTAAAAATTTTTATGTATAGTCCGTTGTAATCTACGGGAATAAGAAGTATACCTCTAGATCGATGATCTAGGGACGACCGTAGAAAAGATCCGTAGAAATAAAGATCCGAGCTTCCGAACGCTTCCGGAATGCCGCAACGCTCCAACGAATCGCCGCAGCAACCAAAGATTCCTTGCGCGTAGGGGATCAATTTGGTGGGGATTTTAGGCTTGGATTCTTGCTCAAGGAAGAACACGTGCTGATAACGTGTTAGAGAGTAATAGGACTTAAGAGAGAAAGAGACAAGATTTCTTAGCAAAAGAATAAGTCACATAGCTAAGAGCCATGGTGCTCTATTTATATATCTCATAGTGGGGAGGCCAAAAGCCTCTAGGAGACCAAGGGTCCCCATTACTCTAAGTAATGGGGGCCTAATGAATGGGTAATGAAGGAGGGGAGGCCAAAGGCCTCCCTCATTCATAACAATGAGTCATATTATTTGGAAATTTTAGTATGTTTGCTGTCAAACATAGACCTATGGATAATGTTTTCACTAGTTTCTGGGGTTTAATTTTCCTAAACATATTTTCCCCAAACTTCTCAATTTTGCGGGTTGAGATTAATATACGCCAGTTCTTCACATGCTACATGGAAGGCCGAGTGCACAAAAATGGTTGGCCTGAAATGCTGAAGCTGAAGGATTGGCCTTCATCCAGTTTATTTGAAGAGCATTTACCAAGGCACGCTGCAGAATTTGTTGCTACACTCCCATTTCATTAAAATACTGATCCAAAATCTGGTCTATTGAATCTTGCTACAAAAATCCCTGATTATCGCCCAAAACCAGATTTCGGACCCAAAACATACATTGCTTATGGATTTCAAGAAGAACTTGGCAGGGGTGATTGAGTGACAAAACTCCACTGTGACATATCTGATGCGGTATGATTTTGCTGCTTTAGTTTTATGGCTAATGCCTGAGCTTGACACATTATATATTTTAAAAAATTGCTTTTTTGGACATGTCTTAAGAGACGGTTCGGTTACCATCTTTATTTCAAAACAGTAAATCAATTTGTCTTTTTCAAGGTCTATCTGAACTGTAATCATGTTCAATATAATAAAATCTGCACAACATACAATTGACAGGTATTCAAATTGCTTCATTTTGAATTTTTTGCAAGCATAGGATAACTGCTTATAGAAACATGAATACCTGCATGGATGGCATCCATAATTGTTGGTATTCATGTTTTTTTGGTCCTGCTGATTACAGAATGACTGCATGGTTTTAATGGTGGCCTTAGGGATGTATGCTTATAGATCACATGGGATCAAAGCTGTCCATGTGAGAAACACGATACCAATCTTCAATCTCTTCGCACGCCTCCAGCCTCAAGCTGTTTTTGATTCTTGATGTTAATGTAGACGGCTTATTCTTGGAACACGATGCTAAAGTGGAGATCCTAGAGAATCTGGCCATTTTTTTGAATTAATTTGGAGCAAATATGCAATCTGGCCATTTTTTTTGCTGATGACAACAATACCCAAAAATGAACCCAACGAATAATACATGAAGAATCTCTTATAATACATGAAGTGGTTACTTTTAATTTAATTTTTAAATCTGTCATATGCATATGAGCTGGATTATGATCATTTTACCATATGCATTTTTTGATCATTTTTAATTCTGTCATATGCATTTTTGTTCATTTGATAGGCCCATTCCTTTCAGCTTCTTATCCCCTTTGATTGCCCCGTGTCAAACTGTTGACATGTTGAGAAAAATGTGTTGATGTTGACTACTGTATGCTTTGCATTTTATCTCTACAAGATCTCTTCCCTTTCAATGTTAATGTAGACAGCTTATTCTTGATGCCATGGATTGGTACTGGACAGTTTCACTTCTGATGCTTCGACTGCTTTCATAGGCTAAAATTCTACCAGTTTCAATGCTATTTTGTGCACACATGCCTGTTTCAATCTTATGATGGTATTCTTATGCCTGCAAGAATTTTTGCAAACAAGGCTTGATCAGTGTCAGAAGGTGAAGTCTTTTAATCACTACATTTTTACTGCTTCTGATGTTGCACACAATATGGTATGCATTTAAAAACAGTATGGTATTTTTACTAATGTGCATTTTTTAAAAGCCCTATATAATAGATTTTCTGATTTTAATAATGTGTATTGTTTTAGTTTTCCTAAATTCCCATAATCTTTTTGGTGCAATGTATGTGTTCAAGAGTTATTTTAGTCAATGGCTGGTATATCTTTTGCCACAAAACTGCATTTTGGCTTGGTGCTGGTGTTATTTTGGTTGTCTGCTTAATAGATCTGGTAGATTTTTTATTTGATTGTGGGCTCATTTATTTGGTTTACATCTTCTTCATACCTAACATCTCTTCCAAGAGAGGGGATCAAGTTTTACATGTGATTTCTAAAATATAAGGTATGCTTCAATATCATATACATGATATTTTTTACAATTTTTTATTGTAGCTACTTTGGACAAGATGTAAATTTTTTAGTGGATTACGTTTTACATGCCCAACTCCTTGCTGTTCTAATCTTTACAGTAGTTTTTGATTGCTGTATTTTATTTTGAAATGGAGCTATTTTGGACATGATTTAAATTTGCTTGCTTGATGTCAGAATTTTTTTCCTCTTTTGCTATTCTAAAATTATGTTAACTTTCTACACATTATGTTCTAATCAAATTTGAATCAGATCTTCTTATTCTAATCAATTTTGCTTGCTTTTTAAATGCAGCCGAATGAATTTTATTCTGTTGCATATCACTTTTTCCATCCAAAACTCTCTTTTGCTTCACACAAACCAGACTTTGTGTGCATATTACTCCTTTTTAGGGGATGTTGGCTCTGTTTCAAATTACTCATTGAAACAGATGTCCATATTACTATTTGACACAGATACTAAGTAATAGAATTTTTAGGGGAAAGCAAAAAAAGGTTTTATTTTTGAATTGCAACCATACATCGGACATAAAACAGTACCTGGCAATAATAGTATGAATTCAGTAAAAAGAATATAGACTTGCCTTTTGCGGTCACCATTTTCTTTAGAATCTTGGCATTCATATGTATCAACCTTCATAACTTGGTTCCCCTCTTCTGAGGTTTCAACGGTTCCAATATCCATTGAAGATTGGGAGTTCTGTGTAACAACTGTGGTATTATATACTTTATTCTGAATGATGCATGCCTTTTGGTTTAATGATTAAATATATTACAGATATGAAAGAGAGAGCTGCAAGTTTATGTTTCCAGTGATTAAGTATCCAAATAGGAAAACCTCTTTAATCGTGTTGTCATCTTCAATAAAACAGTTTGACGGAGCTCCGGCCCAAGTCACCCACGACTCCTTCATCCGATTCCACAACTGGAAACTCTTGCCATATCAGCCCAGCTTGCCATTTGAGGCAAAATAATTTATTCTTATTGTTTATTTTGGTGAAAATTTAAGAACTTCATCGTGCTCATCAAGATTTTGATATTTTTTCCCTTTTGAATGAATTAGTTCATTTGGCCTCTTAGTGCTAATTGGTTTGGAAGTCGTCGTTCTTTAGTAAGAACATTGGGCGCTTGGTAGCATGTAATGTTCTGACATTGAAAAAATGACAGGCACTTAATATATATGGATGTTCGTATTTTTCTTAGTGTGCTGTCAAAAAACAATTAAAAATGGTCTTCTCATACTTGACTCTTTGAGAAACAAGTTTGGCTTGGCAGAATCCTCTAATCCTTGCATGTAAATCCATGATGCTTACACTTTAGAGGCTACATGTTATGCATGGGTCTGTGATAGACCTGAGTATAGTATTAGAAGTCCTTTATGACATCTTTCTTTGTGGCATTGTTGATGCTTTGTGATGCTTACACTTTTAACAAATAGAAGCAAATATTGATGATTTTGGTTTTCTAGACATACATAGCTGCTGAGATGGCCACTGGATCAAAATGGCTGCTACATTTTTCAGCTAGGTCATTGCATCTCAAGATTCTCCACTTTCTTTGTGGGCATCATAATTGCCTTCGTCTGCTGCTGGGAAGTCGGTCTGCTGTGCCATTGATCCTCGGCTTTGGATCTACATACTCTAGCAAAATGAACGCACTGTGAGTGATGAGAATGAAATATCTGTTTGACATTATTGTTGATAGCCTTTTTATTTATACTTCACCATCAAAATTACCTATCATAATTTACGCCATCTTCTATCAATTTTAGCATGGGACCATATTAGGAGAATGGATATTTAGAAGCAAGAGCAGACATGATAGCTGCAACAACGAAGGCGCTTGCAAAGGCTACCTGCTTGCATGATTGCTGGCCTGAGCAATCTAGCCATAAGAGGACATGGGTATATATCTCTACTTCAAAAAAACATACATATAAACTCATTCTCCAAGCTCATAAACTAAATATATTTTTCTTGAACAACAGTTGAGTGTTATGTATGCATGGAAGCTTTGCCGATATCCCTGGATGCGTGAGGCTTTTGATGACTGCATAAAACTTCTATCCAAAACCCTGCAAATTCCTTACCCAGATATTTCAGAGTTGAACAGATATTAAGATCCTACAAAATACTGTACTCTGATGGAAAGAACAAATGATGTATCTGAGTCACCGGCCTACTGTTCTACAAGGGAGAGAGCCATCGATCCAGCGCCATCGAGCTACACCTATTTTGTAAAGCCAGCAATTGATGCTATTTGCTGATGGTTTTTCATAATGCTGTCCAGTATGTGTTCTTTGGTCTCTTTTGCCTGGATGTGTAAGAACAATGCAGGTCATTGTGTACAGATTTCCTTGCATGTATATAAGTTCTTGCGTTTCAGAATTAGCCCAAATGGACAAAAATCTATTATACATTTGTTAGGACAAATTTCCTACTTATGTTGCTTTCTTCTTGAGAGAAGTTTTAAACACTGACATACCTCTATTATGGCAAATGTAACATCACCCTGGTAGTATTTGCTATTTGATGACGTCATGCAATGTAAACTTAGATAACATATCATTTCTGCTTTTATTGTTCTCAGTTGATATCCATTAATTTCTGTAGCTGGATGCCTATCTTTTGTTAGTTTCATTTTATTAAGGTTTTTGGTTTCCTAACATCCTCATTAGAGGACTAACAACCTTTTAATTCATTCATCAAAGGTGAGAACAGGTGGTTGTCCACCCTTTCTTTCTTTTTTCTTTCTTATGATATACTGCCATATATGAAGTGTGATTGTGAAAACATCCAAAATTTTATCTACTTCTTTGTTAAGAAATTCATCTGAATGTTTTCCAACATCTACATATCCAGTTAGTGCTTACGTCTATTATCTTAAAATTTTGAGGGGGATATAAGTTTTGAGGGAACAAATATTTTCAAGGGGATATCTTAAATGAATCGCGCCAAAGGCGCACACACCGAAGCTAGATTTTTGTTCGTTTAGATTTTGGTGGGGGAAATAATTTTTGAGGAGAACAAAGATTTTGAGGGGATATCTTAAATGAACCGTGCCCAAGGGAGAAAAAAGTCTGATGAACTAATACTCTAAATAATAAAATTAATGTAAAAAAATTCAGCGGAACAACAAACTAGCGTAAAAAAATTTAAGTTAATATCGTCACCGAAAAATACCTTGAGGTACGTTGTTCTGCGCCAAAGGCGTTTGCGCCGCACTGATTGGTTGTTCCGCGCCGAAGGCACCCGCATTGAATTGGTTGTTCCGCGACGCGTTAATTGGTTGTTTCGTGCCAAAGGCGCCCACGCCGTGCTAATTGGTTGTTCCGCGCCGAAGGCGTCCGTGCTGAATTGGTTGTTCCACGCCGAAGGCGCCCACGCCGAATTAGTTCTTCCGCGCCGAAGGCGCCAGCTACATTTTATTATGCTAATTGGTTGTTCCATGCCAAATACGCCCGCGCTGAATTTATTGTTTCGCGTCGAATGTGCTCGCGCGTTGTTCCACACCGAAGGCGCCCGCGTCGAATTTGTTGTTCTGCGTCGAAGGCGCCCGCGCCGAATTTGTTGTTCTGCACCGAAGGCTCTCGCACGTTGTTCCACGCCGAAGGCGCCCGTGCCGAAGGCGACCACGCCGTATTTGTTGTTCTGCGCCGAAGGCACCCACGCCGAAGGTGCCTGTGTCGCTAAATATTTTTACGCTAATTTATTGTTCTTTTAAATTTTGGTTGTGTAAATAATTTTTTGGGGAACAAAGATTTTGCGGGGGAAAATCTTAATTGAACCATGCCCGCGGGCACGGGTTATGACTAGTGTATATATATATATATATATATATATATATATATATATATATATATATATATATATTTCTATATATATATATGGTGCGAGAAATGGGGTTTTCGCACGGCGCGAAAACTTTGTTTTTATTTTTTTTTTGAAATTTTTTATCAAATTTTTTTGATGTTTAATCCATACAATTATATACCCCAGGATAAATAATGGGTGAACCCGTTGGGGATTAGAGCACCCATCCACCTGTTACAAATTTAACGGTCTCAAAACATGCGAATTTGTTGAAATGCCTTAATCGAAGGCCAAATGACATTATTTCTCAACGATTATTTTTGAGTGGGGCATAACAACATATAATGAGGGTGGAAAAAAGAATTTTTGAAATTTTTTTTCAAAAAAACTAAAAACATTTTCGCACCATGCGAAATGTTCTCATTTGAAGATTTACACACACACACACATATGGCAATCTTCAGGTGCGAAAAATGGGGTTTTAGCACGGTGCGAAAACTATTTTTTGAAATTTTTTTGAAATTTTTTTGATGTTTAGTACATACAATTATATACTCCAGGAAAAATAATGGGTGAACCCTTTGGGGATTAGAGCACACATCCATCCGTTACAAATTTAACGGTCTCAAAACGTGCGAATTTGTTGAAATGCCTTGATCGAAGGCCAAATGACATTATTTCTCAATGATTATTTATTGAGGAGGTGTATACCAACATATAATGAGGGTGGAAAAAAGAATTTTTGATTTTTTTTTTCAAAAAAACTAAAAATATTTTCGCACAGTGCGAAATGTTCTCAATTGAAGATTATATATACACACACACGCACACACACACACATATGTATGTGTGTGTGTGTGTGTGTGTGTGTACATACACACACACACACACACACACATATGCAAATCTTCATGTGAGAACATTTCGCACTGTGCGAAAAGATTTTTAGTTTTTTGTGAAATTTTTTTTAAATTTTTTTCCACCTTCATTATATGTTGTTATACCCCCCCCCCTCAAAAAATAATCGTTGAGAAATAATGGCCTTCGATCAAGGCATTTCATCAAATTCGCACGTTTTGAGACCGTTAAATTTGTAACTGGTGGATGTGTGCTCTAATCCCCAACGAGTTCTCCCATTATTTTTCCTGGGGTATATAATTGTATGGATTAAACATCAAAAAAATTTGTGAAAAAAATTTCAAAAAAATAAAAAAATGTTTTCACTCCGTGCGAAAACCCCTTTTTCGCAACCGAAGATCACTATATATACATATATATATATATATATAAAAGAATATATATCCCCCAATTCCTCTCGTTCCGTACGATGGCGATTTCTTGGGCGAATAGTTGGCGATTTTGGTCGCCGGTGACCTCCGGCTACTGCCCTTGGTTGGTTCTGGGCAGTGCTCCTTCTTGTCCTCTCCTTCTCTTATCCTCCTATTCTGATTGGTGCTTGGTGGATGACATCGGTGGCATCTTCAAGTTCTGGTCATGTCCATCTTGAATCAACTCATGGCGATGATGAAATCGGAGTGCGGGTACCGACAGATGGCGCGGCTACGACGGCTATCAGCGGTGGTGCAGTTGGTACTGACGGCTGGTGACAGTTCATGATCGGAGGCACTCAGGCGAGGGTGTTCTTCGTTGCCCTCTTCTAATCCTGGCAATTGGAACCCTAATCAGTCTCAGGTTGGCCGACGGCATGCTCAATTTCGTGGGGGTGGCTCCAATTCCCCCCGACGGTGATGGCAGACCGACTTCCCCAAAGTCCATCACTCCATCCTCAAATGCACCTAAGGTGCTCGACGGTTTGCCCCAATCAGTGGCTAGGCCCTCTCCCCTCTATTCATATTCCTCCACTACTACTTCCTTTAGTGATATTTGTGCTTCGCGTCGACCTGTAGTCCCCAAAAGCGAACTACTCTTCACCCCTCCTCTTCTTTAGATGATGGTCAGTTTGTTGAATTGCCCCGTTCAGATGTTGTCTCTGCTTCAGGACGGTGGGCTAATTTCCTTCTTGGTTACGTGGTGGGGGGTGACCTTCTACGGCCACCTCCGAGCTTGGGGGGTCGTGCCTGGATAACTAGGGGGAAGTTCGTCTCCACACGCATGAGAACGGATTCTTCTTCTTTCAGTTTGATACTGAGGCGGACTGTGTCGACGTTCTTCACACTGACCCTTGGATGTATGAAGGGTAGCTGGTGGTCCTTTGACGTTGGGCTCCTGACATTGGCCTCCACCGTGACCTCCTCTCTGTCATACCGATGTGGATAAGATTTCCTCAACTGCCGTTGCAATTTTGGTCGACGACCATTCTTGGGAAACTGGCGACTGTTATTGGTCGGCCTCTCTTTACTGACAAGGCAACAGTGAATGCCTCCTGGCTCTCTTTCGCTCGGTGCTTCGTTGAGGTTGATGCTTCGTCTGAGTTCCCTACCTCTGTGCTGGTTCGTTTTGTGGGAGGAGAATTCATCTTTGTTCCTGTGGAGTATGAACGCCGGCCTCCTCTCTGTTCTCACTGCCGCTGCTTCGGGCATGACCTCTTGCAATTCGCCTCCCCTACTCGCCTGACGTCTACTACTACGTTGCCGCCTGCTGTAGCAACGCAGCAGCCATTACTGGCGCCACACTCCTCTGAGCCTACATCTAATGTTCTGCCCAAGTTGGCTATACTACCGGCAGAGGGGGTAATCTCCTCCTCTGCAACGAGGGACAAGGTCATGTGAGTGCATCCTCTATTCCCCTCCCCTCTCCCTCCCCCCTCCCCCTCCCCCTCCCCCTTTACCCCCCTCGTGATCCCAAGTGCTGTTTTAAATGGACCCTCACTGTCCATCCCCCCGCCATCTGTGTTTGGAATTGGGGGGCTTGCGGTTGCTGCTACTGTGTCTAATTTTGGAGGGACCCCCCTTATGCTATCGGATTATTGGGCTCCTCCCCTATTCTTGAACTGGTTACCCCCCATTCTGTGGTTGATTGCTTTGTTGATTCCCCTGATGTGGAGTTGGTAGCTGGAGTGGGTTCTGATGATGTTAGTCTTGGCGCTGTGGTGGATTGCATCTCATTGGGTTCTAATGCTAAGGGAGAAGTGGAAGTTATTGCACAATTGGAGGAGGTTGTTGTGTGTGTTGATACCCATATGGGGCTTGGATCTGTGTCATCTGCGGTGGCTGGTGCTTTGGATGCTATGGGGTTAATGCTCTGATTAATAGCAGCTCTTTTGTGAATGTAGGGACTGACACGGGCCCGGCATCGCCATCGGCTGTAACGACCCGCTCTCAGGGGCCATTAATTATTCGATTTACTTTCAGGTCTGCAGTTTACCAGTGAAACCTATATAGCCACAATGCAGAGACGTACAATAATACTCAAACCAACGTACATTATTACATTCCATAAATACAACAACAAACAGCTCTCACACACCAAATACATGAAAGGAAATACAGAAAGAAAAATGCGGAAAGGAAATACATAATATAGTACACACACCAACTCAAACAATTAGAAGTCTACAATCTCCAGGTCAAACTCTGGCTCCTCAAAGCTCAGGGGCCGCTTATGTGATCTGTTCGTCGGCTGCCAGTGCCATAAATGGAACCGTAGGTAGGTCACAACAATACTAAATATAGAAAAGAAGCAATGCACAAGTATGACAAAAAAGTAACTACGTACAAGCAAACTAGATTTAAAAGTAAAGTACCGAGCAACAACTGTGCATAACTAAGTAGTAAGGGTAAACAGAACTGAAAAGGAGAGAACAAACTGTACTGTTATAGTGCAAGTGTATAGCATGCTAAGCAAGTGAAGTATGCTATCGATGTAGCTATAAGTGCGAAAGTAAAGTACTGATGACTGCATAGGTGTGGTAAGTAAAGTGTATGTAATGCATAAAGTAAAAGGTGGTCGTGTGAAGCACCGGAAACCTACACCTAGATTCCACCTGGTGGTGTCACGATCGCCAGGCGTGGTATGGCCCCTAGGTTTCAATTTCGGGCTCAATTCGCAAGCGGACAGTGTCAAGTTGTAGTATATATGATATCGAATCCCACAGGGACGGTGATAGTGTGTATGGGTTCTCAGTTTACTTCTAAATCTCGAAGTGAGATAACTATAGGGTTGGAGAAATTGGTTGGGGGTGTTGTTGTTGTTTTACTAATAAAAAGGTCTAGGGCATTAGGGATCACCGCTAAGATCGTCGGGGGTCCATGTTGAAATAGAGTCCTTACGTAGTATTAGGGTTAGGGGATTAATCTCCCAATTCGTACAACTCTTGTGGGTTAAATTGTGAGGTATTTCGGTAGCTCTCGTTGACGCAATGGCGGTAGCCGTCAACATAGCGGTATAGTTCGTCGATGGATCCCCTCAAGGCACGAGCCGGGCATGGTCACGAGCCTTGGTTAGATCCACCGATTTTCCTATTCGAATCCCAGAGATACCCCTTAAGCACATCAATTCCACAGACCGTGGGCATGATCTCAGTACGGGTTATCTAGGGATTCGGTAGGATCGACCAAAATACTTCCCTAAATCCCTAATTCAATGTAGAGATTCAGATCTACATCTCTCCCCTAGGATCTTAGGGCTAACCCATCAACCCTAGAAAGATCTACTCACTCATGGCAATATTCGCGAATAAAAACACAACTTTTAGAGACGAAAACATCATGACAAATCGATGGAATAGAAATAGAAGACTTACAACGAGAGATAGATAAGAATTGCAATTTATAGATCCAAAGAAAATTCCCGATTCCCAAGTGCAAGAACGATAGAGAACCAAATTAACAATCCCCAAAAGTTTCGATCCAAAAATGTATTCAGAAATTAATCTCAAGACTAACAAGAATCCCTCAGCTCCGCTCTCCAAAAAGTATTCAAAAATCTAAAATGAATCGCCTCCTCAATCGAATCCCAGCTCCCCGACTTCACTGCCCAAATCGCACCCAAGCCGCATCACAAAACATTTCCAAAAATGGTCCTGGCATTGTCGACCGAGTAGGCTGCTCGGTCGAGCAATGCGTTGCTCAGTCCATTGCTCGGACGGAGCAGCTGAATTGCTTGACTGAGCTTGACAGGGAATCGAAATTCTCCAAAATCCTCGCTCTGACTGCACGTATCGAGTCAGCTCTGCTCGGTCCGAGCAGAGCGCTGACTCGACCACTGAAGAATTGCTCGGGCCGTGCACTGGATTGCTTCAACTTTGGGGTGAAAGGTTGCTCGACTGAGCAGATGAACTGCTCGGTCCGAGCCATCCCCGTATCTGCCTCCTTTTCTCGTTTGTGTCTACTCGGTCCGAGCATCTGTACCTCTCGACCGAGCAGCCTGTGAAATCTTCTCCTGAGGCTGCTGAGCTGCTCTCTCCTCATGCTCTCTCTCTCCTCCACTCCTCCCGAGGATCCCAAAACATGGCAAACTCCTGTGGGGATTTACCAATGAGCTCACAGGCGTGTCAGATGTGTCCATACCCAAGTAGGGTCCCAAATCGCTACAAAATCGCTGAAAAGTCATAAAACATACGAAACTCGAATATAACGTCAGAAACGCGATATCGTAGTAAAATATGGGATTTGGATGCGAAAATGGCATGGAATGCAATGAAATGATGATATGAAAATGGTAGAAAATATGGACACATCAAAATCCCCCAAGCTTACCTCTTACTCGTCCTCGAGGAAGACGAATACTAGGTACACCGAGGGAAAACAAAAAGAAATAAGAAATAAAAATAGAAAGAAAGGAGAAATGAAGTGGATGGAGGATGCTAAGGATGATCGGTCAGATCTCAGGCCTAGGTAATATATCATAATGCTCTGAATAGTAAACATACATGCTACTGGCAATTTCTAGTTTTACAGATCATATGTCTAGCATGCAATACAGGCAAAATATATGGATCTACTGAAAGAACGCCATCTACTCATATAAATCTCATACAATCCATAGAGTCTAGTATAGAAAAGTTAGCAATGCCCTTTTTAATCACAGATACACAAGGAGCATATAGAAATCACACAACATGCAATAAAGAATAGAAAAATTCATGCCATTCAGTTATTCATTTCTATTCATGAAAAATCTCCAAAAACTAAAGCATTTCGTAAAGTATAAGTATTATTAAATCTCCCCGTTATGCACCGTCTCCACTCTAATGTAACACTCACTCATGTGATCAGTTGGTTTACCCCCAAGCTTAGCTTGAGGCGTCGCATCTAGGAATAGGATATGAAATTTTTCTTCGTCTTCCCAGTATAAATGATAGCTTCTAATGAAAGGATACAAAACAATCTTTATTCATTTTCTTTCTTTCTTTTTTCTTTTTCACATATGAATATATACATTTTTCTCTCTTTCTTTTTTTTCCTTTTTCAATTAGAAGCTATACTTTTCCCTTTTGGGTTTGGGAAGTGAGATGCGGTAAAGATAGCTGTGGGGGTGTAACCAACTGATATGTAGAGAAATAAATAGATATGTGGAGTAGGAAAATAATATATCTCTCGCTTCGCTCATAAGAGGTGCACAATGGTTTGATAAAATAATACCCTAACTAAACTCATAAATAGCATGTATATTTTCATTCCTCTAGACGAATGCTGAAAAGGTAGGCAGTAATAGGCACAATAAAAGCAGGCATGCAAACAGAAGTGAATAAGATAAAAACAGATGTGCCTAGTGTTCTAGTGATGCGTGAACCTAAGTGCATTACCCAAAATAGTGCATACTAGATACTGATTCATGCATTTAATTTTCATTTCATTTCAAGCGTTAAATCAGATAGATCAGCAATAGAAATGCACGCATATAGATAGTAAAACTGAAATTATCCTAATAGCATGTCAACAGATAGCAAGCATCGTGAATAACTACTAAGCATACGAGAGATATCATCATGCGGACCATCTTTAGCATAAAAAGAGAAAAAAAGGCGGAGAAAATGAGAAAATGAAGAAAAAGGGATGCATGCATGGTAAAAAGCAGAAGATATGATGCAGACTGAGAAAAAAAATAAAAAGGCGTGAAAAAGGGGTGAAAAAGTAAAATAAAAACTGAAATAATGAAGAAAAATGTAAAAAGAAAAATGAAAATAAAGCAGTAGCGCTCATCCCCAAGCTAAACCTAGCAGTGTCCTCACTGTTAAGAAAACGCTGGTAAGTGGGAGATGATGCTAATAGGGGTGGGGTGGGTGGGGAGATATAAAAATAAAAACTGTACAAAAAGAAAGAAAAAAGATGATGCAATGCTGAATGAAATATGATGCATGTGTGGGTCCTCCCCCAAGCTATATACGCGCAGGGCCCCAAACAGACAGCTGGGCTCAATAACAAGTGAGGGAGGCAAAAACTGGTAAGAACGACATCAATTAGAGGCACCACCCTCTGAGGGTGGTGATGGGTCCCTCTGCTGTGGACCCGGCAGTGTGGGTGGAGCAGTGGTGGTAGTGTGAGGCTCAGATGAATATAGAACAAGGGCAGACATGGGATCAACTGTGACATCCAACTTAGAAGAGGAAGAAACACGCTCTGCAGAAGCCTGGGGAAGTGAAGCACTGAGTAGTGCAAGGGAAGTCACAGTGGTTGGCCTGGGTGGTGGGGCATGTGCGAGGATCACTGGAGGTGGTCCACGTGTCCTGAGGAGGTCAATGATGGAGGCCAAGTTCGCCTCGACTCTCGAGTGATGTGTCACTGTCGAGCGTGCAAAGTGTCGAAATCTCTCCGTAGGAGAGAAGTCGACTCCTCTAACACTGTCAGGCGACCGTTTATAGTACGGGAGTCGGGTGGAGGGCGGGGGATGTGACGGTGAGTCACCACTCTCGTGAATCGGTCCCGTGCATCTGATGCACGGTGCTTAGCGTGGAAGGTAGGAGAGGGTGAGCTCGAAGGGATCTCAGCGGTGGCAGGAGAAATAGCCTCGTCGACACAGAAGAGTAGACAGCGTCGACACGCTCTCAGTAAAAATGGCTGCTGATAGTGAAGAGGTGGTGCCGGATAGGGGAGTGCGGTGACCTAAAGAGATATGAAGTGAAGCTACGAGGTCACTGAGAGGTGGAAGAGTAGGGGCAGGGTCGTGCTCTGGAAACTCAAGATCTGTGAGGTCAGGAGCAGACAGGATATCGGTGCCCTCCGGCATGGGAACGATGGAGACAGAGGTCTGAGTCTCAGGGCAAGAGGTGGAGACAGTCCCTGAAGACTTGAAAGCGGTAGAAGCGGTGGATACAGAGGTGGAAGTCGAAATGGCTCCTGAGTGTGGTGGGTGTGAGGATGGTACAGGAAGGCCGGCTACCAGGGCTGCAATGTCGTGCAACTCGTAAACAGCGGAGCATGGGACCGTATCATCGGCTACTGCCTCGACGGGTGCTCCTGGCGGCTCGAGTACTTGGCATGCTGGAAGTGGGTCGACCCTAGGATCATCCAGTCAAGCTGGACAGCTGGGATGTGTGTGAGGTGAGGGGCAGGGAGCACCAAGTGAGGCGTGTGGTGGGTACCTACGAGATATAGCCAGTGACGATCCCCATAAGGTTGGATAATATGGATATGCTCGAGCACGCTAACGGTCAAATGTGTCGGGCCAACAGGGGTGTGTAGGTCATCTGGGATGTGAATATCAAGCATCTTGGCAAAAATGGTAAAGAAACCACCGCATCAGATGTCCGTGGCAAAGTAGATGGTGGTAGTCTGGAATAGGCGATGACACAGCCAGTGGGCTGTGTCAGAGAGCATGAAGGGGCGAAGTGAGCCATCTGGGTGGAATCTCAGAGGTCGGGTCATACCCATAAGATGGGTAAGCTCTGGTATGGACATGGTCCCAACCTTTGGGTGACAGAAGATGGTGGTGGCTAAGTGCCTCTGAGCGTAATGGAGGCATGGGTGCACGATGCACGGTGCCTTCGCCCGGCTAGGGTGATACTGATCAAGGCCAGAAATACGCTCCTAAAAGGCTCTAGCATCAAATGTGTCCACATCATAGTGTGGAGAAAAGGCTGCTCTGGGCTCGGGGATGGCAGGGAAGTGAAAGTACTCGTGGATCATGGCATGTGTAATAGTGTAGTCGTGATCCATGAGCCGAAAAGTGATGCCATCACCCGTCGGGGTGCGAGCAAGTGAGCTAAGAGCCTCGGGTGCAATATGGGTGTAGGTGGGAGCGTGAACACCGAGGAAGCGGTCGAAACCAATCGCTCGGTAGAGGTAATGGATGCCATGAAGGAGTCCAAGGGATCTGAGGGTAGGAACGTCTATGAATAAAGTAGGTACGAGACGACGCTGAGAGAGCCTCACAAAGCGCTCGAGGTGTGCACCGTCTCGAAAAGTGAGGCCAAAGGTCTGTAGACGTGCATGCAAGGCATCCCTGGTGGGGGCGGGTGGTGGGCTCCGAAAGGTGCTCTCTCTCAAGTGCAAGAGTCCGTACAAGTAGTAAAATCTGGGAGTCCAGATGTCGAATCCACGGGAAGAAATCTGTTGCAACCACAATTCAAATCAAATAGAAATCTATCCGAAAGAAACTAAACACTTCAACAATGGTGACGGTGACGGTGATGTGAACACGTGAACAAAATAAACATAGAAAATCGTGTAAGAAAATATCTATAAAGAGTATGCACATGGTATGGGTTCGTTAGGATCAACGATTCGTATTAATTTGGTTGATGAATATATCACAATGAATTCTCTTTTTGAGAGCAATTCACCGGGAAAAATATCCAATATAACTCAATGAATTCTCCTTTTGGGAGCAATTCATCGGAAGATGCCCTTTTGGGGGTTCAAACAAAATATTCAATAAGATCGTCGCTAAAGCTATAATACGATATGAAACTCTCTTTTGGAGAGATCAAAAATACGGTATGAAACTCCCTTTTGGGGAGATCAAATCTCACCCTTTTGGGGCGATCATCAACTAAATTAATTCTTTTGGAATCTAAAAAAGTCGATTTACGAACAACGATTACAATTTTAGCGACGTTTAACGATTTAGCACAAGGAATTTCAACCAAATAAACACGAATTATATCCCCTAACTACTCCATACCAAGCACAATTAAGTTTCAGCTACTCATAATTTCAGAATAAACAAGATCCATAGCCAAATACATTGAATTCATAGCAAAATACGATGAAAAACACTAAAATACGAGGTAGAAGTTGAAGAAAATATCACCAATTCTCCTTGAAAAGACTTCAAACTCTCTGAAAATAATAAAACAAGCCTCTAGAATTTTACAGAATTTTTCAGGGAGAGAATACGGCTCCTAGAGCCTCCAATACGCTCAAAATACGCCCCAATCTGCTTGAATACGCCCAAAAAACCCTAGAATACCTTATATAGAGGCATTGCGGGTTTGGGTTGTATTATCGGGTTCAAAACCCGCTTAAAATCGAACCCAAAACCCGCTCGAAATTGTGGCCGTCGGATGCGTGCGGGATTAAATAATATGATGCCACGTGTCCTTTACGATTCGCGCCCGCCCGCTTCGTTATCAAATCCGATTGCAACTCGGATGCAATCCTAGCCGTCTGTTCAAATTCCGACGGACATGATGTCACCACGTAGCTCCACAATTTGAATCTCGCTTTTGATTTTGGATCGATCCCGTGTTCAATCGTGGCCGTCCGTTTCGAGGCGGGATTCGACGTCGCGCTGCCGCGTGTCCCAAATCGCGATCGCTGCGTGCGTTTGAGCGGGCAAAATTAGATCCGTTCGATCGCCATCGAATGGTGATGCACTTGCCACGTCGCCCAGCTCAATTGCACTTATTTGAAACGCCCGCGGCCGTTGGATTTTGATCCAACGGTCGCAATTATCGCCGCTGCTACGCTGAGTTCGGTCGCTGCCAGCCGTTGGATTTAGATCCAACGGTTGCCGAATTTCCTTTCGACGATAATCGCACACCGTTCGATTGGGCGGGGGACGACGAGATCTCGCCACGTGTCATCCTCCCATTGGCTGCTGACCGTATTTAGAGTATTTTGAGTGTATTTCTTCATTTAAATGGTCTCCTGCATTCAATAAATCATAGAAATTAGCACAGATCTCAGAAAAATACAAATAAATAGTCGTTGGAATCGTGAGATCGAGACGGTGCTAGGAAAAATATAAAAAGTGCAGAATTACGTCGTTAAATGCTGTTTTGTGCTCAAATAGTGTGTTTTCTCTAATAAATAAATGTGTAGAAAATACGTATGAATTAGAGAACAATGTAGCATCACATGAGCACAAAATAGGGCTAATGGGGGGGGGGTTAAATATGTAATATTGAACCCGAATCACACCCCCCAACTAGCGATTTGCTAGTCTCTAGCAAAAAGAGCGATAAATACGGATGATTAATAAAACAATAAGTTCTTTCAAATTGCTCATGGCATGGCTCAATAATACGCATTCCCACATGATCTTGACCATCAATATGCACACCCATGAACAAAATCAATCACATGATATTTTCTCTAATTTAGTATGAATAAATAACATGCAAGCATCGTTTTGCGCAAACGAAAGTATAACACGTCGTTATATACTAGTTTTCTTGTTTCCAAGGAATTGGCCTATCAAATTAATCATTCAAGACATGGGTATTGAAGTTGCTTAGTATATTCACCATTTCTTTTCTTTTATTCGTTCTGCGTAACGCGCATTAAGCAACATTCGCAGAAAAATGTATAACTTGGATCGCTCCATCAAATGAGTGAGTTTCCTGTCAATGGCTCCCAAATCAGACGATAATAGGGCATTAGGCCAAAAAGGACCCCTCGGACTGTACTACTCGAGCCAACCAAGTTATTTATTAGTGACATACTTATTCATTCATTTTTCATCATTCATTTTTCATTCTTTTCATTCTTTTTTTTTCTTGTAAGCAACTCAAAACCCATTCTTTCGAACATACACATTAATAACCATGGCCACATTCCTCTTCAACTTGAAGACTATTCTTAAAAAATCGTGTATACTTAAGCTTTTTCCATCACATTAGCATGCATGAAATAAATTCAAACTATTTCAAGATATTAATCATGGAAATTGAAAATTTTCTTGAATAGTATATTAATGGTAATTCCTTGAAGGAAAAATAATCAACTCAGGCCATAAACAATTTTTAGAACTCAATTAATGCGTAATCACCCGTATTTGAGGCATATGAAGGAGTTTTAAAAATGATGAGATTTGGTGATTTATTCTTCTCAAAAAAATCCTAAGGTCTCATACACACCCCCCAACTAAAGATGGACATTGTCCTCAATGTCGGAAGAGGTACGAGTTTATTCAAGCAAGCAACCTAGAAAGCATGTAAAAATCTACACTACTGGAAAGAACACACCGTGATCAAATGGCGGATCCCGAATCTTTAATTGTGGAGGAAGTTGTTCAATTTGCTCCTTGCGCTCCTCGGCGAGTAATCTTCCTCCAACGACTAAACTGGATCCCAGCAACGTAACTCCCAGCATCTCTATAAGATGTCCACCTGTATCCTGCAAGAGATGAGTCACGTCAATCCATTTTAGTTTAAAATTCTTCGAAATAAAATTATTCCAAATGTAGTCATCAAAATAAGTGAAAGAAATTAAAATAAGTTGACGACTACTGCCTGAAAGATATGCACTACTCTCTGTACAATGCTCGTTCAATGGGGAGAGGGATAAATGATTTTGGGACAAAACTGGAGGAGGGCATGGTTCTGAATCCATGGCGATAATCTCAAAACCCTTGTCCCTAGCTGTCTCCTCCTCTCGTTCATCCAAAATTGCTAGCTCGTCCTCTCTTTTGCACACACTTTCTGCCATGTGGATATTTATATTCGTGTCCTCGCTCGGTACACCTGCAAGAGAAGATAAACTCGTATTAGATTCTTTAAATTGAGTTTCAAAAGCATTACCTTCTTCTACGCAAGTGGCAATCAAATTAAGATCTTCAATAGATTTTTGAATCTGCCGACTCCGAGCAAGGAAATTCTCCTGGAATTGAAGGGATGTGGCCTCCTGTGTCTGAATAATCTGGTAAGCTTCCTCTTTCAAGGATTGCAAAGGTACGTCTACGCTTTGCTCTTCTTGATCGAGGCACGAAGGCTCCATTGAATCGCTCTCTGAAGTCTCTTCCATGGTTTCTTCATTTTCTTGCAGAGACTCCATGTATTCCCACGCCTCTGTTGGCGTCATGACACCCAAGAATTCCTGCAGCTGGGATTGTAGTCCATCTAGGAAGAACGCCATAAGCTCTTCATTTGTGTACCCATGCTGCGGATAGCTCGATATAATGTCTGTGAACCTCCTCCAGGCCTGAAAGAAAGTTTCACAGTCAGTTTGATTAAAATTAACTATTTTGAGCTTCTCCATTCTATGTTTGTGTGCATTAGCATATCGTGCATCATAAAGATTGTTTGTGCAATAGAAGTTCATATATTCCATTTTGAAATAAAATAAAATAAAATAATAAAAAAAAAGTTTATGTACAGTAAAGTGGAAAGATCTCACCGAAGGTTCTCTAAATGAAATAAACCGTAGTCACAAACCATTCCTCCCCGGCAACGGCGCCAAAACTTGGTGGGCTCCGAAAGGTGCTCTCTCTCAAGTGCAAGAGTCCGTACAAGTAGTAAAATCTGGGAGTCCAGATGTCGAATCCACGGGAAGAAATCTGTTGCAACCACAATTCAAATCAAATAGAAATCTATCGGAAAGAAACTAAACACTTCAACAATGGTGACGGTGACGGTGATGTGAACACGTGAACAAAATAAACATAGAAAATCGTGTAAGAAAATATCTATAAAGAGTATGCACATGGTATGGGTTCGTTAGGATCAACGATTCGTATTAATTTGGTTGATGAATATATCACAATGAATTCTCTTTTTGAGAGCAATTCACCGGGAAAAATATCCAATATAACTCAATGAATTCTCCTTTTGGGAGCAATTCATCGGAAGATGCCCTTTTGGGGGTTCAAACAAAATATTCAATAAGATCGTCGCTAAAGCTATAATACGATATGAAACTCTCTTTTGGAGAGATCAAAAATACGGTATGAAACTCCCTTTTGGGGAGATCAAATCTCACCCTTTTGGGGCGATCATCAACTAAATTAATTCTTTTGGAATCTAAAAAAGTCGATTTACGAACAACGATTACAATTTTAGCGACATTTAACGATTTAGCACAAGGAATTTCAACCAAATAAACACGAATTATATCCCCTAACTACTCCATACCAAGCACAATTAAGTTTCAGCTACTCATAATTTCAGAATAAACAAGATCCATAGCCAAATACATTGAATTCATAGCAAAATACGATGAAAAACACTAAAATACGAGGTAGAAGTTGAAGAAAATATCACCAATTCTCCTTGAAAAGACTTCAAACTCTCTGAAAATAATAAAACAAGCCTCTGGAATTTTACAGAATTTTTCAGGGGGAGAATACGGCTCCTAGAGCCTCCAATACGCTCAAAATACGCCCCAATCTGCTTGAATACGCCCAAAAAAACCCTAGAATACCTTATATAGAGGCATTGCGGGTTTGGGTTGTATTATCGAGTTCAAAACCCGCTTAAAATCAAACCCAAAACCCGCTCGAAATTGTGGCCGTCGGATGCGTGCGGGATTAAATAATATGATGCCACGTGTCCTTTACGATTCGCGCCCGCCCGCTTCGTTATCAAATCCGATTGCAACTCGGATGCAATCCTAGCCGTCCGTTCAAATTCCGATGGACATGATGTCACCACGTAGCTCCGCAATTTGAATCTCGCTTTTGATTTCGGATCGATCCCGTGTTCAATCGTGGCCGTCCGTTTCGAGGCGGGATTCGACGTCGCGCTGCCGCGTGTCCCAAATCGCGATCGCTGCGTGCGTTTGAGCGGGCAAAATTAGATCCGTTCGATCGCCATCTAATGGTGATGCACTTGCCACGTCGCCCAGCTCAATTGCACTTATTTGAAACGCCCGCGGCCGTTGGATTTTGATCCAACGGTCGCAATTATCGCCGCTGCTACGTTGAGTTCGGTCGCTGCCAGCCGTTGGATTTAGATCCAACGGTTGCCGAATTTCCTTTCGACGATAATCGCACACCGTTCGATTGGGCGGGGGACGACGAGATCTCGCCACGTGTCATCCTCCCATTGGCTGCTGACCGTATTTAGAGTATTTTGAGTGTATTTCTTCATTTAAATGGTCTCCTGCATTCAATAAATCATAGAAATTAGCACAGATCTCAGAAAAATACAAATAAATAGTCGTTGGAATCGTGAGATCGAGACGGTGCTAGGAAAAATATAAAAAGTGCAGAATTACGTCGTTAAATGCTGTTTTGTGCTCAAATAGTGTGTTTTCCCTAATAAATAAATGTGTAGAAAATACGTATAAATTAGAGAACAATGTAGCATCACATGAGCACAAAATAGGGCTAAATGGGGGGGGTTAAATATGTAATATTGAACCCGAATCAGCGGGGTGTGAAGGTGATGATGTAGAGGCGGTGATGGTTATGGAGGGAATAGGGGTAGAGGTGGCAGGGATAGTGGCGGACGTGATGGGTGTGGAAGTGGTTGGGATAAGAGCTGTGGTGCAGGGGGCTCAGCGGCGGTGGTGAGACGGGTACGACGCTGGGATCTAGAGGAGGAGGCGCCTGGAGTGGAACTCTTCCCACGAATGGGGGGGGGGGGTGTGGCTGCTCCTTTCGTGCAAACCTGATCTATCCAAAATGTAACCCAAGAGCACAACCTAGTATGGCGCAAATGCATGGAGATAAATCACCGGCAACGACGCCAAAAACTTGCTCGGCCCCGGATATACACCTGGAGAACGATTGTAGTTTTACCGCAAGTGCATGGTCAAGTGGCGAGCGGGTATCGAACACGAGGAGGTGGTGTTGGCTCTAATCTATCCTTGGTTGGTTTGACTACGAATGTTTTATTGGTGGAGATGGTTATGGAATGATATAATGGAAATGGTGGTGGATGTCGGTGTCGGTGATAAAGAAGTCGGATAAAGTATAGATTCAAATTTAATACAATAAAAGAGTCTAGAGCTAGGGAATCCCCACTACGGATCATCATACATCATTGTAAATAGTGAATCTCAATATTACTAGGCTTGTGTTGAGGTGAACTAGTCGTAACTGAATAGAGAACCAAGCTCACGCTCTCGCGCTATTGCCGGTCTATAGCAACCCTAGGATAGGGCCCAATCTCTTGCAAACCCTAGCCTAAGCCGCTAGCATTAGGATCGACATCATCGTTCAATCGCCCCTCGAGCCCACTCTCGTGCAAACTCGAGTTACGATCTAGGTCGTGATAGTTCATATTCGCCCAATCTCTTGCAAACGAATATGGGTATAGATTTATAATAAAAATCCTAGCTTTGGTCCAATCTCTTGCAAACCAAGTCTAGAGAATCTCGATTATAAACCTAAATCGAATATCTAGGCCTTCCCATCGATCGGAATCCAATCTCTTGCAAACCCCAAATCGATGGAAATCCCTAGCTATCCGTAATAAATCGATCACAACTTAACATGTCACGCCCCACTTCCCAAAGCTATGGAGGCGAGACGTGAAAAGGTCCGCACGGGAGTGGAGCTGTGAAGCCCCAAACCCGATAAGCGTCAATAAAACATAAGCAGGTCCCTGTAACCACAAACAGAACAACAATAATAACACAAGGAGAGACAGAAATAAAATCTCAAATCTCAGAATTTGTCCAACATTAAAAAATTAAGTTCAACATCCAGAAAAGCCACCAGGATAAAGGAAAGAGTCTAAAGGCCCAGAATAAGGCCAAACAAAGACAAACATAAACAGAGTATTGGTGCCACGCACCGACAACAAAAACAGTCTAACACGAAGAACACAAGCAGCCCCTACGACTAAGCGCCCGTGTCCTCGTACTCCTCAATGAATGCAGGTTCTGACTCAGCGTCAGCAAACACCACGTCCTCCGCAGCACTCTCAGGCTCAGGATCTAACATGTGTCACCCAAAAGAGTAAAGGGACACATGTCAGCAAGTCTAAAAGACTTGGGCAAGGAAACTGAAGGAAAGTACACTAACAACCTAGCAGTTATAGTATGATGCATGACATGTCAAGTATAGTATGGAAGTGACAAGTAAAGGGAAGTACAAGTAGCAAGTAGTAAGTAGCAAGTATGTCATGGATAACAAGTTTTACAAGTAAAACACGAACAAGTAAAAGTCAAGTGGTTCACGTCAAGTGATCACGTCAAGTAAACACGTCAAGTAAACACATCAAGTAAACAAGTTGTGCACAGAGATTTCGTCTACTGGCTAGAGTGGCTGATCGGGCCAACTCGTAAGCTTAGGTGACCGCTTATCCCTACCCCTCCACGTGTATCGAGCCAGGGCATTACCCCGAACACGGAATGCTCGCTTCGTGATCACGAGCCAGGAAGTGTATTTAACACGTATGGCGTAGGGTTATGCCTGCAACGTAGGTGCCTAGCCGGAAACAAGTAGATCGGGCATTGGCTATCAACCAACTCACGTGGCCCGCTTCTGGAACACGAGCCAGGAAACACAAGTATTGTAGCGTGTGCTACGAATGCGACATTCAACATGGATAGCATGGATGACAATTAATTTGCGTACCGTTAATTAAAATTAAACATGACATGGTAGTACTTATGCAACATGGTAAATGACGGGTCTAACTTCGTTGTCAAGCTAGATCCTGAAATTGCGCCTAGGCGAGTATCATTTCGTCGCGTAGTCTCTTTTACGCCTACAACAAGCAAATGGCCTAAGACATGGCCCAAAACCCTAAGTGGCAAGTTTCACTTGCCTAGCACCGAGGATGACGATCACGAAGGTTCGTCTCACAGACGCTAATCTACGGGGAAGTCGCTGTTATGGAGAAACAATCATCAAAACAACATTCATTTTCATTAGGGTTTCACAAAAGCACAAATGGGTTATGAGAATATTAAGAGATCGATTTATTACCGAATCGTTAGCGGAAGAACGATGCCGAGCAAGCACAACGACGGAAGAAACGATCCGGGAAACCTACGGTTCAGATCTGGAAATGGATGGAGAAATTTGGAGAAATGGGGGTTTGGGGAGTTTTGGGGGTTGGAGATGGCCTAGGGCATGGTGGCCGGCCTAAATGGAGAGGGGAAAGGCTCTTGAGGAAGGAGGAATGGCTAGAGGAAGGTTGGGGAAGATCAGAGGTCAAGGGGGAAGGGAAATGGCCAAGAGAAGAGAAAGAAAGAAAAGAAAACGTTTGGGGTATTTATAGAAAAAGCTGGCGGCGGCTGGCAAAACCTAGGGTTTCGACAGCGGTTAGTCGGTCAAAGAGCAACCTCTGACCGACTAGTTCAGAATTCAATCTCTTGCAAACCCCAAATCGATGGAAATCCCTAGCTATCCGTAATAAATCGATCACAACTTAACCTCCTAGCAATTCCAGCAACAAAGAGATTAATTCAACACAAATCTGAAATTAGATCCATAGGGTTCATCCCCATACCCTAGAACAACAAATCTACTCAAGCATAGCAATAACGATATGAGAATCAATAAAAATCATTGCTTGCATACAAAAAGATAGAAAAAACAAAGATTCAAATAACAAGAACAAAATACTTAGCTTTGATGAAGATCTTCAATCCAAATACAAGCTTTTAGATCCAAGAGGGGCCTAGGGCATGGCCTAACCTCTAAAATAATCACTAATAGAACATTTTGGGAACTCCTCTAATGATGGCTACAAACCCCTTATATAGACCCCAAAAAAACCCTAGCAAAAGCCCCTAAAATCGCCCAAAAAATCGTGACCAAACTGCCCCTGCACAGCCCAGAAATCGTACTTTACGCAGCAGGCGGAGCGGCTCACTTGGCCGAGTGACAAATGTCACTCGGTCGAGTGACAAACCCTGTAGATTTCCAGTAAGTCGGAGGTTTTCAGGGGTCTGTCTTCGGAGGTGACTCGGTCGAGTGGCTTTACTCACTCGGCTGAGGGGCATTCCATGCTCGGCTGAGTCAGAACTCTTAGATTGACTGTAAAATTCCAGTAAGTTGGCCTCTTTTTGGATGGATTTTCCCGTGCCACTCGGGCGAGGGTATATCCATACTCGGTCGAGTGGTCTTTCGTTACTTGGCCGAGTGTATGCTGATATTCTTCTGTTGTGCGTGTCCGATCTGGTCGGCCGATTGAGCTTCTTTGCTCGGCCGAGTGAGTGCTTCACTCGGCCGAGTGACATGCTGTAGATGCCCATTCTTCTTCGTTTCTCCTCCTCGTCGCTCCTACATAGTTCCTTCTTCTTCCACTCATCTTCCATCACTGAATGGCCCTCAAAAGAGCTGTGGGTGACACTTCGGAGTGGGTGCAAATCCTCCTGATCTCAAAATTACTCCAAATCGCTCCATATCTCCTGAAATACGACAAAAATAAGAAATAGTGAAAAGCATCGCAATATTGTCGAATAATCATGAAAAACGCGATATGAGCGATCAAAGTGGCATGCAAACATGCAGAAAAAGGGTGTAAAATATGGAGTGATCAAAATCCCCCAAGCTTGCCTCTTACTCGTCCTCGAGGAAGATAAGTAAAGAGACGAACTCGGGACATGAATACAAAGGAAATGAAATGAAAAAGAAAGAAAACGATGTGGAAGGGGTCGCTAGATTATTCTCTTAGATCTCAAGCCATAAGCTACACATCACGATAACTCAGAAAATACGAATCTCATGCTATAAAGATTTCATATCTTATTTAAACATGGTACTCGCAAGCTTTTAAGAACAAAGGAAGGGACTCCCTAAATTCATGCAATCAACTCATATTCACATCATGAATTTCATAGAATATAATATACAATTCATTGGCGATGCACTTTTCAATCAAAAGTTTTAAATGAAGTATATAAGATACACACCAAGCATGCAATAGAGAATAGAATAAGAGTCATGTCATTCACACATTTATTTCAAATCATGAAAAATCTCCATATCTAATATATTTTGCAAAGTCTAAGCATTATCGAATATTCCCATTCGTGCACGTCTCCACTCTAAGGTCATACTCACTCATATGGTCAAATGAATTCACCCCCCAAGCTTAGCTTGAGGCATCACATCTAAAGGAATATGATAGTGGAAAATGGGATTTTTGCCTTGGTTTTCCCAAGTATTTTGTGGCTCTAATAATGAGATAGAGAAATATCTTTCTTTTTCTTTTTTGAACAATTTGTTTCTCATTTTTCTTCTAGGATTTTTGTAGGAGCTATATGATTTGTATTTTTGGGTTTTGGCTCCTTTTTGGCTTTTTGGACTTTTTGGAGCAACCTTTTTCTTTTGTAGGGATTTTTGGGAAATAGATGCGATATAAGTAGCTTTAGGAGGTGAACTCAAGTGACATGTAGAGAATAAAAAGATATATGTGGAGAAAGAAATAATGTAGCACTCGGTTCACTCTAAGATGTGCATGAATGGTTCAATAAAATAATACTTCAACTAAAACTCATATGTATGCATGGATATTCTCAATCATTTCAATAAATAGTGAAGTCAAGCAGTAAAGTTTACAACCATATCAGGCATGCAACAGAAGGTGAACAATAAAACTGATGCTTCAGATATACTAATGATGCGTGAATCTTGGTATATTTCCAACAAAAGCATACTAAACACTAATCAATACATTCAGCTTCAATTAATATCATGCATTCATATAGAGGAATCATCAAAAGAATATATAAGCAAGCACATGGATAGCAAGACTATGGAATACTCAAAGTAGTATGGTAAGGAATAATAAGCATCGTGATGGTTGGTAAAGCAATAAGAGATATCATCATACAAAACTCATCTAACGGAAGAAGAGGAAAATAAAGAAATAAAAAATAAAAGAGAGGAAAGAAAAGAAAAACACGCACACAACATGATGCATGAACACACATAAAAGGAAAATAAGATGGAAAATTCAAAAAGATGATGCAAAATTTTGAAAAATTCTAAAAAACCCTAAAAATAAAGTAAAAGTGCAACTAGATGGCATGGAAATGCACTCCCCCAAGCTTAAACTTCACATTGTCCTCAATGTGATCATAAAAGGAAAAATATGAGGAACAACGATAAATATGAGGGAGGTGAATGAAAAATGATGAAATAAATGACATGAAATCCTAATGCAACTACATGCACATGCAATGATGCATGAGAGCGCTTTTCCCCAAGCTCATGCTAAACAATCCTATTCAAATGACTCGATCAAAAATGTCATGGCGTTGCTAAGCGAGATTGAGTCAAACGAATAAGAATGTGAGTATTCACTTGAAAGAAATGCTCGATGGGTGGTGAGCAAAAAGGATGTGACACATCAAAATATAAAGAGGGCAATCAATATATATAATGGGTTTGGGGTGTAAAAATTTTTGTTGCCGTCATATGAGGTAATGTTTATTCAAGCAAATCTATACGGTCCTCTCGCTGTGGAGAGAATTCATGTTTATTTAAAGCATAAAAATTTCTACACTACTGGATTGATATCACCTATAGCAAAAGACGGATCCAGTATCTTTGTCGGTGCAGGCAATTGCTCCAACTGCTCCTTCCGTGGCTATGCCAGATGCGTGTGTCCACGGACTCTAACAAACTCCAGCAATGCATCCTCCAGCATTCCCACAAGGACTCCACCTGTACCCTGCAGAGAATAGGATGCATCAGTTCGCTGCAAAAAATTCACCCTCGTAATAAAAGTATCCCAAAGAGGATCGTCTATAGAAATATATGGAATAAATAATGGTGGACGATACTTCCCTGGAAATAATCCACTATCCTCACGTGCCGTGATAGCTGTCTCCATGGTGTCTTCTCTATGCTGCTTAGGTAAATCTAAATCATAGGTGTGGACCTCATCAAGATGCTCCTCCTCATCGTCAGACTCATCCCAGTGCACCTCTTGATCATATTCATATGCATCCATGGGTTCTAACTCCTCGCTCTCCTCCTCGTATACATCCCATTGTACCTTTTGTTCATATGTATGTGTATCCTACAAAAGGCACGATGAGTCGTCAAAATCTGAATCATAAAAAACATCATACACGGGAGGGGAATCAAATGTAGGATATGAGGGGTGAAGAGATCTCCCTGAAAGGGAGCCATAAGCTCTGTGGGATAGTCCTCGGTGTCAATGGAAGGATGAGGTGGCAGCGGAAGCTCAAATGGAGGAGGGTAGTGCTCGGGATCCTCATGAATGGCTATGTCCTCGGCATGATGCACGACCTCCTCGGCGATAACCTCTGGCTCCGTGTGTGATGCCTCCTCAAAAGCATGCTTCAGCTCCGCGAGGTAAATAACCTCAATGTCTTCTCCATCTGAATCATTTCCATCCATCCACTCATCGTATGGACTGGCTGTATCTGTGGGTGAGGGGGGGGGGGGGGTGATGACGGTGCAACTCGGCTCTGCAGCAACACGTCCCGAGTGTCTCATTGTAATTCTCTCATCAGAAGTGGCTGCATCTATGCCTGGAACCGTTGTCTCCTCAGAAGTGGAAGCATTAATGTCCTCAGCCTGCCATCCAAGAATCTCATCCAGGTACGCATAAAAATGTGTGGTCCATATGATCACAGCCTCAACAGAAGGTAGAGGTGGCTGCGGAAGCTCAACTACCAGTGGGTAAGACTCTGGATTTATCTGAATGAAGTTACCCTCATCCCAAAGTGCTGCCTCCGTAATGCAATGCTTTGGCTCCACATGTGATGCCTCCTCGTGAACTATCAATGTAGGCTCTCTCTGGAATGGTGATGCTAGCTGCGCATGTGTGTCAACTTGTGGGGATGCATCATGTGGAGGGGAATGCCCACGAGCAATCCAAAAATTTAGTCTATCCCCCTCAAGACTGACATGGATGTCCTCCTCAATTGTTCCTGCATCTGAAACATGGTTCATAACAAAATATGCAAATCGTAGATCAAATGCATCACCTGCTGTAATGCTCTCTGAACCGGTGAACCTCACTGACTCCAAGAGGCCCTCCAATAAGTTTCGAAATGCTTCCTCCTCAAAATCTGTGGTCCACATAAAACCATCCATAACACCTGATAAATAAATATAAATACTTGGAGAAAAATATCAGTGGCACAAAAGAATATAGAAATGGTAGTAATGATGGTGGGGGTGAAATTTTCGTTTTTTAAATTTTTTTTCGTAGTCTAATCAACCTAATTGTGCCAAATTGGCACCCAACGGGAAACACCTCCCCAGCAACGGCGCCAAAAACTTGATCTATCCAAAATGTAACCCAAGAGCACAACCTAGTATGGCGCAAATGCACGGAGATAAATCCCCGGCAACGGCGCCAAAAACTTGATCTATCCAAAATGTAACCCAAGAGCACAACCTAATATGGCGCAAATGCACGGAGATAAATCCCCGGCAACGGCGCCAAAAACTTGATCGGCCCTGGATATACACCCGGAGAACGATTGTAGTTTTACCGCAAGCGCACGGTCAAGTGGCGAGCGGGTATCAAACACGAGGAGGTGGTGTTGGCTCCAATCTATCCTTGGTTGGTTTGACTACGAATTTTTTATTGGTGGAGATGGTTATGGAATGATATAATGGAAATGGTGGTGGATGTCGGTGTTGGTGATAAAGAAGTCGGATAAAGTATCGATTCAAATTTAATACAATAAAAGAGTCTAGAGCTAGGGAATCCCCATCACGGATTGTCATACATCATTGTAAATAATGAATCTCAATATTACTAGGCTTGTGTTGAGGTGAACTAGTCGTAACTGAATATAGAACCAAGCTCACGCTCTCGTGCTATTACCGGTCTATAGCAACCCTAGGATAGGGCCCAATCTCTTGCAAACCCTAGCCTAAGCCGCTAGCATTAGGATCGACATCATCGTTCAATCGCCCCTCGAGCCCACTCTCGTGCAAACTCGAGTTACGATCTAGGTCGTGATAGTTCGTATTCGTCCAATCTCTTGCAAACGAATATGGGTATATATTTATAATAAAAATTCTAGCTTTGGTCCAATCTCTTGCAAACCAAGTCTAGAGAATCTCGATTATAAACCTAAATCGAATATCTAGGCCTTCCCATCGATCAGAATCCAATCTCTTGCAAACTCCAAATCGATGGAAATCCCTAGCTATCCATAATAAATCGATCACAACCTAACCTCCTAGTAATTCTAGCAACAAAGAGATTAATTCATCACAAATCTGAAATTAGATCCATAGGGTTCATCCCCATGCCCTAGAACAACAAATCTACTCAAGCATAGAAATAACGATATAAGAATCAATAAAAATCATTGCTTGCATACAAAAAGATAGAAAAAACAAAGATTTAAATAACAAGAACAAAATACTTAGCTTTGATGAAGATCTTCAATCCAAATACAAGCTTTTAGATCCAAGAGGGAGCCTAGGGCATGGCCTAACCTTAAAATAATCATTAATAAAACATTTTGGGAACTCCTCTAATGATGGCTACAAACCCCTTATATAGCCCCCAAAAAACCCCTAGCAAAAGCCCCTAAAATCGCCCAAAAAATCGTGACCAAACTGCCCCTGCGCAGCCCAGAAATCGCACTTTACGCAGCAGGCAGAGCGGCTCACTTGGCCGAGTGACAAATGTCACTCGGTCAAGTGACAAACCCTGTAGATTTCCAGTAAGTCGGGGGTTTTCGGGTGTCTGTCTTCGGAGGTGACTCGGCCGAGGGGCTTTACTCACTCGGCCGAGGGGCATTCCATGCTCGGCCGAGTCAGAACTCTCAGATCGACGTAAAATTCCAGTAAGTCGGCCTCTTTTTGGATGGATTTTCCAGTGCCACTCGGGCGAGGGGATCTCCATACTCGGCCGACTGGTCTTTCGTCACTCAGCCGAGGGCACGTTGATATTCTTCTGCTGTGCGTGTCCGGTCTGGTCAGCCGAGCGAGCTTCTTTGCTCGACCGAGCGAGTGCTTCACTCGGCCGAGTGACATGCTGTAGATGCACAATCTTCTTCGTTTCTCTTCCTCGTTGCTCCTACGTAGTTCTTTCTTCTTCCACTCATCTTCCATCGCTGAATGGCCCTCAAAAGAGCTGTGGGTGACACTCCGGAGTGGGTGCAAATCCTCTTGATCCCAAAATCACTCCAAATCGCTCCATATCTCCTGAAATATGACAAACACAAGAAATAGTGAAAAGCATCGTAATATTGTCGAATAATCATGAAAAACGCGATATGAGCGATCAAAGTGGCATGCAAACATGCAGAAAAAGGGTGTAAAATATGGAGTGATCAGAACCATCGTGGCGATGGTAATATGAAGCTATGGTATAAAAATATAAAAAGGGAAGAGTATACCGAATGTGCGAGTGATGCGAGTGCCAAAGTATCCCCCGAGCTAGTCCTGGCTGCAGCTGCTGACGTGGGTGACGAATACCTATAATAGAAACAATTAAAACGTCAGAATAAGGCATTAAAAATGGGGGGAGATGCTAAATTTGGGGTGCTCGACCGAGCAATGCTACTGCTTGGTCCGAGCTGTGATACTCGGTGGGAAGTGCTGACCGAGCACTAGTGTGCTCGGTTAGTAGCCCAAGCGGCGACAGCCGTGCCCTAGGGCACTGGCGCTCGGAGTGGGGTGGGGGGTTTGGGCGATCGGATGAGAGAGGCGGGGTAGGCGCAGGGGGAGAAAGGTGTAGGGAGGTGGGGGGTTTTCGGTGTGGACGGATGGGCGGCACCGTCGACGGTGTCGTCGACTAGAAAGGGGGAGAAAGGGAGAAAGAGAGAGGGGCGAAGAGAGAGAGAGAGAGAGAGAGAGAGAGAGAGAGAGAGAGAGAGAGAGAGAGAGAGAGAGAGAGAGAGAGAGAGAGAGAAGGGGGCAGACCGGAGATCGGCGACAGGGCGGGTGGGCTCGACCGAATAAAAATAAGAAATTGAAAAAGAAAATTCAAAATCTACGAAATTGGGTTGCCTCCCAATAAGCGCTCGTTTTTAGTCGTGAGCTCGACTCCCTTTGATTTATCAATTATCATTTGGTGCACGTAGAAGACGCGCGTCGTTCTTTCCGACAGTGCAATCCAGTGGTACTTGTTATCCGCCTACTTCAAGATCCTCCTTCGAGTTGCCTGGGGCCTTCGGTTCTTCATGGCTCAGGGAATGATTGAAAAGTTCCTCATCCAATACTCGGATGTATGCGGCGACCGCTTTGTGGTAGGTTGGGTCGCTGTCATCTTCAATTCCTATTTTCATGGGGTCCTTCATTGTTGGATATTGGACTCCCCGGATTTGGTTTTGGATGATGAACAAACATAAATATATCGTGAACTAACACTTTGTGAACGCAGTTATGGAGATCGTCGACAAATTCATTTGAATATCAATTACGACGTCTCAAGACTTCTCAAAGCACGTGATCGTATGCCTAAAGCTTCGTTGAAGCTTATGGACCAATTCAGAAGTCATGAAGATTCGATTGAAGCTATTGAAGACGGTATCATCAAGTTTAATTTATAGTCTTTAAGCTTCTTTCGTAGAATGTTAAGCCTTGAGTAGGTCTTACGTTTTAAATCTTCATATCGCTCATATCTTAGCTCTAGGGTCTTAGTAGAAGTCCATACAATCCTTCCCGAAGCATCGCGCTTCGATTCGCGACTTCTTGTGCATGTTAGTTGGTTCAAGAAGAAGAACTGACCGACTAGATAGTGATCTAGTCGGTCGACAAAGCTTCTTGGACCGACTAGTTCTTCTCAGTTAATTCATAGCTCTTTACTGTTTACAGTTAGTCGGTCTAAGTTAACTCACCAACCGACTAGTTTGTGAACTAGTCGGTCAGTGATGCTTCTGTGACCGACTAGTTGAGCTTTCCCTGTACATGCACATTTGAACCTAAGCTACTGTTTATCATTAGTCGGTCTGTGTTCATTGATCGACCGACTAGTTGATGAACTAGTCGGTCAACTTTCCTTCTTAGACCGACTAGTTTAGTTTACTGTACATGCCAAATTTTCACCATACTTACTGTTTATTGTTAGTCGGTCTATGTTCATTTGGTGACCGACTAGTTGGTGAATTAGTCGGTCAACATTTGTTCTTGGACCGACTAAGTCTATTTTAGCTCAGACTTCAGTTTTATCTGTTAGTCGGTCTACGTTGAGTAACCGACCGACTAGTTGTGAAACTAGTCGGTCAGCTACTCTTCTTGGACCGACTAGTTCCTTATGTCTGTACTTTGATCTTTTCTCAGTTCACTCATTAGTCGGTATAAGTTAATTGACCGACTGACTAGTTGATGAACTAGTCGGTCGGTGGTTGTTCTTTGACCGACTAGTTGGGTTCAGAAAAGAGCCGTTGGAGCATTTAATGACTCGAATTTCTCTCTCTCTCTCCTCTATCCTATATATACTTGATGGGCTGCATTCATTGCTGTAAAAGGATGATATTATTGCAAGTTTAGAGATCAAGAGAATTCATTCCAAGCTCATTCAAAGCTCATTCATTCCATTCAATAATCTCTCCTAACTCTTACTTCCAAAGAGAGATTCATTGAGTGTGAAGCCTTCCAAGCCAAGTGCTTGATTCTAGGTCACCAACATCCACAAAGCTCTCCACCGCTGATCTACATCTTGGAGCTAGGGTTTGGTGCCACTTCTTCCTCAAAATCATCCGTGCCCTAATTCGTAAGCAATACTCAAGGCATAGGTATTTTGTTCGGTAAGAAGTTTTCTTATTTCATTTCATATTTGATTTGTAAGTTTCACTCTCGGTTGTGAGAGTGTGGTTGTGATCCCGGGTTGTGGGAGTCACAAATTACATTTTGTATGATTTGACTTGTGGAGGATTTTCACAAGTATTTCATAGTGGAAATCTTGAGTTAGGGTTTCTAACTCAAGTATCCGGAGGGGATCCGGGTGGTTGGGACGTAGGATCACCGGGAACAAGTCGGGGAGACTTACCCAGTAACATCTCTTGTTAGCATTGTTAATTTTGTTGTTGTCTTCAATTTAAGCTTCCGCAAATTGATTTGGTAGTTGTTTGCATTATAATTAGGAATTATACTCCTTGTTATTTTTAAAGTACTATTCACCCCACCTCTAGTACTTGTGCAGTAGCTTGTAGGGCATTACATTTGGTATCAGAGCCAGATACTTAGCTATGTCTGCCAACGACAACAAGACCGTGCATCCACCTTCCGACTATGGCACCTTCAGGAATCGTGAAGGAGCGTCTTCGGTGATGGAAGGACATTCCTCAACGAGGCCTCCATTCTTCAACGGTACCAACTACGGGTACTGGAAATGCCGGATGGAAACCTTCCTCCGGAGTGCATCTCTATGAAGGACCACGATGAAGGAATACATCGAGCCCGAAGAAGAAGACTTTGAGAAATGGACAACCGCGGAGGTCGCCGCGGAGGTAAGCAATGCCAAGGCAATGAACGCCTTGCAATGCGCATTGGAGCCCGAGGACTTCAATAAGATATGCACATGTAAGAGTGCATATCAAATTTGGAACTCCCTCCTCATTCTACATGAAGGGACGAGTAGGGTAAGAGACTCCAAACTCGTAGTTGTAAACAAAGATTACGAAATGTTTCATATGCAACAGGGCGAGAAGATGAAGGAGTATTACGCTCGGTTCGTCGACATCATAAACGAGTTAGAGGCTCTCGGCAAATCCTACACCCAAAAGGAGAAGTGTTCGAAGCTTATCGAAGGACTTCCTTCTTCTTGGGAAAAGCGTACCTTCGCCATCGAGGAAGGTAATGACATGAATAAGTACACCGTAGTTCAACTAATGTGTACTTTAATGTCATACGAGGTACGCAAGGATAGCAAGCTCAAATTGCAGGAAAAGATGAAGTCCTACCTAAAGCAAGACGAGCCAAAGAAGAAGGCCATTGCTTTCAAGGCCGCTCCATCCACATACACATCAACCGATGATGAAGACTCGGAAAACGAGTTGGACTTGGAGTCCATGGCTCTCATGGCCAAGAAGTTCAAACGTTTCTTCCGAAAAGGTAACTATAAGAACAAAGGTAAATTTGGTTCTTCTAACGCCTCTTCCTCTCCTTTGTGTTTCAATTGCAATAAGCCAGGACACATGAAAGCAGAGTGCCCTCTCAACAAGCAAAAGGAGAAGTGGAAGGCGCCAAAATTCGATAAGTCCAAGAAGTACAAGAAAGGAAACAAGAAGGGACTTGTCGGAGCAACATTCACCGACTCCGAGGATTCTTCAAGCGGAGAGTCGGACGATGAGCAAGTGGAGCAAGCGCACATGTGCTTCATGGCAAGAGAGGAGCATGATCAAGGATCCTCCTCTTCCGATGATAGTGATGACGAAGGCAATGAGGTAACTATGGATGAACTTAGGAATGCTAACTCTCAATTATGGTCTAAATACACTAAATTAGTAAATAGATATACTAAAGTAAAAGATGACCTAGCTAGCATTCAAACCTCGCCTAAGACTATCATCACCAACAACGACACCGTTGTTGAAGAGTTAAGAAATGAGATTGTTAATCTCAAATCTAAACTTGAACATGTTTGCATTGAAGATCCGGAAGAACATAAGATAGCGGATTTAACTTCTCAAAACTCGACTTTGAGTATTGGGAATGAGAATCTTAAATCTCGTGTTTATGTGCTCACATCGCAAGTATCCAACTTGGATACTTCTATGCGTTCTCTCAAAGAGAAATATGAGAACACATTAGGCCGAATTAATAGATTCAATAAGGGTAAGGACCATTTGGATAAAATCCTAAGTGACTTACTTCCGGCCAATCACCACATTGGCTTGGGGTATACGATGGGATGTCCATCCAAATCGGCCACTACTTTTGTTAGGCCAACTTCCGGTGACTATACGAGTGGTAGCAAACACTCTATTGGTAGTTCATCTACCAATGGTGCTTCCACCTCGTCCACACACTCTTTCGGAAAGAAACCCACTTTGGGTGGACCTCCAAAGAAGGGGCATGCTTATATGTACACCAATACCATGCCACGTAGGAACACACGTCCTACTCCACCGGCTCACACATATGATGATTTTTATGCAACACATTCTCGGGCACGTGCACACCATGTGAGACACCCTCACGCACGTGTTCCCACACATGCATATGTTCACCCACAACATCATATGAATAATTCTCGTCGTGCACCATTCCATCATGTTCCTTATGCCTATCCACAACATGCATCACGTAGAAATCAACGTCGCATGCATGCACCCAATAGGATGAGGGCTCCCAAGATTTTCACAATTTGGAGCCCAAAGGACACAAGCATGGATGAAAAACAAGTGTATATGAATGCTTATTTTTCGGATGTTGTGCATAGTAGGAATTATGTGGGGAAGTCTAAGTCCAATTGGACTTGGCTTCCAAAGGTCTAATCTTTTAAACCCAATGACCTTGGGTACCATGATATGAAATTCTCTATCTTTAGGTACTCAAGGAAAAGAAAAAGAAAAGGAGCAACAAATTTAAATTTAGCTCCAAGGGAAATTGGATACTCGATAGCGGGTGTTCAAAACACATGACGGGTGACGCTAGTTTGCTCTCCGGAGTGGTTCCCATCGCAAATGGAAACCGCGTCGTATTTGGAGGCAACGAGAGCGGAACCATCATAGGTGTTGGTAAAGTGGGTAACCCATCTAAACCCTTAATTAGTGATGTTTATCTTGTTAATGGCTTAAATCATAATCTTATTTCAATAAACCAACTATGTGACAAAGGTTACAAAGTTAGCTTTGCGAAAGGATTGTGTCATATTTTAAGAAAAGATAATGATAAATTATTATTTTCCGGCACTCGTCATAAAGATATTTATATTTTGGATCTTCCTAAGTCTTATGAACAATGTCTCGTTGCCAACACAAGTGAACAACACTTATGGCATCGACACTTTGGACATGTGAACTTTGGAACACTTTATAAGCTTTCAAAATTAAATTCCATTAAAGGTTTTTCGAAGCTCGTTTTTGAAAAGAAAAGTTTTTGTGATTGTTGTCAACGTGGCAAGCTTCCTAAATCTTCATTTAAACCTAAGAAAAGCATTTCTACTAAACGGCCACTAGAGCTATTACATCTAGACTTATTTGGGCCAACTAGAGTTGCTTCCTTAGGAAATGCAAGATATGGACTTGTCATCGTAGATGATTATTCGAGATTTACATGGGTGTTTTCATTATGTAATAAAAATGAAGCTTTTGAAAACTTCACAATTTTTGTTAAGAAAGTATAAAATCTCTTAGGAACCACCATTGTCACTATTCGTAGTGATCATGGAGGTGAATTTGAGAATGAGTCTTTTGAGATATTTTGTGATGAAGTTGGTATTACACACACCTTCTCTTTCCCTCGTGCACCTCCTCAAAATGGTGTAGTTGAGAGAAAGAATAGGACGCTAGTGGAGTGTGCTCGCACTATGCTTGATGATAGCCAACTTGGCCATCAATTTTGGGCGGAAGCGGTACACACCGCTTGCTATGTGTTTAATAGAATACTTTTGAGGCCAGGCACTAAACAAACTTGTTATGAATTGTTGTTTGGTAGGTTGCCTCAAGTTAAACATTTTCGTGTTTTTGGTTCGAAATGTTTTATTAAGAACACGTATGGTAGTTTGGACAAATTTGATCCAAGATCCGATGAGGGGATTTTTGTTGGATATTCTTCGGTAGCAAAGCCTACCGGATATTCAACAAACGAACCTCAACGATCGAGGAGTCGCTTCATGTCTCATTTAATGAAGGATTTGTTCCAACTAGAATTTCAAATGATAATGATTCTATGGATGTTTTATGTGATTCGTTTGATAATTCTAAGTCTAATAATTCTATTGATTCTATTGAGACTAACCCAACTAATGAAGTTGTTGAGAATGTTCCTAGTGACCAAGGTATTCCCAAACGGCTTCATACCGTTCGTGACCATTCTCATGAGCAAGTCATTGGCAATATCCATGATAGTGTCAAGACGAGATCGCAAGTGAACTACTTCGCTCATTGTGCCTTTGCCTCCTCGATAGAGCCAAAGAATGTTAATGAAGCATGCGAAGATAGCGCTTGGATCTTAGCCATGGAGGAGGAGCTCATTCAATTCGAGAGGAATGAAGTTTGGGAGCTTGTTCCATTGCCATCGAAGAACCACACCGTCATAGGGACAGAGTGGATCTTCAAGAACAAAACCGACGAAAACCAAGTCGTCGTCCGGAACAAAGCTCGGTTAGTTTCTCAAGGCTACCGTCAAGAGGAAGGTATTGATTTCGAAGAATCCTTCGCTCCGGTAGCTAGATTAGAATCAATTAGATTATTATTGTCTTTTGCATGCCATAAGGATTTCAAATTATTTCAAATGGATGTTAAAAGTGCATTTTTGAACGGAGATGTTGTTGAGGAAGTTTACGTTTCTCAACCTCCGGGTTTCATAAATGAAAAGTTTCCAAATCATGTTTTTAAACTAAAGAAAGCACTTTACGGTTTGAGACAAGCTCCTCGAGCTTGGTATGATCGCCTAAAGAATTTTCTTTTGGATTTGAATTTTAAAATGGGAGAAGCCGATTCTACACTTTTTGTTAAGCATTCGAATAATGATATAATTCTAGTTCAAATATATGTTGATGATATCATTTTCGGTGCTACTAACTTCGCTCTTTGCGAAGAGTTTTCTAATGTTATGAAGGAACAATTTGAGATGAGCCACATGGGTGAGCTCAAATATTTCTTAGGTCTCCAAATTCGCCAAATGGACGATGCCATCTTCATCCACCAAACGAAGTATACGGTGGAGTTGCTAAAGCGATTTGGAATGGAGAGTGCCTCCGGGAAGAAGACTCCAATGAGCACGACTACGCATCTTGACAAGGATACGGGCGGTAAGGATGTAGACATTCGTCTATATCGAGGTATGATAGGTAGTTTACTTTATCTTACCGCAAGTAGGCCCGATATTATGTTTTCCGTATGCGTATGTGCTCGTTATCAGTCTCAACCTAAGGTGTCTCACTTAGTAGCGGTAAAACGTATTTTCCGTTATCTAAGTTATACACTTGATTTTGGATTACTTTATCCAAAATCTAGCACGTATGAGTTAATCTCATATAGTGATGCCGATTATGCGGGATGCAAATCCGACAGGAAAAGTACTAGTGGCACTTGCCATTTTATAGGAAATTCCCTTGTCTCTTGGTTTTTCAAGAAGCAAAATTCCGTATCACTTTCAACCACCGAGGCGGAATATATTACCGCCGGTGCCGCGTGTGCTCAAGTTCTTTGGATGAGACACACACTTAAAGACTTTGGTATAAATTGTGATACTTGCCCTATCATGGTTGACAACCAAAGTGCAATATGTCTTTCCAAGAACCCGGTACACCATTCCCGTTCGAAACACATAGATGTCCGACACCACTTTTTAGATGATCATGTTGCTAAAAAGGACATCATTTTAGTGTACGTTGAAACCCAAAAGCAAATCGCCGATATTTTCACGAAACCCCTAAAGGAGGACTCCTTTGTGCGGTTGCGTCGAGAATTGGGGATTATGGGTGAATCCGAGATATAGGATTCATGTTTCATTCAATAATCTTGCATGCTATTATATTTCGAATTATTTCGTTCATGCTAGACTTATTGGATTTTCCGGGAATTTATGTGATATTTTGAATTTTTGCTCGAATTCATGTTTTGAATGTCATATTTAAGATTTCGATGTTTAATGGGGTAGTTTAGATGATTATTGAGAGTTTTGCGATATATCGTCCAAGTGTATTGAGGAAAGAACTTGATTATCATCTTTTGGACTCATTTAGTCGGTTTCTGTTCAACCACCAACCGACTAGATTCCCATCTAGTCGGTTAGTAGAAGAACTTAGACCGACTAAGTCAAGCTTTTTGAGTTTCCTCTCCAGCTTCACTCTTTAGTCGGTTCATGTTCAGTGACCGACCGACTAGATTGAGATCTAGTCGGTCAGTAAATGAACGCAGACCGACTAAATCTTGTCAGTAAATCTTGGATTCAGCCACTGTTTGCAACTAGTCGGTTCAAGCTCATTGACCGACCAACTAGATCGTGATCTAGTCGGTCAGTGCTTGAACTGTGACCGACTAGTTGTGCCAGGGACTGTTTGGTCTTTTGAGCTCTCGACCGACTTAAACCAAGTTTAGTCGGTTTGTTTTCATTCTAATCGATCGAAACCTCTTCTCTCCCTCAGCAAAACCCCCGACCCTTCGAATTCCGATCGTCTTCCGGCCACCTTTCCGACCTCATCCGCCGTCGCCGGCCGCCGTTCTTCCTCCTAGGGTAACCCTCTCTCCTCCCTCTCCTATCTAGGGTTAGTTTTCCATTCCTAGGGCTAGGGTTAGTTCGGTTTCTAGGGTATCTAGGGTTTAATTCATTTTCGGCTAGGGCATCCTTTTGATCTTCCTTGTGCTGTGTCTTGCTTCGATTATGGCAAGAACACGTATCCCGATCACTCCCTCTAGTCCCTCGCCGATGAACATAGAACCAAACCCTACGGATACCGAGCATCCAACCCCTCCGAAACGTCGAGCTAAGACCACCCAACCTTTGTCGTCTTTGCCTCCTCTCAAGAAGAAGAGGACGACGACCGCCAAGCCTAGAGGTCAACCCAAGCCCAAGCCTAAGCCCAAGACCAAAGATCTTGCCTCTCGTTCTTCATTCCATACTCCTACCGATTCCGATACGGAGTATAACCCCGAGATAGAGACTCATATTGAACCCACTCCTCCTACCCATCCTGAGTCTAGCACCCACCCTCGTACGTCTACCCGTAAGCCTAAGGGAAAGGCTCTGATGCCGGTGGGCGGTGTCGATATCTCGTTGTGTCGCGACGACCCGTTGTGTCTCGCGGCGTACAACCGTATTGAACATTGCCCGCTGCTTCTGGAGCATTTCGTCCAGTTCAGTGACTTCATTGGGTTAGCTGATCTTCTTTCGTCGTCGGGTCTTCTCGATTATCTTCGATATGATCCGAAGGCGAACCCTCACCCGTACCCTCGTTTAGTGAAGCTTTTCTATGCGAATAGGATCCGGGGTCAGTATGATCAGACCCACTCTATTGAGACTACTGTTTTGGGGACTCCTATAGTCCTCACGGCAGAAATCTTAGGAGAGATTTTGGGTATCTCTTCGTCTGGCCTCCTCCCCTCTGATATCTCTGTTGACGATATTTCTTCCCTTGATCAGACCATCCTTTCAGAGATTTTCCACCAGATCCCTCCTGCCATGATTGGTGTGCCTTCAAAATCTTTCAAGCCGAATACATGGGTCCTAAACTTGATTCTGAAGTCGTGCTTGCTTCCCAAGTACGGCTCCTCATCTTTACCGTCCCAGCCCTTTCTGAAGCTCATCTATGCTATCTTCATGGGGAGCTCGATTAATTGGGCTCGCATTATACTCAATAAGATTGATTCTTTCGAGTGTATTCGCAAGTCCTCTAAATCGGCTCATATCCCATTTCCTTGCTTGTTGACCCTCGTGTTTCGTCACTTCCGTGTCACGTTGCCTCGTGACGATGAGCGTCCCCTTGGTCCTCCCCTGAACGCGACGGCCATCAAGAAATCTCTTACGGCGCTTCGTCACGTTCAGAGGACGACACCTTCAGCGTCTGCCCCTGCCTCTGCCAGTGCCTTTGCTGCTCCCTCTGCCATCCTTGATGATGTCGTACGGCTACTTCGTCGTCACGAGTCTTGTTTGGCTCGTACCGAGGAGGTAGTTTGCCGTATGGCTCGTCTGATGGGTGTTGAGCTTCCTCCTTCCGTTTCTGAGGATGAGGAGTTAGATGAGTTGGCTGAGGAGGACGTTGAGGAGCTTTGTCGTGCTTCGACTCGTGCCCCCGATGGCCCTTCTGGTACTGCTGCTGGTGCTTCATCTTCTGGTGCTGCTGTTGCTGCTTCGTCTGCTGGTGCCCCCGAGAGCACACCTGTTGCCGCCACTCCTGTGGTGGATACTCCGACTGGTGCTCCCGAGGTCACTACTGTTGCTGCTCCAGAGGTTGCCACTTCTGCCGTCGCTTCTGTTGATCTTCCGGACGTTCCTGCTGATCCAGTCACCACCTCTGCTCCTGCTGAGCCTGCAGTTGCTTCTGATCCTCCCGCTGCCTCTTGAGTTTCTTCGAGGCCTCTCCCGATACTCATTGGATGACATATCTAGTTGTGAGAGATGTTGGGTAGGATAGTGTGGGTGGCTATGTATTTTGGATCCTTTTGATGTCTTTTTGATATTTTTGACGATGCATTTGGATGTCTTTTGATGATGGTGTATTTTTGTTGACACTCCGATATCTGTGATATGATGATGTATTTTTGTGCCCCGATCAGTCGATCGATGTTTTGTATGTTGGTGATGTACTCTGGTTCATATTATATATATATATACATCGTACTTGTCACTTCATTATATTGTGCAATTTATAATTTTTTTATGTCTCTGATGTTTGAATTCGTCGCTCGACGACAATAACTTGGTTTAATAGAAATTTCTTCTATGGAAACATAGAATTGTTTTCCATGCACTAAATTAACCAAGAATGTTGATATTGGAGAGTATATTCCATAACTCAATCCGTGAAAATGATTTGAGTTTTGATGATTTCGTTTTACGATTTTCGACTTTGGTTTCATTGACACGCCTTGATTCTATTCGTATTTTCTCTTTGATGTCACTTGAACCGTCGTCGTATTCTACGACTCCCGTGCTTTTAATTTGAGGCCATTGTTTTTGTCGTTGTTATCCTCCCGCTCTTTTTGCTTATGCCAAAGGGGGAGAGATATAATAATAACGATGTGCTAAATGAAAATTTAAAGCATTTTTTCCAAGAATCTAACTTGATGTGTTAGATTCAGGGGGAGTTAAGATATATAAATGGATTTTCAAATCTGATATTTCAATAACCTACGTTTGGTATTTCAATAATTCAATAATCGACTCTCATTTAATATACTTCACTCGTCTGCTTGATGCGTATTATTTTTGTTTAAATTGGAATTAACGTGTCATCAATGCAGGGGGAGTAAGTAAATTTCATTTGAATTATTATTTTTGATTATTATTTATGTTGGTTTGTCATCACCAAAAAGGGGGAGAATGTTGGATATTGGACTCCCCGGATTTGGTTTTGGATGATGAACAAACATAAATATATCGTGAACTAACACTGTGTGAGCGCAGATATGGAGATCGTCGACAAATTCATTTGAATATCAATTACGACGTCTCAAGACTTCTCAAAGCACGTGATCGTATGCCTAAACTTCGTTGAAGCTTATGGACCAATTCAGAAGTCATGAAGATTCGATTGAAGCTATTGAAGACGGTATCGTCAAGTTTAATTTATAGTCTTTAAGCTTCTTTCGTAGAATGTTAAGCCTTGAGTAGGTCTTACGTTTTAAATCTTCATATCGCTCATATCTTAGCTCTAGGGTCTTAGTAGAAGTCCATACAATCCTTCCCGAAGCATCGCGCTTCGATTCGCGACTTCTTGTGCATGTTAGTTGGTTCAAGAAGAAGAACTGACCGACTAGATAGTGATCTAGTCGGTCGACAAAGCTTCTTGGACCGACTAGTTCTTCTCAGTTAATTCATAGATCTTTACTGTTTACAGTTAGTCGGTCTAAGTTAACTCACCGATCGACTAGTTTGTGAACTAGTCGGTCAGTGATGCTTCTGTGACCGACTAGTTGAGCTTTCCCTGTACATGCACATTTGAACCTAAGCTACTGTTTATCATTAGTCGGTCTGTGTTCATTGATCGACCGACTAGTTGATGAACTAGTCGGTCAACTTTCCTTCTTAGACCGACTAGTTTAGTTTACTGTACATGCCAAATTTTCACCATACTTACTGTTTATTGTTAGTCGGTCTATGTTCATTTGGTGACCGACTAGTTGGTGAATTAGTCGGTCAACATTTGTTCTTGGACCGACTAAGTCTATTTTAGCTCAGACTTCAGTTTTATCTGTTAGTCGGTCTACGTTGAGTAACCGACCGACTAGTTGTGAAACTAGTCGGTCAGCTACTCTTCTTGGACCGACTAGTTCCTTATGTCTGTACTTTGATCTTTTCTCAGTTCACTCATTAGTCGGTATAAGTTAATTGACCGACCGACTAGTTGATGAACTAGTCGGTCGGTGGTTGTTCTTTGATCGACTAGTTGGGTTCAGAAAAGAGCCGTTGGAGCATTTAATGACTCGAATTTCTTTCTCTCTCTCCTCTATCCTATATATACATGATGCGCTGCATTCATTGCTGCAAAAGGCTGATATTATTGCAAGTTTAGAGATCAAGAGAATTCATTCCAAGCTCATTCAAAGCTCATTCATTCCATTCAATAATCTCTCCTAACTCTTACTTCCAAAGAGAGATTCATTGAGTGTGAAGCCTTCCAAGCCAAGTGCTTGATTCTAGGTCACCAACATCCACAAAGCTCGCCACCGCTGATCTACATCTTGGAGCTAGGGTTTTGTGCCACTTCTTCCTCAAAATCATCCGTGCCCTAATTCGTAAGCAATACTCAAGGCATAGGTATTTTGTTCGGTAAGAAGTTTTCTTATTTCATTTCATATTTGATTTGTAAGTTTCACTCTCGGTTGTGAGAGTGTGGTTGTGATCCCGGGTTGTGGGAGTCACAAATTACATTTTGTATGATTTGACTTGTGGAGGATTTTCACAAGTATTTCATAGTGGAAATCTTGAGTTAGGGTTTCTAACTCAAGTATCCGGAGGGGATCCGGGTGGTTGGGACGTAGGATCACCGGGAACAAGTCGGGGAGACTTGGGTGGATCCGAACCCAGTAACATCTCTTGTTAGCATTGTTAATTTTGTTGTTGTCTTCAATTTAAGCTTTCGCAAATTGATTTGGTAGTTGTTTGCATTATAATTAGGAATTATACTCCTTGTTATTTTTAAAGTACTATTCACCCCCCCTCTAGTACTTGTGCAATAGCTTGTAGGGCATTACATTCATGACCCCCTCAGAAGTGAAATCTTCAACGGCTTCATCTTCCAGAAGCTCCAAATAGATAGCCCTTTCCTCGTAAGCACGCTCTCTCATTGGCTTCTGCAGCCGGAATTCAGCTCCGATGTTCCCCACATTCAGAGAGAGAGTCCCTTTTCGGACATCGATCAGAACACCAGCCGTCGCCATGAAGGGGCGGCAGAGTATAAGTTGGGAGCTCCCTCTTTCGGGCATATCCATGATAACGAATTCTACACGAACACATAACCATGGGGGTATCTGAAGAATGACATCCCTTACTATACCCACCGGGTAGGTGATAGAATGGTCTGCAAGCTGGATGGACATATTCGTCTGTTCTAGTTCACTTCCAGTCTGCAATCTCTTGAAAATAGAAATGGGCATCAAACTGATGATAGCCCCTAAATCAATCAGAGCTCTGCTGATAGGCATCCCTCCAATGGAGCACAGCACGGTGAAGCTCCCCGGATCCGGTAGCTTCCAGGGGAGATGATTTTTGATGACGGAGGTGGAGTCCTCCATAAGCTTAATTTCTTTCGGCTTCCTCTTTCCCGGGATTAGATCCTTCAAAAATTTGGCATAAATTGGGATCTCCGTGATAGCATCCATGAACAGGATGTTCAGCTAGATTCCCTTCAGCAACTCCGTGAACTTGGAGTATTTCTTCTCCATCTTGGCTAGGGCTAGCCTCTGTGGGTATGGAGGGGGAGGTCGGGTAGCTTTACTCTTATCTGCATCAACAGGAGGCGGTGGTGTAGTAGGCGTGATGGATGGGGTATCCGCCTTCTCCTCAATAATTATAGGCTCTTCAGCAGCCTCTTCTCTATCGCAGTCATCAACGGCTTCTTCAACAGTAACTTTCTTCTTGTTCAGCACCGGGACCATGACAGGGTCAGTCACCCGTCCACCGCGTGTGGTAACAGAAACCACAGCATTAGCTTGGGCCCTCGGGTTTGTCTCCGGCCGTGAGGGCAATCTCCCTTGGTTCGTCAAGAGCTGGGACATTTGACCCCTCAGTTCATCAAGTGAAGAATTTATGCTCTTGAACTGGGTCAAGGTGTCTTGATTGAAACGGGCCTGACCACTCATAAAGGTCTCTAAAGTGGCCTCCAGATTTGACCGTGGCGGGTTTGGCACATAACCCTGTTGAGGCGGCCGGTTGACTTGATATCTTGGTGGTCGGTAAGGCCCAGCTGGCCTAAATCCGTCCTGCTGCTGATTCTGCTGCTGTCCATGTTGCTGCTGAGGAGGGGGTGGCGGTCTCTAAAAATGTGGAGGTTGCAGCCTTCCACTTGGGTTTCCGTAAGAAAACCCCGAATGATTCCTAGCAGCTGGATGCTGCCATTGATTCCGACCCTCTCCTTGGACGTACTGAATAGATTCAGATAACTCTGCACCATCATAGTGTGCCTCGCTAGGAATATAGCTCTGATCTGCATACTCCTCTGCAGGATGATAACCCGATGTGCTGGGTGATGCCGGGATGGAATCTAGGCGCTGTTCAATCCTAGCCACTTGTTTGCATAGGGTCTCGATGTGAGAATCCAAGTGGCTAGCAGCTTTGACCTCAGGAGTCCGGGTCACAATAGTTCTTTCTTTGCTCCATTGTTGATTGTTGACCGCCATGTGCTCCAACAAATCTATAGCCTCTTCAGAAGACTTATCAAGCAAGGCGCTTTGCACCGCAGCATCTATAATCATCTTGGTGCTGGACAGGAGCCTGTTATAAAAGCTCTGCACTAAATCCCAGGGCTGGATCCCATGGTGAGGACACTGATGTTGGAGGTCCTTGAACCTCTCACATGCCTTATAGAGTGATTCATGTGGGAGCTGCTTGAAGTTCGAGATGGCTCCCCTGATTCACACCGTCTTTGAGGGTGGATAGAACTTATCCATGAAGGCAAGTGCCAGCTTCTCCCAGGTAGTGAAATGGTTGGGAGGATGGGCCCAAAGACAGTACGAGGCTTTATCCCTCAAAGTGAACGGGAAAAGCCGCAGCTTCACAGCATCATCGCTCACGTCCTTGGCCTTGAACGTGTCACACTTTGCCAGGAAGGTTTCAATATGGTGGTTGGGGTTTTCATGTGGATGCCCGTGAAAGGGATCCTGCTGCATCAAATTGATTAGCCCCGTTTTCAACTCAAAGCTCGCTGCCGCCAGTTGCGGTCTAAGGATGGAGGAGTTATTTCCAAACGTCGGCTTCATGTGGTCCCTGATGGACCCGGTGCAAGGAGGAGGAGGATTGTTTTCCACCATTTGAGTGGAGGGAGATGAAATTCTACTTGAGGCTCTCAAGGCCCTTGCTGTTTTCTCGATCTCGGGATTGAATAATAATTCTCTAGTAGATCCCCCGAAACAAGTGTTCGTGCACTAACAAAACTCAAACAAATACCATCAGTAGCATCGAAATAAATAAAACAATAAAAATGGTGGAAAGATGAGAAATGATTAGAGTGCCAGCAAACTTCTCAAAAGAAAAATAAACTGAGATAAACACTATTTCCATCCCCAGCAACAGCGCCAAAAACTTGACGCACCCGAAACCTACACCTAGATTCCACCTGTCGGTGTCACGATCGCCAAGCGTGGTATGGCCCCTAGGTGTCAATTCCGAGCTCAATCCGCAAGCAGATGATGTCAAGTTGTAGTATAAATGATATCGAATCCCACAGGGACGGTGATAGTGTGTATGGGTTCTCAGTTTACTTCTAAATCTCGAAGTGAGATAGCTATAGGGTTGGAGAAATTGGTTGGGGTGTTGTTGTTGTTTCACTAATAAAAAGGGCTAGGGCATTGGGGATCACCGCTAAGATCATCGGGTGTCAATGTTGGAATAGAGTCCTTACGTTGCATTAGGGTTAGGGGATTCATCTCCCAATTCGTATCACTCTCGTGGGTTAGAATTGTGAGGTATTTCGGTAGCTCTCGTTGACGCAATGGCGGTAGCCGTCAACGTAACGGTATCGTTTGTCGATGGATCTCCTCAAGGTATGAGCCGGGCATGGTCACGAGCCTTGGTTGAATCCACCGATTTCCCTATTCGAATCCGAGAGATACCCCTTAAGCACATCAATTCCACAGACAGTGGACATGATCTCAGTACGGGTTATCTAGGGATTCGGTAGGATCGACCGAAATACTTCCATAAATCCCTAATTCAATGTAGAGATTCAGATCTACATCTTCCCCCTAGGATCTTAGGGCTAACCCATCAACCCTAGAAAGATCTACTCACTCATGGCAATATTCACGAATAAAACACAACTTTTAGAGACGAAAACATCATAACAAATCGATGGAATAGAAATAGAAGACTTATAACAAGAGATAGATAAGAATTGCAATTTATAGATCCAAAGAAAATTCCAGATTCCCAAGCGCAAGAATGATAGAGAACCAAATTATCAATCCCCAAAAGTTTAGATCCAAAAACGTATTATAAATTAATCTCAAGACTAACAAGAATCCCTCAGCTCCGCTCTCCAAAAGTATTCAAAAATCTAAATGAATCACCTCCTCAATCGAATCCCAGCTCCCCGAATTCACTGCCCAAATCACGCCCAAGCCGCATCACAAAACATTTCCAAAAATGGCCCTGGCATTGTCGACCGAGTAGGCTACTCGGTCGAGCAATGCGTTGCTCGGTCCATTGCTCGAACCGAACAGCTGAATTGCTCGACCGAGCTTGACAGGGAATCGAAATTCTCCAAAATCCTTGCTCTGCCTGCACGGGCCGAGTCAGCTCTGCTCGGTCCGAGCAGAGCGCTGACTCGGCCACTGAAGAATTGCTCGGGCCGTGCACTGGATTGCTTCAACTTTGGGTGAAAGGTTGATCGACCGAGCAGATGAACTGCTCGGTCCGAGCCATCCCTGTATCTGCCTCCTTTTCTCGTTTGTATCTGCTCGGTCCGACCATCTATACTGCTTGACCGAGCAGCCTGTGAAATCTTCTCCTGAGGCTGCTGAGCTGCTCTCTCCTCCTGCTCTCTCTCCTCCACTCCTCCCGAGGATCCTAAAACATGGCAAACTCCTGTGGGGCTTCACCAATGAGCTCATGGGCGTGTCGGATGTGTCCATACCCAAGCGGGGTCCCAAATCGTTCCAAAATCCTTGAAAACTCATAAAACACTACGAAACTCGAATATAACGTCAGAAACACGATATCGTAGTAAAATATGGGATTTGGATACAAAAATGGCATGGAATGCAATGAAATGATGATATGAAAATGGTAGAAAATATGGACACATCATCGTGCAAGCACAACAAGTAACGTATAAGAGCAACCATGGTGATAGTAATGGTGAGACTAACAGGCATGAACTGTAAGCAATTAAACATGCAAAGTATTGAATAAGACGCACAATCAATGGTTATATTGGTGTTGGCAGTAATTAACTAAACTATGTGATGTGACTCACGTATGAAAGTATGGTATGCAATCGTGGGTCACCTCGTTGTCATGGGGAGCGAATCCCGGGCGTCAACCACAACATACTTTTGAGAAATAACGAGACGAGACGAGACGGAAGAGGTGACTCTGGTCATAGCTCCCACACTTTCTCTACAATGAGTTACCCCAAACCCCAGTGTCGTGTGTATCGATTACATGTTTCTCACAAGATGTTTCACAAGATATTCTACGAGATATTCCATTATACAGTCAACAAGATGTTCCACAAAATATTCTGTAAGATATTCCACAAGATGTATCACATGATGTTATCAGTTCCTTGTTTACAATGATAGTTAAACTATGACCACTGGTCGACTTTCTTATTGAAAACCAGAAACTAAAGCAAGGTGAATGCTAAGAAATTTGCGAATAAAGACAAGTCCAACAAATATGGAACACAAAAATTGTTGGTTTAAGGTTGGTAGTTTCGTTAGCACACAATTTACCCAAGTTGATGGTTGTGTGTTACAACCACCAAAGTTGAAAGTTGGCAAAAGAAACTGTAGTTGATTAGTTCACTAGTTACTTAGGTTTCTAGTCCTTCGTTCAATAATGGTTCAGAGACTGTTTATAAAATCCTGACTTCGTGCTTGTACACTTGCTTAGTTTATAAGACTAGAATTAAAATGACTTACAGATTTCGAGGTCGAGGTAGTGAGCCGGGATTGAGTCTATAACTTCCAAAGATGCTGGTACACGAGAATCTGTACCTGTAAACACAAGAAACAATCGGTTAAAGAATACACTATTTTCTATCTATTTAATTTGATCGTTTTGATTTTATAAATGATAGAAATGGTGTCGAAAATCGTTCTAAATTTTTATATATGTTAGATATGAGGAAAATAATTTTACTGAAGAAGGAAATATTTTTATGAAGCTTCTGGTAATTTTTAAAAGCTAAAAATCAATTTGAAAACTATTTTTAATTAGTTATCGTATTTGTTCAAACATTTCTTCTGGGAGCAATATACATCAAAATATTTCAAGTGAGCTGTCAAAATGACCGTCTCGCAGAGTACCATAACATATATTTTTTTTCTATATATCAATTTACGTGAAAATAATAAGTTATGGATTTTCAAGTGAAAACGACGTATTTGTTGTGAGTTGAGGGAGGCCTTTGGCCTCCCTCCCCTCATCACTCTCCATTACTCCCCACTAAGTTAGTGGGGAGGCCCTTGGACTCCCAACTCAACATGAGAGTTTTATAAATATAGTACCATGGCTATTTGCCATGGTTAATCCTCTTCTAACACGTTATCAGCACGTTTGCTCTAATTTCTTTGAGCTTTTCATCCCGTCCCCCTCAAATTTAACCCTATATGTGCTAAGGAATCTATTTGTTGCGGCGAACCATTGCAGCGATCTTTTAGGCGTATCGGGAGCGGGATTTCGATCTACGGAATATTCTAATTACGATCGTCCCTAGATCTTTGATCTAGAGGTAATTTTTTTCGATCCTGTAGATAATTACATAATAGAGTTTGCTATGATTTTACAATGCTGTTCTATAAGCTTGTATAAATCTGATAAATTCTGATTAATATCAAAATTAAAAAAATAACCAAAACCAAACTGTTCATCTCCCCCCTCTTTTGAGGGCACCGGATGGCCCCATCCCCTCCCCCCATGATGTTTGTGTTTCATACCTGCCTCTATGATTTTACACTTATGTTTGTGTTTTATCTCCCCCCATGATGTTTGTGTTTTATCTCTTCAGCAGTGTACTCCTACAATTGCAGGTCCTGTTAGTGTGATAAAAACTCTACAACAGTAATAGGAAGAGTAGGAACAATACATCATTGTTAATGATTTAAAAAAACAAATAGATCCGACCATCCCATACATAGAGATATAAGAATAGAATTGATATGCTTTATTAGTTTTGAAGATAGTTAATAGTGAGGATATTGTCTTCGTTGTATTTTGAAGATATTTCCTTGATTGATTCTGTAAAGCAATTAATTGCTATAAATGATGTTGAATCTCTTCACAAAAATCAAACATGGTGGCCCCATCCCCTCTTATGATTTTACACTTCATGCCTGCTTTTCAATTATTTATCTTTATCCTCTTGGCCATTCGGCTACATGCATGTCTGCCGAATGATGCTTTCTGTGTCCTTTCTAGTAGATAGAAAGACCATAAAAGTAGAAAGCATGAACATCCAAAATGTGAAAAGTCTGGAACTTCGCATTTCAAATTTATTTGCCATCCCATACAAGCCCCCTTCTCAACCTCTTAATACTGAAAGAGCATGGGAACCAACTATTCTTTGCTGGCAGTATCATTCGAGTCTGAATGGCCTTGGTGCTTAAAATGCATATTAATCTTTGGGTATGCTAACAGTGCTTAGTTTTTGAACGGTGATATTAGGATTATATAATCCAACCTTGCACTAATCTGCACAAACCCATTGAAAGTTTAATTAGTTGCCGGCCGCCCCCCACCTGACGGGGGATCTCTTCACTTGCGCTGTCCGCTGATATTGTTTTACGCCAGTTGGGGAGGGGGGACACAATCTGGAAGATGAGGGGTTGAGGGCTTTTTGCATTCCTTAACCCTAGAGTTTGTTTTTTGGGTTTGTTTTAAATTTAAATTTTACAGCCCATGGGCCTGCAGCCCAAAACTATATAATAATTTTGTTGTGCCATTTATTGGGCCTGAAGCCCAGTTCATAACAATGTATATAAGTTTTATGGGCCAGCAGCCCCATTCAGATTAATTATTAATTTTGACTTCTAAATTGGGCATGAAGCCCAGTAAATCCAATTGCAATTTTTTATGTATCCATTATAATTTTGAAACTGGGCCTGAAGCACAAATATTAACAATATTTTAATGTGACTTTTGGGGCCTGAAGCCAAGATTGCAATTATTAATTTGTTACTTTTTGGCAAATTGGAATATATTAAAATAATTAATATTTTTTGGGCCTACAGCCCAATTCAAACTATTAATTTATTTTAATTCCTTGTCATGGGCCTGTCGCCCAGTCTTTCATATTGCTAAAATAATAACATTATTGCATTATTATTAAATTATGGAATATTAGGATTTTTTCAAAATATAATCATCTTAAGGATCCCGCGACCGCTCTGCCGTTAGTAAACTAACCTAACGGTGTATGACGTCTCCCCGTGGTCCAAGAGATTATTATATTTCATATCCTATTTTTCCATTTAATATATGCCTGTGTTATATACATACGTGGTTGTTTATTTTGTGCCTGTAGCATTTATAAACTGCGTGGATGTTTATATAAGCTAAAATGTGATTTTTGAGATCGGCCAATTTGATACCCTTTTTAAATTCCTTGTAATTTTATTTTCTTTTTGAGAGAATTTGTAAGTGAGGAATAAATGTATTAATGCCAAAGACTGGTGTACCGACAAATGAAGACGGGGACGAAAATTGGAAAATATAGGGACCCATTCTGGGTTTCCAAATTGTACTTTTCTCTTCTTTATGGACTGTATATTCGGACTTTGGACTTTGTATTCTTTTGGGTATCTGGCCGATCCCCACATTTTACTTATTTTATTTTTTATGTGTGAATTTCAATTTTAATTAATTCATGCATGTTTTAAATTGCATAGATAAAATGGCAAAATTGGCAAGCGTCGATTTCGAGGTCCTCGATTCTGCAGGAAAAAATTACCTGAGTTGGCGAGTGGACCTGAAGTTCCACTTGCGTTCGATGGCCCTCCTTGGCTCCATTTTGGCTCTTCCTTCGGCCCCAGCAGCGGCCGATGCTTCTGCTACACCTAACAGTAGCACTCCTACCATTGTCTCCGACGTGGATAAGGCGAAAGCCATAATCTACATTAGGAAACATATAGATCGTACCTTAAAGGCCGAATACCTAACGGTAGAGGACCCAATGGAGCTGTAGACAGCGCTGGAGGCACGGTATAAACATCAAATTGATGTAATATTACCGCGTGCCATTTATGAGTGGGAAAACCTCAGACTTCAGGACTGTAAGTCCGTCGCTGAGTATAATTCTGCACTTCATAATATCACCTCACGCCTGAAGTTGTGCGGTGAAGAAGTGATAGAACAACGCATGTTGGAAAAGACATTTACCTCGTTTCATGAGAAAGATGCAATCCTCATGCAGCAGTATCGTGAATGCAACTTCACGAAATTCTCTGATTTGATCTCATGCCTACTTAGGGCAGAGCAGAATCGAGATTTACTGCTAGCCACTCAAAATTTACGTCCAGCTGGCACTGCACCTATCCCTGAAGCCCACCACGTTTCTCCCCAGAAGTGGAAAAATTAGAAGAAGGCTAATAATAACAAAGGGAAAGCTGTGATGAAGAATGGACGAGGAGCAGCACCCCTGTCCAACAACAACAATACAGGAAAGAGTAACTTCATAAAGAAGCAAAAGAACACTGACCAAGTGTCACTTCCTAAGAAGAACTGGGAGGATAAATGCCATAGATGCGGCATGACTGGCCATTGGTCCAGAATCTTCCGTACTCCTCGCCACCTCCAGGAACTATATCAGGCGAGCCAGAAGTCTCTGCCTGAAACAAACTTGGCGGCTGTTCAGCCACCAATGATGTTCACTGCAATAGACTTCGAGAACGACGACCTGCTCGATTAAGCTTCATCTTTTATCTATGCATTTAAAATTCAATGTTACTTCATCTTTAATTTTCTTAAGTTCGTCTTTTTCATTGACTTAAATTAAATTTCGTTTTAATTATAGATGAAGTATGGAATATTGTTGACAGTGCCTTGTTGCACTGGTGTAGCATTGATATTGCTACCACATACAACGAGACTATAAGATGCAAATTCTCCTCATAAACATATAGGAAATCTCCAATTTTCAAGGATATTTCTTTTAAAGAAAATAACTTGAAAATTGTGGATAATATATATTGAATATCAATATGTAACTCGTCAAGAAAATGGCCAGAAGACCATCTACTTACGATTTCATTGGACCCCCGTCGGGCCCCTATAATTACAGATATTCATCCTATAGAAAGCCAACTTGACTAAGCACCAGAAGTGCCTTTCATTGCCATAGTTTTTAACTCTGGCAAAATGGACTTGGTCATCCTGGATCAGCGATGATGGACGCATCATCAAATGAATCCATTGGAGAACCTGAAGATTCTTCAAAAGGTTGAGTTTTCTTGTCCCCCTTTGTCATAAGGGAAAACTTAGAGAGAGACCTTCCCTCCTGAAAGTAGGTTTAGAGTCTCCTGGCTTCATTGAGAGAATACATGGTGACCTTTTGCGGGCCTATTCACCCCGCAAATGGACCATTTTCGGTACTTTATTACTGTACTGATATATGCATCTACTAGATGGTCTTCTGTGTGCCTTCATATTCACTCGCAACATAGCTTTCTCAAAGCTAATAATGAGGGTGAATTCACTACTCATATCATTCAAGACTTCTGCCAAGCAACTGGCATTGAAATTGAACATCCTGTAGCATGTTCATACTCAGAATGGGTTATCAGAGTCTCTGGTAAAGAGACTCCAATGGATTTCACGTCCGTTGTTAGATTCCAGTTGCCTGTTGATATTTAGGGACCAACAAGCTGCACTCCGCATCGCTTGTCACGATACGGCCCGCTTGTGGCCATATCTTATTGCTGATGCCGCTTCCTTATGGTTTACCACCAAGTCTTGATAAATGTGAATTTGATGAGTAAAGTCTCATTGTAATAGGCACGCAGTCTAAAAGAAGCCTGAAGCTTCTGAGACCATATCATGGGACACATAAGTCCTCATCTCGTTATGATCCGCATACTTTTTCTGTGTGACGTTGAGATCCAGAAGATCCTTCACATTCAGACTAAAGTACATCAATTGACGGATAAAATTGCGGACAACCAGAAGATTGTTCGTTCACACGTCCCTGCTGCCAACACGCCAGCTAGGATTGACATTTCCAAAGATGGATGCAATCCACGGGCAGCAGAATTGGCTGTACCTCATTTGAAAAGAGGACGCCGGCCAGGTTCAAAATAAAAATTTCCTCATAATAGGAAGATTCCTGGATATATAAAAATGATCCAACCACAGGATGCTGAGCTCAGACCAGCAACCTCTCCCCTCCTAATTTCTCCTGCAGAGGAAACAACAGGAGAAACATCATTATATTACGTACGTACTGGAGAGGTACTGGACAGATATAGTACAGTCGTCGACGACGGTTTTGCTTTCGCTATTGCCATTCATGTAGCTGAATACGACGATGACGTCTACCCACTTTTCTATAGCGTAAACGCATAGAATGGCCAAAGTGGGACGAGGCAATAAGAGTAGAGCTGGACTCACTCTTGAAAAGCAAAGTCTTTGGACCAGTAGTCCATACACCTGAATGTGTAAAAACCTGTGGAATATAATTCGAATTTCATAAAGAAATTGAAATGAATGAAATGTGATCATTTTCCTACTAAGCCTACACTTCTCTGCAAAAGCCAATACATGCAGCTCATGGACGTTGTGACTGCATATATATATACGGCAATATAGATATAGAGATCTATATAAAACCTCCAGAAGGGTATACTCTACCCCCAGAGATGAAAGAGAAACGTATAAACGTCTTCTCCATAAAGGATACAAAGATCATTAGTTGATCTTAAGCAATATTCTGCCCTTGTATCTTTTTCGAAAGATCGTTGACAGGATTTGTTATATTTGCCTTACATATGGTCGACTTAAAGCTAATAGGATCTCCAGCAGAGACCATTGCGATTTCAGATAGCTTTAAAGCGTACCTTGGAAATGAAAAACCTAGGTATAACGATCATCCTGACGATGACATTAATCATCCTGAAGATGAACTATCATCCTGGAGATGAACTATCATCCTGAAGATGACATTAATCATCCTGAAGATGAACTATTATTGATCATGCCGAAGATGTCTCAGCTTACATATTAAACACCTTCGTGGTGGAACCCTTTCATATTCTTCATACACCTGGAGTTTATGAAGAATGATGTCCTTTTGCAACCTATTAAAAATGGATACTTATTTATGACACCTTTCAGTAGCTGAAAGAGGGGGAGGACATCCTAGGTCCCGAAGTGCCTAGCTCTAGTGTATTATCTGGCCAACTGCACGTATCTTTGATAGAATGTCTCCAGTAAAGTTGTTAACCAGATACAGTGTTGTCCTGGAGAACAACACTAGACCAAGGATAAGCTGCTTTTGCGCAACTTCCAAGGGTCAAGGAATATATATTGCATATGCAGGTTTAAAGATCATCGCGATGACTGAAACACAATAGGCCGGCCACCTCCTAAATATATACACATTATCATCCAATGTCTACATCTTCTGAGAAGCTCATCATCTAAGAAGCAAGTATTGAAAATGCTCAGCCAGGTCTAGCAGTACCTTGCAGACACACTGAAGACTGATTCAAAGAATACTTTAGTGGAGTCATCTACCAACTTCGAAGAGCATTACACTCCAGAGCGACGCCGCCTTCCAATAGCCGCTAGATGAGTGAAACTTGTGTAGATGAGTGATAATTGTATTTTCTTTCAGAACATGATGGATGTATAGACGAATAGGAGATGATTGTATAGATACATAGGAGATCTGCAAGCCTGAAGCTTGTACATATCAGGGGGAGTCCCTCGATAGTTGTACTCTTTTCCCTTAAGCTGCTGGTTTTTCCCACTGGGTTTTCCACAGCTAAGGTTTTAACGAGGCAACCACAGTGGCTCTGGATCCAGAAGTATCCACCCCATTGGCATACTGAATCCTGAAGTATTCATATGCTTAACCCAAGGTAATTGAGAGATGAGGGGGAGTGTTGTGAGTTGAGGGAGGCCTTTGGCCTCCCTCCCCTCATCACTCTCCATTACTCCCCACTAAGTTAGTGGGGAGGCCCTTGGACTCCCAACTCAACATGAGAGTTTTATAAATATAGTACCATGGCTATTTGCCATGGTTAATCCTCTTCTAACAGTATTTAAGTTTTAGGCTTAAAAATTTATTCTGGAAAAACTACTCATCTGATTGAGATGAAACTAGCACCATTTGATCCAGAACGTTATTTCTGATTTTCTGGAGTTGGCTTTGTAATTTTTTCAACTCTTAATTATTTTACTATGAATTTTAAACCAATAAACCTCATTTATATCTACATATACGCGTATTTATAAGAGTATATACGTATTTATACGTATTAAAACTATTACAATAAACTTTGAAAAATAATAACTTGAAAACCAAGTATCGGATTGAGACGAAACTGGCACCTACACGTTCGTGACGAAGGCGCAGATCTTCTGGTGGTTTCCATTCATTATTCCGATACCTGTATCAAAAAGTCACTATATAAACTTAATTATATTAATATTATAATAATCTCTCCCGGTACATTTGCGTAGCTGTGTTTGTTTTTTTGTTTTCTTTGTGCGTTTGCTTTTTGCGCCCACTGTGTGTTGCAAGAGGTGCATGCCAGGGGAAGGAGCAGCAGGTGGCCGACCGGAGGAGGGGGCCGGCGGCGTCGGTGGCCCGCCGCCGACTGCAGTGACAACTCCGGCGGTGGAGTTGGGTTGATGGGAGCGGGAAAAGTGATCGGAAGTTGCGTGGCTTTGTGAAGTGGAGGAGCTTTGAGCGGGTTGCTAGAGCTTCGTGCACGAGGTTGCTGCTTCTAGAGTGGAGGTGGGAGGGCGGCAGTTAGGGGGCCTCGGGGTTAGCACATGGCAGAGGGGAGAGGCACGGGCTCGGCGACGGGTGTCTTCGCTGGAGGAGGGAGGAGAAGTTGTGAGTATGGGAGAGGAGCTTGGGGAAGAGGGTGATGAACGAAAGGACAGGGGTTTTGCGTTTGTGTATGGGTTAGGGGAGATAGGGGTGATGGGTTTCGGAAGTGAGCAGGGGGATGGGATACTACCAAAGAAGGGGAAGGGATTTATAGGTTTAAATATTAATATAATATAGCGATTATTAAAGAGATTAGCTGGTAGGTGTTGATTAAGCTTAGGATATGATGAAGTTAGGTGTATAATTGACTAAGTGTGGATTAAGGGGAAAGAATCAGGCTGAGGGGAAAACAAAAATGCTCCTATGTTTATATGCTGGGCTGTTTAAGAAGGAGGTTTAGGTTAGAGTAATTAGTAATTTGATGAAGTTAATTAAGAATGGTATTTAGTAAAATAATTACTGAAAATTACGATTTTGCCCCTGAGACTAAACGTGTCCGAAAAATTACGAAAACATATCCACGGGTTCGTATCGTTGCGAGGATCGCGAATACGAGATCCATTTTAGGGGTTGAGCTACAGTGATACAAGTTTTGGGCCAAAATATTTGGGATGCGGGTTTGCGAGTTCTAGGTTGATTTGATATCAGAAAATTACGAAATTAAAATGGGGAGCCCTAAATGATCATAGGATGATAATGTAGAAGTTTAAAATCGTTTTAATGATGTTTGTATAGAAAATTAATTCATTCAGCTAAAACAGTAACAATTGAAAATGAATTATTATAAAATTGTTTAGATGTATTTGGTTAAAACCAAACTTACTGAAATACACCACAACTAGTTTGATACTTCAAGATATTTTTTATAAAGAATTTTGAAATCATTTTTGATATAATACTCTTGATTAACCACTATAAAATACTTTTAAAATGTGAAGATATGTTAAATACGTAAATGGATGTGTTGACGAATACGGGTCATTACATCTTACCCTCTATAAAATAATTCCGTCCTCGAAATTTAAAAGACCGATCATTGCCTTAAGTAATTAAACGATCGACGGGAAGGCTTGATGAATGATTACGACTCAGTAAAATAAGTTGAATAGCATGAAATATAATGTGATATCACAGCATCAAGAAAAGAAGAGATAGAATGTATGAATACATACTATTGATATCACCATAGCTTCTATAGCTAGTCGCAAGACTAGTATCATCATCATAGATATCTTGATTTCTCAAGTAGCCAAAATTACGATGATATAATGGTATTGCAAATGAACGAGTATAATATTAAAAGCAATAACTCATACCTCCAATCGCCTGGTTGGTGGCTTCGACATCTTCTGCGATCATGGTGTAGGCTTGTCGTCTCGGTGGTAGAGCCTGTGGTTGCGCTTGTTGGAACACTTTCTGTTGAGGGGGAAGTGGTGGTCGTTGTGGAGCGTTCCTTGCAGGCGCATCAACATCATCTCTATATATATCTTCTGGGCAATCCTTTGCTCCATAGTCCTTGGATCTATAGATCAAGCAAAGGTTCAGGTACGATCGAAATTTTGCTTTGATGTGTCCAGTTTTACCACAATAGAAGCACTCTCGATGTTGTTGTGGTGCTGGCCTCTTGAACCGAGTCTGTTGGATTGGGCGATGAGATTGGATGGAGGTCGATGACTGGATCCATTAGCAGATGTAGGAGGTGGCGGTCTTCCGGGAGGGGCAGCTAAAGCTTGTTCTCGCTTCTCTTCTCTTTCGATGAACTCGTACTCGTGAGCTGCATCGAGGACCTCAGTATGTGCACAGAGTAGGCGTCCGACCAAGCATCATCGAATCTCGATGTTTAGCCCTTTCTTGAAGCATTGATCTCGGGTTAGAGGGGTGTCAACCATCCCGGGAGAAAAACGGCTACGCATAGTAAATTGGGCATCATACTGTTCCACTAACATGGAACCTTACTTCAACCCGACAAACTGAGCTTGCAGTTCCATCTGAGCTTCGGGTGAAAAGCACTGGGTGTTGAAGTGATCGGCGAACGTCACCCAATCAATTGGTCGTTGAAGGCGACGTTCAGCTGAGTTCCACCAAATCCTAGATCTGTCAGTCAATTGCAATTTGGCAGTGTCCACCCATGCATATTCCGTGATCTGAGCTGCTCTTAAGTCATCCTCAGTGCTTCGCAGCCACTCTTCAGCCTTCAAAGGACCGTCCAAGCCATTCCAGGGCTTTGCACGGAGCGACCTGAATTGTTGTATACCTCCTTTGTGCTTGTGCTCTCCTTGTATAGCTTGAACCAGCTCTCGCAATGTGATATTAGAAATTTGATGCACAGTCGAAGGTGGTCCATTGTTGGTTTGGTTGCTAGCTCCGGACAGATCAGCTCCTTTGGGACTCTCAGAAGTGTTTCCGTCCATCGTTTGAATGTCACACCTGCATACATAGAAAAATTGTCAGCTTCGTTGAGTATTATATACATAACATCCTGATCTTGCTATACTTTTTACGAGGTAGTTAGCACGGACTTGTGTGGGCCACCAAACTTGTAACGACCCGCTCTCGGAGGCCATTACTTATTTGATTTATTTGCAAGTCTGCAGTTTACCAGTGAAACCAATATAGCCACGATGCAGAGACGTACAATAATACTCAAACCAGTGTACATTATTACAGTCCATAAATACAACAACAAACAGCTCTCTCTCACCATATACATGAAAGAAAATACAGAAAGGAAAATGCGGAAAGGAAATACATAATATAGTACACGCACCAACTCAAACAACTAGAAGTCTACAATCTCCAGGTCAAACTCTGGCTCCTCAAAACTCAGGGGCCGCTTCTGTGATCTGTTCGTCGGCTATCGGTGCCATAAATGGAACCGTAGGTAAGTCACAACAATTCTAAATATAGAAAAGAAGCAATGCACAAGTATGACAAAAAAGTAACTACGTACAAGCAAACCAGAGTGAAAAGTAAAGTACCGAGCAACAACTGTACATAATTAATTAGTAAGGGTAAACAGAACTGAAAAGGAGAGAACAAATTGTACTGTGGTAGTGCAAGTGTATAGCAGGCTAAGCAAGTGAAGTATGCTACCGATGTAGCTATAAGTGCGAAAGTAAAGTAGTGGTGACTGCACAGGTGTGGTAAGTAAATTGCATGTAATGCATAAAATAAAAGGTAGCCGTGCAAGCACAACGAGTAACGTATAAGAGCAACCATGTGATAGCAATGGTGAGACTAGCAGGCATGAACTGTAAGCAATTAAACATGCAAAGTATTGAATAAGACGCACAATCAATGGTTATATTTGGTGTTGGCCGTAATTAACTAAACTATATGATGTGACTCACGTATGAAAGTATGATATACAACCATGGGTCACCTCGTTGCCACGGAGAGAAAATCCCGGGCGTCAACCACAACATACTTTTGAGAAATAATGAGACGAGACGAGATGGGAGAGGTGACTCTGGTCATAGCTCCCACACTTTCTCTACAATGAGTTACCCCAAATCCCAGTGTTGTGTGTATCGATTACATGTTTCTCACAAGATGTTCCACATGATATTCTACGAGATATTCATTATACATTCCATAAGATGTTCCACGAGATATTCTGTAAGATATTCCACAAGATGTATCACATGATGTTATCAGTTCCTTATTACAATGATAGTTAAACCATGACCACTGGTCGACTTTCTTATTGAAAACCAGAAAGTAAAGCAAGGTGAATGCTAAGAAATTTGAGGATAAAGACAAGTCCAATAAACTTGGAACACAAAAATTGTTGGTTTAAGGGTGGTAGTTTCGTTAGTACACAATTTACCCAAGTTGATGGTTGTGTGTTACAACCACCAAAGTTGGAAGTTGGCAAAAGAAACTGTATTTGATTAGTTCACTAGTTACTTAGGTTTCTAGTCCTTCGTTCAATAATGGTTCTGAGACTGTATATAAAATACTGAGTTCGTGCTTGTACACTTGCTTAGTTTCTAAGACTAGAATTAAAGTGGCTTACATATTTCGAGGTCGAGGTAGTGAGCCGGGATTAGGTCTATAGCTTCCAAAGATGCTGGGGCACGAGAATCTGTACCTGTAAACATAAGAAACAATTGGTTAAAGAATACATTATTTTCTATCTATTTAATTTGATCGTTTTGATTTTATAAATGATTGAAATGATGTCGAAAATCGTTCTAAATTTTTATATATGCTAGATTTGAGGAAAATAATTTTACTTAAGGATAAAATATTTTTCTGAAGCTTCTGGTAATTTTTATAATTTTTAAAAGCTAAAAATAAATTTGAAAACTATTTTTAATTAGTTATCGTATTTGTTCAAACATTTCTTCTGGGAGCAATACACATCAAAGTGTTTCAAGTGAGCTGTTAAAATGACCGTCTCGAAGAGTACTACAACACATATATGTTTTCTACATATCAGTTTCCGTGAAAATAATAAGTTATGGATTTTCAAGTGAAAACGACGTATTTAAGTTTTAGGTTTAAAAATTTACTCTGGAAAAACTACTCGTCTGATTAAGATGAAACTAGCGACATTGGATCCAGAATGTCATTTCTGATTTTCTAGAGCTGGCCTTATAATTTTTCCGACCCTTAATTATTTTACTATTAATTTTAAACCAATAAAACCCATTTATATCTACATATACACGTATTTATAAAAGTATATACGTATTTTTACGTATTAAAACTATTACAATAAATTTTGAAAAATCATAACTTGAAATTCAAGTATTGGATTGAGACGAAACTGGTGCCTACACGTTCGTGACGAAGGCGCGGATTTTCTGGTGGTATCCATTCATTATTGCGATACCTGTATCACAAAGTCACTGTATAAACTTATATTATGTGACTATTATAATAATCTCTCCATGTGCATTTGCGTAACTGTGTTTGTTTGTTTTTTTTTGTTTGCTTTGTGTGTGCGCTATGTATTGCAGGAGGTGCATGCCAAGGGAAGGAGCATCAGGTTGCCGACTGGAGGAGGGGGCCGGCGGCGCCGGTGGGCCCGCCGACGATGACGGTGACAACTCCGACGGTGGAGTTGGGTTGATGGGAGCGGGAAAAGTGATCGGAAGTTGCGTGGCTTGGTGAAGTGGAGGAGCTTCGAGCGGATTACTGGAGCTTCGTGCACGAGGTGGCTGCTTCCGGAGTGGGGGTGGGAAGGCGGCAGTTATGAAGCCTCGGGGGTTAGCACACGGCAGAGGGGAGAGGCACGGGCTCGACGACGGGTGTCTTCGCTGGAGGAGGGAGGAGAAGTTGTGAGTATGGGAGAGGAGCTCGGGAAAGAGGGTGATGAATGAAAGGAGAGGGGTTTTGCGTTTGTGCATGGGTTAGGGGAGATAGGGGTGATGGGTTTCGGAAGTGAGAGGGGGGATGGGATGCTACCAAAGAAGTGGAAGGGATTTATAGGTTTAAATATTAATATAATATAGTAATTATTAAAGAGATTAGCTGGTAGGTGTTGACTAAGCTTAGGATATGATGAAGTTAGGTATATAGTTGACTAAGTGTAGTTTAAGGGGGAAGAACCAGGCTTAGGGGAAAATAAACGTGCTTCCACGTTTATATGCCGGGCTATTTTAGAAGGAGGTTTAAGTTAGAGTAAAAGAGTAATTAGTAATTTAACGAAGTTAATTAAGAATGGTAATTAGTAAAATAATTACTGAAAATTACGATTTTTCCCCTTAGACTAAACGTGTCCGAAAAATTACGAAAACATATGCACGGGTTCGTATCGTCGTGAGGATCGCAAATACGAGATCCATTTTAGGGGTTGAGCTACAGTGATGCAAGTTTTGGGCCAAAATGTTTGGGATGCGGGTTTGCGGGTTCTAGGTCGATTTGATATCAGAAAATTACGAAATTAAAATGGGGAGCCCTAAATGATCATAGGAGGATACTGTAGAAGTTTGAAATCGTTTTGATGATGTTTGTATGGAAAATTAATTAATTCAGCTAAAAAGTAACAATTGAAAATGAATTATTATAAAATTGTTTAGATGTATTTGATGAAACCCGAACTTACTGAAATACGCCATAACTATTATGGTACTTCAAGATATTTTTTATAATGAATTTTGAAATCATTTTTGATATAAAACTCTTGATCAACGACTATAAAATACTTTTAAAATGTGAAGATACGTCAAATACGTAAATGGATGTATTGATAAATACGGGTCGTTACATCGACGATGGACTTGGACGTGGAGCATTACCCATATCTCGGGTCGTCATCTAGTCCTCCCAATCGGAAAAAATCTAATCGTCCTCCCCCCACTCCCCAACTTTGCGCCCGCCTCCTTTCATTCTGTAATCGCCTACTCAACCCCCACACACTCCACCTGTTATCACCCCCAACTCAAACACTCTATCCAACCCGCTACCGATGGATAAGGATAACCCTGAATGGAATACTGGAGTTGTGGCACCCCAAGGGGGGCGCGTACAAAGCATAGTGTCCCGAGGAGTTGGCTCCTACTCGGGTACTCCGTAGCCAAGCCATCCATAAAAGTAGTTGATGTCGGTCTTTGTGTGGAATGTTAAGACCCTTAATTACAAAACTTGAAGACGTGATGTCACCCACCACGTGAAGAAGTATAGTGTGTCTATGGTGGGCCTTCTTGAAACCAAGATTATCGATCCCAATGGGGGTATTGTTACCTCTTGTTTTCCTAGGGGGTGGTCCTGTTTCCATAACTATGAGCACGCTCCTAAGGGGAGGATTTGGGTCGTTGTTGACCCTGCTATCTGGGGGTGCTCCCTTTTGGCTTCTTCCGATCAGCATATCTCCTTGAGGTGTAGAAACCGGGGAGGGTTTGCCTCTGTTATCAGCTTCATCTATGCGTCTAACCTGGCAGGGGAGAGAGTCAGGTCGTGGACTTCATTGGTTCGTGATAGTACTACCATTGCTTACGAGCCCTTGGCTATTTTAGGGGACTTCAATGTCACTCGTTTTGATGGTGGGGGGCATTCGCTCATCCATGTGCTCTTAGAGGACTTCAATGAGTGTGTGGCCGCATGTGGGTTGGATGATCTTCGTTGTATTGGGAACTCCCTTAGCTAGAGTAATAATAGCGAGGTGGACGTTCACATATCTTGCAAGCTAGACTGGGTCCTTACTAATAGTTCTTGGGTTTCCTCCTTGCCTGATGCTTATGCTTCCTATCTCCCCCCTAGGACAAGCGATCATGCTCCCCTTCTCCTCCATGTTGCCCCTCCGGTGGACACGGGGCCTAAGCCCTTCAGATTCTTCAATTATTACCATCATGTATCGGGGTTTCGTGGTGTCCTTAATGGAGTGTGGTTTGGCCACTATGAGGGTTCCCCTATGTTCAGGCTTGTCAATAAACTCAAGGCTTTCAAGACTGCCCTTAAGCCGTGGCCTGAGGCTCGTAGGTGTCATCCTCCTTCTATTGTCCTCAGAGATGAGATTGTTGCTATCCGGGAGTCTCTTGGCTTTGATCAGTCCCCAAAACTTATTTGTAAGGAGCATGCTCTTAATAAGGATCTCACCTCCTACCTTGCCAAAGAGGAGAGCCAAGCTAGGCAGATGAGTCGCCAAACTTGGCTTTTTCATGGGGATCATAATTCTAAATTCTTTTATGCTGCTATAAAGGAGAGGGCCTCCAGGAACAGCCTTTTGCACTTAGTTGGGCCTACTGGTGACCCTGTTACCAAGCTTGCCTCTCTTCAGTGTGAAGCTGTGAGTTTCTTTACCAACATATTCCATCATGAGACATATTGGAATGTTTTCCCCAATTTGGTCCCTAAGCAGGGTTTGACTGATGAGGCTCGTACCTGGATGAGTAGAGGGACCACTGATGATGAGATTAGGGAAGCCCTGTTCTCCATGGATAGGGATAAGACCCCTGGGCCTGATGATTTCTCACCTTCCTTCTTTCAGGACCTCTGGGGGACCGTTGGGAGAGATGTCATATCTGCGGTGTGTTCTTTCTTTACTTCGGGCTCCCTGCTCCAGCAGATGAATCATACCTTCCTCACTCGTGTGCCTAATTCTACTGAGGCTGCCTCCCTATCTGATTACCGACCCATCTTCTGCTGCAATGTGTCGGCATTCATCAAGGGCAGGCTGATCTCCGATGCCACCCTTTTGGCCCATGAGGTTATTCGGGACTACTCTGCATCGATGGGGGCTCGTGCCTGTATGTAGTTGGACATGCGGAAGGCATTTGATAGTATTAATCTTGAGTTCGTCTACTTTTTCCTTCATCGGTTCAGCTTCCCCCTATTATTTATTCACTGGATCCGAGAGTGTGTCTCCTCTCCCTCCTTTTATGTCCTTATGAATGGATCGCGGTGGGATTCTTTGGAGGTAATATGGGCATCCGGCAGGGGGACCCTATCTCCCCCTTTCTCTTTGTCATCATCATGGAGTTTTTCACCGTCATTATGGATCTTGCCTCCATCTCTGGGACTATTCGCCCCCCCTAACCGTAGGGTGCATAGGATCCCCTCCTATCTTCTGATTACTGATGATATGCTGGTTTTCTGCAAGGCTGATGCAGATTCCTTGGGTGGTCTCAATCATCTCTTGGCATCCTTCCATCTTTTTACGGGCTAGAAGTTAATAAGGGCAAGAGCAAGCTCCTTCTCAGTAAGGGTTGTGTTATTCTCTCTTCTTGGCATCCCTATAGCCACCCCCCGGTCAGGTACCTGGGTCTCCCTCTCTCTACCACGTATCCTGCACCTAAGCTGTATGGTAGCCTTGTGGATAAATGCAAGGCTAAGCTTGTGAGGTGGTCCTCTAAACTCCTTTCACTAGCGAGGCGCATTGAGTTAGTCCGTACAGTTATTCATGGCTATGTTACTCATTGGATACAATCCTTCTGCATTCCCAACTCCACTCTAGCCATCATTGATCATTTGTGCAGAGAATTTATTTAGGGATACAAGATTCACCTTTAAAGGTGGGGAGATATGTGTTTACCCCGTAGTGAAGGGGGGATTGGTCGTCGTTCCCTTCAGGAGGTTGGGGTTGCTACTGGGATCAAGCTTATATGGCGTCTCCTTCACGCGCCATCCCCGTGGGCAGTTTACATGCGAGGCGCTAATCTGCAGCACACCCTTTTCTTCATGTGCGCCCCTGCTGTTTTAGACTCTGGTTCCTGGAAGCACGTTCTCAGTGCTAGGGATGCTTCTTCGGGCTATTTGCATCGGGTTGTTAGTGAAGGCAGTTCTTCATCCTTTTGGTACGATCCTTGGCTACCGTGTGGCCCTCTTGGAAGTAGCTGTTCCCCCTTCTGCCTCCCGTTATGCTTTTGTGTCAGATTTTTGGGATAGGAGGGAGGATCCCCCTCTGTGTTGAGCATCTTCGTACTCATTTTGTGGCGGTCAAGGTGGGGATTGGTCCTGACTCTTAGGAGTGGACCCCTGATGGGGGATGCTCTCTTCGCTCTGCTTGGTCCTCGACGCGTCGCTCCTCCCCCCCGGTCCGGCTTTGCTACACTAAGTGGTATTCGGGGCATGTGCCCAAATATGCCCACTGCCTCCTCAGGACTCTTTCTGACTGTCTCCCTACCTACCATCATCTGGTCCGTCGTGGTATTATTGACCAGTCCACATGTGTCCTTTATGGTTCGATCCCTGAGATGGCCAGGCACCTCTTTTTTCAGGTGTGATTATAGTTCCTTCTTGTGGGAGACTTTTCGGCTCAAGCTGGGCCTTTACTCTGGCTCTAGATCCTTGCACGTCGTTGCACATCTCCTTAGACTTCGGTCTGGAGCAGAGGGAAGCTTTCTGCTGTGGATAGGCTTGCTCTGTTGCCTCTTTATGCTACGGTTTCGCATATCTGGAAGGAGCGAAACAGTCGCATCTTCCAGTATCTTTCGCTCCTGAGAGTGTCCCTCCTTGCCCGAATTTCCCTGGATATTGCGAGGGCTACTCCTCCCCTGGAAAAGTCTGACACTGAGTCTCGTCTCAATTTTGAGAATTGAGGGCTTGTTTGACCCTTGGTTTAGTGTATAGCTATATTTTTTCTGTTCCTTATTCCTGACGGGACTCGTACTTGGCTGTTCTTGGTGCTGGTGACTGCTTTTGCCTGTCCCAGGACTGTTTCGCTTGTTGCTACATGGCCCGTCGTGGTTATTTGTACATTCATTTTGCATGAATATACATACCCACTTACCTTATATATCTGTGTGGGGGGGGGTAAAGGGATCCTAAGGTGCCTCCTTAGGTTCAATCTAAGGAGGCACCCCCATTTTTCCACATCTCCCACTTTTTAAAAAAAAAATTTCATGGGTTTTTTTAAATCATGGATGATCAACATACCAAATTTCAAGAGATTCTAATACTTTTTGAGCTCTCATCTACCCCTTGCAACTTCATGGGGTTTTCAACACGTTTTCAGACCGTTGAAGTTGTAAGGGGTAGATGTGGACTCAAAAAGTATTGGAATACCTTGAAATTTGGTATGTTGATCATCCATAATGTGAACAACAATTCCATGAAAAAAGTTTCAAAAATAATTGTGGGAAATGGAGGGAAATTGGGGGGGGGGGCCTCCTTAGATTTAATCTAAGGAGGCACCCTAGATCCCTTTTTCCCATATGGGAAAAAAAGTTTCAAAAAAAACATGTGGTATTGTAGCGATACCATAGAGCAAAGCAACATAAAGTGGGTTGAGTTGAAGGAAAAGTTTAAGATGAATGAGAACGATGAGAGTTGGTTGCAAACAATGTATATATATCGAGATCATTGGGTCCCTTCTTACTGAAAGGACATATTCTTTGCGGGGATGAGTTCAAGTTAAAGAAGTGAGTCAATTAATGCTTTCTTTGATTCATTCGTTCATTCAAACACACAATTGCAGGAATTTGTTTCACAATATGATAAAGCCATAGACCATCAACGGACAATGAGGCTCATGAGGACTTTATAACTCTCAATTCAAAACCACATATGCACTTATTCCACCCGATTGAGGAGCAAGCCGGTGAGTACTATACGAGACGGATATTTGATTTGTTTCAATATCAATTGAAAAAGTGTGGAAGTCTTTTTTGAGAGGAGCTGAGACAACCAGGAAATATTGTTTTGTACAAGGTTGGGAAACATTCAACGGAGAAAAACCAGTGAAAATCAGTTGTATACGACCTCAATGTCGAACCTCAATTGAATTGCAGTTGTAAAATGTTTGAGAAAAGTGGGATATTATGCAAGCACATATTATATATCATGCAACATCTTCAGATGGAGAGCATACCAAGTTATTTTATCCTACATCGATGGACCATTCATGTGTGGCATCGTAATATTGGAGTTGATAATATCGTGATGGGTAATAGTGTAGAGCAAGTTAATTTATTGCAATCGTGGGCCTTAAGAGCAAAGTTTAATAATGCGCTCGAAAGGTCATTCAAGTCGACTGATCGTATGAGACGTTTGGATGTTGTGTTGGAGGAATTTATGGAAGAAGATGATGAATTTGGCCAAAGTGGGGTACAAGGAATGGAAACCACCACTCAAGCCACCACTCAAGCAGGAAGCTCCCATATAGTTGATCATATTCCACAGATTTCTATCCGTGATCTGGTAGGACTTGCGAGGACTAAAGGCCGACCACGGAGTGCAAATCGATTCAAATCAAGTTTGGAGATAGCTCAAAAGAAAAAGGACAAACAAAAGCGCATGTGTGGAAGATGCAGACAACTTGGACATTACAAATCAAACATGCACAAATCCAACTTCAAATATTGCCACAAACATTGAGGTATAACAAATTTTTATGTTACAATCATACTTTCATAGGGTTCACTCACTATGGCTAAAAATTACCTTTTTTGGTTTTGCATAGATGTTAATTCTCAAACTGAAAATATGAACTTCGCGATGAAAATATGAAGACAAAGCATACTGAAACTGTTTTGTAATAGTAATGGCATGTCTTTCACTCTCATACACACTTTTGTTTGGTAGTGCAGATGTATAGCCATGATGTATAGTGCATGGCTGCAGTTTTGATTCTCTGTCACTCTCACACTCACCTTTTATTATATACTTCTCTTTTGTTTGGCATTGCGGAGGTATAGTGTAAGCCTACAGTTTATTTTATACATTGCAGCTAATATTTCCCATTGTCTCTACTAAACCATCACACATATATGCATCCAAAGTCTCATATAATTGATACCAAAATTTGATGATTTATAAAACATATGAGGCTTGATGGCTACATATTCCAATGTGTTAGATTCCATTCCAGGTTTAGATTTCAATTTCACTCCTTGAAGCATTCTTCAGGGTTTTTCTATCATAAATTGCATACATGTCCATATTTCTCTTTTTGGCAATGCAAGTGTATATGATGTGCACTCATAGGTTTTGAAGTTACCGCGCTATTCCACACACACACACACACACACACACACACACACACACACACACACACACACACACACACACACACACACACACACACACACACATATATAGGTAAATCTTCATGTGAGAACATTTCGCACGGTGCGAAAATGTTTTTATCTTTTTTTTGAAATTTTTTTTTTCAAAAATTCTTTTTTCCACCCTCATTATATGTTGTTATACCCCCCTCAAAAAATAATGGTTGAGAAATAATGTCATTTGGCCTTCGATCAAGGCATTTCATCAAATTCGCACGTTTTGAGACCGTTAAATTTGTAACGGGTGGATGGGTGCTCTAATCCCCAACGGGTTCACCCATTATTTTCCCTGGGGTATATAATTGTATGGATTAAACATCAAAAAAAGAATTTTTGAAAAAAAAATTTCAAAAAAATAAAAAAAAAGTTTTCGCACGGGTTTTTTCGCACCCGAAGATTGCCATATATATATATATATATATATATATACACATATATATATATATATGCGATGATGATTTTGCCCTACATAACGGGTCCTATGTGATGGCGAGGCAACTAGGGGTAAGCAAGTATTTGCTGGCAACAGTTGCAACCAATTACATTTTGGATTCCTAGCTGAAAATTTATATGTTTATGTGGATGAGGCAAGGGCATGTCTAAGCCATTGAATCATACATACACTTCATGTTATTGCATGTCTACAGCGCATGGCAGGTAAGATTTGCATTGCATAGTTAATTAATTTTTTCTGTCACTCTCACACTCACTCAGAAGCACACCTCCATATATCTCATATATATATATATACACACACACACTAGTCATTACCCGTGCCCATAGAGCACGGTTTATTTAATGGCCGAGTCCCCCCTCACAAATTTCAAGTGCCCCCAAATTTCAAGTTTTCCCACAACATTTCAAGTTTCCCCCAAAATTTAAGTTTTTCCCCAAAATTTATGTCCCCCAAAATTGTCATTACCACCTATGACAAACTTGCCATGTAGGACAAAGCTTTGTCCTAATAGGATAAGATTCAAAATCTTCAAAGGACGGGAAAAAAATGGTCGGAAGAGGGGAGAATAAAAAATATGGGTGTGTGCGTAGGGAGGGTCAAAGGGCAAAAATGCAAAAATCGGGGTTGTATGTGCAAAATTCTCCACCTCCTCTCTTATCCCTCAAAATCTCATCTCTTATATTTGATCTTAATTTCTCTTGATAAAATCCCTCTTTTATATAATAGATATCCAAATTCTCGTATCTAATTTCTCTTGATAACATCCCTCTTTTATATAATAGATATCCAAATTCTCTTATCCAATTCCTCATGTCTAAATTCTCTTATCCAATTTCTCTTGATAACAACCCTCTTTTATATAATAGATATCCAAATTCTCTTATCCAATTTCTCATGTCCAAATTCTCTTATCCAATTTCTCTTGATAACATCCCTCTTTTATATAATAGATATCCAAATTCTCTTATCCAATACCTCATGTCCAAATTCTTTTATCCAATTTCTCTTGATAACATCCCAATTTTATATAATAGATATCCAAATTCTCTTATCCAATTTCTCATGTCCAAATTCTCTTATCCAATATCTCTTGATAACATCCCTCTTTTATATAATAGACTAGTCATTACCCGTGCACATAGGGCACGGTTTATTTAATGACTGAGTCCCCCCTCAAAAATTTCAAGTTCCCCCAAATTTCAAGTTTTTCCACAAAATTTCAAGTTTCCCCCCAAATTTAAATTTTTCCCGAAAATTTATGTCCCCCAAAATTGTCATTACCACATATGACAAACTTGCCACATAGGACAAAGCTTTGTCCTAATAGGATAAGATTCAAAATCTTCAAAGGACTGGAAAAAATGGTCGAAAGAGGGGAGAACAAAAAATGTGGGTGTGTGCGTATGGAGGGTCAAAGGGCAAAAATGCAAAAATCGGGGTTGTATGTGCAAAATTCTCCACCTCCTCTCTTATCCCTCAAAATCTCATCTCTTATATTTGCTCTTAATTTCTCTTGATAACATCCCTCTTTTATATAATAGATATCCAAATTCTCTTATCTAATTTCTCTTGATAACATCCCTCTTTTATATAATAGAGATCCAAATTCTCTTATCCAATTCCTCATGTCTAAATTCTCTTATCCAATTTCTCTTGATAACAACCCTCTTTTATATAATAGATATCCAAATTCTATTATCCAATTCCTCATGTCCAAATTCTCTTATCCAATTTCTCTTGATAACATCCCTCTTTTATAATATATATATATATATATATATATATATATATATATATATATATATATATATATATATATGAAAGGTCAGTGTGAGTCTTTATTTATAACAAATCACAATATACACATGGTTCAGGTAGGAGAAGAGGGAGAACTAAAGGGAGGATATGGCACATGCGCCGTCACTCTCTATTAGTCCCCCCTTCCCATTCCAAAGAACCAACTTAAAATACATCCAAAGAAATATATATAGCCCTATTACATCAGCCATTATCTCTAAATTCCCAATTGCTCATCGCCTGAGACGCATCTGGGTCATTTGGATCCTGGTCCCTGAGAATAATCCTGATGTCCGCCGCAATGTCTTCAAAAAGTAGTGCTTGGATCTCTCCGTCCCTCAAAGACTCTTCTATTTCTCTCCTTCCAGCAATGTCAAACCATTGTTGCAAGTACTGTTCTAGCGAGAAGACCCATCATATTCTTCTCGGCAAAGTGGTCCAAAAAAATAATCCCCCACTTTCTCCAGAAGCGCCTCAATGGGGTTTGAAACTCCTAGTTTTAGCAAGCTCCTTCTTAATTGGTATTTTGTGTAGGTACATCTGAAGGACAGGTGATTAATATCTTCCTCCATATCCTCCTTGCATAGGACGCAAGAGGGGTTTGTGTTGATCCCCCATTTCGCCAGCAAGCCCTTGGTCAAAGGTTTTCCTTGGAAAGCTCTAAGAAGCGCAAGTGTCATCTTGGGGACATGGGACGCATACCAGATCAGCTTCGAGAATGGAAATTTTGTATTCGTCTGCCTTGACCCTTCCCAAGCTCCTTTGAATGTGAAGTCATCGCCTGTAGCCCATATCCAAGAATCCGGCCCAGAATTTAGAGTGATGTTTGGCAAAAAAAACCCGAACCTGGGCAATTTCCATGTCTGATTTCCAGCATGTAGATGACCAATAGTCAGCAATTTTCCGCATATTAGCTCCATCGGGGACTGCAACCAAGTCACTAAGAGGCCTGCATGACATCCAGTTACCATGCCAGAAGAGGGTTGTTTTTCTGTCGTTGACTTTTCTCTTAATCAGTTTTTAGAGTATTGCCTGCAACTTAACATAAACTTCCATGTACCTGATTGGCTTACATGACTCCTAGATGCGAAAAATGCATGCTTTCTCTGTACATGTTCCTCATATAGCTGGCCCAAAGGCCATTTGTGGAGAGCATCTTCCAGTTGAGTCTAACCTCGGCTGCATGATTTAAATCAAGTAATAATCGTAAGCCCACTCCACCCTCATCTTTAGGTGTGCAAACATCTTTCCAAGCCCAGATATTGGATGCACCCCATATAAATTTTCGACATGCTGATGTAATACATCGTAGTATAGATTTTGGAATTATATAAACTTGTAACCAGAATATCACCATACCGTAAATAACTGACTTGACTAGCTCTATCCTCCCCGTAATGGATAGAGAAGTCGACGTCCAACCCATAAGCCTTTTCTTGCATTTGTCCACCAACCTGGTATACATTGACGCCTTTGGATATCTGGAAGATAGGGGGAGCCCAAGATAAGTTGATATGGAAGATCCCAATTTGATGCCCAGATAATTTGATAAGCCTATTGGGTCTTTTGCCCCCTTACTGAAAATATAGGTGCTTTTATCCCAATTAATGTTCAGCCCAGTCAGGTTGGAAAAATTTTCAATCAGCATTTTTAAACCCTGAAAGGAGTGTTTATTAGCACGACAGAATATTAGTAAATCATCAGCAAATAGGAGATGAGATATGGCCCCCATACGACGCATATGCTGAATGATGCGTGCCACTATAGCTTTTTCAATCATCAAAGAGAAATCCTCCATAGTAATTACAAATAAATATGGGGATAGGGGGTCTCCCTGCCTTAGCCCTCTGTTTCCTTCAAAATAACCAACAGGAGATCCATTTACCATTACCGAGAAAGTTGGAGTGGAGATGCATTCCTTTATCCAGCACGTGAACTTCCTGCCAAATCACATCCACTGTAGGATGTAGTAAATGAATTCTCTGTTGACGCTGTCAAATGCTTTCTTTAGATCAAGTTTGAGGCATGCCCTAGCCCCCATTGGATTACTAAAATCCCGGATCTGTTCATGTGCTAGCAAAGCACTATCAAATAAACGCCTTCCTTTTAAGAACGCTGATTGGTTAGGCGAAATCAATTCATGTATGACCATTCTCAGTCTGTTACAAATCACCTTACTAATGACCTTATAGAGAACATTACAGCTTGCAATTGGCATGTAGTCTCCTAAACTTGAGGCAGTAGAGTTTTTTGGCACCAAGTAAGGTTTGTATGATTGATTGGGTGCATAAGCAAGGAAGAACAGAAGAAAGAGAGAACAGCTTCAGTAATATCAGTACCTATGGTGCTCCAGTTATGTTGATAGAAATAGATATTGAATCCATCTGGCCCAGGGGATTTATCCACCCCTATTTGGAATACAGCCTCCTTAATCTCCTCTTTATTGATCCGACGTTCGAGCCATCTGGCCGCCCCATGGGTCAGTTTGAGCTTTGGGCTTAGCCTTGGAAAAACATTCCAGTAGTGAATTTGATGATACATGTCTTCATAGAATTTTGGGGCACTCTCTCTGAGCTCTTCCAAAGAGTTATTGTGATTACCATAAGCGTCAATAAGATGTCCTAGGTTATTATGGCATTGTCTCGACTTCATAGCTTTGTAGAAGAATTGTGTATTCCTATCTCCCAAGCTGATCCAGTTCTGCCTACTTTTTTGTCGAAGCATTGATTCCTCCAACTCCATAAGACTTGCCAATTTGTTAGATAAACCTTGCTCAAGTTGCCGTAAAATACTATCAGAATGAAGGGAATTTAATTGCCGGATATTCTCCAGATCATTGCTGCAGTTTGTTATAGAATTGAGTGTATTCTGTAGTCGGGACCATTCACGGAGGGAAGATTTCAGATTCCTGAGCTTTATTACTACCCGGTGCATCGCTGATCGAATAATTTGTTGGTTCCAAACTGATTCCACAAGGTCGTTATACCCCGGCAATTTGACCCAAGCGTTAAAGAATTTAAAGGGCTTCGGGTAGCTTGTTACCTTAGTCTGCAATTTCAGAAGCATAGGCGAATGATCACCCGTAACTGGATCCAAGTATTCAATGGATGTTTCTGGGAGTAACTTAAGCCAATCAGTGTTGCATAGGGCATGATCAAGTCTTGCTGCAATCCTACCAGAGCCTATTCTCTTATTACACCAACTAAAGGGGTTTACAACATGTTTAATGTTCTGTAGTGAGCAGAAATTAACGCAATTATTCATATCACCCATTCCGGATTCATCACAAGGCCGACCCCCAATTTCTCCTTGTGGTATCTCACACAGTTAAAATCACCTCCCACCAACCATGCTTTACTATGAACTCTAGCCGCATCTTGCTTCAAATTATCCCAAAACTTACAGCGCTCAGAAGCCAGATTTGATGCATAAACCCCTGTAATAAGAGTAGAAAAGCCTCCCACATTTTTGCAAGATATAGTAATATGTTGAGAAGAAGAGGACACCACATCTGCGGTCCATACAGAGGTATCAAACCCAATCAATATTCGTCCACCTCTGTGGAGGCCAAAATTATTCACCATGCTCCAATTTGTCGGGAAACAAGCCTTCCAGTCTCCCCTATCTTCCTTCAGTTTTGTCTCCAGCGGAAACACCAAAGTAGGCTTAATATTCTTAAGCCTGTCACGTAAGTCCCTCCTTCTAACACAGTTATTGAGCCCCCGTGTATTCCAGAAAAATACACTCATTGATTATTTGGTTGGTTGTGTCTGCCGCTAGCTCCATCTTTCAGTCGCGAGCTCTTGCAAAGTCCCCCCTCAGATGCTAGAGAGGCAGGTTTTGGATGGGTATTTTTCGAATTATACTCCCTACCTTTTATAGCTTCTAGCTCAGCTTCCCACTCAGCGTTAGGGTAGACTATTTCATCAGGCAAGAGGTCTATGTCCAGTTCTTGAGTATCATCAGTATCATCAATGATTGATGGCTTAGCCATAGTTGCGTTCTGAGAATTCAATGGAGGCCTTCGTAATTTATGACTGTCAGGCTCTACCCCTCCAGGAAGACCATGTCCTGATGTAGTGCACTTTGATTTTTGGTTTACTATCTCATCCTTCCCCTTATCACATTCCATAGCAGGAGCTTTGAACATTTGCATATTAGGATCAATCAGCGCACGCATGTTCAGACTGTTTGGTGTGTCCCCCAATTCAGTATTTCTTAGCTGGGTGTGCTTTGAGACATTCTCAGTGTTAACCTCAGGCTGGATGTTACCGTTTCCAGACATATTCAACACTCCTTGTGTAATATACTGATTTTGATTCTGGACCATATTCAGAATATCACATTACACCTCAGTATTCTCTGGAGCTACATCATAGTGTCCTTGATTTAGAGGTATTTCCGGATGTAGCTGTATTCCAGGATTTAGTTGTATTTCGTCCCTTGCATTTGAGGCCGAATCAATAACATCCATGTTACTATCAATATTATCTTTCCCAGGAATAGTCCCAGGTATTCTCAAAGTATTTTTTGTAGAAGCAACATATATAGTTTGAGGAGTATTAGAACTGACATTTTTATCACCTTAGCCATAGGTATTTCCAGATAAAGCATTTATAGTGTCTTCATTGGCAATGTCAGAGCTAGCAATATGAGTATCAGTCCTAGTATTATCCCTCTTCACTCCTGAGGAAGAACCCATCTCCAAATTTGTTGCTCTCTGGGTATCAGATACATCAGATATACTAGAAGCAATTACATTCAGCTCAGATTGTGTTTTTGACTCATTTGCTTGGATTGAATGGAGCTTTTCCAAGGAGGGGCATTGGACATCCGAGTGACCAAAACAAACACAATTGTTGCATCTTGGAGGCTCGCCCTCGATTTTCACCTCAATAGTGATTATAGATCCATCTTCAATGGTTACCTCAACTGATTTAGATAAAGGTCTCTTAGCATCAACCTCTATCAGACATTGTGCATAAGATATTCTTTCCATCTTTGCTGTCATCCTGTCTAGGCATATGGGAGATCTGATGACTGAGGCAATAATATTTAGAATTTCCAAAGTCCACATATTTAAAGGGACCCCATGTAGCTGTACCCAAACTGGAACTGACGATAAAATATCTCTCTCATGCTTGAGGGACACGCTCCAACGTTGTAAGACAACCAATCGCCCATCAAACATCTACGGTCCGCCATGCAATATTTTTTCACATTCCCCACCATCCTCAAATTTGAAGTAGAAATACACATTTTCACGACTATATATTTGCAACCCTTTCTCGAGATTCCATAAACGATCCACCCAGGAATGTATTTGGCCATAATATGGGACGTCGCCAAGCACGTATCCCACAATTGTATTCTTCCAACGCTCCGAGCCCCTTTCCAGCATAGAATTAGTTATCAATGCAAAATGAGTTCCATCTTCTTTAATCATTGGAGGAATAAAAGTCATACCCATATCAGTGCCATACGTCCTCCTATTTGCACAAACATCCGACCAAGTTTGCTTGGATACGTTTGTAGCAATCTTAATATCAAATTTTGGCCTCACAGACATTTTATCAAACACCTTGCTGTCAGTTCCATTTTGGCAAATGGTATTTGGTTTTCCTTTAGGAAATCGCTTCTGAATGTCCATCTGTCGTTCACCTCCCTTTCCTGTATCGCGGAAGAACTTTGATTTGGGTCTCCCCAATGATTCCCAACACCACCCATCCTCATATTTCCCTTCCTCCTGTTTACAATTTTCCAGCCCCCAACATCTGATTCTTCCTCAATCGCTGCAGCCTTGAAAAAATACAGCCGGGTGCTTGTCCTTCTCCAGCTTGCTTCCAAGTCCGCTCCCTTCGCCAGGGCCATCCCCGCCGCCAGGGCCATCCCCGCCGCCGCCAGGGCCCTCTCTGCCCGACATATTTTTACACTTTATGCATATATAAATATATACTAGTCATAAACCGTGCCCGCGGGCACGGTTCATTTAAGATGTTCCCTCGCGAAATCTTTGTTCCCCAAAAACTTATTTCTACAACCAAAATTTAAAAGAACAACAAATTAGCGTAAAAATATTTAGCGGCACGGGCTCATTCGGCGTAGGCACGGTGCAGAACACTAAATTCGGCGCAAGCATATTCGACACAAAACAATAAATTCGACGTGGCCGCCTTCGGTGCGGAACAACAAATTCAGTGCGGAACAACAATTTCAGCGCGGCCGCCTTTGGTGCAGAACAACAAATTCGACGCGGGCGCCTTCAACACGGAAAAACAATTTTGGCGTAGAATAACAATTTCGACACGGGCGCCTTCGGCGCGGAACAAAAAATTAGCGTAAAAAAATTGTGCGGGCCCTTCGGCGCGAAACAAAAAATTCGCGTAAAAAAATTGTGCGGGCGAGTTTGGCGCAGGCGCGGAACAACAATTTTGGCGTAGAACAACAATTTTGGCACGGACGCCTTCGGTGCAGAACAACAAATTCGACGTAGAACAACAATTTCGGCACGGACGCGCTTCAACGCAGAACAACAATTTCGGCGTGGGCGCCTTTGGCGTAGAACAACAAATTCGACGTGGTCGCCTTCGGCGCGGAACAACAAATTTGGTGCAGAACAACAATTTCGGCACGGACGCCTTCGGTTCAGAACAACAAATTCGGTGCGGGCGCCTTCATCACAGTTTAACAATTTCGACGTAGAACAACAATTTCGGCGCGGAAACATTCGGCGTGCAACAAAAAATATCGTAAAAAATTGTGCGGGCGCCTTCGGCGCAAAACAAAAATTAGCGAAAAAAATTGCGTGGGCGCCTTCGGCGCAAAACAAAAATTAGCGAAAAAAATTGCGTGAGCGCCTTCGGTCTCTTGATTTAACGTATGTCATAAGTGCATAATTAATTATGATATTCCCTCCAAAGAATTTTGTTCTCTCAAAATTTAGTTGCAGACGCATTCGCCCTCTTGATTTAACATATGTCATAAGTGCACAATTAATTTAAAATATTTCCTCCAAAAAATTTAGTTCTCTCAAAATTTAGTTCCCTCCAAGTTTAGTTCCTCCTAAGTTTAATCTAGAATGATCAATGACTTGAGAATAGTATTACAATTGTGGATGTTTCACTTGATTTTGGATTCATAAACAACCGAAGCAACACCTCCAGCCCCAGTCTTTGTTCCAATCTAAATTTTTTAGCTAATTGGAGAACAATTGATACCTCGATCTGCTGTTCATCTTTGGATGCTTCTGTTTTTTTGTCCCATGAAGAAATAGAATTTCACAAAAGATTAGAGAAAGCATCATACTTAAAACAACTGAATGGCAATGAGTTCAGTAACTGTTACATGGATACAAAAAAATTGAAAGAGTGAATATTATTTGTCAACATATACATCATAACTCTTTCTTAAAAATATTAACGTTACATTCAAACTCAAGGCTCTACTTGAAGAAATGATGCAACCATCTGGCAGTAAATATCTTGATATGAAGCAAATTATGAGATGTGATCATTCTAGATGCATGGCGTCTTGGATCTGGAATCTGCAAAGAATGACATGGGGATTAGTACTTGGATAATTTTCTTTCAATGCTTGATAATAATCAATGAATATACATAGAACCAACCTCATTTCCATGCATATCCACAAACCTCATTTCCCAGATGAACCATTTGTGCCTTCAACTTTTTAGGGGAAAAGAAAATGAACAATTACTCTAGGAACGATCGAATTGCTTGGCTTAATATCCATAATTCATTCCCCACAAAAGGATTGTGATGAATATAAACTTTCCAACCCTTAGATGTCATTTTTATAGCCCAGAAGGTAAGGAGACATTTTTTGAATTTCAGTTAATCTTAGTTCAAACTCATGAATAATTTGATGTCTAAATAATTTGGTGTCTGAAAAAGATTTCCTTTTTAAAAAACTCAAATACCCATCAAGCAATAAAAGATCAATTCCCTCGTTTATTTTTTGGGCAAGAGAAGAATGAATTCTTTTGGTCAAAAGTCCTAAAGCAAGTGATTCAAAGGTTCCAGGTAGAAAATTCATTCAACATGGACCTATTATCTCATTAAACAACAGACACCCAAACATTAGCTTAAAAATCTTTGTTGTATAATTCTACCAAATTCACAACAATATTATATCAAGTGATGACATGTTGCTCTTGGAAGGCACATTCTAAAATGACATGATCACAACTAGGATGCACTTAAGAGATTAACACACGATTCAATTATAAAAGCAATGTCCCATAAAATCCCCTGGGAAAAATAATTACCAAGCAAGAACAATATCAGATAACAATGCTTGTTAAATTTAAAAAGGTACCATAATCTTTTTCAACAGGCATGCAGTAGTTTTCAACAGGCATGCAGTAGTTTCCAAAATCAATAATATCATATTTGGAATAAAATGAGCCCAGATAATATCATTCCAAATATCAAAAATGCAAAATGGAAATCTGGGCATTCAAAAATCTGCGCAAAGTCAAAAATCTGGGATATTTGGTGAGCCCAGATTTTATCACAGTTTGAATGCCCTAATTGAATAAGTGTGGATATCAAATTCATTTCAATGTTCACATATTCAAAAATTTGAGCATATCATATATCACATTTCAAAATTGAGTGCATATTCAAAATTTCCTATGGTGCTATATACTTGACATGTTCAAAATGCAAATTAAGTTCATATCCTGTCAAGTAACAATAGCATCCTAATTCATCTATTGAGAAATATCATCCCAATTCTACAATGTGAACTTGTAAATTCATTTATACATATTCCATTGAGAGATGTGAACTTCATTCATTGTGACAGGATATGGGATGATAGTTCAAAAATGAATTTGTCTCAACAGAATATGGGATGATATCAATGTGACATTGATATTTCTCTCACAATTGATATTTCTCTCAACAGAATATGGGATGATAGTTGAGAGAAATATCATCCCATATTTCAATGTCGCAAGTTCACATCTCTCAATGGGATGATAGTTGAGAGAAATATCATCCCATATTCTGTTGAGAGAAATATCAATGTGACATTGATATTTCATTGAGACATTGATATTTCTCTCACAATTGATATTTCAACATCTTTCAATGGGATGATAGTTCACATCTCTCACATTGATATTTCTCTCACAATGAATTTGTCTCAACAGAATATGGGATGATATCAATCTGTTGAGAGAAATATCATCCCATATTCTGTTCAAACATGAATTCTGTTGAGAGAAATAGCAATATTCCATAGAGAGATGTGAACTTCATTCATTGTGACAGGATATGGGATGATAGTTCAAAATGAATTTTTGAACTATCATCCCATATTCTGTTGAGAGAAATATCATCCCATATCCTGTCAATTCATCCTGTCAAGAGAAATATCATCCCAATTCATCTGTTGTGCAGGACATTCATTTTTGAACTTGTAAATGAATTTGTAAATGCACTCAATGTGACAGGATATGCACTCAAGTAACAAATTCATTCAACAATGTGAACTTCATTTACAATTCATTCACATTCTCATTCACATTCATTCACATCAGAAATGAAGAAATAATATTTCTTATGTGAACATATTCAAAATGTGTGAACATTATATTCCAGAAATGCAAATATGTGAACATTATTCACAGCCATTTCTTATGTGAACATATTCAAAATGCAAAATGGCTAGCAATAGTATTTGATGCCAAATGCAAATATATCATTAAGAGAGTTATTCATTATTCACAGAACATCAGAAATGAAGAAATGAGATATAAATTATGTGAACTTCAAGTATGAATCAAATATCCTGTAAATAATGAATAACTCAATTGAGTTTTAGAACCCCAAATATCCTGGATATCCTGTAAATAATCAAATAAAATATCCTGTAAATAATCCTGTTATAACTCAATTGGGGTTGTTATACATGTTTACATGCTATCCTGTGAATAATGTACAGCACATTATAACTCAATTGGGGTTGTTATTTATATTTACAGGATAATATGTGACATTTATTGGATATGTTGGATATATTAGTTCTTTTAGTAGAAACTCTTTATATTAGAAACTCTATATATTGGATATGTGACATTTATTTTGTTCATCTAGAGCATCTGAAAAAGAAATCAATGAGGAACACCCACCATTAAACAACTGAATGAAAATGATTTGAAGCTAGCTTATCAAATTCTAAGTAAGGAGTATCCAAGACAATGATATGTAATATACAGGCTGAAGTAGAGAGTAGCATGGTTATGGAATATATGATTGCCAATATACTTGTCAACTTGTGGTATTCTCAAACTATATGAATAATTGCATTTGATGACAATGGAAGGATAGACATCTGTGCTAATTGTTTTGGTACTTCTAGTTCAGCTTCACTTTCCTTTTCAGTAGCATGATGTAAAACAAAAATTTGAAACATTGGGCATGGATTTAAAGTCACTGCCACCCCATCTTCAAATGGCACCTACATATTTGACCAACTTCTACATACATACATATGATAATTTTTGACCCATGTGTCATAAACCTGAGTGGATTATGCTAATTGCATGCAAAATGTATTTTCGTGGTTTGTATCTGCTAATCATTATCAATGGTACTCAGGCAAAAAGAATTGGGTGTATTATGATAATTGCATGCAAAATGTATTTTTGGTATTAAGTCACAGAGTTGGGTCTACAACCAGTGACAGATCATTCCATCTATCTATATATATAGGCCTCAAGGCCACCCATTACACCATTGGCTTAGTTAGCATCTTATACATAATCTTAAACATTGAATATCTAACATTTGGTTATACATAAACATTGAATAGTATACATAAATAATGAATGGTAATTCAATCTTATGTCCATTGGATTGGTGATGCACATAGTATAAATTAACCTGGAAACATTGTTATATTTCTCAAACATAAAAATATGAAAGGATAAATATCCCCATCTTGAGATGCACTCACAATCTGCATTTAGGAACATGTATAACACAACTTGATATAATCTTTTCAATCAAAACCTAAACAGCTCAACTAAAAAAAGAAACCAAAAGATTTTAATTTCATTATTCTATTGTCTCTGCATTCAAGTGTCTTTCCTATATTTGACCTGAAAAGGAAATTGAGCATCAAGTCCATTGAACAGAAGATCAAACATGGGCATGATTTTGACATAAAAATTCATTGAATTGGTGATGCACCTAGGATAAATTACCCTGGAAACATTGAATTGGTGATGCACCTAGGATAAATTACACATCTTGAGAGGCACTCACAATCTGCATCTTTTCAATCAAAACATAAACAGCTAAACTAAAAAAAGAATCCCAAAAAAATTCAATTTATAGGGATGTTATCAAGATGGATCAATACTCCATTGAGAAATGGAGTAAAAAATTCAAAATGACACTATATTAAAGCTGGATCAACACTCCATTGAAATAAATTTACTTTTTGCGGAACCAGAACCGTGGATTCTGAAAGCAATACTCCATTGAAATAAATTAAATGAAACAAAATAAATTGTGGAGAGCTTACCGATGTACTCCAGCAGATGAGGGTGATGAGGAAGATGAGGGTGAGGAGTCGAGCCAGCAGATGAGGGGGATGTGGATGATCTGCGCAAGCTCTTCTTATCCAATAACCCATGATAACATCCATGTTTTATAATATAGATGGGTTGATGTATCTGTGAATATTTGGAACCAAAAAATTACAAATTGAATAAAATTCACAAAGTCTCCTTGTAAACCTGCAATTGAAGAAACCCAAGGGCTCGGGGGACCTCGCATGGGAAAACCCAACAACTCAAATAAAATTAACAAAGTCTCTTTGTAAACCTACAAATGAACCAACAAAACCAACAAAAAATACGGACACTAAAATACACAAAAATTAGATCGGCATAACTTCCCAAATGAAACAAAGAAGGAAATAAAAATCCAAAAGACCGCACAAACTTTTTGCATGGATATTTTGAAGGGAGGTTTCCCCAAATCATAGTTTCAACCAAAATAGTACTTAAGACAACATATTTTTACATCGACTTATAATAATATCACACAACCTAAACTATATGCCAAAAGAAAAAACCCTTAACTATGAACAAATATACACAAAAATACATTTTGGATTGAACAAACATGCAGTCCAATTTCAAAAACACCATCTCTCACACAGGCATTTAAATCCAACAAAATTTACATATTAAGCTAGGGCCTTGTGTCCTGAAAATAAAAAATAAAATCATAGCTTAGAATAGAAAAATTAGAAACGAAGATATATCTAATTACTTTGTACAACTCACTTTTATTACCTTCATCATGTTTAAGCAGAAAACCTTTTCATCATCACATTATAAAAAGATGATGTGTCAAGCTCAATCCAAAGTGGAGAGTTAATGGGATGAGCAATAACCTAGATAAATTAAGAACATAAATTTCTAAGAAAAATTAATATATATTTGATAATATGGAAAATGTTAAATTTATACATTTATTTACCTTTTTTCGTTGGAGTGGTGGAGGTCGTGCTTTCTGGAACCAAGCAAGCTCGGCAAGAACCATCTTCCACTTCTATAACAAAAAAGGTATTTGGATGGTCAATGCACCGAATATTTTGAAAAACAAAATCTAAGATTTTTATATTACCTCGGAAAAGAAGACTGCTTTGTCTTCAATGTGACTCGTCGCCGTTGCTTGTAAAGTTCTTTTAGCAATTTACTGGAAATAATAATAATAATAAACAGTCACTAATTTTTAATTTCAAAATGGGAATGTTTGTAACGGTATACATACCTTATCAAACCAAAATCCGATATAACCCCGTAGCCTGACATTTATGTGATTGTTTTGAAGTAACAGAACATGTGAGAAGAAAAATGTTAATGTAAACATAGTAGATTAAAAATATAATGTAGAATTATGATAAGAAACTTACAGTTTTTGCCAAATTTGCATCATCATCTATCTATATAAAAATACAAACCAATATTTTATCAAACAATGCATACCGAAAACTATTAAGTCATGCAATGAAATGTAGTAAAGGAAAAAATTTCTTACCCTGCCATATATGGTAATGTGGATCCACATTTTAAAGCTTGGTAACGTATGATAATGCTATACCTGCATGTTAGACAACAATCGATAATAATTTTTAAAAAGATCATTTAAACAAATAATATAAATAAAACAATGTAAAGAAAGAAAGTTAAAAAACTTACATACAATTTTTATCATACATTGGAAATCATAGTAGAACTTCTGGGTAAACGATGTTTACTGTGTTATTTATGTTGGGCTGAAGAAGGACACATACATGATCAAAAGATGTGCACCTTGAAAGTGCAACATAAAGATGTCCATGACTGAAAACTGGGGTCCGCAAATCAACTCCAACGAATTTTACAGATTGTCCTTGGGCTTTATTAATCGTCATAGCATATGTCACACGGACAGGAAACGGCCTTCTTGTCATATGAAAAGGTAATTCTGTAGCCGATGGTGACAAAGAGATTCTTGGAATAAACACAAAAAAACCGGCTTTATCCCCATTTAAAATTTGAGCTTCAATGACACGTGATGCACATCTGACAACCATCAATCGAGTGCCATTGCAGAGCCCGTCTTTTGGTGCAATATTTTGTAATAAAATAATAGGACAACCAACCTTAAGCTCAAGTGTAAATTGTGGCAACCCAGGAAGATCCAAAGAGTTTATGTACTCAGTTGGATATCTATTCATAATGGTTGGATCGGTTTCATCATTTTCAGAAAAACTGCCTGCAGCTTGATACGTAATCTTCTGTCCCCGAAAAATGTTTAATGCAGCAGCATTTATAAAAGTAACATCATCATTCCGTGCAGAAAGAATTATTCGTTGAGTAAGGTATGTCGGACTCACGGCACCCTCAATATCAAGCTGCGGATAAATTCGAAGTATTAACTCGTTTAAATCCTTGCACCTGAATATGTTAGAAGGAAGTTCTACAACTTCTGTAGGATTTGTCCCAACCTAATACATATAGATATAATTTTAGTGAAGGAATGGCTAAGATAAAAATAGTAAGTAAAATTAAATTAGGCATGAAATAAAATACCTCCAATATAAATTTTACAAAATTTGCATTCTCAACAGATGAGTTATTTAACCGCATATTTTGATCCAAGATCAAAACTTGTACAGAGCACCATAATACAGATCGTCTTAATGAGGCACCAACAATTTCTTCTCGAACCCCCTTTGGTATGACGTGCAAGATTTGTCGGAAATCCCCACCAAGAACAACAGTAATACCATCAAATGCTCTGGGGTTATCACACATATCTTGTAACGATCGATCCACTGCCTCAACACAGTGCCGATGTTGCATAGGTAATTCATCACATATTATAAGTTTTGCTTTTCTGAATAATTGAGCTTGCATGGATTGCTTGCTAAAATTACAAATTGAAGTATCATGCAAATCTAACGGGATACGAAATGTGGAATGTGCAGTCCGACCTCCGCTAAGTAGCAATGATGCAATACCAGAAGACGCGACGGTGATAACTATATTTCCAAGACTACACAACATTGTTGGTATTGCATGACGTGCGTTTATATTTCATATATTCACCCACGTTTTCTTTTGTGTTTCTCCATGTTTTTCCGCCGTCTCTTATTCGTTTTCGTGTATTTTCCCGTTTTCTTTCACTTTTCTTTGTTTATCCATGATTGCAGGGGATTGACCACGTAGGGGACGTTTAACGATGATATCCCAAGTCCCCGGAGCAACGGGAGAAGTCACGCGTGATCCAGGCGGTCAAACGTCGAAGAATTCATCTTTCAGCCCCTCACCCGGTCGGTTGGTCATCTCCAACCGATCGGGTGATGCACGCGTGCACCACCCGGTCTCTGCCGCAGCTCACAAAGAAGTCACCCGACCGGTTCGCAGACCGGTTCAGCGGGGGCTGTTCTCTGTTTTCTCGAAGCAAAACGCCAACTGATCAGGTGACTCTCACCCGATCGGTTCATCTGTAGCTGAAGAATAAGAGCTGAAGACACGGACGTCGAACCGATCGATTCACCCGACTGCTCCAAGATCCAACCGGTCACTCAAGAACTCACCCGACCGGTTCATGTGATCGGGTGAAAGCTCGCCGTTTTCTGTTATTAATTTGTAACGGATCAACCGATCGGTTGACTTGTCAACCGATCGGTTGATACGAAGGTCTATAAATAGAACCCCTAGGGTTCCAGAAACGAGAGCTGTTATTTTTTCTACTGTTTTATCTCCTTGTGACGGCTGTAATTGTTACTCTTTTGTAAGTTTTCAGATCTTTCTAAAATTTTAGTATTGTCTTTATTACTCTATTACTTCCGCATTGCAATTGTCCGATTATGATTCCAACGGTTAAATTTCATTTAGATCGCTTTTTCATGAATTTTTGTGAGTAGTTCCCAAATCTGGGATTTTGGTGGAAACCCCTTCGGGGGCTCTTCCCGATGCGTCCATAGGGTTAGGAAATCGATAGGGAGTAGGAATCTAACGGTTACGCGGGGTGTTTCATTGTCATCGGCGGGAAAAAGACCGCCTTTGACCGTTGGGCCAAGGGGGAATAAACTTGGCGGTTGACTCCCTAGCCATAGCTCACACCCTTAGCGTAGACGCCGAATCCTAGCACGCGGGAGCGGCAGGATGAGACGTTGGGAGATATCGTTGCGGGCTTAGTGCTCCCGGGATCGATCAGTGTTAATGGACACGGGAGTGCCCACTGATCGAATCCGGGAAGTCCGGTGTATCATCCTGGGCACCGACCGGAATATCGGGCCCATGGGATGCCGGTACCACTTTCAGAGGCAACGTCTCACCATTAGACCCTAATCCTGATCGCTATCCATACCCGTAGGCCGTATCGGCGAGAGTCTCTCGTCGGGTTGGAAACCAAAGTCCCGGGTTTTCTTTCTTGTTGCTCGTACCCTTTTATTTCCTTTCATGACAACCATTCACCGATTCGGGCTAGCTCGCCCCTCGGGGTGATTTAGGTCCTACCTAACCCAAGCACAACCTCGCCTCCCTGAGTTCGATATTCCCGCACCCTACACTAACCGTGAAACTTGCGGTAAACGACACCGCGCCGCCGCAACGCAAGCGGGGCGCCGGTCAAGTTTATGGCGCCGTTGCCGGGGAGGCAACGTGCTTGTTATTTTAGGATCTCTTGAACCCTCGTGTCTAGCTCACATCCCTACCTCGCGATAATTTTCGCATTCTCCTTTTTCTTTTTTCTTTTTCTTATTTTTATTTCTTATTTTATCTGTTTCTTTCCCACTTGTCGCTTCACGGGTGTTTGTTGTTTTTCATGCGCAAGAGTTCAAGGAGTCTTGACGACTTGATTCCCCTTGATCCAGAGATTAACACCACCCTTAGGCGTTTGGCCACCGAGAAGCGAAGAAGAAAAGATCCCGAATCCATGGAGGAGAACACCCCACCTCACAAGTCTCTGCTGGAGTACTCGATGCCATCCATCGAGTCGACTTCCGCCATCCGATCTCCAGCTATTGCGGCCCAAAGCTTTGAGCTGAAGCCGTCTCTAGTGACATGGATCCAGCAGGACCAATTTGTGGGTGCACCCATGGAGAGCCCGATCGAGCACCTAGACTCCTTCTTGGAGAAGTGTGACACCTTCCGGATTAATGGTGTCACGACAGAGGCTATCCGTCTGAAGCTGTTCCCCTTCTCTTTGCGAGACAAAGCCAAGCAATGGCTAAGGGGGAAGGACCCCAACACTTTCAACACCTGGGAGAAGCTCTCCAACGCTTTTCTGACGAAGTTCTTTCCTCCGGGGAAGACCATGAAGTTGAGGAGTGAGATCTCCTCCTTCTCTCAGGCCAGCCACGAGTCCTTGCATGAAGCTTGGACGAGATATAAAGAGATGCAAAGAAGATGCCCTCACCATGAGCTTCCGAAGTGGCAGATTATTAATCTGTTCTACAATGGGTTGAGGGATGACCTGAAATCTTCTATGGACGCCGCGGCTGGGGGTTCCTTCATGTCTAGGAGCGAGGAGGATGTCGGGCATATTCTGGAAAATATGGCATCCAACAATGAGCGGTGGTGTGACGAGAGAGCCACACCCAGATCCGAGGGTATACACAGAGTCGAGGACGTCGACAAACTTTCAAGCAAGTTCGACTTGCTTTCGACCCAGATCTCCGCACTAATGGTAGGAGCCGGTGGGGCCGGTACACAGCAAATTTCTGCGGTGGAGTCCGAATTCTTTGGGGAATTCGACGGTGGTGACATCTCACCACCGCTAGATCAGGCGAGCGCACTATTTTACAACCCCACGGGAAATGCACCGTATCCGCCAAGGACAAATTCCAACCCGGCCTACTCTCCAAACAACCGGAACCACCCAAACTTCAGTTACCGACCACCATTTCAGCCCTCGCCGCCTCAGCAGCCGCAGCAACAAACATATCAGCCGGCTAGGTCACAGCAGAATCAGGTTCAGCAGCAACCATTTCAGCAGCAACCATTTCAGCAGCAACCTCAGCAACAATCTTACGCCCCCAGGACTCAGCAGCCGTTCCAGCAGCAGCAGCAGTATAGCCAACAGAGGGCCGTCTCTCCGGTTGAGTCTCTCTTGACTCAATATATTACCAACCAGGAGAAGATCAACCAAAAGCTGGAAATGGGTCAGCGGACCCTCACGGACCAAGTAACCCAGCTGGGGTTACAAGTGGCGAACCTTGCAAGGTCACAAAACCAATTACCGCCACAATCGGAGGTGAACCCGAGGGGAGCAACCCAAACATCGGCACTCGTGCACAAGCACGCAAATGTGTCCGCTATCGTTCTGAGAAGCGGGACACAAATTCCTACTAGAGTGCCCCCTAGCAACCCGGAGGCACCATTGGTCGTTGAGAGACCGACCGAAAAATAAAATGTCGTCGGTGCTTCGTCATCAAATCCTATGACTCCGGAGGGAGCCTCTGAAGAAGAGAAGAAGAAGGAGGAAGAGAGCCCGAAAGTGTATAAACCCGTTGTACCATTTTCACAACGGTTGGCTCAGGCAAAAATTGATGAGAAATATGGCAAGTTCTTCGCCATGGTCAAGGACCTAAGCCTGCAAATCCCCTTCCTAGAAGCAATCGAAACAATCCCCTCCTATGCAAAATTCTTGAAAGATTTGGTGACGAGAGGGTCTAGAAAAGAGAAATTAGTGTTGACGATGGAGTGTAGCGCTCTTATCCAGAGGGCAAATCCGCCGAAACTTAAAGACCCGGGGAGCTTCTCAATTCCTTGCACGATCGGGGCAGTAAAGATTCATCGTGCACTCGTCGATCTCGGAGCGAGTGTAAGTTTGATGCCCTTGTCGATGTACAAAAGGATAGGAATGGGTGATTTGGAGCCCACCGGTATGACCCTACAACTAGCTGACCGGTCGGTCAAATATCCGGTGGGAATTGTGGATGACCTCCCCGTGAATGTGAGAGGGGTGCATGTGCCTGTGGACTTCGTAGTCATGGACATGCCTGAAGACGCACACACCCCCATCATCCTGGGACGGCCTTTCATGGCCACTGCTGGCGTTTTGATTGATGTGAAGAACGGAAAACTTTCTCTAAACGTCAGCGGAGAAAAAGTTGAATTTGATCTGGGGTTATCCATGAAGTACCCCGATCCCCCAGACGACCCTCGGTGTAATTTGCTGGAGATGGAAGAAGAAAAAGCTGTTGAAGAGAGCTCCTGGGAGATTCTCTTAAGAAACCCCCCCCCCCCCCCCGATGACTTGGGGGATTTAGAAGACCAAGACGGCCCCGAGAACAAAGAAGCTGCTGGAAAAGCGAGTGCAGCAAGAACGACCCCTCCCGGGTTCCCCAAGGCTCCTCCTGCGAGGAGAACATGGAAAGAACCAACGGACCTCACTAAAGACGAAGTCCGGATCCTGAAGAAAATGGTGGGAAGCGCCAACACCAAGGAAAAGCCCCCGGATCCCAAGAACAAGGGGAGGGTAGTCGAGCAAGTATTTTTCCAGCCGCTGACTACTCCAAGTGCCTTCAGCTCCAACGAGAAAGAGATGCCAAACTTCGGGCATCACCCGTATCGACCACCATGAGCATCTCTTGCAGGCGTCGAGCCAACGACGTTAAACAAGTGCGCTTCATGGGAGGCAACCCATGTTCTAAACTTTTTCCCCACTTTTCAGCGTTATTTTTTGACTTTATTTTGTCTATTTTTATAAATAAAATCAGCCGCGAGAACATCCGTTCGGGAACTTAAACAAATCCATTGGTTTTTGCAGGAAACAAGCCCCAACCTATCGGATGACAACTCACCCGATCGGTTGGGATGTATCAGATACATGCCGAGATCTGTCCCCATATGACCCGATCGGTTGAGTAATGAAGAGACCGGGTGGCAGACCGGGTGAGCTGGGGAGAACTCTCGGAAATTTTTGGGGAATATCAACCGTTCAGTTGAGTTCGAGCGCGATCGGTTGACGTGACCGGGTGAGCAGCCCTAAGTTCTCGGGAAAATGAGTGGAGCGGCCAACCGATCGGTTGACAAGTCAACCGACCGGTTCGCCTGTAGCATTTCTTCGGCAAGAATTTCGACCAAACCGTCAACCGATCGGGTGACAAGTCACCCGATCGGTTCGACTTAAAACCCTATATAAACCCCCCGACATCCGCTCGTTTTCACCCTCGCCCGATCGCAAAAACCACCGTCGTTTCGCCTTCCCCTCTTCCCCAACAACCGATCCTCACTCCCCCACGTCCTCTACTCCTCCATTACTCCCTCTCTCCACCTCCTCCATCAATCCCTCCATCATCTACACCCTCTCTCTCCCCCCATTCCGAATTTTTGACCTAGTTTTCCCCCAAACCACACCCATCCGAAAATTCTTGCCGAAGGAGAACGCCGCGGCTCCACGCTACTCTCGCTGAACAGTGTGGGGGCATCTACGAGCAAGCTCCGCCATTCCGCTTGGGTACACTCGCTCCTAAGCTTATATTTATATATTTGCCCTATAAATTGTGCTTGCTCGTTTGCTTGTGTTAGTGTGCATCCACTGTTTTTGCACTCATTCATACACGCACACTCACACATGGCTAAGGATAAGGACAAGGGGAAGGGAATTATGCGGGAAGAGGAGCCGTCTCGAAAGAGACGAAAACAAACACGCCCCCCTTCCCGTACACGAGCACTTACACTTGGCCCTCCTCCGCCTGTTATCCCCCCTGTGGACCCAATGTTGGGCCCGCATGGGTATATTTTTCGGAACCAGGAGCACAAAGATTTTTACCGTAGGCTTGTTGCTCGAGGGCATCTATCTACTAAGTTCTCGCACGCACGTACACTTGTCGATCTCGGTGTCTTCACCGAGGTCGAATATCTTTTCGCTAACTTAGGATGGTTGGCCTTTCTTAATGCACATGTCGTATCCTACCCGGCACTCACACTCGAATTTCTCTCTACACTTGTTTGGGAGTCCGGGTCGATCATTAAATTCAGGGTGCGTAACCGTACTGTCACCACAAATCTGAACACGATTAACGATATATTTGGTTTCCCCAATCTCGGGGATGATTCCATCTGACACTACGTGTACACGCCCGAGTTTGATGTCGATCAATTCTGGTTCCGCCTCACATTGATCCGTGACTATCCCCGAGGAAGGGCCAAGGCCTCCTCCATCATTCATCACGTGTTTCATTTAGCCCACAGGATCATTTCATCTGCATTCTTTCCTAGGGACGAGTCCGGCACTGTGACTATCCCTGACCTTTTTATCCTTTGGGCCATGACTTTCCCTTATGTCCGGGATGATGATGGAGTTAGCTTCAGGGCCCCTACCGTCCCCATCCATGGTAGCGATTGGCTTGTTTACAAGCTACTCGAGATCAGCCGGGCCGGTAAGGGGAAGTTTTGTTGTGGGGGCATCATCACGATCATCTGCTCTCACGCCCAATTCAATATTACCATCCCCAATAATCTTCCAGCTGCCGCAGGACCCTCACATCTTGATATTGATGTCCTGCAGCACATCCACATGATTAAACCCCGCTCGGATGGCCGCTTCATATTTCATTATGGCCACCCCCAGCCCCTTACACCATTTTGCCCAACCCCGCTCGCATGACCCTTGCTCTCGTGGGAGATTGGACTTTCCCTCCTGATCCCGACTTCTTAGCTTGGTTGAATCTTCCTTTCTTTCCCGCAGACGCCCGCAGGCCACCGTCCCCTGCCGCCCACTTAGGCGAGCAGGATATCCCTGTGTCTGGGGGAGATTTAGGGGCTGGCCCGAGTCGTCCTGTTTCTGCTCCGGGACCGATCACGTCTGAGCACCTCTTTGCGGCCATTTCTGTTCTTGTCTCCTGTGCCGGTATGACCACTGCCGCCAGCACCTCTTCGACCTTACCTGGCGGCACCACCTCTGCCTCGCGTCAGTCTACATCTTTTGGTCGCCGTCAGGTATCTGCCCGTCTGGGACTTGAGAGGGAGGTCGCTGCCCTTCGTGAGCTCACCATGTCCTCTGCTTCCTCGGACCCATCGCCATCCTCCTTTCTTACTCACCCATGTTTCCTCGCACTTGAGAGGAACGTGGCCGCCATTCTCCGCCTTCTTACTCATATCCACGGACCACCTCCACCTTCACCACCTCCACCTTCACCACCCCGGCGATCTTCTCCTCCACCCACCCACACTTCCCCACATCCATCACCCCCCTCACCACATTCTTCTCCTCCCTCTTCACATCCCATCCCGGCATCCACTTCACCCCTCCCGACCACTTCCACCGCACCCACGCTACCTCCCTCCTCCTCCGTCACTCCATACATGCGCCGGAGGAAATTGCCGGTGCGCTCCAGATCCCTCCCACCACCTCCCACTACCGTCACCCCCGCATCTACTTCCTCCATTTCTATTCCTCTCACCACCGCCTTGATCGCCTTCCTACCACCACCACCCACCACCACCGACACTCCTCCCATTGTTCACACCACCACTGCCCCTATTCCTTCGCCTCATTCCCCACTTCTCAGCACACCCCCAGCCTCCCCCGACCACCCATCCACACCCTCTTCCGAGGAGGACGAGGACTCACCTCCTCCTGCTTTCTGATTTCACCTCTTTTGTTTTTGACTCCCCCTTGCACATCTCTGCATTTCATCGATCACATCATTTCGCTAGCACTTTCTGGTCTAGCTTGGGTGACGTCTATTTTGGTGTGCTGTCGTGTTTTGTTTGTTTTTCTCATTTTTTGTGTGTGTGCTTCTTTTTCATTTTTTGAGTGTCGTGCTTGTGTTTTTATTTTTATTTTCGTGTTGTTTGATTTTGATTTTGATCTTTCTTTCTTTTTCAGTTTCATCTATGTGTTTTCCTCGTTTTCATTTCTTTTTGTGTCAGTGTGTATTCCCCCCCATTTTCATTTCCCTCCCGTACTCACTCATATTGCATTGAGGGCAATGCAAACTTCAGCTTGGGGGAGTCGCACTGTGTGCGTCGTTTGAGTCCTTCTTTTTCGTTTTTTGTGTCGTTTTCATCGTGTTTTTATTTTTTCTTTTCTTCTTTTTTAGCTCTTTCTCCTAGAGATGAATCCTATGATGAATCGCCACAAAGTCACACACACCTAGCATTGCATCGATAATCACACTCACTAACCCTAGGATTTCGAGTCCTCTTGCATTTCACGCATCGTGGGTCCACTTAGCTTTTTGTGAGTCGTGTGTCGTGACTAGCATTTGGTGTGCTTCTGCTTTGTGATTTTACTTTATATACCTGTCCAGGAATGACCCCTAGATTATCATGCTCCGATTTGAATATGCGGTATTTGTTTCCACTATATGCATGCTATATTTATATCGTATACTTCAATTCGCATGCGTCGGGATTCCACAACTAAGGACTAGGATAACCCATTTAGCCTATGCTCTATTTAGCGAGAATAGTTTCCTTTGCCCGAGTGTATAGATTCCGACTTCTTTTTTGTTTTACTTGGTGCAAATGCCCTTGTCATGTACCGTTCTCCCACTTGGGAGAGTACACATGTGTATAGCCAAAAACCCAAAAATCCAAAAAAAAAGAAAAAAAAAGGAAAAACCCAAAAAGAAAAGAAAAGAAAAATTGTGTATAGCCCAAAATCCAAAAAAAAATACAAATGCCCAAAACCCAAAAAAATTTCCGTGTGAATATTTTTTCCTACTCGCTAAGAATAAAGGGAAGGCGAGAATTTGCACCGAGTGTTCTTCTCCACATCATCTCAACCCCCGTCGTTATCGAAAACACTTGGCTTAGGAACTTTTTAGCTAGTATCTAGGCTATAGTGGCGTGATTTCCTTAACCCTAGTTGTGGAGTCCCCGATGCATGATACGCTTCTATTCTTACTCTTCTCATGCATGCTTGAACTTATATTCGCCGCTTAATTCAATTCGGATCGATATTTTGGGTCATATCTTGGATTTGTGTATATCGAGCCTCATAGCACATTGTAGAAAGCATCACCATTTGCTAGCACACGACCACGCTCACTCGCGCTTCACCGCGTGGACCCACGACACTTATTTGGACTCGCTTTCCTAGGTTTAGTGGTGTGATTTGGTGTTTGCTTGCTTGGTGTGTCGTTTCTGATTTTGGTGGCTCTGATGGACGATCTAGGGTTTAGAGTTTTCTTTTTCTTTCTTCCTCTCTATTTTTCCCTTCCGAGCTCCTACTCTCACTCATCTTCCTCAAGGACGAGGAAGAGTTCAGCTTGGGGGATTTTGACGTGCGTTTATATTTCATATATTCACGCACATTTTCTTTTGTGTTTCTCCGTGTTTTTCTGCTGTCTCTTATTCGTTTTCGTGTATTTTCCCGTTTTCTTTCACTTTTCTTTGTTTATCCATGATTGCAGGGGATTGACCACGTAGGGGACGTTTAATGATGATATCCCAAGTCCCCGGAGCAACGGGAGAAGTCACGCGTGATCCAGGGGGTCAAACGTCGAAGAATTCATCTTTCAGCCCCTCACCCGGTCGGTTGGTCATCTCCAACCGATCGGGTGATGCACGCGTGCACCACCCGGTCTCTGCCGCAGCTCACAAAGAAGTCACCCGACCGGTTCGCAGACCGGTTCAGCGGGGACTGTTCTCTGTTTTCTCGAAGCAAAACGCCAATCGATCGGGTGACTCTCACCCGATCGGTTCATCTGTAGCTGAAGAAGAAGAGCTGAAGACACGGACGTCGAACCGATCGATTCACCCGACTGCTCCAAGATCCAACCGGTCACTCAAGAACTCACCCGACCGGTTCATGTGATCGGGTGAAAGCTCGCCGTTTTCTGCTATTAATTTGTAACGGATCAACCGATCGGTTGACTTGTCAACCGATCGGTTGACACGAAGGTCTATAAATAGAACCCCTAGGGTTCCAGAAACGAGAGCTGTTATTTTTTCTACTGTTTTATCTCCTTGTGACGGCTGTAATTGTTACTCTTTTGTAAGTTTTCAGATCTTTCTAAAATTTTAGTATTGTCTTTATTACTCTATTACTTCTGCATTGCAATTGTCCGATTATGATTCCAACGGTTAAATTTCATTTAGATCGCTTTTTCATGAATTTTTGTGAGTAGTTCCCAAATCTGGGATTTTGGTGGAAACCCCTTCGGGGGCTCTTCCCGATGCGTCCATAGGGTTAGGAAATCGATAGGGAGTAGGAATCTAACGGTTACGCGGGGTGTTTCATTGTCATCGGCGGGAAAAAGACCGCCTTTGACCGTTGGGCCAAGGGGGAATAAACTTGGCGGTTGACTCCCTAGCCATAGCTCACACCCTTAGCGCAGACGCCGAATCCTAGCACGCGGGAGCGGCAGGATGAGACGTTGGGAGATATCGTTGCGGGCTTAGTGCTCCCGGGATCGATCAGTGTTAATGGACACGGGAGTGCCCACTGATCGAATCCGGGAAGTCTGGTGTATCATCCTGGGCACCGACCGGAATATCGGGCACATGGGACGCCGGTACCACTTTCAGAGGCAACGTCTCACCATTAGACCCTAATCCCGATCGCTATCCATACCCGTAAGCCGTATCGGCGAGAGTCTCTCATCGGGTTGGAAACCAAAGTCCCGGGTTTTCTTTCTTGTTGCTCATACCCTTTTATTTCCTTTCGTGACAACCATTCACCGATTCGGGCTAGCTCTCCCCTCGGGGTGATTTAGGTCCTACCTGACCCAAGCACAACCTCGCCTCCCAGAGTTCGATATTCCTGCACCCTACACTAACCGTGAAACTTGCGGTAAACGACACCGCGCCGCCGCAACGCAAGCGGGGCGCCGGTCATTGCATTGTACAAAAAAGTCTTTCCAGTTCCAGCACCGCCGCTCAAGAAGAATGTAGTACCTTTATTTTCAAATACTGATGAAGTAATTGCTGAATAAGCATTGCGTTGTGCATCATTGAGGCAATCAATGTCTTTTTGTGCATCCAATTGTTTCGCTTTATTTATAAGTTCCTGATGTTCATGCAACAATCTATTGCCAACAATTGCATTCCAATCTCCAGCAGGAAGTGGCATTGGTGGAAAGTCAGATAGACACTTACCGTACTCCTCAAGCAATTCATTGATAAGGAATAATCCATAATCTTCAAGTTGGCCTTGAGTTGGGGTAGAAATTGCAAATAAAGTTTGTAATTTATATGGAAGATCATCGCAAATGTGCATTGAAAATTCATTCCATAATGCAAGGGGGTCGATCGGCACACATTCGATAAGAATAATACAAAACAGTCTTCGTAATTGATATCCTGTTTTCATAATTGAAGCCTCGGAAAGACATTGTCTCCACTCGAAATCATCTTCAAGAAGACCTCTTGCAATACATGTTGCTTTGAATGTAGGGTACTCGATCGAATTGAATGTGCGTAAATTTTCCCACGATGTTGGCCCTTTAACAACTGTTAGTAGCAACCGTAGATAAAATCTCTCTCCAGAATTAGGGGAGGCAAAATACATTCTGCCAATTGCATATCCAGATTGTCTTGGAGTCCAGACCTTTGTTGACGAATGCCACACAAACTTTTGAGGAAATTCTTGATATATGAGATCATGTGCAGACTCATGTAATGCGCAACATGTAAAAAATTCAGTCAAAGTTGTCTTATCATTTTCAGCCCTAGACCTTATTGCATCTACATCTTCATCTGGATCAAAAATAACACGGTGTTGCCCTGGTAAATGAAGTATCAATCATTGAACTGACGGAATCTCTTGATGCAAAGGATGCTCAAATATTCGCCAGGCAGCCTCAGGTGGTCCAATATATCTTGCATCAAGATATTGTTGGATCTCATTTACTGCGCCCAATACCATTGTGGTCCGATCATGACCTTTATAAACATACTTATGAATGTACTTCACACATCTTACCCCAGCACAAACTTCGACATTAATGTGGCAGTTAAAGCGCCTTGAGAGATACCTGTTGTGCGGCACAACATCTCGGTTATCAACCTGATGCCCCCTTACAGTATATAGATGCCCATTACTACGACGACGGTAAATAGATATCCATCACGATCCAAGTTTGTTGCATCTGCATAATTTCGAGGGTATTTCTTAGTACACTTACCATTTTCTGTACATGAGGCATTTAGATTCCGAGCACCACATGGTCCATGTACCATACATTTTGACACAGTATCGAATAATGCAGGATCTTGAGCAGGATCAGGAAATTCAGCACATACAATTCTATCCACTTGATCACATGTATGAATCTTACCGGGTCCACGAAGAAAGAAAAGAGCATGCATATGTGGAAGACCCCGTTTTTGAAATTCAATTGTAAATACATGTGCTACTTTCTTTCCAAATACATTATTACCATCAATCTCCTTCATCAAAGCCTTTCTTTTTAACTCAAATACACGTACGACTAAATCTGGACGGTCGGTAGCCTTTTGATTGGGCAGTAGAGCCGAAGTAATTTCTGGCCACTTTGGATTTGCGGTCATGGTAAGAAAAATATCCGGGTGCTGGTTATAACGTGTGATAGCCATCGAGTCTTGAAATATTTCAAACATGTGACGTGCACTGCCAGTGAAAGATGAAGGAAGTATCATGCGCTATCCAATTTGGTCGCATCTGGCATATGCATCGATATCTGCAAGACCCTGATAGAGCTCTGAGCGGAGTTTTCGTTGATTAAGTTTGATGAATGTCAAAAGATGTTGCTCAATTACTGCCCAAGCATCAACTATGAACTCCTGGAATAACTTCCCAGCTCTCAAAATTGAAGAATACTCGTTCTGTCTTTCAAACAGACGGTAGCTATAAAACTCACACATGGTCAGGTGTCTACTTGAGGATATGTTTTGAACTGGATCCCACTGCTTCAACTCAGGTTCCCATCCAAGCTAACCATCAGGAAATAATAAGACGTAGTGTAATGGTAAGTATGCAAGATGAGTCTCATTGATTTGCATTAATTGATGATTTCCTCGAAGATGTAAAACTATATCTCACATCCCGGAAGGTCGATAGCCATCGCCAGGTAAAATAACCGCAATCTCATCTACGGTTGGGAGGTTATAACGGCGACGATCCTTGTTTGAATTGTAATGCAGATATACAGGAAGATCATGACCACATGAATCTGCTTGAGATAAAATAGAATACGCCTGACAATATAGTTTGATGAATGGATTTATGCCCGATAAACAATTTTGAATAATTTGTAAGACAGCCTTGCTCAAATGTGGATTTCTATTACTTCGGAACTCCATAGCAGAATTCGGATCATATATGTAAAGTTGACAATAACTTGCTGTTTGATCCGGTTGGGGTAGAAGTGATCATGTTCGATGGCGTAATTCCCCATGAATAGTAAATATGTGCGGGCCTCTGCCAGCAATCAATCTTTGATCCATTGTCACACCAAGGCTGGTAAATGCATTAGCTGCATTATACTCCCGAGTATACATTCGAAATGATTTTGATGCCACACTGTCACCATCATATAATTCTCGAAGTGCTGGAGGGGGTTCATTAAGTTTCGGCAATTTACTTTTCCTTGGAAACAACATGTTCCAAAAAGATGTGTTCTCAAAGTTGACTTCGACAACTGTTCATCCAACCAGTGTAAGACTGAACAATGAGGGCATGGAATGTTCATTAATCTAAGATAGTGCCGACCAAAATCAACCTGAGTTGGTGGACCAGAGCCATGCTGAGTTGACCGACATCAGAAGATCGAGGATGAGCCAGCGTCTTCTTGTTCAACTGGAGAAGTTATTAATCCAGGTGTTATTTGAGGTATACAGATAGGAGTCATATATCGAGATATGTTTCGTTGAGCTTTTTCTCGTTCTCTCCTTTGACATTGAGCTAAACACCTAGCCAAAATCAAACCATAATAATAATTAAATAAAATTAAGTTACATTAAGGCAGAGTAGCTCTTATAATAATAACCTGACAGATGGTTCATCATCTTCAGCACATATCATATCGTTGTGCGAGGCTGAGACCTCCTCTTCATGTTCAACGGGAGAAGTTGGTACTGCATATGTGCTTTGAGGCATATCGACAACACTGGTAGGAGTCATATATCGAGATGTGTTTGCTTGTATTTGTTCTCGTTCTCACCTTTTACGTTGAGCTAAAGCCCTATCCAAATTTAAACACAAAAATAAACACAACTAAAATAAATAGGAGGAGAAAATATTTTATGTACATGCGGGTTGATAATGACCTGACAGATGGTCCGGGAACTTGTCCGAAAATCATATCCGTACGCAAGGCTGAGACAGCATCTTCGTGTTCAACCGGAGAAGTTGTCACGGCTGTGGTTATTTGAGATATATCAAGTACACCGTCAGAAGTCAGAGCGTGAGATATGTTTCGTTGTTCTTGTTCTCGTTCTCGCCTTTTGCGTTGAGCTAGAGCCCTATCCAAATTTAAACAAAAAAATAAACACAACTAAAATAAATGGGAGGAGAAAAGATTTTATGTACAAGCGGGTTGATAATGACCTGACAGATGGTCCAGGAACTTGTCCGGAAAACATATCGTTACGCGAGGCTGAGACAGCATCTTCGTGTTCAACCGGAGAAGTTGTCACGGATGGTGTTATTTGAGGTATATCAAGTACACCATCAGAAGTCAAAGCGTGAGATATGTTTCGTTGTTCTTGTTCTCGTTCTCTCCTTTTACGTTGGGCTAAAGCCATATCCAAATTTAAACACAAAAATAAACACAACTAAAATAAATAGGAGGAGAAAATATTTTATGTACATGCGGGTTGATAATGACCTGACAGATGGTCCATGAACTTGTCCGAAAATCATATCGTTACGCAAGGCTGAGACAGAAGCTTCTTGTTCAACCGGAGAAGTTGTCACTGATGGTGTTATTTGAGGTATATCAAGTACACCGTCAGAAGTCAGAGCGTGAGATATGTTTCGTTGTTCTTGTTCTCGTTCTCTCCTTTTGCGTTGGGCTAAAGCCCTATCCAAATTTAAACACAAAAATAAACACAACTAAAATACATGGGAGGAGAAAAAGATTTTATGTACAGGCAGGTTGATAATGACCTGACAGATGGTCCAGGAACTTGTTCGGAAATCATATCGTTACGCGAGGCTGAGACAGCATCTTCGTGTTCAACCGGAGAAGTTGTCACGGCTGGTGTTATTTAAGGTATATCAAGGACACCGTCAGAAGTCAGAGCGTGAGATATGTTACGTTGTTCTTGTTCTCGTTCTCTCCTTTTGCGTTGGGCTAAAGCCCTATCCAAATTTAAACACAAAAATAAAAACACCTAAAATACATGGGAGGAGAAAAGATTTTATGTACAGGCGAGATGATAATGACCTGACAGATGGTCCAGGATCTTGGCCAGAAATCATATCGTGACGCGAGGCTGAGACAGAATCTTCTTGTTCAACCGGAGAAGTTGTCACTGCTGGTGTTATTTGAGGTATATCAAGTACACCGTCAAAAGTCAGAGCGTGAGATATGTTTCGTTGTTCTTGTTCTCATTCTCTCCTACTATGTTGAGCTGAAGCCCTATCCAAATTAAACCCAAACTAAGTACAATTAAAATACATTATTAGCGTATATTAGATGTTTGGCACAGTCAAGTGGATAATAACCTGGCTGATGGTTCATCATCTTGATCAAAAATTGTGTCATTGTAATTCCTTTTATGTTGCCATTGTCGCAAGGGTGAAATTTGATATTCTTGATATAATTTGAAATTCTTGATATAATTTGATATTACTTTTATCTCAAACATCACTCTATGCAAACTATATACTTTTGAGTTTATATAAATTTGTTCAAACATCTTGTTCAAACTCAATCAATATCTTTGGAAGCCAATATCTTTGTATAATAAGCCAAAATAATTCCAAACATAACTTGAAAAATATCATCCCAAATCATGTTCAAACTGGGATATTCAAAAAAATTTAAGTACTCAGCTTTTCAGCAATCTTCCTCTCATCCCTTTCAACAATACACATTTTTTGAATATCATCCCAATTTGATATCTCAAACTCTGAGTCATAGCTTAACAGGACACTGTTACTATGACTGCACACATCTCTTTCATCACTTCTTAACAGGACAATGATAAAGTAGACTGAATAACCAATATGATTGAGCTTCATCACTTCCTCTCAATTGCAAGCTCATGTCTTGTTAAGCTCATCCATTCTCAAAATTCCTATTCAATTATAACCAAATACATAATAACTCAGTTTATGAGGTGGAGAGAATTGAGAGCATTGTTTAAAAATGAGTTTGTCATGGTTCAAATACATAATGGTCAAATACATTCTCTACTAAAAACTGAGGTTGTCATGGTTCAAAGACATATTTAAATTCACACATTCTCCAAATTCACACATTCTCTAAAGACACATTCTTCAAATACATATTTCAAATTTTCGCATTCAAACAGTTTTTAGCCTTAAGTAAAACATTTTTTAGACAACATTCAAAGGTTTTTCTCATTCAAAATAACTTTATCAATTTTTTGCAATCATTCAACCATTTTTCTTATATCATCAAATTTCATGCAAAATAATTCTGTTAACCTCAAAAAGATCACATGAGTACAAAACATATGAACAAATTGAGTAATTGAGTGACAACATGAGTACAAAACAAATTACACACTGAGTACAAAACAAAGGTCCTGTTAAACTCAATTTCCTATTCAATTTCAAACTCCTATTCAATTCATTATCTCCTATTCAAGCTCATCCATTCTCAAAATTATCAAATAAACTGTTGCTCATTGTTATCAGGACATATATCCTTGTTATCAGGACATATAGAATTGTTGCACATATAACCAATTCTATATACTGTTTCCATGTTGCAAATTCACAAATTGACTAACATGTTGCTCATAATGAAAGTTGACTGCAAGATATGGGTGTATTCACATAACCAAGTTGAATACTGCACTGTTTCCATGCTTGCTCATATGGGTGTATTCACAAATTGACAATCAGTTTATATTGGGTGTATTGGGTGTATTCACGTAACCATTTCTTAAAATATGAAGTTGTTGATTAACAGTCAGTCATATAACCATTAAAATATAAACATCACATGGACAAAAATTGAACTAAGTTGAACCCTGACTAATTTGAACTAATTTGGACAAAAATATAAACATCACATTTGGGCTAATGGAAAGAATGGCAGTCAAATTAAATTTCTCAATCATTGGCATTTTCAGACATGAGTATTCAAATTATCAAATTTCTCATGATTATCAGACTCCCATTGGTAAAAATCATTGGCATTCAAATTTTGAACCCTCAACTTGCGATAATTTGGCAAAAATCATTGGCAGCCAAATTGAACCCTCAAAGTTGATTTCTCAAATTTTGATAATCATGCCTACTTGATTTCTCAAATTATCACATCAACTCATGAGAAATTTCTGACTTGAGTATTCAAATCATTGGCAAAAATCTGAAAATCTCAAATTATCAAATTATCATTTCAAATGCAAATGAACTCATAGGCATTCAAATTATCAAATTATCACATTATCAAATGATCCCTGTTTTCCATATCAATAACTCAAATCCATGATGAAGCTGAAACATTCAAGTTAATTTTGCAGCAAGCTGAAGCTCAATTTCAAGTAAAAACTCAATCCACTCCTGTGAATGGAGTCATCAATATAAATGATTCATTGTGAATGGTCTCAGCAATATAAACATCACATGGACAAAAATTGAACTAAGTTGAACCCTGACTAATTTGAACTAATTTGGACAAAAATATAAACATCACATTTGGGCTAATGGAAAGAATCACAGTCAAATTAAATTTCTCAATTATTGGCATTTTCAGACATGATTATTCAAATTATCAAATTTCTCATGATTATCAGACTCCCATTGGCAAAAATCATTGGCATTCAAATTTTGAACCCTCAACTTGTGATAATTTGGCAAAAATCATTGGCAGTCAAATTGAACCCTCAAAGTTGATTTCTCAAATTTTGATAATCATGCCTACTTGATTTCTCAAATTATCACATCAACTCATGAGAAATTTCTGACTTGAGTATTCAAGTCATTGGCAAAAATCTGAAAATCTCAAATTATCAAATTATCATTTCAAATGCAAATGAACTCATGGGCATTAAAATTATCAAATTATCAAATTATCAAATGATCCCTGTTTTCCATATCAATAACTCAAATCCATGATGAAGCTGAAACATTCAAGTTCATTTTGCAGCAAGCTGAAGCTCAATTTCAAGTAAAAACTCAATCCACTCCTGTGAATGGAGTCAGCAATATAAATGATTCATTGTGAATGGACTCAACAATATAAACATCACATGGACAAAAATTGAACTTAGTTGAACCCTGACTAATTTGGACAAAAATATAAACATCACATTTGGGCTAATGGAAAGAATCGCAGTCAAATTAAATTTCTCAATCATTGGCATTTTCAGACTTGAGTATTCAAATTATCAAATTTCTCATGATTATCAGACTCCCATTGGCAAAAATCATTGGCATTCAAATTTTGAACCCTCAACTTGTGATAATTTGGCAAAAATCATCCAATTCTGTTCACATATGTTCTTATATCATCACATACCATGGAAATGAAAATGAATAGCTTATCAACATAACCAAAATAACCAAAATTAATGCAAAATTAAAAAAATAATCATTGGCAAAAACACTTGATTTTGGTTATTTGCATGAAAGTGTCCTGTTAAAAAAATAACCAAAATGAAGCAAATCAGTAAGCTCTCATCCAACATTAAAATTTTCATTGTCCTGTTACTTGCATATATTCTCAAACTCAAACTCACCAAGGTTATTATCCATAAATATGATTTATAGAAATTGTGTAAGGTCAATAATACATTGAATTTGGCATGGAAGATTGATGTATTTTCAATAAATTTTCAAACTATTGCGTAGGACTGATGAGAAATACCTTGGCTTGCAAGCTTGATGTATTTTCAAAGTAAAGTGTTGAGTTCTTCAGATTTTTGCAAAACTTTCTCAGTTAGTGGAGGGTGCTATCCATGATTAATTTGTCCTGCAAATATTTAAACTAAAATCATGTAATTGCCATTGAATTGCAATGCAATCATTCAACTTAAAATGAAATCAATATTAAGCATTCAGTCCAATGTTCATTCTTCACTGGAATTGATATCAAATGTACATCTAATTAGAGTATCCTGTCAAATGGGTGAATTATAACTCAGTTTGCAGTGGAGAGAATTGAGAGAACTGAGAGTTATGGAGGAATAGACATAATCAATATCAGGAATAGACATAACCCAATTTGGATATCATTTGCTCAAGATATCCTGCTCAATATGAGGAAATTTGGATAGGTTGCAGGAATAGATTTGTATGTGACCTGTCCAATACAAAAGTTGGGTATAACCAAAAACATGTCCAATACAAAAGTATACAGTCAATTTGGATAACATTTTCAAATTGGGACATGTTTTTGGTTATAACCAAAATGTTATACACATCTCTAAATTGGGTTATAAACATGTCCAATACAAAATTACAAAAGTACACATTCAAATATTGGGTTATAAACATGTCCAATATCTCTAAATTGGGTTATAATCCAATTCCTCATACATGAGAGGACACATTGAAAATGTAACCCAATTTCTCATATAACCAAAAACATGTCCAATACAAAAGTACACATTCAATTTTTCTCCATAACTGAATACACATCTCTAACCAAAAACATGGCCAATACAAAATTACACATTCAATCAATTTTTCTCCATACCTGAAAAACCAAACTCAAAACACCAAGCTGTGATGAAGCTCTAACCAAGGGATGAAGCTCTCACTGAGAGGTTGATCTGCAAGGGGAGTGTGGGTACATGATAATACAAAATTACACAGTCAGTAAAAAATTCAATTGGGGGAGTGATATGTTTAGCATTCAGTAAAAAATTCAATTGGGTACATGATAATACAAAATTAACAGGATATCAAGTTTTGCATTAAAAAATTACACATTCATTAAAAAGTTTGAGTGACCTTAGATATGTTTGAGTGAGTGATATATTTTTGATAATACATATTAACAGGACAATTGGTTACTCAGAATATTACTGAATATCACTTAAAAAATTTTAAAATTATGAAGATTTCTCAGAATATTGGTTACTCAAAAAATTTTATGAAGATTATGAAGATTGCTCAAAAAAATTATTAACATTACTCAGGACAATTGGTTACTCAGGATATCAAGTTTAGCATTATTAACAGTATGAAGATTACTCAGAATATTAACAAGATATCAGTTTGAGTGACTTGAGAATCAGAAATTTTATGAAGGTCACTCAAGAATATTAACATTATTAACTCAAAAATATCACTCAGAAATTTTAAATCAAGAACTATCACTCAAACATATCAGAAGAAAACTCAAGAAATATAACAAAACAATATTAAAAAATGGACAATGCAGTGGGGTGCTATGCTTGATGAGGGTTGAAGAAACATACGTTCAGCTGCTTGATCTTGGCGTGTGCTCTTCTTGATGTGCTGGTGTGAAGCAGGGCAAATTTCAGGTAGAAGAAGATGGCGAGGAGCTCTGGTGTGCTGATTGATCTTGGCGGGCAAATTGCAGGGCTAATTTGTGATGTGAGCAAATTGCAGGGCTAATTCCCTCTAATATGAGCAAAATTTCCCGCCCATTGTGATGTGATCAAATTACAGGGCAAATGTGTTTCCCTCTGATTTGTGATGTGATCACATTTTTACCTCTATGATGCAAACGAAAATGTTGAATTCAAATTTTTTTAAAAAAATTATGTTAGGCTGATGTGAGTTCTGTGATGTGATCAAAACCCATTTGATTTCTTATTTCCAATATCTCATACTCAATTTCTCATACCCTATATACAAACTTTATAAACATCACACCCAATTACACATAACCAAAACCAAATTCTCTTATCTAATATCTCTTATCCATTATCTCTTAACCAAAATCTCTTATACAACAATACACATATCCACATACAACAATACACATAACCAAAATCTCTTATCCAAAAACTCTTACCCAAAAACCCATGATAACATCCCTGATTTATAATAGAGAGAGAGAGAGAGAGAGAGAGAGAGAGATATATATATATATATATATATATATATATCTACCCGAGGTCATTCTTAGGTACATTTTTTGCATATAGAGGGAAATGTGCCTAAGAATGACCTCAGGTAGAGATACCTGAGCACACCCCCGCTGTTCGGGGTTTGTGAGTATTTTTTTTTGAAATTGTTTTTTGCAGTAGGTAGATATACTTGTTATGTAGCTCCCCACAAAATTTCAGCTCGATCCGACACCGTTTGAGCCTCCGTTCATCGATTTCAAAAACGTTGCGCAAAACTGTCCAGAATTTGGACAGTTTTGCGCAACGTTTTTGAAATCGATGAACAGAGGCTCAAACGGTGTCGGATCGAGCTGAAATTTTGTGGGGAGCTACATAACAAGTATATCTACCTACTGCAAAAAAAATTTCAAAAAAAAATTCTCACAAACGCCGAACAGCGGGGGTGTGCTCAGGTATCTCTACCCGAGGTCATTCTTAGGTACATTTTTTGCATATATATATATATATATATATATATATATATATATTTGAAAGGTAAGTGTATAATCTTATTAATATCAGTAAAAAGTACACATGGGTCTTGTATGGACAGTATTCCTACTAGAGAGAGGATAGGGCACAAGCGCCGTCACTCCCTACTACTAGTGCAACTACCATGCAAGAACACCAAAATCCAAACACAAGGTACAAGTGGATCAAGGAATACAAATCCGGCCAACAGGGCCGCGAGAGAGAGAGAGAGAGAGAGATATATATATATATATATATATATATATATCTCTCTCTCTCTCTCTCTCTCTCTCTCTCTCTCTCTCTCTCTCTCTCTCTCTCTCTCTTGGTTGGCAATGCAGATGTAAATTGCATGGCTGCAATTTTGATTCAATTACAGTTCCACTCCTTAAAGCATGAGGCAATGATGATTTGCCCTTCATAACGGGTCCTATGTGATGGCGAGGCAAATATGGGTAAGCAAATATTTGTTGGCAACAGCTGTAGCCAATTACACGAGGAAAGGGCATGTCTGAGCCATTGCCCCAAACAACATCTTTCCGATTATAACAAAGGGGTTTTTGACAAGAAATATAGATGACTGAATTTTTATCAGGATCGAATTCTAACTTGTTTTTATTTTTGATGATCTAGTTGATCATCAGCTCGACCATGCAGTGAAGATCAAGAGCCCTGAAGAATCTACACATAGACCACATCTGCACTGGATGATGTCTTGGCCAAGCTTGGCTAGAGGATGAACTTTTTACTCTTTACTTCTTGTCAATCTTTCTTGTTTTTTCATCCATGTCTATATGAACAGCTGGTATGCCTACGATTTGTAGTATCTATGCATCCCACAATCTGTTATCACGGCATGCTCCATACCTTGCAGCTCAAGTAGCAGGTCAAGGAAATGCATTTTGGGATATCTATTAACCTCTCATCATGCTGCATATCATGGTTCATGGTTCATCAGTTTGATAGCATGCCTATTGAAGTATATATGTTCAGTTAAAATTTATATGTTTTTGTTTATGCTTATACAGGTGGCGAAGTGCGCCATACTCGTTCAATTTTGTTAAGTGTCTACCATACTCGTTCAATCTACGTGGAGTATCGGACTAGAAAGGAGAATGAGAATGTATGTCATACAGGTACCCATTTTTAAGTGTCTTCTAATAGCTCAATTTTGTTTGTTCCATTGGTTCCCCGTTTCATCAGCTTTGGGTTGTTGTTGGTGTTGCAGTGGTTTGAGGTGTTGGATGGGCTGCTGGGGCCTTACTGGAAGGCCATTGGTGTCCATGTTTGCAACCGGGAATTAAGAGCATATATGATACTATAGTTCCATTGTAGATGAAGCTGACAAGTATTTAAAGCAATTGCATGCTCAATTGTTCAGCTCTCAACCCATGTTCTTAACAGAGAGATGACTAGTTTTTCTGAATGTTGCCAGTTATTGCATGCTCAAATGTGATGGTAGTTGTTGTGCATGCTTGAGTTCCATTGTATATGATTCAACATTGTTCCTAACTGTGGACCTTTGACAGTTTTTTATGCTCATTAGGTTAAGATATCTTATTCTGTAATGTGTTTCTGGGATGTTTCTGGGATGCTTGAAAGTGAAGAGCCAAAGAAATTGAGTTATATGCTATATTTTTCATTTTTGTTGATAATTGTAAGTGAATTTAAATGTTTGTTGCAATATGAATATGAATGTATGTGTCTCATCCAGAATTTAAATGATTTCTAGCAATGGACGTGAGCTTTGTGAAATAATTTTGATTTGAGTCGTTAATGGAAAGCATTAGAATGTCAAGAGCCATACTACTCATGTATTTGTGGACCTCTATACTGCTCATATATTAATTAAACCCCCAATTTGTTTGCATGAGGAAAGTTTGACATGCCTATGCCTTTGCGCAGTCAACATAAATTCTGAAGAGAAGAGGAAGACGCGTGCATGACAACGTTATCTCATTTGAGCAAGCATTATAACACCCCAAATTTGTGAAAACTACATGCTTACCATCACACCTCCCTTTATTAACCAGCAAGACACCAAACATCGGCCCCACGAACACCAATCTTGCAGCGAATATCAGACATCGATAATACACATAATAACACCATGGCTTTTAATCATGTCAGCTAACCAAACACAATGCATTAACTCAAAACAAGGTTTAGTACAATAATTATTATCGAAATATATTAAATCCAAGATATGACACATGGATAAATAGCACCACATCTCCAGCAAACACCCCTTGCATCAGCATCAGACAACAGCAAGACATAACACCCCAAGGATAAGCATTATAACACCACACTGAATTGTATTAATTTTGGATTTTAGTCTCAAAAGGAAAATGATGTATGAAATAATAATAATAAAACATCAGAACTCAGCAGCATTGATTTTGCATGATAACATTGTCAAACTAAACTAAAATTTGCTTGATTATAACAAATGAAAGAAGCCAGACAACCCAAATTATAATACGCAACCAAACCAACTTTCATTCATTGATTCATTTTTTCATACAAACACCCATAAAACAGAACATACATTACACATACACTGAACAATCATATTAAGCTATGCCTTATGAAAATAAGTTGTAACTATTAAACAACCTATAACAAACATTACAACATTGATTCCCACCATGTAACGGCCGGTACTCGCTATTCGTCATACGGCTGTGCGTATAGCAATTTCGAGTACCTGATTGGTTTTGTGCTTGGTATGTGAGTCGTGTCGTTGAGTTGATAGGGCCGTAGCACCTTGGTTGCACCCTTAGCAAGCCACCCCGACGTGTGCCCAACTTGGGATTACTGTCGCTTTTGGACCCCGTATTCTATGTACGCTTTTCGTGCACGTAGTCTTGTTCGTGCACGTATTTATTTTAGATCTTGTCTGTAACCGAACCCTATAGTGTGATATGCCGTTGCGACCCTCTCTGAGAGTATTAAAATTGTGGTGTTAATTGAGAACGTCATTTCATGGGTCGTTCTCCCACGACTTGACCTTATTTGAAGCGACGTCACGATTTTCACTTTTGACGTGAGACGTTTCTATTTTTAGTTTCGTCCCTCGATGTCGAAATTGCGAACCGTCTCTTTAGTTTTCTTTCTCTCGTCGTCCCGGTAACCCCAATATTTATTTCACAATTTTTGGATTTCATTTGACCTATTTTACATTTTTGACCAAGCTTATAATATTTTTTAAATACTAAGTTTTCAAGTATTTTTAGCCCAATATATTTTCTATTATATTATAACTCTTCATAACATTTTTGACCCATTCCTAGCCCTTGGCCGCACCCCATGCATGAGATATAGTGTGGGTGAAGTTTTGGGTTTAAAATTGATTTAAAAATCAATTTTAATTCAAATTAAACCCTAGACTTGGTCAAACCCATCTACACTATATGTAGGGGGCTTAGGATACCCATTTCCCTCAAGCATACAAGCCCTAGCCGTCACAAAACCCACCAAACTTTCGCATTGCAACTTGCGACGTTCGTCGCAGCCGCACCCCCGCAGCCGCTCAGCCAGACCGAGGATTTCCCCCGCATCCGCTCGGTCTGACCGAGAGCAAGCCCCGCATCGCCAACCCGCTCCGCACCAAGCCGCTCCGCTGCAACCCCGCATCGCTGCAACCCCGCATCTGCTCGCCCTGACCGACCCGCTCTCCCGCATTGGCCCGCTACGACCGATAGCCCCCGCTCCGCAAGCGCCCGCATCCGCAGCGCCCGACCGACGCCCCCGCTCGGTCTGACCGAGGGAACCCCTCGCTCCGCACCAAGCCCCGCCTACGATGCGCTGCAAGCCGTCCGACCGAGAGCCCCTCTCGGTCTGACCGAGAGAATCTCCAGCACCGGCTTGCTGCGACCGACGATCTTCGTCGCAACTCCGCATCCGTCGCACTACCTTGCTGCCGTGGGCCCCCCAAGACCTCCAGAGTTGTTGTGGGTCCCCCATTGACCCCTAGCACTGCTGTGGGCCCCACTACAGCGTTCTCATCACTATTTTGACTATTTTGACGTTGCGACACGTCGTAGCTCTTCGTCGCACGTCCTAGCATTGGAATCTTGGTTCGTCGATCTGGTTGCTGTCCAGACTTGGCGAGTGAGGAATTTGGACTAGGAGCGCGATCTTATTTGCCAACCCCTGGCGTCGCTACCCGACGCCAGTGTAGCTCTCGCGTCGTGTTGAGGTAACGTTTTGCACCCGTAGGACCCCCAACCACAGCCTGTTAATCAAGACTAAAAATTAATGTTTTTAAATGTTTTAGACCACTAATCAAGATTAATAATATGGGAATGTAGGCTGGTGGACTCGTGCTCGTAAGTAGTTTGTGACTTTTGGACTTATTGGACGGTGCTTTTCAGACGTCCGATTACAGGCAAGTGAAACTTGCCCGTTGCTTGTTTAGGCCATGTTTTAGGCCATTTTTGTACCGTAGCGTAAAAGAGACTAGGCAGTGAAATGATAGCTGCCTAGACGCCTATTTGATCTAGTTTGACAACGAAACTAGATCCGTCACCCCACTTGATCTAGCTTGACAACGAAGCTAGATCCAACCCCTTTTACTTGTTTTGTTCATGCTGCCATGTCATCCATGCATTTGTAACTGCCATGTTTAAATTCCTTATCTGTACGCATTTCAATTACAACTTTCCATGTCATGCCATCCATGTCTGATTGTTGCATTCGTAGCACACGCTACTATACTTGTACTTGCTTGTTCAGGCTAGGCACCTGCGTTGCAGGCACAACCCTATGCCAAATACACTTCCTGGCTTGTGATCCAGAAGTGGGCCATTTGTGTTGGTCAAAAGCCAATGCCCGATACACGTGGAGGGGTAGGGTTGAGCGACCACTCAGCGTAGAAGTGTGCACGTACAGCCACTTCAGCTGTAAGGCGTGAACTCTGTGCACGACATGAAAACGTGACTTGTGATTGTTAGTAGTTTGCTACTCTTGCCTTGCCATGCTAGATGCTTGTTGTACTTGTTTTCCTTACCTGTTGCACTCATACTTTAATTGCCATGTCATTGCATCATGCTAGAACTTCTAGGTTGCCTTGTTTTACTTTCAGTTTCCTTGCACAAGTCTCTTGTAGACTTGCTGACATGTGCCCCTTGCTCTTTTGGGTGTCACATGTTAGACCCTGAGCCAGAGACCGTTGTTGAGGACGTGGTGTTTGCTGACGCTGAGCCTGAGTCCATGTTTTTCAAGGAGGAGTTTGTGGACACTGATGATCAGTCTTAGTGACCTTACCGAGCTTTCCTTTTGTCTTAGGATTATTATTAGTTGTTGGTGTGTGACACCTTTACTTTGTACGTTGTACTTTTGTTGGTCATGTTTGGGCCTTAGACTCTTTTCGCTTCAGCATGGTGGCTTTTCTGTGATGTTGGAACTTATTTTATGGATATTCTGAGATTGCTTTTGTCTCATTATCTTTGTTTCGTATCGCATTTGCAAGGACCTACCATTTGAAGTTTTATTGACGCTTATCAGGCTTGTAGCTTCGCAGCTTCAAGTCTGTGCGAACCTACTCACGCCTCGCCTCTATATTTTTGGGAAGCGGGTCGTGACAGGTTTTGTTGGTGGCCCATGCAGGTCGGTCTTGCAACTGCAAATTATCGGAACAATGATAATAAAAATAGAATGTCCATTAAATAAATTAAAACATCCAAATCCTAAGCCTTGAGTTTAATTTTTATCGTTTCTTAAGTCTTAGGTGGCTGGTAGACGTGTTGCCTGAACATCTGTCTCAGCTTAGTAGGGGAGCCATTAGATCAGGACTATAGTAAGACTTAGTTAGACGTCTGTGCTTGCTAGTTAGAGGTCCCTGATTGTTAGCTAGACTCCTTGCTAGAAATTATTATAATCGTCTTAGGAGTTACCTTAGTGGTTCCTGTCTAGCTTTGACCATATTAGACTCCTAGAAATTCTTGAGTCGTTCGCTTGGGTTCATCGATTTCGGACCAAGCCGGACGCTGTTCAATACAGTCTAGTTCCTTAGGAAGTCTTAGCGCTAGGTTTCCTAATCTTTAGTTGGTCGACCGTAGGAGTTTCCCATAGAGTTTCATGAGTCATATCCTAGGCGTATTTTGTGTGAGACCACGCGATCTTATTCTTGTCCTCGTATCACATGATCGCTTTATGGCGATTATCGTTAATCTTTCGAATTTTCTCCGTTGTAAATCTTGAATCCTTCAAGTCAATTTCAATTTTCGCTCAGTTTAATTGTTGTTTTTGTAAGGACACTGTCTATGGGGAAAACACTAGAAGGGGGGGTTGAATAGTGTTTATGCAAATTTAAAAGGAATTTACGCCAAATAAAATGCAATCCAACAAATAGTACGGAATAGAAAAACAACCCAAAGAGAAACACACGCAAACGCAGTTATGTTTCAAGGGTTCGGATTACCCAAGTCAACTCCCGACTTGTTCCCGGTAATCCTACGTCCCTACCACCCGGATACCACCGGATACTCAAGTTAGAACCCTAACTTGATGTTTCCTTAAAACCCACTTGTAGCAACCCTACAAGTGCAATCGAATACAATCGATGTCCTTGACTCCCACAACCAGGGAGCAAGCAAAAACCACTCTCACAACCGAGAGCACAATTCAAATAAAGAAGTTATGAAATCTGAAAGCAACACTTACAATCACATATGCCTTGAAGTAGAACTTGAAGGAGAAGTGTGATGTGTGTTGAAGAACTCTCTTGGAAGAGAGGAGTAAAGCCCTTTCTCTTGACTGCACCAAATTCCTAGAAGATCAATCTTTGGTTCTAGGTTGGAGAGCAAGAGAATAAGATTTGGAAATACTTAGGGCTTTGGATTTGAAAGCTTATATATTTGGAAATGAAAGCTTGAAGGATTTTGCAATGAATGAGTAACCTTCCAATGAAACAGTAGAAGCTCTATTTATAGCTTTCTCAAATCCACAAAACAGTTTAGGCAAAAACCCAATCGAAATCCGTGAGAAAAATCTCAACGGATATAATCTGAACTTACGACAGTCGACTGTTGAACAAACCACAGTCGACTGTTGCACAGTCAGCAAGGGTAGGTGAGAATTCATAACGGTAACTTACCATGTGGATAGTCGACTGATGAAGCCAAGACAGTCGTCTGTAAAACCAACAGGCGACTGTACATTCTTAGACAGGCGACTGGCCGAGAGAAGAGTAAATTAGATAAAATACTGGAAATCTCACAAGATACAGGACAGACGACTGATGCAAGGAACACAGTCGACTGTCAATCAGAACAGGCAACTGTATATCCTTAAACAGACGACTGTCACAGACAGGAGAAATTTTCAGAGAGCTGAGTCAAAGAATAGACTTACAGACAGGCGACTGTTGCAGCATAGACAGTCGACTGATCTAATACACAGTCAACTGTATATACAGCATAAGTCGACTGGCCGTAGAAATCGGATCAAACAGAGTTTGGTCAAGGAGAGACATGCGACTGATGAACCATTCACAGTCGACTGTCGCTAAGACAGGCACCTGAAAAATGTTCAACAGTAGCATGTGCGAGATAATCAGAGAGGACCCAAAAACTGCATTGTAATAGTCTGTGCATAACATGCGAATGTAGAACAAAACACAGTCGACTGTTTTTGATACAGGCGACTGTAAACTGTTAAGCAGTCGGCTGTTATGAACAATCCTAGCATAAACAAAAGAGAATTGAATTGAGATCAAAGGACAAAGGTCTAGAGATGTCCTATGAGCGAAAGTAGATGTGTGTGAGTGCTCCATCATAGTTCTACTTCTAAGCAACATACTAGAAGAGATAAAAGAAAAATTACATTGACGAATAATCTCTTCTTTCCATCGTATGAGTTTGAAGTCTTTTCGGAGCTTCAATCATCAATCTACGATCATCCAATTCATATCATTTGCCTTCAATTACGTTTGTGAGTCATCCATTACTAGTTGATCTTCATAGTAAGCTTAGGCAATGGATTAACTGCAAAATAGGGGATAAGTCATAAGTATTTATGTTTGCTCATCATTAACACCAAGTAGGGAGAAGTCCAATTCTCAACATTCTCCACCTTTTTGATGATGACAAACAAACATAAACAAAAAGATAAATAGTTGTATGCAATGAAAACTTACTCCCCCTACATAGATGCCAATCAAGTTAGCCAACAAATATTAGAGCATCTTCATAGCAATTGAAGCAAATGAGTGAGATATGAATGAATTTAATTCAAGAAATCTAGGAAATAAAATCCCTATTCATTGTAATCTTACTCCCCCTGAATCTAAGGCAACGAAAATCTTAGATTCAAGCGTTAGAACATACTTAGCACATCCATTATGAATCTTGTATGTTTATTTCTCTCCCCCTATGGCATTGTCCAAAAAGGTGGGAGCAAATAACAACAACAATTATAGTGCTAAAATACGAACTAACAACAATCAAGGAGTATAAAGATGTATCGAATCAAAATCTCATAAAATCTCATCATAAACACATGTGAGTAATGGAATTGAAATCCAATATCAACATTTTAGATATTCGAAATGAAAATAATTTTCACAAATTCATCACATCAACGAAAGAGCATGAATTAACCAATATCAAATTCGTGTATTGTCTCAAAAGCACATCAAGAAGAGTGAAGCATATATAGAGACAATATATCATACATCACACAGAAGTTAATCAATATAGCATAGTGTGATACAAGAGAGGGATGCAACATCATATATATATATATATAAAGAAGCTGAGTACATCAACGGATGGTCATCAACATGGCCATCCCCCAAAAAAATACATCATGGTCAACAAAAAATACATCATCATGACGACATCAAAGAGTATATCATCATACATATATAAAAGTGTCGCATACAGCATCATCCATCATACAAAGACAAAACATATATCATCACTCAAAAATAACATCACTCAAAATCATCGAACTAAGGGTGAGCGTCTCCAGGGGCTGCGGACGAGGAAGCAGGCTCTGAAGCAGCAGGAGTGTCCTCTGGAGAAGGGTCAGAAGGAGCAACAGAAGAAGCAGCAGCAGTATCCTGTGTAGAAGCAACACCAGGAGGCTCAACGACACCAGAAGGCTGAGGAGGCACATGAGGCTGAGGAAGATACTGTCTCAAATCCTCAGGGAAGGGAATTCCCTGATGGAGGAGAGAGAGAGAGAGACAGCAGCCGGTAAATACCAGAGATCATCGAAAAAAGAGTATCTTGAGACGGTGGAGCAGATGATGATGAATGCAAATCAGCTGGAGGCACAGTGGATGAGGATGGAGCTGAAGTAGTCTTCCTCTTCTTTGAGGCAGTCTGCAGAGCCGAAGAGGACTTCGACTTTGCAGAAGCATCGAGGAGAGGGCCAAAAGGCATGGGCTCGTAATGAGTCAAGTCAATACCAAAGTGACGGAAGACACGAGTCAAAAGACCACCAAAGGGAATGTGAGACGAGGAGGACGTGAACTCAACCTTGTCCATCCTGTCAAGGAGGACACCGACCCAGTTCACGGGCATGCCAGAGAAAATAGCATACATACACTTTAGTATATCCTGAGACGGCTGGTCGGACGATCCATATCTCGACAGAATGTTGGACTTCACCACTAAGTGAACAGCCCAACCTCGTGCAGAGAACATGGATGATCTGACACCCGAATCAAGAGCTAAAGGAACCTCTCGAAACATATCCCGGAGAACAGACTGGTCAAGATCGTCAATCTCAGAAAAGCTGATATCAGTGGGGAGGGAACCGACAGAAGGAATCCTAAGAATAGTCCCTAAGAGAGAGGGAGTGATCTGAATGTGGGTGCCCTGGACGACAGTATCAAGGATGCCGGTAGTCGAATACTCATCGCGAACGCGATTCGCATATAAGGGCTTCACCAGAAATGGGTAGGCTCTGGGGGACTCGCTCTGAGAGAAGCGAAAAAGATCGGCCAGGTGAGTAGCGGACAGAATGTCAGAGAGTCTCTCAGCAGTGAATGCGGGGAAAGAAATGTACCGCTCCCTAAGTAGGTTGATCCCTAGGAGAGAGTGAAACTTTGCCAGACAAGGTCGTCTCGGTAAACGGGAACCAGGGGATCAGAGGGGGGTACAACAGGCGACTCTTCAGATGAACTGGATACAGAAGGAGACACATGAGGAATCTCAGCAGCAGGCTCACTGATGTGAACACCAGCAGGCTTGCGCTGACGATGAATCAACGGCTGAGCATCGCTAGAAGAGGCAGAAGGTGAGTAACCCGGCGAAGACGAACGCACGGGAGACCGAGCATGCTTGGTTCGAGCTTTATAGGGTTTCTTTCTCTTGGCAATGAGTTTCTTTGGGGCCCTAGGTTGTTTAGAAGCAACGATCTTCTCTTTTCCCTTAGGTTTAGGAGCCATGGAAACAAGAGAAGAAGAACTAAAGCAACAAAAGGAAACAACAAAGATCAAGAGAGAGAAAACAAACCAACTGAGGGAATACAGACGATCGCAGAGTGGAAGATCAAAGACGACGGTAGACCACGATCGACATCGACGATTAGGAGGAGATCGACGGTTGAAGACATGAAATCGATCGTTTTTGTAGAGAGAAACGAGCGGGAAGTTGAACGGTCGAAGCGGAGGAGAGAGAAAATCGACGTGGGGAGTGATCGCGTCGACTGAATATAAAATATGGGAAATCAATGTGAGCCGTTGGATCAAGGAATCGACGGCTCGGATCAAATCACATGAACCGACACAGCAGGAGACAGTCGACTGGAGAACAAAAGTCAGTCGACTGTATGAAGTGATAAAATTAAAGCTCAGAGAGATGGGCAGTCGACTGGCAAGTATAATGCAGTCGCCTGTCCGCTGGACAGTCGACTGACATATACACAACAGTCGGCTGGCCGAGAATTAATACAGATCACAAGAATAACAGAGAACACTGTAAAAATTCGACAGAGAGTACAGTCGCCTGATAACTAAATTGCAGTCGCTTGTTAAACTAACAGTCGACTGTAAAATAGTCATCAGTCGGCTGTGCGAAATATATCAATTTTCATATAGAGGATATAGAGTAGGGCAGTCGACTGTCAGAAGAAAAACAGTCGTCTGTCCTGGTCAAAAAATGCACAGTGAGATGGAATTCCAGAGAATAAGAACACTCACCTTAGGACCTATACTCTAATCACAAATACATCTTAAAATCATTATGAAACCAATAAATCCATTGAAACACAAATTATTCCAATCAACTTCAAAAACTCATGAAATCAAATAAGTCACAATTGCCTTTCTTAATCTCATAAAACAGTAAAGCACATGAAGAAAGACAATTAAGAATATGAGCTCAATAAGGAGTTATAGCATGAAAATTGAGCTTCTAGATTTCAGATTCACCCATAATTCCCAATTCTCCATGCAACCTCACAAATGAATCTTCTTTAAGAGGTTTAGTGAAGATATCGGCAATTTGTTTTTGGGTTTCAATGTACTCTAAGATGATGTCCTTCTTAGCTACATGATCATTTATAAAATGGTGTCTCACGTCTATGTGTTTGGTACGGGAGTGGTGTACCGGATTCTTGGAAAGACAAATAGCACTTTGATTATCAACCATGATAGGGCAAGTATCACAATTGACACCATAGTCACTAAGAGTGTGTCTCATCCAAAGAACTTGTGCACATGCAAGACCCGCGGCAATATATTCCGCTTCAGTCGTGGACAATGACACCGAATTCTGTTTCTTAGAGAACCAAGAAACTAAGGAATTTCCTAAGAAATGGCATGTGCCACTAGTATTTTCCTGTCGGACTTGCATCCGGCAAAGTCGGTATCACTATATGAGATTAACTCATACGTGATAGACTTAGGGTAAAGTAACCCATAATCTAGGGATTGATTGAGATAACGAAATATTCGTTTAACCGCAATCAAGTGTGACTCCTTAGGTCTTGCTTGATATCTAGCACATATACATACGGAAAACATGATATCGGGCCTACTAGCGGTTAAGTAAAGTAAGCTACCGATCATACCTCGATATAGACGAACGTCTACATCTTTTCCGCTTTCATCCTTGTGTAGATGAGTAGTAGTACTCATGGGAGTCCTTTTGCTTGAAGACGATTCCATCCCGAATCGCTTAATAAGCTCCCCTGTGTACTTTGTCTGATGTATGAAAGTGCCATTCTCTATTTATCGAATTTGCAATCCAAGGAAGTAGGTGAGCTCTCCCATGTGGTTCATCTCAAACTCATCCTTCATAGACTTGAAAAATTCTTGACAAAGATTAAAGTTAGTAGAACCGAAAATAATATCATCTACATAAACTTGAATCAAAAGAATGTCATTTTCATGATCTTTAATGAAGAGTGTAGAATCAACTTCTCCCATTTTAAAACCTAAATTCAAAAGAAAGGTCTTAAGGCGATCATACCAAGCTCTAGGAGCTTGTCTCAATCCATACAATGCTTTCTTAAGTTTGAAAACATGGTTTGGAAATTTCTCATGAATAAAACCGGAAGGTTGAGAAACATAAACTTCTTCATTTACAAATCCATTTAAAAATGCACTTTTAACATCCATTTGAAATAATTTAAAATTCTTATGGGATGCAAAAGATAAAAGCAACCTAATAGCTTCTAATCTAGCTACGGGGGCAAAGGATTCTTCGAAATCAATACCTTCCTCTTGCCGGTAGCCTTGAGCTACTAACCTTGCTTTGTTCCGTGTGATTACCTCGTTTTCATCCGTCTTGTTCTTGAAGACCCATTTGGTCCCAATAGCTTGGTGACCACTTGGAAGAGGTACAAGTTCCCAAACTTCATTTCTCTCGAATTGCGCTAGTTCTTCCTCCATTGCCACTATCCAAGAGCTATCCTCACAAGCTTCTTGAATGTTCTTTGGCTCAATGGTAGAGACGAATGCGCAATGGGAGAATTCCTCAATTCTTGATCTCGTTCAAACACCCACACCAATATCTCCAATAATTTGGTTATGGGGATGGTTGTGAACGGTTGGATAAGCTTTGGGTAAACCTGGATCACTAGGAACAACTTCAACAACTTTGTTAGAAGTGTTAGTCTCAACAATATTATCATTAATCTTAACATTATTAAGAGAATCACAAAGAATATCTACATTATCATCATCAACATGAGGAAAGTCAAAATCTTCATAAAAAGATACGTGAAGTGATTCCTCAATCGTTGAAGAAGTTTTGTTGTATATCCGGTAGGCTTTGCTACGTGTGGAATATCCAACAAAAATTCCTTCATCGGAACTTGGCTCAAATTTGTCTAAATTACCAAAGGTGTTCTTTATAAAACATTTTGAACCAAAGACACGAAAATATTTCACTTGAGGCTTTTTATCGTAAAACAACTCAAAACAAGTTTTGTTTGTTCGGGGTCTCACTAGGATTCTATTGAGCACATAACATGCCATGTGCACTGACCGGCGCCCCGCTTGCGTCGCGGCGGCGCGGTGTCGTTTACCGCAAGTTTCACGGTTAGTGTAGGGTGTGGGAATATCGAACTCAGGGAGGCGAGGTTGTGCTTGGGTCAGGTAGGACCTAAATCACCCCGAGGGGCGAGCTAGCCCGAATCGGTGGATGGTTGTCACGAAAGGAAATAAAAGCGTAAGAGCGAAAAGAAAGTAAACCCGGGACTTTGGTTTCCAACCTGACGAGAGACTCTCGCCGACGCGGCCTACGGGTATGGATAGCGATCGGGATTAGGGTCTAATGGTGGGACGTTGCCTCTAAAAGTGGTACCGGCGTCCCATGGGCCCGATATTCCGGTCGGTGCCCAGGATGATACACCGGACTTCCCGGATTCGAGCAGTGGGCACTCCCGTGTCCATAAACACTGATCGATCCCGGGAGCACTAAGCCCGCAACGATAACTCCCAACGTCTCATCCTGTCGATCCCGCGTGCTAGGATTCGACGTCTACGCTAAAGGCGTGAGCTATGGCTAGGGAGTCAACCGCCAAGTTTATTCCCCCTTGGCCCGATGGTCAAAGGCGGTCTTTTTCCCGCCGATGACAATGAAACGCCCCGCGTAACCGTTAGATTCCTACTCCATATCGATTTCCTAACCCTATGGACGCATCGGGAAGAGCCCCCGAAGGGGTTTCCACCAAAATCCCAGATTTGGGAACTACTCACAAAAATTCATGAAAAAGCAATCTAAATGAAATTTAACCGTTGAAATCATAATCGGACAATTGCAATGCGGAAGTAAAGGAGCAATAAAGACAATACTAAAATTTTAGAAAGATCTGAAAACTTACTTAAGAGTAACAATTACAGCCGTCACAAGGAAATAAAACAGTAAAAAAAATACAACTCTCTCGTTTCTGGAACCCTAGGGGTCATATATATAGATTTTCGGATCAACTGATCGGGTGACAAGTCAACCGATCGGTTGATCCGTTACAGATAAATTACAGAAAACGGCGAGTTTTCACCCGATCTCACGAACCGATCGGGTGAGTTCTTGAGCGACCGGTTGGATCTTGGAGCAGTCGGGTGAACCGGTCGGTTCGATGCCCGTGTCTTCAGCTCTTTTTCTCAGCTACAGATGAACCGATCGGGTGAGAGTCACCCGATCGGTTGGAATTCTGCTCGAAAAGACAGAGAACAGCCGCCCGCAGAACCGGTCTGTGAACCGGTCGGGTGACTTCTTTGTGAGCTGCGGTAGCGACCGGTTGGTGCACGCGTGCATCACCCGATCGGGTGGAGATGACCAACCGACCGGGTGAGGGGCTGAAAGATGAATACTTCGCCGTTTGACCCCCTGGATCACGCGTGACTTCTCCCGTTGCTCCGGGGACTTGGGATATCATCATTAAACGTCCCCTACGTGGTCAATCCCCTGCAATCATGGACAAACAAAGAAAAGTGAAAGAAAACGGGAAAACATACGAAAACGAATAAGAGACGGCGGAAAAACACGGAGAAACACAAAAGAAAACGTGCGTGAATATATGAAATATAGACGCACGTCAAAATCCCCCAAGCTGAACTCTTCCTCGTCCTCGAGGAAGACGAGTGAGAGTAGGAGCTCGGAAGGGAAAAATAGAGAGGAAGAAGGAAAAAGAAAACTCTAAGCCCTAGATCGTCCATCAGAGCCATCAAAATCAAAAACGACACACCTAGCAAGCAAACGCCAAATCACACCACTAAACCTAGGAAAGCGAGTCCAAATAAGTGTCGTGGGTCCACGCAGTGAAGCGCGAGTGAGCGTGGCCGTGTGCTAGCAAATGGTGAAGCTTTCTACGATGTGCAATGAGGCTCGATATACACAAATCCAAGATATGACCCAAATATCGAATCGAATTGAATTAAGCGGCGAATATAAGTTCAAGCATGCATGAGAATAGAGAGAATAGAAGCGTATCATGCATCGGGGACTCCACAACTAGGGTTAAGGAAATCACGCCACTATAGCCTAGATACTAGCTAAAAGGTTTCCAAGCCAAGTGTTTTCGATAACGACGGGGGTTGAGATGATGTGGAGAAGAACACTCGGTGCAAATTCTCGCCTTCCCTTTATTCTTGGCAAGTATGAAAATATTCACACGGGAATTTTTTTGGGTTTTGGGTATTTGCATATTTTTTTGGCTTTTTGGCTATACAATCTTTTTCTTTTCTTTTCTTTTTGGGTTTTTCTTTTCTTTTCTCCTTTTTTTTTGATTTTTGGGATATTGGCTATACACATGTGTACTCTCCCAAGTGGGAGAACGGTACACGACGAGGGGATTTGCACCAAGTAAAACAAAAAAGAAGTCGAAATCTAAACACTCGGGCAAAGGAGACTATTGTTGCTAAATAGAGCTTAGGCTAAATGGGGTATCCTAGTCCTTAGTTGTGGAATCCCGACGCATGCGAAATGAAGTATACGATATATATAGCATGCATATAGAAGCAGACATTAGAAGCAAATACCGCATATTCAATATCGAAGCATGATAATCTAGGGGTCATTCCTGGACAGGTATATAAAGTAAAATCACAAGGCAGAAGCACACCAAATGCTAGTCACGACACACGACTCACAAAAATCTAAGTGGACCCACGATGCGTGAAATGCAAGAGGACTCGAAATCCTAGGGTTAGTGAGTGCGATTGTCGGTGCAGTGCTAGGTGTGTGTGTGACTTTGTGGAGATTCATCATAGGATTCATTTCTAGGAGAAAGAGCTAAAGAAAGAAGGAAAAAGAAAAAAAAGAAAAACACGATGGAAAACGACTCAAATAACGTAGAAAAACAACGCAAATGACGCACGAAGTGCGACTCCCCCAAGCTGAAGTTTGCATTGCCCTCAATGCAATAAGAGTGAGTACGGGATGGCAATGGAAATGGGGGGGAATACGCACAGACACGAAAAGAAATGAAAACGAGGAAAACACATAGATAAAACTGAAAAAGAAAGAAAAAAAAACAAGATCAAAATCAAACAATACGAAAATAAAAATAAAATAAAATCACACGACACGACACTCAAAAAGTGAAAAGCAAGCACACACACAAAAATGAGAAAAACAAACAAAACACGACAGCACACCAAAACAGACGTCCCCCAGGCTAGACCAGAAAGTGCTAGCGAAATGATATGATCAAAGAAATCCAGATATGTGCAAGGGGGAGTCAAAAACAAAAGGGGTGAATCTAGAAAGCAGGAGGAGCTGAGTCCTCGTCCTCCTCGGAAGAGGGTGTGGATGGGTGGTCGGGGGAGGCTGGGGGTGTGCTGAGAAGTGGGGGAAGAGGCGAAGTAGTAGGGGCAGTGGTGGTGTGAACAATGGGACGAGTGTCGGTGGTGATGGGTGGTGGTGGTAGGAAGGCGATCAAGGCGGTGGTGAGAGGAATAGAAGTGGAGGAAGTAGGTGCGGTGGTGACGGTAGTGGGAGGTGGTGGGAGGGATCTGGAGCGCACCGGCAATTTCCTCCGGCGCACGTATGGAGTGACGGAGGAGAAGTGAGGTAGCGTGGGTGCGGTGGAAGTGGTCGGGAGGGGTGAAGTGGATGCTGGGATGGGATGTGAAGAGGGAGGGGAGGAATGTGGAGAAGTGTGGGTGGGTGGAGGAGAAGATCGCCTGGGTGGTGAAGGTGGGGGTGGTGAAGGTGGAGGTGGTCCGTGGATATGGGTAAGAAGGCGGAGAATGGCCGCCACGTTCCTCTCCAGTGCGAGGAAACGTGGGTGAGTAAGAAAGGAGGATGGCGATGGGTCCGAGGAAACAGAGGACATGGCGAGCTCACGAAGGGCAGCGACCTCCCTCTCAAGTCCTAGACGGGCAGATACCTGACGGCGACCAAAAGACGTAGACTGACGCGAGGCAGAGGTGGTGCCGCCAGGTAAGGTCGAAGAGGTGCTGGCGGCAGTGGTCATGCCAGCACAGGAGACAAGGCCAGAAATGGCCGCAAAGAGGTGCTCAGACGTGATCGGTCCCGGAGCAGAAACGGGACGACTCGGGCCAGCCCCTAAATCTCCCACAGACGCAGGGATATCTTGCTCGCCTAAGTGGGCGGCAGGGGACGGTGATCTGCGGGCGTCTACGGGAAAGAAAGGAAGATTCAACCCAGCTAAGAAATCGGGATCAGGAGGGAAAGTCCAATCTCCCACGAGAGCAAGGGTCATGCGAGCGGGGTTGGGCAGAATGGTGTAAGGGGCTGGGGGGGTGGCCATAATGAAATATGAAGCGGCCATCCGAGCGGGGCTTGATCATGTGGATGTGCCGCAGGACATCAATATCGAGATGTGAGGGTCCTGCGACAGCTGGAAGATTATTGGGGATGGTGATATTGAATTGGGCGTGAGAGCATATGATCGTGATGATGCCCCCACAACAGAACTTCCCCTTCCCGGCCCGGCTGATCTCGAGTAGCTTGTAAACAAGCCAATCGCTACTATGGATGGGGACGGTAGGGGCTCTGAAGCTGACTCCATCATCATCCCGGACATAAGGAAAAGTCATGGCCCAAAGGATAAAAAGGTCAGGGATAGTCACAGTACCAGACTCGTCCCTAGGAAAGAATGCAGATGAAATGATCCTGTGGGCCAATCTAAACACGGGATGAATGATGGAGGAGGCCTTGGCCCTTCCTCGGGGGTAGTCGCGGATCAGCGTGAGGCGGAACCAGAATTGATCGACATCAAACTCGGGCGTGTACCCGTAGTGTCGGATGGAATCATCCCCGAGATTGGGGAAACCAAATATATCATTAATCATATTTAGATTTGTGGTGACACTACGGTTACGCACCCTGAATCTAATGATTGACCCGGACTCCCAGACAAGTGTAGAGAGGAATTCGAGTGTGAGGGCCGGGTAGGATATGGCATGTGTATTAAGAAAGGCTAACCACCCCAAGTTAGCGAAAAGAGATTCGACCTCGGTGAAGACACCGAGATCGACAAGTGTACGTGTGTGCGGGAACTTGGTGGATAGATGCCCTCGAGCATCAAGCCTACGGTAAAAGTCTTTGTGCTCCTGGTTCCGAAAAATATACCCGTGTGGGCCCAACATTGGGTCCACAGGGGGAATAACAGGTGGAGGAGGGCCAAGTGTAAGTGCTCGTGCACGGGAAGGGGGGCGTGTTTGTTTTCGTCTCTTTCGAGACGGCTCCTCTTCCCTCATGATACCCTTCCCCTTATCCTTATCTTTAGCCATGTGTGTGTGTGCGAGCAAGAATTAGTGCAAAAATCGTGGATGCACACCAACACAAGCAAACGAGCAAGCACAATAAATAGGGCAAATGTATAAAATAAGCTTAGGAGCGAGTTTACCCAAGCGGAGTGGCGGAGCTTGCTCGTTGATGCCCCACACTGTTCAGCGAGAGTAGCGTGGAGCCGCGGCGAACTCCTTCGGCTGGACCCTCTAGTCACCAAATCTTTCAAGAATTTTGCATAGGAGGGGATTGTCTCGATTGCCTCCAAGAAGGGGATTTGCAGGCTTAGGTCCTTGACCATAGCGAAGAACTTCCCATATTTCTCATCAATTTTCGCCTGAGCCAACCGTTGTGGAAATGGCACAACGGGTTTATACACTCTTGGGCTCTCTTCCTCCTCCTTCTTCTCTTCTTCAGACACTCCCTCCGGAGTCATGGGATTTGATGACGAAACACCGGTGTCGTTTAATTTTTCAGTCGGTCTCTCAACGACAAATGGTGCTTCCGGGTTGCTAGGGGGCACTCTAGTAGGAATTTGTGTCCCGCTTCTCAGAACGATAGCGGACACATTCGTGTGCTCGTGCACGAGTGCCAATGTCTGGGGTGCTCCCCTCGGGTTCACCTCCGGTTGTGGCGGTAATTGGTTTTGTGACCTTGCAAGGTTCACCACTTGTAACCCCAGCTGGGTTACTTGGTCCGTGAGGGTCCGCTGACCCATTTCCAGCTTCTGGTTGATCCTCTCCTGGTTGGTAATATATTGAGTCAAGAGAGACTCAACCGGAGAGACGGCCCTCTGTTGGCCATACTGCTGCTGCTGCTGGAACGGCTGCTGATTCCTGGGGACGTAGGATTGTTGCTGAGATGGTTGTTGCTGAAACTGACTCTGCTGTGGCCTAGCCGGCTGATATGCTTGTTGCTGCGGCTGCTGCGGCGGCGAGGGCTGAAATGGTGGCCGGTAGCTGAAATTCGGGTGGTTCCGGTTGTTGGGAGAGTAGGCCGGGTTGGAATTTGTCCTTGGCGGATATGGCGCATTCCCCGTGGGGTTGTAAAATAGTGCGCTCGCCTGATCCAACGGTGGTGAGATGTCACCACCGTCGAATTCCCCAAGGAATTTGGACTCTACCGCAGAAACTTGCTGTGTACCGGCCCCACCGGCTCCTACCATCAGTGCGGAGATCTGGGTCGAAAGCAAGTCGAACTTGCTTGAAAGTTTGTCGACGTCCTCGACTCTGTGTATACCCCCAGTTCTTGGTGTGGCTCTCTCGTCACACCACCGCTCATTGTTGGATGCCATGTTTTCCAGAATATTCCCGGCATCTTCCTCGCTTCGAGACATGAAGGAACCCCCAGCTGCGGCGTCCATAGAAGATTTCAGGTCATCCCTCAACCCATTGTAGAACAGATTGATAATCTGCCACTTCGGAAGCTCATGGTGAGGGCATCTTCTTTGCATCTCTTTATATCTCGTCCAAGCTTCATGCAAGGACTCGTGGCTGGCCTGGGAGAAGGAGGAGATCTCACTCCTCAACTTCATGGTCTTCCCCGGAGGAAAGAACTTTGTCAGAAAAGCGTTGGAGAGCTTCTCCCAGGTGTTGAAAGTGTTGGGGTCCTTCCCCCTTAACCATTGCTTGGCTCTGTCCCGCAAAGAGAAGGGGAACAGCTTCAGACGGATAGCCTCTGTAGTGACACCATTAATTCGGAAGGTGTCACACTTCTCCAAGAAGGAGTCCAGGTGCTCTATCGGGCTCTCCATGGGCGCACCCGCAAACTGGTCCTGCTGGATCCATGTCACTAGAGACGGCTTCAGCTCAAAGCTTTGGGCCGCAATAGCTGGAGATCGGATGGCGGAAGTTGACTCGATGGAGGGCATCGAGTACTCCAGCAGAGACTTGTGAGGTGGGGTGTTCTCCTCCATGGATTCGGGATCTTCCCTTCTCCGCTTCTCGGCGGCCAAGCGCCTAAGGGTGGCGTTAATCTCCGGATCGAGGGGGATCAAGTCGTCGAGACTCCTTGAACTCCTGCGCATGAAAAACAACAAACACCCGTGAAGCGACAAGTGGGAAAGAAACAGATAAAATAAGAAATAAAAATAAGAAAAACAAATAAGAAAAAGAAAAAGGAGAATGCGAAAATTATCGCGAGGTAGGGATGTGAGCTAGACACGAGGGTTCAAGAGATCCTAAAATATCAAGCACGTTGCCTCCCCGGCAACGGCGCCATAAACTTGACCGGCGCCCCGCTTGCGTCACGGCGGCGCGGTGTCGTTTACCGCAAGTTTCACGGTTAGTGTAGGGTGCGGGAATATCGAACTCAGGGAGGCGAGGTTGTGCTTGGGTCAGGTAGGACCTAAATCACCCCGAGGGGCGAGCTAGCCCGAATCGGTGGATGGTTGTCACGAAAGGAAATAAAAGCGTAAGAGCGAAAAGAAAGTAAACCCGGGACTTTGGTTTCCAACCCGACGAGAGACTCTCGCCGATGCGGCCTACGGGTATAGATAGCGATCGGGATTAGGGTCTAATGGTGGGACGTTGCCTCTAAAAGTGGTACCGTCGTCCCATGGGCCCGATATTCCGGTCGGTACCCAGGATGATACACCGGACTTCCCGGATTCGAGCAGTGGACACTCCCGTGTCCATAAACACTGATCGATCCCGGGAGCACTAAGCCCGCAACGATAACTCCCAACGTCTCATCCTGCCGCTCCCGCGTGCTAGGATTCGACGTCTACGCTAAAGGCGTGAGCTATGGCTAGGGAGTCAACCGCCAAGTTTATTCCCCCTTGGCCCGACGGTCAAAGGCGGTCTTTTTCCCGCCGATGACAATGAAACGCCCCGCGTAACCGTTAGATTCCTACTCCCTATCGATTTCCTAACCCTATGGACGCATCGGGAAGAGCCCCCGAAGGGGTTTCCACCAAAATCCCAGATTTGGAAACTACTCACAAAAATTCATGAAAAAGCAATCTAAATGAAATTTAACCGTTGAAATCATAATCGGACAATTGCAATGCGGAAGTAAAGGAGCAATAAAGACAATAATAAAATTTTAGAAAGATCTGAAAACTTACTTAAGAGTAACAATTACAGCCGTCACAAGGAAATAAAACAGTAAAAAAAATACAACTCTCTCGTTTCTGGAACCCTAGGGGTCCTATATATAGATTTTCGGATCAACCGATCGGGTGACAAGTCAACCGATCGGTTGATCCGTTATAGATAAATTACAGAAAACGGCGAGTTTTCACCCGATCTCACGAACCGATCGGGTGAGTTCTTGAGCGACCGGTTGGATCTTGGAGCAGTCGGGTGAACCGGTCGGTTCGACGCCCGTGTCTTCAGCTCTTTTTCTCAGCTACAGATGAACCGATCGGGTGAGAGTCACCCGATCGGTTGGAATTCTGCTCGAAAAGACAGAGAACAGCCGCCCGCAGAACCGGTCTGTGAACCGGTCGGGTGACTTCTTTGTGAGCTGCGGTAGTGACCGGTTGGTGCACGCGTGCATTACCCGATCGGGTGGAGATGACCAACCGACCGGGTGAGGGGCTGAAAGATGAATACTTCGCCGTTTGACCCCCTGGATCACGCGTGACTTCTCCCGTTGCTCCGGGGACTTGGGATACCATCATTAAACGTCCCCTACGTGGTCAATCCCCTGCAATCATGGACAAACAAAGAAAAGTGAAAGAAAACGGGAAAACATACGAAAACGAATAAGAGACGGCGGAAAAACACGGAGAAACACAAAAGAAAACGTGCGTGAATATATGAAATATAGACGCACGTCATGCACCGCTTCTGCCCAAAATTGTAGTCCTAAATGACTATCATGGAGCATAGTGCGAGCACACTCAATGAGAGTCATATTCTTTCTTTCTACAACACCATTTTGTGGTGGTGCACGAGGAAAGGAAAATTTATGAGTTATCCCGGAGTCATCACAAAACTTAGTAAAAGACTCATTCTCAAATTCTCCTCCATGATCACTACGAATAGTGATAATGGTGGATCCTAAAAGATTCTGAATCTTCTTTGCAAATTTGGTAAACTCTTCATGAGCTTCATTCTTATTAGTTAAAAATGAAACCCAAGTAAATCTAGAAAAGTCGTCAACGACAACTAGTCCATAATGAGCATTACCTAAAGAAGCGGTTCTAGTTGGCCCAAATAAATCTAGATGTAGAAGTTCTAGGGGCCTCTTAGAAGTAATCCCTTCTTTAAGCTTAAATGAAGATTTACTTAGTTTACCTCTTTGACATGAATCACAAAAGTTTTTCTTATTAAAAACAATCTTAGGAAAACCTTTGACTAGATCATGCTTAGCTAACTTATATAAGTGCTTGAAGTGAACATGACCAAAACGGCGATGCCATAATAGTTGTTCACTTGTGTTAGCAACTAAGCAATGTTCTACGGTTTTAGGCAAGCTTAAATAATAAATATTTTTACGCCTAATACCGGAAAATAAAACATTTGAATCACAATCAACAATAGTACACAATCCTTCTCCGAAGTTAACCTTGTAACCTTTGTCACAAAGTTGACTTATGGAAATGAGGTTGTGACATAAACCACTAACAATATAAACATTAGTAATTAGGGGTTTGGAAGGATTACCAACGATACCTACTCCAATGATGGTTCCCTTTTGATTACCTCCAAAAGTGACCGTTGCACCATCTTTGGTGCTAATCACTTCGGAGAGCAATGAGGGATCTCCCGTCATGTGTTTGGAGCAACCGCTATCAAGAATCCATCCTTTCCCTTTAGAGCTAATAAGGCAGTTATCGCTCTTCTTCTTTCTCTTGGGTACCTATATAATATACCATAAGCTTATGGTATCCAATGTTTGTTGGGTCCAAGGGGATTAGCCCTTTGGAAGCCAAGTCCAAGTGGACTTCCGCTTCCCAACATAGTTACTATTTCTAATTACATCATGAAAGTAGGAATCAACATAAGCATTCCTAACATTTAGACTAGTGTTCTTAGGACCCCAAATAGTGTACATCTTGGGAGTCCTATTCCTAGTTGCATGCATATGTGTTGGATTTCTATGTGGTGCATGCTTCTTAGGAACATGATTTCTAGCATAAAGATGTGGTGGAGGATATGCATTGTACATTCTAGAATGATATGTATTCTTGGGAACATGCATATTATATGAAGCATATTGATCATGCATGACATGTGGAGAATTAGCATACATGAAAGAATGATGCGTATGAGCATATGGGTGTGTGGGAGCACGTACATGAATATTTCTCATGTGTGGTTGTGTACGTGTCTGTGGGTGTGGAGCATAAAATGTGTCATGATTATCCATTTGTGAAGTAGGATGTTTCCTACGTGGATGTGTATTAGTGTACATATAAGCATGACCTTGCTTTTGGTTTCCACCCTTAGTGGGTTTCTTGCCAAAAGGAAGAGAAAGTGATGTGGTGACATTCTTGGTAGGATTGCTACCTATAGTGTCTTTGACACCACTTGTGGATGCACCGGAGGAAGGCCTCACAAAATCTATAGTGACACCACTATAGGAGGTGCGATCATTAGATGCATTAGCTTTTACAAATCCAAGGCCAACACGATGTGTGGCCGGAAATTGATTTACAAGCAAATCATCCAATTGTCCTTGTCCCTTATTGAATCTCACAATACGGGAGGACATGAGCTCATATTTCTCCTTTAAATAAGAAATGTTGGTATCCAAGGTGGACACCCGTGCTTTGAGCTCGTGTACTTGGGTTTTAAGAGAATCATTCTCTAATCCCAATTGTGTGTGGCGTGTAACTAGATCACTATTATCCATGGGATGTGTTTGATCTAGTTGAGATTTGAGGGAATTCACCTCATTTCTCAATGTGACATTTTGAGAAGCTAAGTTTGCTTTCTCAAGGGTTAAAGTATCAACAATGGTGTCATTGTTGATAATGCATGGAATGGATGACTTGCTAACTTTTGATTTCTTTAAGCTAGAGTATCTAAGCATTAAAGATTGGTATTTAGCAAATAGTTCTTCATTAGCTATGCGAAGTTCATCCATTGTTACCTCGGTGTTATCCGTATCGGAATCACTCTCATCCGAGAGTGGGTCTTCAAGTGCCATGAAGCACATGTGGGCGCTCTCACCCTTCTCATCATCGGAATCGCTTGATGAGTCATCACTTGAGTCATCAAAGGTACCGACGAGTCCTTTCTTCTTATCTTTCTTGTTCTTGTTGGACTTGTGGTACTTTGGTGCCTTCCACTTTTCTTTGTTGTTTAGCATTGGGCAATCCCTCTTGATGTGCCCTGGCTTATTACACTTATAACAAAGAGAGGAAGTAGCATTAGTAGACTCAAAACGTTTGTTGGAGGGAAATTTACCTTTGCGGAAGAAGCGTTTGAACTTCTTCACCATTTGGGCCATTTCACCCAAATCCATCTCGTTCTCGGATTCATCACTTTCGGAGGATGACGAATTGGCGTTGAACGCAAAAGCTTTCTTCTTGGCCTCCGAGGGATTCATCATGGCTCGAATCTTCAATCGGTTATCCAGTCTTACTTCGTAAGACATAAGAGTCCCGATGAGATTCACCACGGTGTAGTTCTTTAAGTCATTGACCTCCTCAATGGAGATTGCTCGTCTTTCCCATTTGGAGGTCATCCCCATGATAATTTTCCTTACCTTTTCAGGTTCGGTGTAGATTTAGCCAAGGGCTTCCAATTCGTTTGTGATGTCGGTAAAGCGTCCGTACATCGACGCAATGCTCTCATTTTCCTGCATGTGAAACAAGTCGAAGTTTTGCACGGCAACATATAACTTTGAAAGCTTTACCTTATTCGTTCCCCCGTGGGTAACGATGAGATGGTTCCAAATTTGATATGCACTCTTACATGTGCATATCTTGTTGAACTCATTCGGGTCCAACGCACAATGAAGAGCGTTCATTGCTTTAGCGTTGTTGACTTCGGCGGACTTCTCGGAAGTCGTCCATTTCTCGAAATCATCTTCGGAGGGCTCGACGCACTCCTTGTGGAGAGTTCTCCAAAGAGAAGCACTCCTAAGGAACGTCTCCATCCTACACTTCCAATAACCAAAGTTAGTACCATTGAAACGTGGAGGACGTACCGTAGATTGACCTTTGAAAAGTATGGACGCTCCATCACGGTTGTGATTGTTGTACGTAGGCGGCGGAGGAACGTTGTTGTTGTTTGATGACATAGATAAAACCTTGTGCTCTGATACCAATTGTAAGGACACTGTCTATGGGGAAAACACTAGAAGGGGGGTTGAATAGTGTTTATGCAAATTTAAAAGGAATTTACGCCAAATAAAATGCAATCCAACAAATAGTGCGGAATAGAAAAACAACCCAAAGAGAAACACACGCAAACGCAGTTATGTTTCAAGGGTTCGGATTACCCAAGTCAACTCCCGACTTGTTCCCGGTAATCCTACGTCCCTACCACCCGGATACCACCGGATACTCAAGTTAGAACCCTAACTTGAGGTTTCCTTAAAACCCACTTGTAGCAATCCTACAAGTGCAATCAAATACAATCGATGTCCTTGACTCCCACAACAAGGGAGCAAGCAAAAACCACTCTCACAACCGAGAGCACAATTCAAATAAAGAAGTTATGAAATCTGAAAGCAACACTTACAATCACCTATGCCTTGAAGTAGAACTTGAAGGAGAAGTGTGATGTGTGTTGAAGAACTCTCTTGGAAGAGAGGAGTAAAGCCCTTTCTCTTGACTGCACCAAATTCCTAGAAGATCAATCTTTGGTTCTAGGTTGGAGAGCAAGAGAACAAGATTTGGAAATACTTAGGGCTTTGGATTTGAAAGCTTAGATGTTTGGAAATGAAAGCTTGAAGGATTTTGCAATGAATGAGTAACCTTCTAATAAAACAGTAGAAGCTCTATTTATATCTTTCTCAAATCCACAAAACAGTTTAGGCAAAAACCCAATCGAAATCCGTGAGAAAAATCTAAACGGATATAATCTGAACTTGCGATGTCGACTGTTGAACAAACCACAGTAGACTGTTGCACAGTCAGCAAGGGTAGGTGAGAATTCATAACGGTAACTTACCACGTGGACAGTCGACTGATGAAGCCAAGACAGTCGTCTGTAAAACCAACAGGCGACTGTACATTCTTAGACAGGCGACTGGCCGAGAGAAGAGTGAGTTAGATAAAATACTGGAAATCTCACAAGATACAGGATAGACGACTGATGCAAGGAACACAGTCGACTGTCAATCAGAACAGGCGACTGTATATCCTTAAACAGACGACTGTCACAGACAGGAGAAATTTCCAGAGAGCTGAGTCAAAGAATACACTTACAGACAGGCGACTGTTGCAGCATAGACAGTCGACTGATCTAATAGACAGTCAACTGTATATACAGCATAAGTCGACTGGCCATAGAAATCGGATCAAACAGAGTTTGGGCAAGGAGAGACATGCGACTGATGAACCATTCACAGTCGACTGTCGCTATGACAGGCACCTGAAAAACTTTCAACAGTAGCATGTGCGAGATAATCAGAGAGGACCCAAAAACTGCATTGTAATAGTCTGTGCATAACAGGCGACTGTAGAACAAAACACAGTCGACTGTTTTTGATACAGGCGACTGTAAACTGTTAAGCAGTCGGCTGTTATGAACAATCCTAGCACAAACAAAAGAGAATTGAATTGAGATCAAAAGACAAAGGTCTAGAGATGTCCTATGACAGAAAGTAGATGTGTGTGATTGCTCCATCATAGTTCTACTTCTAAGCTACATACTAGAAGAGATAAAAGAAAAATTACATTGACGAATAATCTCTTCTTTCCATCGTATGAGCTTGAAGTCTTTTCGGAGCTTCAATCATCAATCTAAGATCATCCAATTCATATCATTTACCTTCAATTACGTTTGTGAGTCATCCATTGCTAGTTGATCTTCATAGTAAGCTTAGGCAATGGATTAACTGCAAAATATGGGATTAGTCACAAGTATTTATGTTTGCTTATCATTAACACCAAGTAGGGAGAAGTCCAATACTCAACAGTTTTAAAACCCTTTTCTTATGTATTTAATTCCTCACTATTCAATTGAGTTAAAATCCTTGTAGATTTTGAAGTCTATTGGTTGAAATTATTTTTTATTTCTATCTTGTAGCTATTTGCTAACTTATATTTTCCGCATTTTGGTTTTTAAAACTTTATTACTATTTTGATAGTTCGATATATCATCTTTTTCCTAAACTACGAAATTCGTTTTCTCCATTTACCATTTATACTTTAGAATATCTTCCAAAATAAATAGAACTTCAATTTTATTTATATATATATATATATATATATATATATATATATATATATATATATATATATATATATATATATATCAGTTCAAGGCTCGTTGTGTTCATACCTTACGATCTTTGTATAAATCAGTTTCATTTGGCAATTTCGGATTTCTCTAAAATTATTTCAATATTATTTATTTGAAATTTCTCTCCAGTTTTAAGACTTGGAAAACATTTAGCATGTGCTTAAATTCTCTACACTATAGTTGATATGATTTCATTCTTTGAATTTCGAAACTTTTGCCGAAATTATTAAATTACTACCGCATAATATTTTTCTAACCTATGTCCTTAATGTTCGTGTGAATGTTTTACTTCTTCTTATAATAAATTTTCAATAAGCTAAATAAACCAGTCTTCTTATTATGTATATACGACTCAAACTTATTTCGAATAACTCATTTTATCGACCGGCTTCGTACTCTTCGTTTTTAACTTATATCTTTTACACACTATTTTCCTGTATCCCATGAGAGTATCATTACATCTTTCTTTTCCCACCTAAACAATCACAATTATACCCCTGGTTCACCGAATCAAACTGTCTTCTTATCTTCGTTCTATCTGAACTCGTGCTTTTTGATCTTTTTCTTCGTTATGTTTTTGCTTCGGGTTCTTTCCTATTGTTTAGCCATTAGTGCCTGTCGTTGCCTGTGACAACTTTAGTATAGTTTGGTGGGCCCATTAGTATAAGTTGTTATGTCGTGGTAGTGCATGCATATAGGTGGAGTGTGTGGACCGTATGAGCGTACTACCCTTAGGATATTAATATTTGACTCTTGTATTATGTATGCATAATCAGTGTTATTCGTGATATAGGTGTGAAGTGTATATATGGTGGTGTTATTATATTGGTGTGAATTATTTAATTGGTTGTGAGTATCTGAACTATTGTTTTGTGCTCGGTAAGTAGCAGTTATATAAGGGATGTTGGATATTGGACTCCCCGGATTTGGTTTTGGATGATGAACAAACATAAATATATTATGAACTAACAAATTGTGAGCGCAGTTATGGAGATCATTGCCAAATTCATATGAACATCTAAAGCGACGTCTCAAGACTTCTCAAAGCACGTGATCGTATGCCTAAAGCTCGTTGAAGCTTTTGGACCTTTTTAGAAGTCATGAAGATTCGATTGAAGCTTTTGAAGACGGTATTGTCAAGTTTTATTTATAGTCTTTTAAGCTTCTTTCGTAGAATGTTAAGCCTTGAGTAGGTCTTACGGTTTAAATCTTCATAACGCTCATATCTTAGCTCTAGGATCTTAGTTGAAGTCCATACGAACTTTCCCGAAGCTCCGCGCTTCGATTCGCGACTTCTTGTGCATGTTAGTTGGTTCAAGAAGAAGAACTGACCGACTAGATGGTGATCTAGTTGGTCGGCAAAGCTTCTTGGACCTACTAGTTTCAGTCAGTCTATTCCAAGCTCTTTACTGTTTACAGTTAGTCGGTCTACGTTGACTCACCGACCGACTAGTTTGTGAACTAGTCGGTCAGTGATGCTTCTGTGACCGACTAGTTGAGCTTTCCCTGTACATGCCAATTTAAGCCTGAGCTACTGTTTATAATTAGTCGGTCTGTGTTCATTGATCGACCGACTAGTTGATGAACTAGTCGGTCAACTTTCCTTCTTAGACCGACTAGTTTAGCTTTACTGTACATGCCTATTTTCACCTGACTTACTGTTTATCGTTAGTCGGTCTATGCACATTTGGAGACCGACTAGTTGATGAACTAGTCGGTCAACATTTGTTCCTGGACTGACTAAATCAATTTGTGCTCAGACTTCAGTTTTATCTCTTAGTCGGTCTCAGTTGAGTAACCGACCGACTAGTTGTGAAACTAGTCGGTCAGCTACTCTTCTTGGACCGACTAGTTCCTTTTGTCTGAACTTCGACCTATTCCCTGTTCACTCATTAGTTGGTCTACGTTTATTGACCGACCGACTAGTTGATGAACTAGTCGGTCGGTGGTTGTTCTTTGACCGACTAGTTTGGTTCAGAATAGAGCCGTTGGAGCTTTAAGAGAAACGTTTTTCTCTCTCTCTCTCTCTCTCCTCTATCCTATAAATACTTGTTGAGCTGCATTCATTGCACTCAAGGCTGATATTAAGAGAAGTTTAGAGATCAAAGAGAATTCATTCCAACTCATTCAAAGCTCTTTCATTCCAATCTTGAATCTCTCCTCACTCTTATTTCAAAAGAGAGATTCATTGATTGTGAGCCTTCCAAGCCAAGTGCTTGATCCTAGGTCACCAACATCCCCATAGCTCTCCATCGCTGATCTACATCTTGGAGCTAGGGTTTGGTGCCTCTTCTTCTACCTCAAAATCATCTTTTCCCTAATTCGTAAGTATACTCAAGGCATATGTATTTTGTGGTAAGCTTTTCATTTCAATTTATTTTGATAATTGTAAGTGTTTCACTTTCGGTTGTGAGAGTGTGTTTGTGATCCCGGGTTGTGGGAGTCACAAGTTCATTTGTGTATGATTTGACTTGTGAAGGTTTTTCACAAGTATTTCATAGTGGAAATCTTGAGTTAGGGTTTCTAACTCAAGTATCCGGAAGTGATCCGGGTGGTTGGGACGTAGGATCACCTGGAACAAGTCGGGGAGACTTGGGTGGATCCGAACCTAGTAATATCGTTTGTTTGCGATTGTTTATTTGTTGTCGATTATTTACTATTCCGCATTTTCGCATTAATTGGTAGAGTTTGCAAGGTAATTAGGAATTAGCCTCTTAATTATTTTAAAGTACTATTCACCCCCCCTCTAGTACTTGTGCAGTAGCTTAGCAGGGCATTACATTTGGTATCAGAGCCAAGTCTATAGCTATGTCTGCCAACGACAACAAGACCGTTCGTCCACCTTCCGACTATAGCACCTTCAAGAATCGTGAAGGAGCGTCTTCGGTAATGGAAGGACATTCCTCAACGAGGCCTCCATTCTTCAACGGTACCAACTACGGGTACTGGAAATGCCGGATGGAAACTTTCCTCCGGAGTGCTTCATTATGGAGGGCCACAATGAAGGAGTATGTCGAGCCCGCCGAAGAAGATTTCGAGAAGTGGACTCCCGCGGAGATTGCCGCGGAGGTAAGAAATGCCAAGGCAATGAACGCCTTGCAATGTGCTTTGGAGCCCGAGGATTTCAATAAGATATGCACATGTAAGAGTGCATATCAAATATGGAACTCCCTCCTCATCTTGCATGAAGGGACAAGTAGGGTAAGAGACTCTAAACTCGTTGTAGTTAATAAAGATTTCGAGTTATTTCATATGCTACAGGGTGAGAAGATGAAGGAGTACTATGTTCGCTTCGTCGACATCACAAACGAGTTGGAGGCTCTCGGTAAGACCTACACCCAAAAGGAGAAAGTCTCGAAGATCATCGATGGACTTCCTTCTAGTTGGGAGAAACGGACCTTCGCCATCGAGGAAGGCAATGATATGAAAACCTATACGGTTGTTCAACTAATGGGTACCTTGATGTCTTACGAGGTACGCAAGGATAGCAAGTTGAAGTTGCAGGAAAAAATGAAGTCCTACCTACAACAAGACGAGCCAAAGAAGAAAGCTATTGCTTTCAAGGCTGCTCCATCTACTTCCACATCAACCGATGATGAAAACTCGGAAGACGAGTTGGACTTGGAGTCCATGGCACTCATGGCCAAGAAGTTCAACCGGTTCTTCCGGAAAGGTAACTTCAAAAACAAATCGAAGTTTAACTCTTCTAACGCCTCCTCTTCTTTGTGCTTTAAATGCAACAAGCCAGGACACATGAAAGCGGAGTGTCCTCTAAACAAGCAAAAGGAAAAGTGGAAGGCGCTGAAGTACGACAAGTCCAAGAAGTACAAGAAAGGGAACAAAAAGGGGCTTGTCGGAACATTCACCGACTCCGATGATTCCTCTAGTGGAGAGTCGGATGATGAGCAAGTGGAGCAAGCACACATGTGCTTCATGGCTAGAGAGGAAAATGAACAAGGATCTTCCTCCGATGATAGCGACAACGAAGGCGATGAGGTAACAATGGATGACCTTAGGAATGCTAATTCTCAATTGTGGTCTAAGTATACTAAATTAGTAAATAGGTATACTAAAGTAAAAGATGACTTAGCTAGCATCCAAACCTCGCCTAAAACTATCATCACCAACAACGACACCGTTGTTGAAGGGTTGAAGAATGAGATTGTTAATCTCAAGACTCAACTTGAACATGTTAGCATTGAGGATCCGGAGGAACACAAGATAGCGGATTTGACTTCTCAAAACTCGACTTTGAGTATTGAGAATGAAAGTCTCAAATCTCGTGTTTATGTGCTCACATCGCAAGTATCCACTTTGGATGCTTCGTTGCGTTCTCTCACCGAGAAATATGAGAGCACATTAGGCCGAATTAACAAATTCAATAAGGGTAATGACCATTTGGATAAAATCCTAAGTGACTTACTTCCGGCCAATCACCACATTGGCTTGGGGTATACGATGGGAAATTCATCCAAATCGGCCACTACTTTTGTTAGGCCAACTTCCGGTGACTCAACGAGTGGTAGCAAACACTCTATTGGTAGTTCATCTACCAATGGTGCTTCCACCTCGTACACACCTTCATTTGGAAAGAAACCCACTTTGGGTGGACCTCCAAAGAAGGGTCATGCTTACATGTACACGAATACCATGCCACGTAGGAACACACATCCTACTCCACCGGCTCACACATATGATGATTTCTATGCTACACGTTCACGGGCACGTGCACACAATATGAGACATCCTCATGCACGTGTTCCTCCACATGCATATGTACACCCACATCATCGCATGAATAATTATCCACATGCACCACTTCATCATGTTCCTTATGCCTATCCACGTCTTGCATCACGTAGAAACCAACAACGCATGCATGCACCCAATAGGATGAGGGCTCCCAAAATATTCACAATTTGGAGCCCAAAGGACATAAGCATGAATGAAAAACAAGTTTACATGAATGCTTATTTTTCGGATGTTGTGGATAATGTTAATTATGTGGGGAAGTCTAAGTCCAATTGGACTTGGCTTCCAAAGGTCTAATCTTTTGGACCCAATGACCTTGGGTACCATGATATGAAATTTTCTATCTTTAGGTACTCAAGGAAAAGAAAAAGAAACGGAGCAACAAATTTAAATTTAGCTCCAAAGGAAATTGGATACTCGATAGCGGGTGTTCAAAACACATGACGGGTGACGCTCAATTGCTCTCCGGAGTGGTTCCCATTGCTAATGGAAACCGTGTCGTCTTTGGAGGCAACGAGAGCGGAACCATCATAGGTGTTGGTAAAGTTGGTAATCCTTCTAAACCTCTTATAAGTGATGTTTACCTTGTTAAAGGATTAAACCACAATCTTATTTCAATAAGTCAACTTTGTGATAAAGGTTACAAAGTTAGCTTTGCAAAAGGAATGTGCCATATTTTAAGAAAAGATAATAATGAATTATTGTTTTCCGGCACATGCCATAAGGATATATACATCCTAGATCTTCCAAGATCACATGAACAATGTCTCATTGCCAACACAAGTGAACAACACGTATGGCATCGACGTTTTGGTCATGTGAACTTTGGAACACTATTTAAGCTTTCCAAGTTAAACTCTATTAGAGGCTTCCCTAAGCTTGTCTTTCAAAAGAAAAGCTTTTGTGACTCGTGTCAACGAGGCAAGCTTCCAAAATCGTCTTTTAAACCTAAGAAAAGCATTTCTTCTAAGCGGCCACTAGAGCTATTGCATATAGATTTATTTGGGCCAACTAGAGTTGCTTCATTAGGAAATGCACGTTATGGACTTGTCATCGTTGATAACTTTTCTAGGTTTACTTGGGTATTTTCATTGAGTAATAAAAATGATGCTTTTGAAAACTTCACAATTTTTGTTAAGAAAGTACAAAATATCTTAGGAACCACCATTGTCACTATTCGTAGTGATCATGGAGGTGAATTTGAGAATGAGTCTTTTGAGACATTTTGTGATGAAGTTGGTATTACACACACCTTTTCATTCCCTCGCGCACCTCCTCAAAATGGTGTTGTTGAGAGAAAGAATAGGACGCTAGTGGAGTGTGCTCGCACTATGCTTGATGATAGCCAACTTGGCCATCAATTTTGGGTGGAAGCGGTACACACCGCTTGCTATGTGTTTAATAGAATAATTTTGAGGCCCGTCACTAAACAAACTTGTTATGAATTGTTGTTTGGTAGGTTGCCTCAAGTTAAACATTTTCGTGTTTTCGGTTCAAAATGTTTTATTAAGAACACGTATGGTAGTTTGGACAAATTCGATCCAAGATCCGATGAGGGGATTTTTGTTGGGTATTCCTCACGTAGCAAAGCCTACCGGATATACAACAAACGAACCTCAACGATCGAGGAATCGCTTCATGTTTCATTCAATGAAGGATTTGTTCCAACTAGAATTACTAATGATGATGACTCTATGGATGTCTTATGTGATTCAATTGATAATTCTAATTCGATTGATTCCATTGATTCTATTGATACTAACCCGACTAATGATGTTTTTGAGAATGTTCCTAGTGATCAAGGAATTTCCAAACGGCTTCATACCGTTCGTGACCATCCTCATGAGCAAGTCATTGGCAATATCCATGATAGTGTCAAGACGAGATCTCAAGTCAACCACTTCGCTCATTGTGCCTTTACCTCCTCAATAGAGCCAAAGAATGTTAATGAAGCATGCGAAGATAGCGCTTGGATCCTTGCCATGGAGGAGGAACTCATTCAATTCGAGAGGAATGAAGTTTGGGAGCTTGTTCCATTGCCTTCGAAGAATCACACCGTCATAGGGACAAAGTGGATCTTCAAGAACAAGACCGACGAAAACCAAGTCGTCGTCCGGAACAAAGCTCGGTTAGTAGCTCAAGGCTATCGGTAAGAGGAAGGTATCGATTTCGAAGAATCCTTTCCTCCGGTAGCTAGATTAGAATCAATTAGATTATTGTTATCTTTTGCATTCCATAAGGATTTTAAATTATTTCAAATGGATGTAAAAAGTGCGTTTTTAAACGGAGATGTTGTTGAGGAAGTTTATGTTTCTCAACCTCCGGGTTTTATAAATGAAAAATTTCCAAATCATGTTTTCAAACTTAAGAAAGCACTTTACGGTTTGAGACAAGTTCCTCGAGCTTGGTATGACCGTTTAAAGAATTTTCTTTTGGATTTAGGTTTTAAAATGGGAGAAGTTGATTCCACATTATTTGTTAAGTATTCGAATAATGATATAATTTTAGTTCAAATCTATGTTGATGATATCATTTTCGGTGCTACTAACTTTTCTCTTTGCGAAGAGTTTTCTAATGTGATGAAGGATCAATTTGAGATGAGCCACATGGGTGAGCTCAAATATTTCTTAGGTCTCCAAATTTGCCAAATGAACGATGCAATCTTCATCCACCAAACGAAGTATACGGTGGAGTTGCTAAAGCGATTTGGAATGGAGAATGCCTCCGGGAAAAAGACTCCAATGAGCACGACTACGCATCTTGATAAAGATGCGGGCGGAAAAGATGTAGACATTCGTCTATATCGAGGTATGATAGGTAGTTTACTTTATCTTACCGCAAGTAGGCCCGATATTATGTTTGCCGTATGTGTTTGTGCTCGTTATCAGTCTCAACCTAAGGAGTCACACTTAGTAGCGGTAAAACATATTTTCCGTTATCTAAGTTATACACTTGATTTTGGATTACTTTATCCAAAATCTAGCACATATGAGTTAATCTCATATAGTGACGCAGATTATGCGGGATGCAAATCCGACAGGAAAAGTACTAGTGGCACTTGCCATTTTATAGGAAATTCTCTTGTCTCTTGGTTTTTCAAGAAGCAGAATTTCGTATCACTTTCAACCACCGAGGCGGAATATATTGCCGCCGGTGTCGCGTGTGCTCAAGTTCTTTGGATGAGACACACACTTAAAGACTTTGGTATAAACTGTGATACTTGCCCTATCATGGTGGACAACTAAAGTGCAATTTGTCTCTCCAAGAACCCGGTACACCATTCCCGTTCTAAACGCATAGATGTCCGACACCATTTCTTAGATGATCATGTTGCTAAAAAGGACATCATATTAGTGTACGTTGAAACCCAGAAGCAAATCGCCGATATTTTCACGAAACCCCTAAAGAAAGACTCCTTTGTGCGGTTACGTCGAGAATTGGCGATTATGGGTGAATCCGAGATTTAGGATTCATATGTTTTCAATAATCTTGCATGCTATTCAATTCTTATATTTGCTCATGCTAGATTAATTGAAATTTTCTGGATTTTTGTTGAATTTTCGGAATTTTTGCTCGATTTGTGCGTAATCGTCAAATTTCAGATTTTCGATGTTTAATGGGGTAGTTTAATGATTAATGAGAGTATTTTGATGTTTCATCGAAGTGCAATTAGGAGAGAAATCAAATTTCTAAAATTTTCAATTTTTGAACTCTCTTAGTCGGTCCAAGTTCATTGGCCGACCGACTAGATTCAGTTCTAGTCAGTCAGTGAATGAGCTTAGACCGACTAAATCTTGTCAGGAAATTTGGGTTCAGTTACTGTTTACAACTAGTCGGTTCAAGCTCATTGACCGACCGACTAGATAGTGATCTAGTCGGTCAGTGCTTGAACTGTGACCGACTAGTTGTGCCAGGGACTGAATTGTCTTTTCGAATTCCAATCGATTTATATCCTCATCCGACCGACTATTTACGTTTCTAGTCGATCGAAATTACTCCTCCAGCTCGAAACCCCCCCTTGCCGCTTGGACTTCCACCCTCTCCCACCGTCGTTTCCGGCCACCTCTCCGTCCTACTCCGGCCGTCTGTCCGTCAACCTCCCTAGGTGATCTCTCTCTCCTCCCTCGTCTCTCCTGTCTAGGGTTAGTTTCTCTAGAGTTAGGGTTTCACTTGATTTCGATTTTTCATTTCGGCTAGGGTTTGCTAGGGTTTCGAATTTCTAGGGTTTTCTCGTTTGATTGTGACGTGTCGTGCCGTGCTTATGGCTCGTACACGTATTCCGATCACTCCCTCTGGCCCTTCGCCTATGACTGTCGATTTGCCACCCTCGGACCCTCCACAACCCACGCGAACCCCTCCGAAACGCCGTTCGAAAACCACCGAACCCTCTTCGTCTTCGCCCCCTCTTAAGCGTAAGAGTTCGGCGACAGCGAAGCCACGTGCCCAATCTCAGCCCAAGCCCAAGCCAGCTGCATTCCGTGCCCCTACACCTCCATCTGATTCCGATGAGGAATACCGTCCCGAGACTGAGACCCGTAGGGAACCCTCACCTCCTCATAGGCAGCCTGAGTCTAGCTCTCGACCCCGTACCCGTCAGCCTAAGGGAAAGGCTCCGATGCCGGTAGGCGGTGTCGATATCTCGTTGTGTCACGACGACCCTATGTGTCTCGCGGCTTACAACCGTATCGAACATTGCCCACTGCTTCTGGAGCATTTCGTCCAGTTTAGTGACTTCCTAGGCCTCGCGGATCTTCTTTCGTCTTCCGGTCTTCTCGATTACCTTCGATATGACCCGAAGGCGAACCCACACCCCTACCCTCGCCTAGTGAAACTTTTCTATGCCAACCGCGTCCGGGGTCAGTACGACGAGACCCACTCGATTGAGACGACTGTTTTGGGGACTCCTATAGTCCTCACGGCAGAAATCTTAGGAGAGATTTTGGGTATCTCCTTGTCTGGCCTCCTTCCCTCAGATATTTCTGTTGATGACATCTCTTCACTTGATCAGGTCGTCCTTTCTCAGATTTTCCACCAGATTCCTTCCGCCATGATAGTCGTTCCCTCCAAATCCTTCAAGCCTAACGCCTGGGTCCTAAATTTGATTCTGAAGTCATGCTTGCTTCCCAAGTACGGCTCCTCCTCTCTACCGTCCCAGCCTATCTTGAAGTTGATCTATGCTATTTTCATGGGGAGCTCGATTACCTGTGCTCGAAATATACTCGATAAGATGGATTCTTTCGAGTGTATTCACAAGTCCACGAAGTCGGCTCATATCCCCTTTCCATCCTTGTTGACTCTGGTATTCCATCACTTCCGTGTCACACTGCCTCGTGACGATGAGCGACCTCTCGGTCCCCCTCTGAACACGACTGCCGTCAGGAAATATCTTGCGGCACTCCGTCACGTTCAGAGGACGACCCCTTCAGCGTCAGCCTCTGTTTCCGCCTCAGCTGCTCCCTCGTCCACTCTTGCCGAGCTCGTTCGTTCTGTGCGACGTTTGGAGTCTCGTCAGGTTCGTTCTGAGGAGATTCTCTGCCGTATAGCTCGTCACCTTGATATTGAGATCCCTCCGTCTTTTTCTGACGAGGATGATTTGGATGAGGAGGAGATTGAGGAGATTGTTCGTGCTTCTACTCGTGCCCCCGAGGGCACTTCTGGTGCTGCTGTTGTCTCCTCTGCTGGTGACCCCGAGAGTACTCCTGTTGCCACCACACCTGCGGTGGATACTACGACTTGTGCTCTCGAGGCCACTACCGTCGCTGCTCCTGAGATCGTCTCTCCTGCCGTGCCTGAGACTTCTACTTCCGTCGCTCCCGTTGACACTCCAGCTGATCCTGTGACTACCTCCGCTCCTGCAGAGCCTGCAGTTGCTTCTGATCCTCCCGCTGCCTCTTGAGCTTCTTTGATGCCTCTCCCGATGCACATTGGATGACATATCTAGTTGTGAGAGAGATTGGGTAGGATAGTAAGGGTGGCTATGATTTTTTTTGGATCATTTTGATGATGTATATTGATGTATTTTGATGATGTTGTATGTTGTGTGACACTCTGATATCTGTGTGATATGATGCTGTATTTTGTGCCCCGATCGTTGGATCGATGTTTTGTATGTCAGTGATGTATATTTTTGATGTACTCTGGTTCATATTTTTATATATATACATCGAAGTTGACATTTCATTCTATTGTACACATTATATAATTTTTTTATGTCTCTGATGTCTTGATTTCGTCGCTCGACGAAAATACTTGGTTTAATAGAAATTTCTTCTATGGAAACATAGAATTGTTTTCCATGCACTAAATTAACCAAGAATGTTGATATTGGAGAGTATATTCCAAAACTCAATCCAAAAATTGATTTGAGTTTTGATGATCGTTTTTCGACTATGGTATCATTGACACGCCTTGATTTATTTCGTATTTTACTTTGGTGTCATTTGAACCGTGGTCGTCTTCTACGACTCCCGTGCTTTTATTTGAAGCCATTGTTGTTGTCGTTGTTCTCCTCCCGCTCTTTTTGCTAATGCCAAAGGGGGAGAGATATAATAATAACGATGTGCTAAATGATAATTGAAAGCATTATTCCAAGAATCTAATTTGATATGTTAGATTCAGGGGGAGTTAAGATATATAAATGGATTTTCAAATCCGATATTTCAATAACCAACATTTGGTATTCGATATTTCAATAATCGATTCTCATTTATATACTTTACTCGTCTGCTTGATGCGTATTATTATTGTTTAATTTGGAATTAACGTGTCATCAATGCAGGGGGAGTAAGTAAATTACATTTGAATCATTATTTTTGATTATTATTTATGTTGGTTTGTCATCACCAAAAAGGGGGAGAATGTTGGATATTGGACTCCCCGGATTTGGTTTTGAATGATGAACAAACATAAATATATTATGAACTAACAAATTGTGAGCGCAGTTATGGAGATCGTCGCCAAATTCATATGAACATCTAAAGCGACGTCTCGAGACTTCTCAAAGCACGTGATCGTATGCCTAAAGCTTCGTTGAAGCTTTTGGACCTTTTTAGAAGTCATGAAGATTCGATTGAAGCTTTTGAAGACGGTATCGTCAAGTTTTATTTATAGTCTTTTAAGCTTCTTTCGTAGAATTTTAAGCCTTGAGTAGGTCTTACGGTTTAAATCTTCATAACGCTCATATCTTAGCTCTAGGATCTTAGTTGAAGTCCATACGAACTTTCCCGAAGCTTCGCGCTTCGATTCGCGACTTCTTGTGCATGTTAGTTGGTTCAAGCATAAGAACTGACCGACTAGATGGTGATCTAGTCGGTCGGCAAAGCTTCTTGGACCGACGAGTTTCAGTCAGCCTATTCCAAGCTCTTTACTGTTTACATTTAGTCGGTCTACATTGACTCACCGACCGACTAGTTTGTGAACTAGTCGGTCAGTGATGCTTCTGTGACCGACTAGTTGAGCTTTCCCTGTACATGCCAATTTGAGCCTGAGCTACTGTTTATAATTAGTCGGTCTGTGTTCATTGATCGACCGACTAGTTGATGAACTAGTCGGTCAACTTTCCTTCTTAGACCGACTAGTTTAGCTTTACTGTACATGCCTATTTTCACCTGACTTACTGTTTATCGTTAGTCGGTCTATGCACATTTGGAGACCGACTAGTTGATGAACTAGTCGGTCAACATTTGTTCCTGGACTGACTAAATCAATTTGTGCTCAGACTTCAGTTTTATCTCTTAGTCGGTCTCAGTTGAGTAACCGACCGACTAGTTGTGAAACTAGTCGGTCAGCTACTCTTCTTGGACCGACTAGTTCCTTTTGTCTGAACTTCGACCTATTCCCTGTTCACTCATTAGTTGGTCTACGTTTATTGACCGACCGACTAGTTGATGAACTAGTCGGTCGGTGGTTGTTCTTTGACCGACTAGTTTGGTTCAGAATAGAGCCGTTGGAGCTTTAAGAGAAACGTTTTTCTCTCTCTCTCTCTCTCTCCTCTATCCTATAAATACTTGTTGAGCTGCATTCATTGCACTCAAGGCTGATATTAAGAGAAGTTTAGAGATCAAAGAGAATTCATTCCAACTCATTCAAAGCTCTTTCATTCCAATCTTGAATCTCTCCTCACTCTTATTTCAAAAGAGAGATTCATTTATTGTGAGCCTTCCAAGCCAAGTGCTTGATCCTAGGTCACCAACATCCCCATAGCTCTACATCGCTGATCTACATCTTGGAGCTAGGGTTTGGTGCCTCTTCTTCTACCTCAAAATCATCTTTGCCCTAATTCGTAAGTATACTCAAGGCATAGGTATTTTGTGGTAAGCTTTTCATTTCAATTTACTTTGATAATTGTAAGTGTTTCACTCTCGGTTGTGAGAGTGTGTTTGTGATCCCGGGTTGTGGGAGTCACAAGTTCATTTGTGTATGATTTGACTTGTGAAGGTTTTTCACAAGTATTTCATAGTGGAAATCTTGAGTTAGGGTTTCTAACTCAAGTATCCGGAAGTGATCCGGGTGGTTGGGACGTATGATCACCTGGAACAAGTCGGGGAGACTTGGGTGTATCCAAACCCAGTAATATCGTTTGTTTGCGATTGTTTATTTGTTGTCGATTATTTACTATTCCGCATTTCCGCATTAATTGGTAGAGTTTGCAAGGTAATTAGGAATTAGCCTCTTAATTATTTTAAAGTACTATTCACCCCCCCTCTAGTACTTGTGCAGTAGCTTAGCAGGGCATTACATGTATGTATATATATATATGATTGAAATACGTGTATGCATTTGACTGACTATGATAGGTATAAGTGTATGATGTGCGTGAATATATATATATACATGTTAGTAGTGTTAATTTTTGACTACCTAGTGCATATATGAGCACTTGTAATGACTATACCTGGGTTAAATTATAATGTGATATGATTGGGGTAGTTACTAGAGCGAATAGATATGTTAGAAATTCCGAGGACGGACTTTACCCTAAGGTGGGTAGGATGTAACGGCCGGTACTCGCTATTCGTCATACGGCTGTGCGTATACCAATTTCGAGTACCTGATTGATTTTGTGCTTGGTATGTGAGTCGTGTCGTTGAGTTGATAGGGCCGTAGCACCTTGGTTGCACCCTTAGCAAGCCTCCCCGACGTGTGCCCAACTTGGGATTACTGTCGCTTTTGGACCCCGTATCCTATGTACGCTTTTCGTGCACGTAGTCTTGTTCGTGCACGTATTTATTTTAGATCTTGTCTGTATCCGAACCCTATAGTGTGATATGCCGTTGTGACCCTCTCTGAGAGTATTAAAATTGTGGTTTTTAATTGGGAACGTCATTTCACGGGTCGTTCTCCCACGACTTGACCTTATTTGAAGTGACGTCACGATTTTCACTTTTGACGTGAGACGTTTATATTTTTAGTTTCGTCCCTCGACGTCAAAATTGCGAACCGTCTCTTTAGTTTTCTTTCTCTCATCGTCCCGGTAACCCCAATATTATTTCACAATTTTTGGTTTTCATTTGACCTATTTTACATTTTTGGCCAAGCTTATAATATTTTTTAAATACTAAGTTTTCAAGTATTTTTAGCCCAATATATTTTCTATTATATTATAACTCTTCATAACATTTTTGACCCATTCCTAGCCCTTGGCCGCACCCCATGCATGAGATATAGTGTGGGTGAAGTTTTGGTTTTAAAATTGATTTAAAAATCAATTTTAATTCAAATTAAACCCTAGACTTGGTCAAACCCATCTACACTATATATAGGAGGCTTAGGATACCCATTTCCCTCAAGCATACAAGCCCTAGCCGTCACAAAACCCCCCAAACTTTCGCATTGCAACTTGCGACGTTCGTCGCAGCCGCACCCCCGCAGCCGCTCAGCCAGACCGAGGATTTCCCCTGCATTCGCTCGGTCTGACCGAGAGCAAGCCCCGCATCACCAACCCGCTCCGCACCAAGCAGCTCCGCTGCAACCTCGCATCCGCTCGCCCTGACCGACCCGCTCTCCCGCATTGGCCCGCTACGACCGAGAGCCCCCGCTCCGCTGCAACCCGCTCCGCAAGCACCCGCACCCGCAGCGCCCGACCGACGCCCCCGCTCGGTCTGACCGAGGGAACCCCTCGCTCCGCACCAAGCCCCGCCTCCGCTGCGCTGCAAGCCGTCCGACCGAGAGCCCCTCTCGGTCTGACCGAGAGAATCTCCCGCACCGGCTTGCTGCGACCGACGATCTTCGTCGTAACTCCGCATCCGTGTGGGCCCCCCAAGCCCTCCAAAGTTGTTGTGGGTCTCCCATTGACCCCTAGCACTGCTGTGGGCCCCACTACAGCGTTCTCATCGCCGTTTTGACTATTTTGACGTTGCGACACGTCGTAGCTCTTCGTCGCACGTCATAGCGTTGGAATCTTGGTTCGTCGATCTGGTTGCTGTCCAGACTTGGCGAGCGAGGAATTTGGACGAGGAGCGCGATCTTATTTACCAACCGCTGGCGTCGCTACCCGACGCCAGTGTAGCTCTCGCGTCGTGTTGAGGTAATGTTTTGCACCCGTAGGACCCCCAACCACAGCCTGTTAATCAAGACTAAAAATTAATGTTTTTAAATGTTTTAGACCACTAATCAAGATTAATAATATGGGACTGTATGCTGGTGGACTCGTGCTCATAAGTTGTGTGTGACTTTTGGACTTATTGGACGGTGCTTTTCAGACGTCCGGTTGCAGGTAAGTGAAACTTGCCCGTTGTTTGTTTATGCCATGTTTTAGGCCACTTTTGTACCGTAGCGTAAAAGAGACTAAGCAGTGAAATGATAGCTGCCTAGACGCCTATTTGATCTAGTTTGACAACGAAACTAGATCCGTCACCCCACTTGATCTAGTTAGACAACGAAGCTAGATCCAACCCCTTTTACTTGTTTTGTTCATACTGCCATGTCATCCATGCATTTGTAACTGCCATGTTTAAATTCCTTATCTGTACGCATTTCAATTACAACTTGCCATGCCATGCCATCCATGTCTGATTGTTGCATTCGTAGCACACGCTAGTATACTTGTACTTGCTTGTTCAGGCTAGGCACCTGCGTTGCAGGCACAACCCTATGCCAAATACACTTCCTTGCTCGTGATCCAGAAGCGGACCATTTGTGTTGGTCAAAAGCCAATGCCCGATACACGTGGAGGGGTAGGGTTGAGCAACCACTCAGCGTAGAAGTGTGCACGTACAGCCACTTCAGCTGTAAGGCGTGAACTCTGTGCACGACATGAAAACGTGACTTGTGATTGTTAGTAGTTTGCTACTCTTGCCTTGCCATGCTAGATGCTTGTTGTACTTGTTTTCCTTACCTGTTGCACTCATACTTTAACTGCCATGTCATTGCATCATGCTAGAACTGCTAGGTTGCCTTGCTTTACTTTCAGTTTCCTTGCACAAGTCTCTTGTAGACTTGCTGATATGTGCCCCTTGCTCTTTTGGGTGTCACATGTTAGACCCTGATCCAGAGACCGTTGCTGAGGACGTGGTGTTTGCTGACGCTGAGCCTGAGTCCATGTTTGTCAAGGAGGAGTTTGTGGACACCGGTGATCAGTCTTAGTGACCTTGCCGAGCTTTCCTTTTGTCTTAGGATTATTTTTAGTTGTCGGTGTGTGACACCTTTACTTTGTACGTTGTACTTTTGTTGGCCATGTTTGGGCCTTAGACTCTTTTCGCTTCAGCCTGGTGGCTTTTCTGTGATGTTGGAACTTTTTATGGATATTCTGAGATTGCTTTTGTCTCATTATTTTTGTTTCGTATCGCATTTGCAAGGACCTGCCATTTGAAGTTTTATTGTCGCTTATCAGGCTTGTAGCTTCGCAGCTTCAAGTCTGTGCGGACCTACTCACGCCTCGCCTCCATATTTTTGGGAAGCGGGTTGTGACACACCAGGCATGTGAAACATCCACAAATGAACGAATCATTGAACCATGGACGTACTGAAGACTTTACCACATGGACTCTACACTCGATGGAATCATTTTCGGTCCCAGGATGACGTGAAGACTCTGCCATATGGACCATATCGGTCATGGGTCTTTGACGGTACACCAATGGACGAACTGGATTGCTTTGAGCTTGCCAATACGCCACAACAGCTTCATATGTTGTGAAACCCTTGTATATTGCATTGGGAAATCGATGAACTTGGGCCTTGCATTCTTTCCAAGTTTCATACAACCCGCGTTGCCTTCCACTTTTCACAATATAATATTCTTTTGCCATAAATATCTACAAAATTCAAATACTTTATTTATGATAATCTTCATTATACGCAAATGGAAGTAATAATCATAATTTTTATGCAAATGTTGAGGGGTGAATTCCTATTGTGCAAATTAAATTTTTATGAAAATACCTGCATTGCCTTTCCAATCATAATTCTCATCGCTCAACATTTGCCTATGATTGGAAGGCAATGCTGGTTTTAGCCATCCCCCCATCCAACAATAAAAGAAATTGCAACAGTAATGCACATGTAACAAAACATGATCAGCAATATCATGTAGAACAAACATTGAAGCCAACAAGAATTGGGGTTTCCTTGAAATTTCCAAGAACTACCTTGTGCTTAGCTAAGACTAGTTGCATGGAGAACTGCTTCACATATGCAAAATCCATTAAAGCATCACATTAATATAGCACTGATATATTCTAAGTATCATTGAAAATCAAACCGTCAAAAAACAAACATAAACTTGCCTGCTAATACATCATGTTGTAAACTCAATTCCATATATGCAAAAGCAAAAATTTACTAACACAATGTAGCATACCGTATGCATGTGTAATAAAAAACATGTTGCATACTATGTAACCATAATCGGCAAACAGCTCACTACCAAAATCAACTGACCCTTAGAGAAACAAATATAAACTAATAGCAAGTGAATTTGAGGGGTTTTTATCCGGCATAAGATAAATGAAACTGATTACGTCCTTTAATTCCACATTTATTCCACATTCCAAAACTGCTTAGAGAAACAAAGAGATGATGGTAGAAAAATGAATGATCTCCACCAAAATAAATTATGGAGCTTAGCACCAAAATAATTTATGTACAAGCTAGGGCACGGCTGAGGGGGGAGCTAGGGCACGGCTGAGGGGGGGCTAGGGCTGGGATCATGGAGGCGAGTTTCCTGTGAAAGAGGATGGTGAAGACGAGCATGTACAACGAGCAAATGATGAGGGGAAACGTGGAAAATGCAAGCAAATTAAAGAAAAAACAATTTTTTTATCTGGAAAATAGGATCGGGTGGATCGTTGGAGCTAGGGCTGGGAGAGGGGCGGAGCTAAGGATGGGATCCCACGAGGAAGCTGAGAAGTTGAAGAGCGGCTAAAAAATTGGAGCGATGTAGCTTCATATGTGAAGAGCGGCCATGGATTCGATGGGGAGATGATTGAGGGAGGATAGTGCAATCTGAAGATTGAGAGAGGAGAGCACGATAATCAAAGTCCCGCCAATTCCTCAGCCTCATTGTAAGGCACGTTGTCACGTGGGAGGGGGCCTTCCGTCAGCATCGCTTAATGCGCCTCAATTTGCAAAAACAACCCGCTAGCACCGGAAAATCCTGTGCTGTCAGCGTAACCCATATATATATATATATATATATATATATATATATATATATATATATATATATATATATATATATATATATATATATAAACATAAAACACAACTGTTTTTGAATCATATGGCTGACTAGGACAAGATAAACAGTGTCTGTGATTTGATCTTGGGGAATCGAAGTTTGAGATGAGTTTTGAGAAAGTTTTGAAGGGGAATCCATTTGGTTGGAAAATTCAATAATTTGAAATTTTGTATGGAAAAACACAAGGGTCAAGATTTTGAGGGGATGGAATCGTAATTTTTGGAGGGAAATTTGTTGTGAAAATCAAAACTTTTGAAAACCGCACCATCTCTCTCTTCCCAAAATTTAAATGCACTTTGGTTAGCAAAATGTGTGCGGTGACTAGCGGCACTACGAAGTCAGGACTCAGGCATAATCCTAATTAAATTTCATTCAATTTCACCCTATTTATTTCTGATTTATATGTAAATATATTTTGGATAAGTAATTATTAATTTGTTTAAAGTCAACGAACACAATGGAGCCCAGTGTTGGATGATAATTTTGGATCTATTATTCAAATTTCAAATCAAAATGTCACTGTGTTGTCTAATCTTGGTTGTTAATTATGTTTAGGATGTTGAAATCAAGTTTAGATTCCTATCTAAATACAGTCGAAGGCGCCCACTAAATTTTTGTTCGTTTAAATTTTGGAGGGGGAAATAATTCTTGGGGATAACAAAGATTTTGAGGCGATATCTTAAATGAATCGTGCCCGAGGGCATGTGCGACGAAGCTAAATTTTTGTTCGTTTAAATTTTAGAGGGGAGAAATAATTTTTGGGGAGAACAAAGATTTTAAGAGGATATCTTAAACGAATCGTGCTCGAGGGCACGTGTTATGACTAGTTTATTATACATTTGATGGCTTTGATGGGATGTTTGTCCTACTAGGACAAACCCTTGGCCTATGGTGTGCCACCTTGGCAAGGTGGGGCCCATTGGGGGTGGATGGGAGAGTGGGCTTGATTTGAGATGTGTTTGGGGAGCTGGGTTTAATGCCCCTCCATTCCCATGAATTACAACCTTGCCATTGTTAATTTCCGGGTTTAAACACCTTGGGCTTGGGCTCCAATTTGGTAAGATATTGTCCACTCTAGGCCCGCACCGGCACCCGCATGGTTTTAAACACGAGGCTTTTCTCCAAAAGGCCTCTTAACAATGGAATTCCAAAACCACTAATTTAAACCCTTCGGATCCCCCCGCTTTGGCCGATGTGGGACTATTCTAATGTTGAGTATTGGACTTCTCACTACTTGGTGTTAATGATGAGCAAACATAAATACTTGTGACCAATCCCCTATTTGCAGTTAATCCATTGCCTATGCATATCATGAATATCAATTAGCAATGGATGTCACTCAAGGATCAATCAAAGCGTGAAAAGTGGATTGGATGATCAAAGATGGTGATTGAAGCTCCTAGAAGACATCAAGCTCATACTTTGGATAGAAGAGAGGCTTCTACAAAATGTAATCTTTTCATCGCTCGGAAACACGCCGACTCCCATACGCCGGCACCATAGGATCAAACACTTCGACAGATCTGGAGTCCAGCTCTGAAACCATGTTAATTTCCGGGTTAAAACACTTTGGGCGTGTGCTCCATTTTAGTAAGATATTGTCCGCTCTGGGCCCGCACTGGCACCCGCATGGTTTTAAACACGGGGAGTTTCTCCCAAAAGGCATCTTACCAATGGAATTCCCAAGCCATTAATTTAAACCACCGGATCCTACCACTTTGGCCGATGTGGGACTATTCGAAATCACAACAGCCATTTGTATTGTTGCACTTTGCCCCCATGATTTTTATGCAATTTAGCCCCCTATTTTTTCCCTTTTATCATCCGATAATTCCCATACACACCCACACTTTTCTCTCCTTCTCGGTTTCGCGCGTGCACAATATCCTTTCCGTGGTGGTTTTTTGACTCTGTGCATTGTGTGCACGGGTTATTTCCAGTATGTATATAGATATACATATATACATATACATATATACATATACATATATATGTATATATGTATATGTATATATATACACACACGCACGCACACACACTAGAAATAACCCGTGCACATTATGCATGGCGCAAACCCCCCGAACAGGTTATGGTGCATGCACGCAAACGAAAAGGAGTGAGAAGGGGCAGTGTGTGTGTGTCAATATCGTCGGGGGGTAAAAGAGGAAAAAATCCTAATGGCAAACATGTAAATAAGGGTGGTCAAAAGGGGAAAAATGCCAATGGCAACCCTCTAAATTGAGAGGGCCTTGAGAGAAAGTTTGGAGTGGTGTTGATGTGACATTGCCACATAGGACAAATGGCACATCAACATCACTTATTTGTATAAAAGACTATAAATAACCCGTGCACATAGTGCACAAAGCAAAAAACCTACAATGGATGCAGTGCACGCACGCTAACAACCAAAGAGCGAGAAGAGTTGGGGTGTATGTGCATCGTCGGGAGTAGGTGGGACCCACATGAAACTGAAAAAGACTAAGGAGTGTGGGTGTGTGTGGGTATCGTCCAGTGGTAAAAAGGGGGAAAGCGGCATAGTGATTCAAAGTGAAAAAGACAGATGTCAAACCTATAAATATGTGGAAGGGGAGAAACATTTGTGTTTGATAAAGAAGCAATGTCGGACTTGCAAATAACGGGAATTGGGGGGCATTTAACACAACTCCCCAAAGACATATACCAAAGCAAACCCAAAATCCCACACACACCCAAGTGGTCACCATCATGATGCAGTCACAATGGCTAAGTCAATCATTTGTCATGTTGAGTTTGTCTTAGTAGGACAAATGTCTCTAAATCCATGCACAAAGTGCACGGCGGAAAAAAAAACCACGAACAGGATGCGGTGCACGCATGCAATCGAAAAGGAGTAAGAACTGTGGGGTGTGTGTGTCAATAGTGTCGGGGGTAAAAGGACCCAAAACAAAGACCAAACCCCCAGTCCCAATCAGTTGGGTTTGTCCCAGCCAGCTTGTGACTGGGACAAACCCCGCTGACGAGGACAAACATAGTCAGTGTCCCTCATTTGTATAATCTATTATACATTTGAAAACCTTTTTTGAATTCTAGGTCTGACCAGGACAAGATAAAGAGTGGTTAGGATTTAATCTTGGAAAATGGAAGGTTGAGATGAAACTTTGAAACAATGAATGTGAGCTTTGAAATTTGGTTCAGCTTTGAAATTTGGTCCAACTTTGAAATGAAGGGAGCTTTGAAACCATGACTATGAGCTTTGAAATTTGTCCAGCTTTGAAAACAGCTAGTGAACCAGTTTCGCGCAAAAGGGGCCTGCAAAATTTTTTTACGCTAATTTGTTGTTCCGCGCCGAATGCGCTCGCTAAATATTTTTTTGTTGTTCCGAGCCAAATTTGTTGTTCTACGCGAATTTGTTGTTCTGCGCCAAAGGTGCACGCGCCGAATTTGTTGTTCCGCATCTCATGCGCCCGTGTCCCTAAATATTTTTACGCTAATTTGTTGTTCTTTTATTTTGATAATTTTTTGGGAAACAAAGATTTCGCGGGGGAAAATCTTAATTCCGTGCCTGCGGGCACTGGGGTTTTAACGCTAATTTGTTGTTCTGCGACTAAGACGCCCGCACCGAATTTGTTGTTCCGTGCAGAAGGCGCCGGGGTCGAATTTGTTGTTCCGCGCCGAATTTGTTGTTTCGTGTCGAAGGCGCCTGTGTCGAATTTGTTGTACCGCGCCGAAGGCGTCCGTGCCGCAAAATATTTTTATGCTAATTTGCTGTTCTTTTAAATTTTAATAATTTTTTTGAGGAACACAGATTTCGCGGGAGAAACTCTTAAATGAATCGTGCCCACGGGCACGGGTTTTTAAAGCCAATTTGTTGTTCTGCGTCGAATTTGTTGTTCCGTGTCGATGGCGCCTGCGCCGAATTTGTTGTTCCACGCCGAATGCGCTTATGCCGCTAAATTTTTTACGCTGATTTGTTATTCTTTTAAATTTTAATAATTTTTTGGGAAACAAAGATTTCGCGGGGGAAATCTGAACCGTGCCTGCGGGCACGAGTTATGACTAGTAGATATACAAATGAGGGACACACATCAAAACCTCTTCCCTTCATACAAATGATGGATGTTGATGTGACATTTGTCCTATGTGGCAATGTCACATCAACACCCTCCAAATTCCCTTGGCCCCCCATCTATTTACAGGATTAACATTGACTTTTTTCCACCTTTGACCCTTCCTTTATTTGCATGTTTGTCATTGTGATTTTTATGCCTTTTAACCACCAACGATACCGACACGTACACCCACACTTGTCACTCTTTTTCGATTGTGCAGGTGCACCGCATCCTGTTCGTTGGGTTTTTTTGCGCCGTGCACTGTGTGCACGTGTTATTTCTAGTATATATATTAAAGGAAGTGTAGATCAATTGAACTGTGATGATCATCCAACAAATATATGTGATGTGGACCATTTTTTTTGAACGCCATTGGAAAATTCTTGCCTATGACATATGTTTTTCTCATTTCGTTACTTCAATCTACATTTCCATTTAAACCACCAATTGAAACAAGATTCTCACTTAACATATAAACAACACAGTAGCTTTCCATTACAATGAACAATGCAGTTCTCTAACACAAGAGTAACAAAATTCATATACAATTATCCCCCCGTATACATCACAACAATGTGAACTTTCTGTATCAATCACTGATAGCCTAGCCAGCATATCGCCGGAAAAATATATTACACGTATAAGGCCACACATATGCCTTATTATTCTAAAGATACGTATGTATACATTTAAATCGACCAACGTGGGAATTTGCAATCATCTTACATTGCAGCGTAATGGCGCAAACTACATATAATGCTGCTTGCTAACACTGACACTAACACCGGATACAATCTCCTTGCTTGCCTTCAAGAACTGCCCCTGGTTCATTGCTGCCCTAAAACTTCACTTATAAACAATCTGCTCGACCATCCAATTCTTTATGCCTCCTTTGCGTCGGCAACAACCATCTACAGGGTTCACCTGCATTGCTTTCTGTTAGGTCTTTTGGTTGAGACAGAAAGGACTCTGAATATGCAACTTTTCGGATACATGTACAAGTGTGGCGAGGTGTACCTTTTTCGCTTGCTCTTGAGTGTCGTTGATGATGAAGGGTTGCTGTGCCAGTTTCTTTTCCTTTGGTTAATGAACCAGTTGTTGATTTGCTTCAGCTGCAGTCCTGTTTCCTGAACCAGGCGTGCCTTGTCGTCCTCCTGAGCGAACAAGCGCACGGCTTGCTTAGAAGTGATCGTATGAAAAAGGCAAAAGAACGAACCTAATGGTCAAAGGTAAACACGACGCTAGTTGATATTATTACCCTAACCTAATCATAGAAAAATACCATTTTAGATGATTAGATCATGCGCAAGAACGTATCAGTGTAGAACTTGGGATCGATTCTCTAACTACAGTAACATTTGCAGGATTGTTTTTGGTTGGTTAATATTGCTATCCTTCTAAACTAAGGAGATTCAGTAATAATCCCAATTGGGTTTGGTCCATTTAGGTTGAGCTCAAATATTTCAATAAAACTAATAAGAAGCATATAATTAAATGTCTTCGAATGACTGCTCTCAAACCATAAAGATGCTGGTCATAGATGAATATATGTTTTTTGGTTTTGGCTATCTTTTTTTAAATATTAAATGGATTTTTTACTTCATGCATATCAGTGTCTGGATCCAATCTCCATCTCAAGTATAGTCACATTTCGCGAAGAATATAATACCACCATTTGTCTACTTGAGTAGCACAAAATGTAAATATCCAATTAACGAAGGAAACAGACCGACTAGGTTGAGACTGCTACAATCGCTAAACAAACGATAGCTCACCGTTGGGTAAGGCCACTTGGAATGTGACTGCCACCACGCTTTCAACGTAGAAGTAGTATCTCCAGGCAATTTTCCAGCTCTTCTCTTACGTAGAATCTCTTCTCTAATGTCTACAATCTTCTCTTTATAACCCTACAAATTGAAGGAAAAGCTTAGAAGCAACCTCTCAACATTATTACCAAAAAAACTACGGAAATATGATAATGTTGTGCACTCACCTGCTTTAGCTCATGCTTAAGCTCTTGCCGTACTCGTTCCATCAGGGAACGCTCGCTCTCAGTTGGAACCAAGGGGCCAAATCCCATGCTGTCTGGTCCATCAAAGCTTCCATCGTAGAAGTTTGTTTCGCTATCGGCCTGGTCATCATCATCGTCAGACATAGTTGCACCTGTGCCTTCCCCGGGAGAAACACCTATTGGACAATTGTTCTTTTAGTCAATATTGAAGGCCAAAAAAAAAAAGGCAAACAACAAGACAACTGAAACCTGTCAAAATTTTGCCATTTTCTACTTCCCAGCATCTAAAGCTATTATCAAGGTTTAAGGAAACAACTGACACATCTAAAGTTATAAAAGAGAAGAATCAAATTAACGGTATGTTTATCTAGTTCTAGTAAATATTAGCATTCAAAAGAAACAGTAGTTATTTTTGTCTTCAAAGAGAGTGATGTTGCCAGTTAACAGGCTTTGTAATCGGAAGGTCCCATTACGTCAACTCCGGGAGCATCATAAAACAATATTTTAGTTCATTGAGATAATAGAAATTATTCTGGAGATACAAATAGATATATTTCAGTGGTAAATATGATGAAAGAATCCACATCCAAGTAGAAAAATCCCTTTTGACCTGGTCATCCACAACTTCTGTGCATATGCTCGGCACCGTTTATTTAACCTACACGTCCTTGCACATAGATACAACAAAAATTTTGTGGTTCACATTGTTTCCATATGCATCAAGTCATTGCAAATTCAACAGTTTCACCGTAAAAGAAATTTTTCCGTTGCTAGATCGACGAGCAGAAAGCTTGCGGTTCACTGGATCTATTGTTGTATCTGGGTTTTAGAAAATGCATATCAAAATCAACAGTGTCAATCGTCCAAAAAAGTAATAGAGCACGACTTGTTGACCAAGCATAGGAGGAATATCCTTCTTGGGCAGCTGAGCCCTATATCACTCTATTAGAAATTTGAATCAGAAGTATAAACAAGTATCGGTTGGCCTCACCGCTTGCAGGCTCAACATGAAGGCATTTCTACCAGGAATATCCCCTGACTATGACCATTATGCTTCATCACGAGAAAACCATGCTGCTTGTGATGGAAACGGAGAAATCACTAAGACTATGATGAGAAAATCAGGAAGAGTTTCTGCAAGTAAAAGAAGGTGAACGAGGGAAGTATTGTCATAGAGAAAGAACTACCATGATAATGATATATCATCCGAATGTTTTTTAAGTGAGGATATTATTAGAAAATACAGCCGCATCAACTGCATAGCTCCTAAATATCAATGCCGACGCATCAACTGCATAGCTCCTAAATATCAATGCTGACATGCATGGGCACTTGCAGTTTGCAGTGACTGACCACCTTACTCGTTGAAGTATTACTCTACCACCGGTTTGTCATGATCTTTGAAATTACGGAAACAGTCTTAGTCTGAGGTAGACGTCAGAAAATGACTACCATATACCCAAAAATTACAGAAACAGTTTTGGGAGAGTATTGCATGCTTCTTATCAGATTGTTATTAATTGCCTCCACTTTTCTTAATTAAGATTTTGGCCCTGATGCAACCAAGGTATTCTAGAGTAAATTTAGTCAGACAAGATTGAGTATAATGTAAACCAGATTTTGATTCCAAGCACATGGTTTTGGGTTGAAGTGTTAAAATAGAAATCTAAAGCAAATTTTCATTAAGGCAGAACTCTCATCCAATTTCGTTGGTCTTGAATCTTGTTTTAGCTATATGCTTGATCCAAATTGATGGTTCATGGATATTGTACTGTCACACTTTGTAAATTCTTGTCCAGAATGATGTTTTCTATATGCTTAATGTTATACTTAACATTAATAATAATGTAATTGACAACTTTTTCAGTAGCTTTCTGATACGATCTAGGGGATCGATCAATTAATTTCAGATTTAAAAAGAGGAAATATATAAAAAAGTGGAATTTTTATGGACTTTTAGATTGCGAAGAACTAAGATTGAATAGATAAACGAGTCTATTTCGAGAGTAGACTCGCTCTCCTAACTTTTGTTGCACGGAACAAAAGCCTAAAAACCTTCACATGAGATGCCTACAAGTTCTTCACAAAATAAGCATAAGAAAATAAAAATGACGGCTAGCCCTAATAAATAGAAAAGAGGGGATTTACTAATCTAGTCTGAAAAGACTAGAATACCCTTAGATAACTAAATCACCAAAGCCTAAGCACCAAGTGGGACCTGGGTGTGGCGTGCGGCATGCGGTGCGGCGGCTAGGAGGCGTCCGCATCACTTTCACTACTACCTAAAATAAAGAATCTAGAATCTCAACTGTATTGCAACAGATCCACACACACACACGATGACCCGTTCTCAACGAATCAATAAGTGCACAATTCTTTTCTATGTGACATCACCTTATAATTAATTTTCAATCCCGGCATTACAATAATCGCATATGACCTAAACATTGCCAATTCTAGGTTTAAAATCAGATTTCAAATGGCAGTCTTTATTTCTAAAAAATCTGACAATAATTGAGAGAATGAAGAAAGAAGTCCAAAAGGAGAAGTAAATTTAATCGAGAGCATCATGAATGTGATACGTGTATAAAGAGACTTCATGTCCTCCATCCAAATCCAGCAAATCTTTCCTGATGCCTTAAGAACTGGACTTTAAAAAGAATGAAAAAGGTTATCTAATGACAATGAAATTATTATAACCCATATAGCCACCAAGGCTTGGCTCAATGGTAAAAGAAATGGCTTGGGTTAAGCAAGGTTCCAAGTTCAAGACTGGTTGGAGTACTTACTAAAGATGTATATAAAATACATAAAACATTACTTAAACTGATATATGTATTTATAGAAGCACATGATATACAGATGGCCAAAATACTTAGTTTTCTCCTCTCCAAATGATTGGAAAATAAGTTTCCTATAAAATGAGAGTTATTACCTGCGAGCATAGTTTCGTATATACTGCGTTGTTTATATTTCCCATAGCACTAGAGGAAGCAAAAGCAGTCTCAGAAGATCAAAAATCTAAAAACGAAACTTATACTTATGGACATCATGGTAAGCATCATTTTTCCCTCTTTCAAAGAGCCTTTGGTGTTTTAAGTACGTCTCAAGAATCCCTCAAATTCTCATTAACATATTTGGTATTAAGTTTTTATGTTGTGGAAAAAGACTGGAAAAATTGGGGCTCGGTAATTTCAGTAAATGCTTAAAACCTGAATGAGTTAACTCAATGATAATTTAGATAACATGCTATAAAAGTAGCTACATGGAAGCAATTGGAATTTCCCAATCAAATTGATAACACTGTAACTTATTATAGAAACATGAAACATGTGGTGTTCCAAATTGGAGAATCTATCCTGAAGCACGACAGCATTTAGAAAACTAGGTGCATTAGAAAATATCTATCATCGACAATGTTAATAGTTTATACATTATATGCTTCAAATCACCTAGTAGCTCCGTATGTAATGATGGTACCTTGCTTTTTATTAAAAAGTAAAAAAGAAAGAAAAAAGACATATGATCCATCTATAGACTGTGGTAATAACTATTTCCAAGGGAAGTATGATACATAACTCAGTCCGGCCAAATATCGCTTCTAAGGTTTGCCAACTCTGGAACAGTAATTCTGGATTGGAGAATTTTTTTTGAAATACTTAGATAGCTTTAGGTTGCATAGCTCTAGAGCAAAAATTCGGGGCTGGAGAAGCTATCCCTCCGGAAATGAAGCGATACTCAAACAACTACTTGCATCAAAACTTTGACCCTATGTGGATATAAAGATGGTGTGGAAGTCAAGAGTTTCTTGGGTGAGTAGAAGTTAAGTTTATTAAGAGTCAGATAGTGCTTTGTGTGTGTGTGTGTGTGTGTGTGGGGTTTTTTTTTGGGGTTGTTGGTCTAGCTGTAGGTATTATATAATTCCACCTTTGTCTTGCATTGTTCAAAGACAAAGCACAGACAATAACACGTGGCTTTTTTTGACCGTTTGGCAAGTGTTAGCGGTAACATTTGCTAACACATGTAGCCAAAGACGGTCGTCGTGTATCTGAAACAGCAAAGAATGTTAACCAAAAGAAAGAGGAAAGAAAGTTAATACTCCTAGCATGTGTGATCCAATGGTGATAATTACGATGCCTTGAACAGAAACATATGCGATCCGCAATACATATATACATATATAGTAAAAACTGTTAACTAGAGGAGTATGTTATATAACCAAAAATCTTTCATAGGTTGTGGCGTTGGATGTGTCTATAACAGCAAGGAGCCACCAAAAATCAATCATTGCCGAAATAATTGACTCAACATCCTCGTCTTCGTCTGATCCTTTTCCCACAAAATGGGGACGGGCAACGGAGCGCAAATGACATCGTGAAAGCCCCCATAAAAGGGATGTTCATGCATCTACTACTACATGAGATGCTGAAGAATTCATTACTAATGAAACTATGACGAAAGACCTGCCATACAACCTGATGGCAACCTGCCAATATCGCTAATGTACAAACTGCAAGCTTTTTTAAAGTATAGAACAACTTTTAGATTCCAACACCAAAATTGATTTAGCTAGGCGGTGGCTAAATAACAGAACATGAGAATCACCTGTCAGACTTTGCAGAGCTTGTTCAAGCTCCCAACAAGCCATCACTGCTTCCATTGCATGAACACGCACATGCTGTTGTAGTTGTTCTTTGAAGGAGCACAGCAGCAAGACGTAGTGAGTCTATACAAAAAAAACAATAAATTCGGAATCAGCAATAAAAAAGCTCGTGAATTAATCGCAATCGCAAACTAAAAGAGCAAGCATACGTTTTCGAAAGCTTCTTATTTTCTTAAAATTCTTGACCAAGCAAAACAAGTTCCAACAGCATGACAGATGAACAGAGTGTTGGTAATGTAATGTAGAACATGCGAGAGACAGGTATACATCCTATGAACATTGACATCCTATGGCCAAATCTTTGTCTTAGGATCGGCGACATGGATATATCAACTTTGACATCCTATGACCAAATCATTATCATATGATTAAGTTCATCTCTAAAAATATCAGAACGACAACTTTGGTCATAAACCCATTCTTTTACACATCCGCCTACTCTTTTTTCCGCATTTTTGGCATACAAATTGTTTGTTATTCTTCAACCATTTAACACTATATCATAAGTTGCTAAGATATTGAGTAGATTTTAAGTATAGCCTTTCCAACATGTAAAATCGAGCTCCGGAAAAGCTAACAGTTCCAACACCAACAAATAGACTTTGTTAAGCATCCAACATAAAGGAAAGAACGATAATTTTCGGATATCCCAAAATATTAAACTAACTATGAAAATAAGAAACTTCGCTTCGCTTTTCTTAAATTAGTCGTCTAACATTAACAAACAAATACCACAATCCTTTGCAAACATGCTCAAATTATTTCATCCAGCGATTTTATAAGTCTCAATAAACCATCATAATCTTTAGATAACATTTACATCTATATTGAAACGATTTAGAGGATTAATTTGGGAGAGATGAAGTCCAAGAAATTAATAAAGATCAAGCATAACAAAACCAATTAAGCAAGTATTTTTTTTTTCATTTTTTTCTTGGGCAGAGTCAAGGTCATCTGCAGGTGCAGCTAGAAAAGGGTTTGCTTAAAGTTTCTGCAAGTTGAAACCTTTAGAGATGATGTCACCAAAAAAGTCTCAAAACATGCCATTGTATCTTCACTTAAACATTACTCATGCCCAATAAATTGAAATTAAAAGTACATGTGAAAAATGTTGCAGAGAGTTGTCGGCAACAGAGTGAATGCTTCTTCCACCGTCATCAAAAATCATATTTTTTGAACTTTTTTAAATACCCAATAAAAATCTTCGCTGAATTATCAGAATTCAAAGAATTTCGATCAAAAACGAGAGAGAACACTAAAATTGGGATCCTATCTCAAAATTTTAATTCAAAAAATGTTCTTTTATCGTAAGTGGGATGAAATTGTGAACAGCAACCGACAAATCCGTGTCCCAAAAAAATCGGAAATTTGAAGAATTAATTGGAAATTCGGGGGAAAAAAATTCAAATACTGACCATGAACTCTTCGAGCTCCTTGTCGTCACCGGGGCTGATCTGATGATGATTGGCCAGAACAGAATATTTAGCCACCACGTGCTGGCTCTGCGCCAGCTGGGCGTCGATCCTCGGCAGCTGATCGACCGGCGTGGCGATCCTCAGGCACGCCACGTGCGCCGACAGCAGCTGCTCGTACAGCGGGTGCCCCAATATCTCCGCCTTGCACCTCTCTCTATGCCAAGCCGCCTCCCCGCCTCCCCCTCCGCCGTCGCCTCCTCCCCCTCCCCTCTCGCCCGCGCTCGGATCCTGCTGGTGCGGCATCCCGGCGATGATGGAGTCGCCGGAGACGTTGACCTCGTCGCCGGAGTTGGTCTGGAGGTGGAGGAAGCTCCCGTCGGCGGAGGCGGCGTAGTGGGCGGATCCCGCTGCGGCTGCGGCCGCGGCCTGCTGGCGGAGGATGGCGGAGTTGAGCCAGGTGGGTGCGGCTGACTTCGGGATGTTGTCGTCGGAGGCGGCCGAGTGGTCGGATGTGATGATGTGGGTGCGGAGGACGGAGTGATGGGAGTCTCCAGCGGCGGCGGCGGCGGCGGCTGATAAATGGGGGTCGCTGTAGTTAGGGAAGCCGGCGAGGTTGTTGTGGTCGATGTGGTGGTGGTAAGACATAGCCAACGCTCACCGCCGGTGACCAGAAATCCTAACCCCCGTTTAAATTAGATTATAATAATATAATTCCAAAATTTCAAGAGAGAGAGAGAGGAGAGAGAGAGAGAGAGAAACTCAGGAGGGAGACGTTGAAAGTCGAAAGCACGACGATAAATAAGAGGGAAAAAAGAAGAGAGACGGGGCGCTTCTTGTAGTTGTGTTTGCTGGGCCTTTTTTTTCTTCTTTTTCTTTATATTTTTTTGGACATAAATTTTATTTATATTATAATAAAATTATGAAAAATAAATGTAATTTTGAGAAAATCAGCCAGCAAAAATAAAAAAACTCGATCAACATAGACGGTGCAGTATCAATACTCCAAGCTTGCTTCTCATTTAAATAATATTTACTTGTCACTCAAGCTAATCCACGTAAATACAAATTAAAGTTATAAAATTACTAACCTAACTTTCAATTGACCTACCTAAAGCTCACATAACTTGAGCTCGTAGTTTAACCCTTAATTAATTCATTTAATGATGTTTTAAATGTAATCATAAACACGATGGCAAAAAAGGGGCCTAGAAGAATCCGACCCGATTTGTCGCCAGCCTTTGCAAATCCCGCCGCCGAATCGAGCAGCGCAACGACGCGTTGCGGGATATGCCGATCGGGCGGCACTTATACCCCCACGTGGGTACACCGTTTACGTTAATTCGCAATTGCGGTTGGCTATTAATAATTAATGGTCTATCTATCACATTAGCACTCCGTTAACTTCATTTATTACATGGTAGCCCAACTAAGAGCACTCCTCCGCCCTAATGCTAGGTGGGAGGGGTTTTTTGCAAAACAAAATGGAGAGAGCGGGCTGAACAGGGTCATTCAGCTGCTAACTTAGCTGTCGCATTATTTTTTTAACCGTTTGCCAGGATCAGACGTCTGGTTGTTACACACCAGACGACCGATTCTAACATGACTTTATTTTCTTAAAAACCCTGTCAGGCCCAGACGTCTGGTGATTATGCACCAAACGCCTGATTATGGGAGAATAATTTTTTTCTTCGTTGAACATGAACGATGCTTAAAGTTCATTTTGCAGACGTCTGATCAATCATCAAATCTAACGGCTGATTTATGGGGGAAAATAGCCGTTAAAAAGCCTTTAAAGCTTGGATTTTTGGGTTTATTTCTTGGCCTTTGTGCATGTTTGGTTCAGTATTTTGGCTTTTTTCTCTTCTATATAAATGATACTCCCCAAGCATTTGTTTCATACATCTCCAATCTTATTTTTCCTTTAGTTATCTAATTTATTTTTAAATACTCATTTGCAATGGATCGACATCACCTCAATTACTTTCAACATTTGTTAATGTAACGGCCGATATTTTTAGACGTGTTTGATTGTTATGTACCCGTATTATATTTCGATCGTCCGGATGTTTTTCGTTCGTGAGTTCTATTTCTACGCATCGACGCGAGCGTGTCTCTGTTATTAGAATTTTTTTACCATAGTTTTAATAAATAACATTAACCCTAACTATTACCATCAAACTAGTTACACTAACCCCCCATTTAATTAATCAACCCCACCCCATTTAATCACCTCTTTTGGCAGATAAGATCCAACATCATCTTTAAATCAAAACCCCACCCTCTAAATGCTTGGGTTCCCTACATTATAATCCCGTGAGGCACATCCATCTGCAAATCCCCAAGCCCCTTCATTAATCAGCAAATCCCCCTCCTCCTCCTCGTCGACACCGATTTCATCCACAACTACCGTCATCATCTCACCCTCCTTCAACCAAACAGCAAACAAAGCACAACCCAAAATCAATCAAATCCAAAATCCTTCATCCCAAAAATCAAACAACCAAATCAAAACTGAAATCATCAATTGAATTCAGAAATCTGAAATTGAAGGTGGAATCGAATCAACATCATCAAAATCCCCTCCCCATTCTTCCCCCTCCCCTCCTCCTACCTTTTGCACGTGCGGCCCCCGTGCGTCCTAGCACCCCGCCAGGCCGCCGGCCCCTTGCTCTCTCGCGCCCTGCCCTTGCCACCCAGGCCGTCGTGTTGGATCTGAATCCTAGCCTAGGTGGGTGAATAGGCTTATAAAAACTCGCGCAACCCACGAGAAATCACACGCAGTTAAAAGCACAGCCAGAGTAAATAGAAGAAAATCACATAGTACACACAGATCTACCCTGGTTCGATCGCATCAACGACCTACGTCCAGCCCCAAGCAAAAACTAGCATTTATAAGTTCCTTCTATACACCTACAATGGGGTCCTAGTTCGAACTCCCCACCTAGACTATACCACACTCAACAAAGTGAATAACCCTATTAACCTAGTAAATGCGTATCTTGACTGCAACAACATGTCAAGACCCTCTTGTCTAGCCCGAACCAGAAAAGTCCAAAATAACACAAATATCTGTAAAGTTTCACCTACAGAGAACGTTACACTAATACACGAATATAAAGAGTAAAGAGATTAGAAATGCTCAGTTCGTGTCCACGTAGCATCTTTGTCAATCAGTACGTCGTCCGCTCCAGTCCGACGCAAACGGTATCTCGTTCTGACTCCTGGATGTCAAGTTGTAGCCCTTTGAAGTCAAGTGCACAAGTAGGTCTGTGCGTAAAGAAATCCCCGTACAAACTTATTGTAGGATCTAAATAAGGCCTAGAGGGGGGGTGAATAGGCCTTTGACCAAATTATCGCAAGATAAAAATTAAGCCTAGTTTACAGCATGCAGTTTAGGAATCAGACAATCAAAGCATTCACAGAAGACACAGAATTTAACGTGGTTCGGTCCCCATGACCTACGTCCACCCCAATGAGCAATCACTTATACTGTTTCTTTAAGAAGTTACAATCTCCCTTAGATTGGTGCACCAACACCAACCTGTCAGACCAACTCAAGCTCACCAAAGCCAAAAAGAAACATACAAGTATCACTCCCCAACCCAACTTGCCCCAACAAGTTTGGTTCCCAGAGTCCCAAATAGCGGAAGAAATTATATTACAGAAATGCTGATCAAAACATTAATAACTTCACAAATAAATAAGATCAAGAGTTTAGAAAGCTCATTTGTGAAGATCTCTCTGGTTATCGTCTTTCAGCACGTCAGTAGCTTCGCAACGCTTCTTACGGAATGTTGATCGGATGTCTGTAGAAGAAGTAGTCGCTGTCCCCGTGGAAGTAGTCGGTAGAAGTTCCTCACTCAAAATGATCTCATTTGCTGCACAGGAGGAACTAGCTGCTCAACTTGCTGTCACTGCGTCGGGGATGAAGTCACGGTCGCAACGCTTCTTGCGGAACTCAATTTGGATCTCTAGAACTCCACTTATTGATGAAAATGTGAAGAGATGTACATGGGTATATATAGGATCAGCTTAACGGGTCTGTGCACTGTGCGAGGGGATCCGCTAACGTCGGCTTCGCGGGTTTAAAGCCGCTGGGACCCGCATCCGCATTAAAATCGATGTCGGTAGCCGTTGGATGTTGAATGGACGATCGAGATTGCGCCACGTCTCGCGGATTTTCCGCGTTCAGCGCCCGCCTCCGCTGACGAGCCGCCCGCCAGCGCTGACTCGAAGTCGGCAGCGTTTGGACCGCTGGATGGTGATCCGACGGTGGTGATTATTCCACGTCGCCACGTGGCTGACTCAGCGGCGCCCGCCATCTGCGACTTCGTCGATTGGTTGGTGACCGTTCGATGCTGATCGAGCGGCGCTGAAGAAGCCACGTCGCCCGCTTCGAGCGGCCGTTGGATGCGAAATGGACGGCTCAGATCATGCCACGTCGGCCGATTTAATTCTGCGATGAGGCGTATAAATGAACAGTACCGTATGCCGTATTTGCTGAGTATTTTCACTGTATTCTTGCGTATTTTGGCATCAAATAAATCCCAAAAATTCTGAAATAATTCTCAAAAATCCCATAGCTTCATATTGACATGTGAGAAAATTTTCACCTCATTTCACCTCTTGTAGAAAAAGTTTCTTCTTTGTATACTCAGTATTTTCTCGTATTTCCCCGTATTTGAACTTCAAACAATCTCCATAAATCCTGAGAAAAATCCCATGCTATTTATAGCCTATGATTAACTCTAGAGTAGAGTTTCATAGCTATACTCCATTGTTTGATCAGCTTGTGTAATTCCAAATGAAGTTTCATCCTTGTATCTCTACGTACTTGAGTACGTACATGTGTAACCTGAGCAATCATGACTATAGGGACCTGTGACACACTCAACAAACATATTAGAACAGTTCAGTAGGGTTTGTTATCATCAAACATAGGCTAGACTGCTGTTTCCAACAATCTCCCCCTTTTGATGAGAACAAACCAGACATTAAGATTACATCAAAAATGTGTGCAGTGTGTGAGTGTGTGAGTCATGAATATGAGCATGAATGGCAAAATGATATGCTCCCCCTATTGACATGCTCCCCCTATCGACATACTCCCCCAATCTTAATATTTCTCTCCCCCTTTGTTTTCATCAAAAAAATATATGAAATAGCATATGAGGAGTGGAAAATTGAACATTATAAAGCAAAACAAACAGGCAAGACATCGATGACCACAATGAATAAATAAGCAATAAGCACTAAGTCATAACTACCATAATTCATCTCCGTGCTCAAGTGTGATGATCAAATGTTTAGTACATATGGAGAGGTAATAAGGAATACAGCCTGTCATAACCATCTTTTCCACTGAATATATGAACATCAAAGATTGAGTTTCCCCTTCTCATGTAATATGAGTTCAAGTTACCAATTCCAAACATGACCGAGAAGGATTTTTAAATGTGAAATGGCAGTGCTTGACGGACTTAACACCAACGCTAAAAATGGTATTTATAGCATAAGTTGGATGTCCAAGGGTAGTATCAAGGACATGAATCGTATCCATTTTTCATACGAAGCTCTGTGTATATATTTTGAAGACACTCATCTTGCTATTCTTTTATACACGTATATTTTTATGAGAGCTTTTCTTTTTACCCATGCCTTGAAACATCATATCCCATTAAAACATAAATTAGTCCACCAACAACCACTTTTCTTATTCAAGCATGTAGTCTTTGAAATCCATATCAAAAACATATAATATCCACCATCATATATTTCAAATCCATATCAAAAACATTTTGATCTGTGTAAGTGTGATTGGAAGATGAAAAACGTTAGTTACTCATTAATGAATATGACCTAATTAAGCATGTAGTCTTTGAATGCAAGCATTGTTAAGAATATAATATTCAAAATCCATAAGACATATGTTTTGCATTGAAAGCTGTTTCTGATGAAAAATGCAAAAGGAGGAGATAGACAATTCACTTTTCCCTTTCTGTTTATATTTTTCTTTTTTAATTTTTTAATTTTTATTATTTTTTTTTTTTATTTTTCTTTTTGTAGCACACCACACAAAAACAATAAAAGCACACCAAATAATATTTTCACTCTAAATATAATCAATAATGCCCAGTTCTAGACGTAGACGACAAAAACGATCTTCTGGCAAAGGTTTTGTAAAGATATCTGCCAACTGAGAATCAGTAGAAATATATTCAATGGATACATCCTCTTTTGCCAAATGATCTCTAAGAAAATGATGTCTTACATCTATGTGTTTTGTCCGAGAGTGATGAACAGGATTGTTAGAAAGATCTATAGCACTCTTACTATCACATCGTAATGGAACTTTTCTAAGATCCAAGCCGTAGTCAGACAGGGTTTGCATCATCCAAAGTACTTGGGCACAGCAACTGCCAAGGGCAATATACTCAGCTTCAGTAGTGGACAAAGCAACACTGTTCTGCTTACGACTAGACCAAGAAACCAATGAATGTCCTAGCATAAAACATGTTCCACTAGTGCTCTTTCTATCAATCATACTACCAGCATAATCAGCATCAGCATAGCCAACCAAATTAAGATTACCACAAGAGGGATACCATAGTCCAAGTGTAGGAGTGTGAATAAGATATCGAAAAATCCTCTTAATGGCTATCAAATGTGATTCTTTTGGACAGGCTTGAAATCGTGCACACAAACAGACAGAAAACATGATGTCTGGTCTAGATGCAGTTAAATAGAGTAAGGACCCAATCATACCTCGATAAAGCTTTTGGTCCACATTTATACCTTTGTCATCCTTTTCAAGCTTCGTCGTCGGACTCATTGGAGTTCGCATTGGCTTTGCATTTTCCATCCCAAATTTCTTCAACAGTTCTTTTATGTACTTGGTTTGGGAAACATATATGCCATCTCCAGTTTGTCTTACTTGAAAGCCCAAAAAGTATTTCAACTCTCCGACCAGACTCATCTCAAATTGATCCTGCATAACCTTTTCAAACTTTTGGCATAAAAGATCATTAGTAGCACCGTAAATAATATCGTCCACATAAATCTGAACAATAAGAAAATGATCCTGTTCATGCAAGATAAACAAAGTGTTGTCTGCACTACCCTTTTTAAAGTTATTTTCCAAAAGATATGAACTGAGACGGTCGTACCAAGCTCTGGGAGCTTGCTTCAGACCATACAAAGCCTTTTGCAACTTGTAAACGTGATTTGGAAAACTATGACTTTCAAAACCAGGGGGTTGTTCAACAAAAACATCTTCTTTCAAATAACCATTTAAAAATGCACTTTTCACATCCATTTGCTTCAATTTAAAACCTTTGAAACTTGCAAAAGCCAGTAATATTCTAATGGCTTCTAATCTAGCAACGGGTGCAAAAGTTTCATCACAATCAATTCCCTCAATCTGGTTATATCCTTTGGCCACTAATCTTGCCTTATTTCTGATTACATTTCCAGATTCATCAAGTTTGTTTTTGAAAATCCATTTAGTGCCAACAATTGGGTAATTATCAGGTCGGGGCACTAATGTCCAAACATTATTTCTATCAAACTGATTAATCTCATCATGCATGGCCATAACCCAACTTTCATCAGTTAAAGCGATTTCAACGTTCTTAGGTTCAATTTCAGAAATGAGGTCACCATGAATGCATAAGGCACACAAGTTATTGAAAGTGGATCGAGTGCGTATACCTTCCGTAGGAGTCCCAATGATCAGCTCAGGTGGATGATGTGGATTGAACCTGAGCTCTCCTCTTTCCAGTTTATGTCCTTGTGTTACTTCTGGTTCAGCTTCCTTTTGGCCTTCAGATGGTTCAGCTATGTTTTCAGGCTCTGTAGTTTCCTTGTCTGCATCTTCAGTTTCCCTGCAATTTAAAAGATCTATTTCAGCTTCATCAAATTTCACATTAATTGACTCAACAACAGTTAAGGTTCGTTTATTGTAGATCCTGTATGCTTTGCTCCTTGATGAATATCCTACGAACACTCCTTCGTCTGATTTGGATTCAAATGTCCCCAGCTGATCTCCTGTGTTTAAAATGAAACACCTGCATCCAAATACTCTGAAATATGAAATGTTAGGAGTCTTGCCATGCCACAGTTCATAGGATGTTTTGTTCATTAAAGGTCTAAGCATAACCCTGTTGCAGACATAGCAGGCTGTATTCACTGCTTCGGCCCAAAAATACATAGGAAGAGAATAATCATTAAGCATGCTTCTTGCCATCTCTTTTAAAGTTCGATTCTTTCTTTCGACCACCCCGTTTTGTTGAGGTGTTCTAGGAGAAGAAAATTCATGTAAGATCCCTTTTTCCAAACAGAAGTTTTCAAAAACAGAGTTTTCAAATTCACCACCGTGATCACTTCTAATTTTCATAATTGAAAGATTTTTCTCATTTGAAACTTGATTACAAAAATTTTGGAAATTTTCAAAGGAATCCGATTTCTTGGCTAAGAAGTAAACCCATGTATATCTAGAAAAATCATCGATCAAAACAAAACAAAATCTCTTTCCATTGAGGCTAGCAACATCGATAGGCCCAAACAAATCCATATGAATCAATTCTAGGACTCGTGAAGTGGTAACTTCCCGAATTCCCGTAAAAGTGGATCTAGTTTGCTTACCTTTTGTGCATGCAACACACAACTTACCATTCTCGTACTGTTGATGTGGCAAGCCTCGGACCAGGTTTTTATTCTCCAGCTTATGTAGCAACTTCATGCTGGCATGTGATAGTCTCCGGTGCCATAGTATAGCCTCCTCCTCCCTGCCAATCAAACATTTAGCAATTGTCATTTCTTCAATTATTATTGTATAAACATTATTTTTCCTATTGGCTATGAAGAGGGTATTACCTGTGACCGAGTCATAAATTTTACAAATTTTCTCATCAAAAAGTACTTTCATACCTTTGTCACAGAGTTGGCTTATGGAGATGAGGTTGTGTTTGAGATTTTCAACCCAGAGGACGTCAGAAATCTTAAAAGTATTGTTGCCAACAATACCTTTACCCATTACCTTGCACTTGCCGTTGTCCCCTAATGTAACACTTCCTCCTTCTTGCTTCACGAGGCTAAGGAACTTGTCGCTGTTCCCTGTCATGTGTCTTGAGCAGCCTGAATCCAAATACCACTCACACAGTTGTTCCTTAGCCACGCTGAGTCCCTACACATAAGAAGAACAAGGTATGTGTGACCTGGGTAGCCAAATAGGTCCACAATGGTTAGTCATAGTACCTTTCGGAACCCATACTTGTTTGAACTTTATGTTTTGGTTCTTATAACAACAATTTCTATATAAATGCTCAAAAGAACCACAGGTATAACATTTGGCGTTCCGTTTCTTTTTCTTGATGTAATGATTTTTCTTTATCATGTTTTCATTATAAACATTTCCAAATCCTAGTCCTTGTTTATCGTTTTTGATTGACTGGTATCCAAGAATGATGTCTAGTGATTTCCTTCCTACACCAAATTTTCTGATACTCAGTTCTAAATCAGAGACTTTGGATTTCAAAAAGATGTTTTCATTTACAAGCATGACACTTTTATTTATAAAACTCTTTCTAACATTATCTTCATTTTTAGCGAGAGTTTCTATTCTTTTATTTAGGCCAACAATCTTTTCATTACCATTCTTAATTTCTAGCTTTAATGAAGCACAAGTCTGACAAGGTATAGCTTCAGTAATACTAGACTTTCCTTTGAGTTTTTCAATGCTAATTTTGAGCGATGCAATTTCATTTTTCAATTTTATTTCATTTTGCAAAACATTATAATTTTCCTGCTGTAGTTGGAAATTCATTTCTTTATAATTTTCTATAGAGGATTCAAGAGAAGTAATTTCTGAATTCATGTTTTCACAAATGTTCATTAATTCTGGTAAAGAAAATTCATCTCTTACCTTGTTCGTGTCGCTTTCACCTATTAGGCAAAGTGATGATTGCGCTACCTCGTCTTGTGGTTCATCTTCATCGTCATCATCCCATGTTACCGCAAATGATTTCCCTTTGGCTTCGGATGACGCGTTCTTTGTTGGACAGTTTTTCATGAAATGTCCAAATTTCTTGCAGTTGAAACATTGAACACTTTTAGTAGTATTCTGTTCAGATGAGGAATTCAAAGGATTAAACTTATTAAAACGATTGAACCTTTTTGCCATTTCAGATTTTCCGGCAGGAGTTCTGATGAAGCGTCGGAATCCTCTGACCATCAGTGCATGTTCCTCGTCGAGATCTTCTTTGTCACTTTCTTCGGCTTTGAGAGCGATGGTCTTTAAAGGTTTAGCCTCACCTTTTTCTCTTGTCTCGACGGTTTTGAGTTCCAGCTCATGGGATAACAGATTCCCAATCAGATCATCCAGCTTCAGCTTAGTGAGATCTCTAGCTTCTTGGATGGCCGTTACTTTAGGTCGGAAGGAACTAGGAAGCGCTCTTAGGATTTTCCGAATGAGGTCGATGCTGTCGTAAGACTTTCCCAAGGCTTTTGAGTTGTATACGATGTCGGTGAAGCGAGTGTACATGTCCTTGATGGATTCTCCTGGTAGCATGTGGAAACCATCGTACTCTGAGCTCAGCAGCGCTAATCTGGACTCCTTCACCTGAGAGGTTCCTTCGTGAGTGACTTCGAGAGTGTTCCAGATTTCCTGCGCAGTAAGACAATGAGATATACGGTTAAACTCAGTTCTGTCAAGTGCACAGATAATTGCATTCATAGCTTTACCATTCAGAGCATAAAGTTTATTATCGTTATCATCCCATTTATCTTCTGGTTTTTGTACATCAATATCTTCAATTTTGATTGTAGGTGGGTGATAGCCTTTAGCAACAATTTTCCAAATTTCAAGATCTGAAGAGACTAAGAAAATTTTCATCCTAGCTTTCCAGTAAGCAAAATCAGTCCCATTAAATTTGGGTGGTCTAACTGTAGACTGTCCTTCAGCAAATGCTGAATCATATGTATTCATTATGAACTAGACTCAAATGGCCAGGCCTGGTGCTTTGATACCACTTGTAGGATCTAAATAAGGCCTAGAGGGGGGGTGAATAGGCCTTTGACCAAATTATCGCAAGATAAAAATTAAGCCTAGTTTACAGCATGCAGTTTAGGAATCAGACAATCAAAGCATTCACAGAAGACACAGAATTTAACGTGGTTCGGTCCCCATGACCTACGTCCACCCCAATGAGCAATCACTTATACTGTTTCTTTAAGAAGTTACAATCTCCCTTAGATTGGTGCACCAACACCAACCTGTCAGACCAACTCAAGCTCACCAAAGCCAAAAAGAAACATACAAGTATCACTCCCCAACCCAACTTGCCCCAACAAGTTTGGTTCCCAGAGTCCCAAATAGCGGAAGAAATTATATTACAGAAATGCTGATCAAAACATTAATAACTTCACAAATAAATAAGATCAAGAGTTTAGAAAGCTCATTTGTGAAGATCTCTCTGGTTATCGTCTTTCAGCACGTCAGTAGCTTCGCAACGCTTCTTACGGAATGTTGATCGGATGTCTGTAGAAGAAGTAGTCGCTGTCCCCGTGGAAGTAGTCGGTAGAAGTTCCTCACTCAAAATGATCTCATTTGCTGCACAGGAGGAACTAGCTGCTCAACTTGCTGTCACTGCGTCGGGGATGAAGTCACGGTCGCAACGCTTCTTGCGGAACTCAATTTGGATCTCTAGAACTCCACTTATTGATGAAAATGTGAAGAGATGTACATGGGTATATATAGGATCAGCTTAACGGGTCTGTGCACTGTGCGAGGGGATCCGCTAACGTCGGCTTCGCGGGTTTAAAGCCGCTGGGACCCGCATCCGCATTAAAATCGATGTCGGTAGCCGTTGGATGTTGAATGGACGATCGAGATTGCGCCACGTCTCGCGGATTTTCCGCGTTCAGCGCCCGCCTCCGCTGACGAGCCGCCCGCCAGCGCTGACTCGAAGTCGGCAGCGTTTGGACCGCTGGATGGTGATCCGACGGTGGTGATTATTCCACGTCGCCACGTGGCTGACTCAGCGGCGCCCGCCATCTGCGACTTCGTCGATTGGTTGGTGACCGTTCGATGCTGATCGAGCGGCGCTGAAGAAGCCACGTCGCCCGCTTCGAGCGGCCGTTGGATGCGAAATGGACGGCTCAGATCATGCCACGTCGGCCGATTTAATTCTGCGATGAGGCGTATAAATGAACAGTACCGTATGCCGTATTTGCTGAGTATTTTCACTGTATTCTTGCGTATTTTGGCATCAAATAAATCCCAAAAATTCTGAAATAATTCTCAAAAATCCCATAGCTTCATATTGACATGTGAGAAAATTTTCACCTCATTTCACCTCTTGTAGAAAAAGTTTCTTCTTTGTATACTCAGTATTTTCTCGTATTTCCCCGTATTTGAACTTCAAACAATCTCCATAAATCCTGAGAAAAATCCCATGCTATTTATAGCCTATGATTAACTCTAGAGTAGAGTTTCATAGCTATACTCCATTGTTTGATCAGCTTGTGTAATTCCAAATGAAGTTTCATCCTTGTATCTCTACGTACTTGAGTACGTACATGTGTAACCTGAGCAATCATGACTATAGGGACCTGTGACACACTCAACAAACATATTAGAACAGTTCAGTAGGGTTTGTTATCATCAAACATAGGCTAGACTGCTGTTTCCAACACTTATTTGTATACGGTCTGTGCACACACCAATCCCCTTAAAACAATTCAACGTCAGCAAGAAAATTTCTCCCTTCGTTTTCACGTGATAATGCGAGCCCTCCACATCATCTTGTTCATCATGCGGGCTTCTCTCCGTCCTTAGGGCATGCACCGGAGCGACCATCGACTTATTCGAGGACGGCGACGGCGGCGATCTACGAGCGTTCTCCGACATGCAGCGGCGACATCAGGCTTCTTCGACTTCTCCGATGGCTCCAGATCACGGCAGCACGTGATTGTATTCACAGTGACTGCTCCTCTCTTCGACTGATTCGCTTCGACAATGACGGATGACGGCGACACAACTCAGACGATGAGAGTGGATGTCTCCGACTTTGCTTCACCGTCTCCGACAATGGCAAGAGCTCGGCGACTCGACATAAGTTCTTCGACGGCAATTAGCTTGACGGCGACGAGTGCTTGCGTGGATGCAGCGTACGACAGTGAGGTCTCAACTTCTCCAACGACGGTGAGAGCTCGACGCTTCAATGACGGCTCCTCTTCGACTTCGGCATCCGACAGCTTCAACTCCGACGAGCGACTCGACAGCGGGTTGTCGTCACCGGTGACTCTTGGATGGCAGCGATCTGATCTGTACGACTCAGTGACGATCTCCACTTGAGCAGCTCACGATGGCGAGCTTCGACTCGATGATCCCACTGTAGCACGACGTTGAAGACGACGGCAAGAAGTTGCTCCGACTACGGGAGCAACTTCGTCACGCCTTCACCGACTTTTGCCGCTCGCTCGACTTCAACGGCAGCGTCTTGACCCAATCAACTCGATGATCCTACGCAACTCCGATAATGATTTGAGTTCGGCAACAGGCGCTTCGACTTCTCCTCTACGGCGATGGCAAGGTTCTTCGAGCACGTCAGGAAGTCGATGAGGCTGGAAGATGCTTGTGTGAATTTCTTTTTGTCTTGGGAGATACTTGCGTGAGTTTCTTTTGGCCTTGGGAGATGGAAGATGATGTTGAGAGTCTTGTATGGGCTTGGAGATGTATGATATGAAGTTTTAGGGCTTGTTTGCGGTTATGGAGGATGTGCAAGATGATAGCTAGGGTTTGCTCTTGGGATGGCCGACTTTCCTCTCCTCTCTATTATTGTTTTGGCCGGCCTCTTCTCTTTGCAAATTTGTTTTGTGTGGCCGCATTGCACTCTCATTGAAGGGGAATTTATATAGATGTGGAGAGATCAATTTGGCTTAGAGTAAATCCCATGAAACTAGGAATATGAGATTTGAATTAATCTTCATAGCAATACAAATTGGATTAGGAGAAATATGTGCAAATCTTGCTAATTGATTTGACCAAATCCATCTCATCCCATATAGGACCAAGTCCAACTTGCTTTGTAGACAGCACTTCCTCTCTCCCAATATGCTATATGAATAGCAATTTCTCCAACGTTTAGAACTACGATTTTGCCATTCCTGAAACGCACTTAGCACAAACGTTAAATATAACACACACGTTTGTCATCATCAAACTAAAAAGCCTAGATCGTTGCTTCCAACAATCTCCCCTTTTTGATGATGACAAACCCATAAAAGATTTGAGTAAATAGATGCACGTGTGGGAAGTGTGATGAATGGTGTAATTCACATGAGTAATAGAATGAGACGTAAGCATGTACACAATATAGGAATGGAATAAGCATGCTCCCCCTATTTTCAAGCTCCCTCTTCAACAAATAATATCATATTATGTGTCAACAATACTAAATCTTTTCCTTTCTCCCCCTTTGGTATCATCAAAAGTGGACTAACAAAGTTATCAAATACCACATGCAAAAATAGAGCATTATAAATTATATCTAGCACTTGGATGTCATTTTCCATAAAGTAGACAATTCAAATTCAAAGAAACTCATAATTTAGACTTCACCACCATTGTGTAAGTGTGGTAATATAAACAATGAAGTACAAAGGGAGATTCAATTTTGAAAATCAACTAAATCAATCCACATTATCCAATTATCATGAATATCACTAGGATTGATTTTTCCCACCTCATTAAAAATGAGTTCAAGGTACCAAACCCCAAAACATAGCTTTAAGGACTCTTAAATGTGGGGTGACATTGCTTGATGAGTAAAGTACACCAACGCTAAAGATTACCCATAAAGCATATGTTGGATACTCGTGGGTAGTGTACTTGTCATGAATATTATCCATTTTTCATACGGAGCAGTTTTCATGTATATATATTTTTCATTTATAAATATTTTGTGCTCAGTTTTTATTCATGGCAATACACATCATATCCCTTAGATAATTCAGTTTTTATTCATCCTACATTTACTTTCCAGTATTTATAAAAAGAATCTCCAAAAGTACAACAAGTTTAGTATTCGTGAAAGTGCGTATGTAGGTGTAGAAATCAAATTAATCATTTCAAGAAGCATGTCATGGCTACCAAATAGATTCTAATATGCACATGTAGCTATAACAATAATACAAAGATTTCTACAAGGATATGAATGAACATTCAATAATACCACTTATAAAGATTCATAGGGAGGTATTCAATAAGCACCATTTTTTTATTTTTGGGTTTTCATTTTTTTCTATTTTTCTTTTATAAAGAACTAATAAACAAGCACACAAACAAAAAATAAGTCAAGCACACACAAAATCTATGAAGGTATGCAATAGATGCAAAGAGTGAAAGGAAACATACCTTCGCGTCGCTATTTGACTAAGGAGCTAAGAGAATGAGACTTTCAATTCATTGCTCCTCGCCAAAACTCCATCCCACCTACATGAAAAGTGTTAAGTGTGACCTTGAAATCCAACAAGGTCCACTAGTGTTATCCATTAAAGATTTAGGAACCCACACTTGTTTGAACTTTTTATTTGTGTTCCTAAACTTACAATAATAGGATGTATGACCAACACTATCACAAGTAAATCACTTTGCATACATATTTTTCACAATAGTAGGCACATTGTGGAATTTATTAAATTTAGGGTTTTCAACGTTTTTCAAACCAAATCCAAGTCCTCTTCTATTATTGCCATACAATTGATTTTCAAGTATGGTATCCAATGAATGTTTACCAATTGAAAATTTTCTTAATGACAATTCTAGATTAGAAACTTTGGATTTTAACAGTTTATTTTCATCCACTAGGAAGGTGTATTTACTTATAAAAGCTCTCTTGTTTTCCTCTTCCTTCTTTTCAAACTTGATCATTTTTCTTTTAAAGTCATTATTTAACATGCACAGTTTATCATTAAGCTCTTTAATCACATTATCTTTTCCATCTTCAAGCTTAAATAAATCCTGCGTAAGCATGCTAATTTCATTTAATAAGTAAGGGCAAGAAATACAAGCAACTTCTTTGTTAAAGCATGATTTTTCCTTTTCCATTATAGCAATGGTAGAATAACATTAATTAAGTTTTTCTTTAAGGATGTCAACTTCTTCAGAAATATCACAGTTTTCTTTTTGTAATTTAAAGCTAGCATCCCTATAATCATTCAACGTGAGTTCTAGCTCATCAATTTCCTCTTGCATGGTTTTACAGATAATTAGAAGTTCAGCTTTACTATCAGATTTTACCTCGTTATGTTTTGCCATCAAGCAGAGGGAGGAGTGTGCTTCATTCTCCTCGAGCTCATCTCCACTGTCCATGTCCCACGTTCGCACTACAGCTTTTCCTTTCTTCTCTCCAACACAAGTTGTTTCTTGTGGGCAATGTCTAGCGAAGTGTCCCTGCTTTATGCATTTAAAACAAATAACTTTACGCTTAGTATTGTCACAAAGAGAAGCATTAAAATTATATAAAAGAGCGTTTCTTCCCTTTTGATTCTTTTCATTGCAGCTGAGGGATTTCTCACTTCCATATGCAATTTCCAAAGTCATCAATATATCCTGCGCAGAAGGGCAATGTGAGATACGATCACATATTGTTCTACTCAACCCACACAATAAGATATTCATTGCTCTAGCATTTATAGCACACACAGTTTTATCATTTAAATTCAGATTACTTTCAGGCATAGAATATCCGTTATCAATAATGTACCAAGTACCAACATCAACGAATAGTAAATAAGTTTTCATCTTAGCCTTCCAATATACATAATCATGGCCACTAAAAAGAGGAGGACGATCAATAGGCATGTCATAGGGAAAGACTAACTTTGGGGTTTTCATGATAGTTAGACTAGACTAGATCCTCTAACCTGCTCTGATACCACTTGTTGGATCTGGATCCTAGCCTAGAGAGGGGGGATGAATAGGCTAATAAAAAATTCTGGCGCAACCCACGAGAAATCACACGCAGTTAAAAGCACAACCAGAGTAAATAGGAGACAATCATAGAGTACGCACAGATCTACCCTGGTTCGTTCGCATCAACGACCTACGTCCAACCCCAAGCAAAAACTAGCATTAATAAGTTTCTTCTGTATACCTACAATGGGGTCCTAGCTCCAACTCCCCACCTAGACTGTATCACACTCAACAAAGTGCAGAACCCTATCAACCTAGTAAATGTGTATCTTGACTGCAACATCACATCAAGACCCTCTTGTCTAGCCCCAAGCAAAAACTAGCATTTATAAGTTCCTTCTCTACACCTACAATGGGGTCCTAGTTCGAACTCCCCACCTAGACTATACCACACTCAACAAAGTGAATAACCCTATTAACCTAGTAAATGCGTATCTTGACTGCAACAACATGTCAAGACCCTCTTGTCTAGCCCGAACCAGACAAGTCCAAAATAACACAAATATCTGTAAAGTTTCACCTACAGAGAACGTTACACTAATACACGAATATAAAGAGTAAAGATATTAGAAATGCTCAGTTCGTGTCCACATAGCATCTCTGTCAATCAGCACGTCGTCAGCTCCAGTCTGACGCAAACGGTATCTTGTTCTGATTTCTGGATGTCAAGTTGTAGCCCTTTGAAGTCAAGTGCACAAGTAGGTCTGTGCGTAAAGCAATCCCCGTACAAACTTATTTGTATACGGTCTGTACGCACAACAATCCACTTAAAACAATTCCACGGTAGCAAGAAAATTTCTCCCTTCGTTTACACGTGATAATGCGAGCCCTCCACATCAGCTTGTTCATCATGCGGGCTTCTCTCCGTCCTTAGGGCATGCAGCGCAGCGAACGTCGACTAATTCGAGGACGGTGACGACAGGGATCTACGAGCGTTCTTCGACGTGCAGCGGCGACAGCAGGCTTCTTCGACTTCTTCGATGGCTCCAGGTCATGGCAGCACTTGATGGTCTTCATGACGACTGCTCGTCGCTTCGAATGATTCTCTTCGACAGCGACGGATGATGGCAACACAACTCAGACGACGAGAGAGGCTGTCTCCGACTTTGCTTCGCCGTCTCTGATAATGGCGAGAGCTCGGTGACTCGACGTAAGTTCTTCGATGGCAATCAGCTTGACGACGGCGAGCACTTGCGTGGATGCAGCATACGGCGGTGAGGTCTCAACTTCTCCGACGACGGTGAGAGCTTGACGCTTCAACGACGGCTCCTCTTCGCCTTTGGCATCCGGCAGCTTCAACTCCGACGAGCGACTCGACAGCGGTTCGTCGTCACCTGTAACTTTGGATGGTAGCTATCTGATCTGTACGACTCAGCAGAGATCTCCACTTGAGCAACTCACGGTGGCGAGCTTCGACTCGATGATCCCACTGCAGCACGGCGTTGAAGACGACGGCAAGAAGTTGCTCTGACCGCTCGACTTCGACGGAGAGAGCAACTTCGTTAGTGCCTTCACCAACTTTTGCCACTCGCTCGACTTCAACGGCAGTGTCTCAACCCAAGCAACTCAATGATCCTACACAACTCCGATAATGACTTGAGTTTGGCAATAGGCGCTCTGACTTCTCCTCTACGGCGATGGCCAGTTTCTTCGAGTGCGTCAGCAAGTCGATGAGGCTGGAAGATGCTTGCGTGAATTTCTTTTGGCCTTGGGAGATACTTGCGTGAGTTACTTTTGGCCTTGGGAGATGGAAGATGATGCTGAGAGTTTTGTATGGGCTTGGAGATGTATGATATGAAGTTTTAGGGCTTGTTTGCGGCTATGGAGGATGCGCACGATGATAACTAGGGTTTTCTCTTGGGATGGCCGACTTTCCTCTCATCTCTATTATTGTTTTGGCCGGCCTCTTCTCTTTGCAAATTTTTTTTGTGTGGCCGCATTGCACTCTCATTGAAGGGGAGTTTATATAGATGTGGAGAGCATCAATTTGGCTTAGGGTAAATCCCATGAAACTAGGAATATGAGATTTGAATTGATCTTCATAGCAATACAAATTGGATTAGGAGAAATCTTTGCAAATCTTGCTAATTGATTTGACCAAATCCATCTCATCACATATAGGACCAAGTCCAACTTGCTTTGTGGACAACACTTTGCCTCGTCTCAAAAGATGGAAGGATCTCACCGAATGTTCCTCCAAACGAACTGAAATTATAGCTTACAAGTACCGTTATCCCTGGCAAAGGCGCCAAAAACTTGCCTCGTCCCAAAAGATGCGAGCGTTACTCCCAAGTGCAGGAGATCGAACAAGTAATAATCCTGGTGAGTCCATGTATCGTATCCACAGGACAACTGAGCTGCAAACCACGAATTTCAGTTTGTAAAGAGTAATAATAATACGATGAGAAACAACCACATAAAAATACGGAAGTAGGGTATCAAGAGTTTCAAATAACAAAAGAAAATCATATGATAACTACGGGAAATTCGATATGGGGTACTAATCTGGAGAGTATGTGTTGGATATGATTTCATTAGGGTGTGTGCAATCAATGATTATAAATATCTTTTCTATAACTCAACGTTGCGTCCGGTCAGGGCACGAGAACATCGGAAAATATAACAATAAACGAACATCAAAAAAGTGCCTTAAGTATCGAATAAAATACTAGTTTCATGAGAAAATTAATCTCATGTGCCCGCAAGGGTCACGCCACAAATAAGTCCAGAGATCATATTCGATCCAAGTACACCAACAACGATTATACTTGAACAATACGTGTGAAACTAGCAAAATACGCGATTATACAATGCAAATAGGGCGAAAAGATATCAAAATCAATGATTACGACACCCTAACTACATCAACACCAACACATATGAAGATTAACCACACATGAAGATCATATAATCAGTATTCATAGATAAATACATCATTAAACCCTCAAAATACGTGAATAATACTTCAATTCTAAGCCAAATACGCAAAATACAAGGCTAAATATAGGAAAAATGTCACCAAATTCTCTCCAAATAGCCCGAACTCATTCAGATGGTAGATCTAGCCTCTGTCCCTAGGGCCTCCAAATTTCATGGCGAAATACGGCTCCTAGAGCCCCCATTATGCCAGAATAAGCCACAAAACCCTAGAATACGCTTAAATAGATACATTGCGGGTTTAAGTAGCCGAACGGGTCGATACCCGCTTCAAAATTGCGTCCAAACCCGAACCCGCAACCGGTTCCAATCTCCGCCGCACATCAAAAGTCGGGATGGCCTAGAAAGAGGCCACCTGTGCTTTGAGATTTGCGCGCGCCCGCTCCACAAGCCTCGATCCGAACTCGATTCAGAGTTAATGTGTGCCGTTCGATCACACATCGAGGGTGCAAGATGGGCCACGTCACCCGCTGTGCTTTGCTTTAGGCGGGAGTCGTATAGGCCGTCGGATCGAGATCTGACGGCTGGGAGACGGCCACGTCGCCAAGAGCTGATGCTTCGCTTTCAAATTGCAGGGAAGATATGTTGAATATTGGACTCCCCGGATTTGGTTTTGGATGATGAGCAAACATAAATAATTCATGAACTAACAATTTGTGAGCGCAGTATTGGAGATCGTCGCCAATTTCACGTGAACATTCAAAGCGACATCTCAACACTTTCCAAAGCTCATTTTCATGCCTAAAGCTTCGTTGAAGCTCTTGCGACGCTTTGGAAAATATGAAGATTCAATCGAAGCTATCGAAGACCGTTTATTAAGGTTTTATTTATAGTCTTTTAGATTCGATTGATAGAATGTTAAGCCTTGAGTATATCTTACGTTTCTATCTTCATTACGCTCATTTCGTAGCTCTAGGATCCTTGCACAAGTTCATTCTAACTTCCTCGAAGCGTCGCGCTTCGATTCGGACTTTATTGTGCATGTTAGTTGGTACAAGAACAAGTACTGACCGACTAGATGGTGATCTAGTCGGTCGGCAACTGTTCTTGGACCGACTAGTTTGATTCCTTAATTTCTTGGACTTTACTGTTTACAGTTAGTCGGTCTACGTTGACTCTCCGACCGACTAGTTTGTGAACTAGTCGGTCAGTGATGCTTCTTTGACCGACTAGTTGTGACTTACTGTTCACTCTAAAATTCTCCTAAGCTACTGTTTACCGTTAGTCGGTCTAAGAACGTTTGATGACCGACTAGTTGACAATCTAGTCGGTCAACTTTTGTTCTTGGACCGACTAAGTCAACTTGCCTTCAGACTATGTTGTTTTGCCTCTTAGTCGGTCTACGTTCATTGGATGACCGACTAGTTGTGAAACTAGTCGGTCAGACAGTGTTCTTGGACCGACTAGTTTTCTAGGTCTGAAATTCTATCTCTTCTCAGATCTGCTCTTAGTCGGTCCATGCTTTGTGACTGACCGACTAGTTGATGAACTAGTCGGTCAGTGAGTGTTCTTTGACCGACTAATTCTCACAGATTTCTTTCCGTTGGAGATTGACCTAACTTGTTTTTATGGGACCCTATAAATACGAACCTAGGTCATTTCTATCTTCAATAGAGCTGCCATTAAGAGATTCATTGAGTTCTAAAGAGATAGCTATTCTCCCTCAAATCTAAAGCTCTCTTCCTCACAAGAAACCCATTCTCTCTCATTTCTAGATCTAGAGAGAAGCTTGTTCTTGGTGAGCTCTTCAAGCTATTGCTTGATTCAAGTTTCCAAATCATCCCTAGGCACCCATTGCTGCTCATTTCCTTGGTGCTAGGGTTTGGTAACTTCATCTTCCTCAAATCCTTCATTCCACCTATTGGGTAAGAAAAACTCAAGGTATAGGATTTTGTGGTAAGAGTATTTATTTCATATTAAACTCTTTAATATTGCTTTGTGTTTCTCTCGGTTGTGAGAGAAGGTTGTGATCCCGGGTTGTGGGATTCACGTTTGCTATTGCATGTATGATTTGATCTTGTGAAGGTTTTTCACAAGATATTCATAGTGGAAATCTTGAGTTAGGGTTTCTAACTCAAGTATCCGGAAGGGATCCGGGTGGTTGGGACGTAGGATCACCGGGAACAAGTCGGGGAGACTTGGGTGGATCCGAACCCATTAACATCGTTTGTTAGCATTGTTAATTTCATTGTTGTCATTCAATTTAAGCTTCCGCAAATTGATTTGGTAGTTGTGTGCAATTTAATTTGGAATTATACGCCTTATTATTTTAAAGTACTATTCACCCCCCTCTAGTACTTGTGCAGTAGCTGGTAGGGCATTACATTTGGTATCAGAGCCAGATACTCAGCTATGTCTGCCAACGACAACAAGACCGTGCCTCCACCTTCCAACTACGACACCTTCAGGAACCGTGAAGGAGCGTCATCGGTGATGGAAGGACATTCCTCTACAAGGCCTCCATTCTTCAACGGTACCAACTACGGGTACTAGAAATGTCGGATGGAAACCTTCCTCCGAAGTGCATCTTTATGGAGGACTACAATGAAGGAGTACATCGAGCCCGAAGAAGAAGATTTTGAGAAATGGACTACCGCGGAGGTAAGCAATGCCAAGGCAATGAACGCCTTGCAATGCGCATTGGAGCCCGAGGACTTCAATATGATATGCACATGTAAGAGTGCATATCAAATTTGGAACTCTCTCCTCATACTACATGAAGGGACGAGTCGGGTAAGAGACTCTAAACTCGTTGTCGTAACCAAAGATTACGAAATGTTTCATATGCAACAGGGCGAGAAGATGAAAGAATATTACGCTCGCTTCGTTGACATAATAAACGAGTTAGAGGCCCTCGGCAAGATCTACACTCAAAAGGAGAAGTGCTTAAAGCTTATTGAAGGACTTCCCTCTTCTTGGGAAAAACGTACCTTCGCCATCGAGGAAGGTAATGACATGAACAAATATACCGTAGTTCAACTAATGGGTACTTTGATGTCATACGAGGTACGCAAAGATAGCAAGGTGAAGCTACAAGAAAAGATGAAGTCATATTTGAACCTAGATGCGCCTAAGAAAAAGGCGATTGCATTCAAGGCGGCTTCATCCACATCTTCCGATGATGAAGACTCGGAAAACGAGTTGGACTTGGAGTCCATGGCACTCATGGCCAAGAAGTTCAACCGTTTCTTCCGGAAAGGTAACTTCAAGACCAAAGGTAAATTTGGTTCTTCTAACGCCTCTTCCTCTCCTTTGTGTTTCAAGTGCAATAAGCCAGGACACATGAAAGCGGAGTGTCCTCTCAACAAACAAAAGGAGAAGTGGAAGGCGCCAAAATTCGATAAGTCCAAGAAATACAAAAAGGGGTACAAGAAAGGACTTGTCGGAGCAACATTCACCGACTCCGAGGATTCCTCAAGCGGAGAGTCAGATGATGAGAAAGTGGAGCAAGCACATATGTGCTTCATGGCAAGAGAGGAGAACGATCAAGGATCCTCCTCTTCCGATGATAGTAATGACAAAAGCGATGAGGTAACGATGGATGATCTTAGAAATGCTAACTCTCAACTTTGGTCAAAATACACTAAGTTAGTAAATAGATATACTAAGGTAAAAGATGACCTAGCTAGCATTCAAACATCGCCTAAGAATATCATCACCAACAACGACACCGTTGTTGAAGAGTTAAGAAATGAGATTGTGAATCTCAAATCTAAACTTGAACATGTTAGCATTGAGGATGCGGAAGAACATGAGATAGCAGATTTAACTTCTCAAAACTCGACTTTGAGTATTGAGAACGAGAATCTTAAATCTCGTGTTTATGTGCTCACATCGCAAATATCCGCTTTGGATACTTCTTTGCGTTCTCTCAAAGAGAAATATGAGGACACATTGGGCCGAATCAACAAATTCAACAAGGGTAAGGGCCATTTGGATAATATCCTAAAAGATTTACTTCCGGCCAAACACCACATTGGCTTGGGGTATATGATGGGAAATTCATCCAAGTCGGTCACTACTTTTGTTAGGCCAACTTCTGAAGCCTCAACGAGTGGGAGCAAACACTCTATTGGTAGTTCATCTACCAATGGTGCTTCCACCTCGTCCACACTCTCTTTCGGAAAGAAACCCACTTTGGGTGGACCTCCAAAGAAGGGGCATGCCTACATGTACACTAATAACATGCCACGTAGGAACACACGTCCTACTCCACCGTCTCACACTTATGATGATTTTTATGCAACACATTCTCGGGCACGTGCACACCAAGTGAGACACCCTCACGCACGTGTTCCCACACATGCATATGTACACCCACCTCATCATATGAATAATTCTCGTCGTGCACCATTCCATCATGTCCCGTATGCCTATCCACAACATGCATCACGTAGAAATCAACGCAGCATGCATGCACCCAATAGGATGATGGCTCCCAAAATATTCACTATTTGGAGCCCAAAGGACACAAGCATGGACGAAAAACAAATGTACATGAATGCTTATTTTTCGGATGTTGTGCATAGTAAGAATTATGTGGGAAAGTCTAAGTCCACTTGGACTTGGCTTCCAAAGGTCTAATCCCTTGGACCCAATGACCTTGGGTACCATGATATGAAAGTGTCTATCTTTAGGTACTCAAGGAAAAGAAAAATAAAAGGAGCATCAAATTTAAATTTAGCTCCAAAGGGAATTGGATACTCGATAGCGGGTGCTCCAAACACATGACGGGTGACGCTCGTTTGCTCTCCGGAGTGGTTCCCATTGCGAATGGAAACCGCGTCGTATTTGGAGGCAACGAGAGCGGAACCATCATAGGTGTTGGTAAAGTCGGTAACCCTTCTAAGCCATTAATTAGTGACGTTTATCTTGTTAGTGGTTTAAATCATAATCTTATTTCAATAAGTCAACTTTGTGACAAAGGTTACAAAGTTAGCTTTGCGAAAGGATTGTGTCATATTTTAAGAAAGGATAATGAAAAATTATTATTTTCCGGAACTCGTCGTAAAGACATTTATATTTTGGATCTTCCTAAGTCATATGAACAATGTCTCGTTGCCAACACAAGTGAACAACACTTATGGCATCGACGCTTTGGACATGTGAACTTTGGAACACTATATAAGCTTTCAAAATTGAATTCTATTAAAGGTTTTCCGAAGCTTGTTTTTGAAAAGAAAAGTTTTTGTGATTGTTGTCAACACGGCAAGCTTCCTAAATCTTCATTTAAACCTAAGAAAAGCATCTCTACTAAACGGCCACTAGAGCTATTACATCTAGATTTATTTGGGCCAACTAGAGTAGCTTCCTTAGGAAATGCAAGGTATGGACTTGTCATCGTAGATGACTATTTAAGATTTACTTGGGTATTTTCATTGTGTAATAAAAATGAAGCTTTTGAAAACTTCACAATTTTTGTTAAGAAAGTACAAAATCTCTTAGGAACCACCATTGTCACTATTCGTAGTGATCATGGAGGTGAATTTGAGAATGAGTCTTTTGAGACATTTTGTGATGAAGTTGGTATTACTCACACCTTTTCTTTCCCTCGTGCACCTCCTCAAAATGGTGTAGTTGAGAGAAAGAATAGGACGCTAGTGGAGTGTGCTCGCACTATGCTTGATGATAGCCAACTTGGCCATCAATTTTGGGCGGAAGCGGTACACACCGCTTGCTATGTGTTTAATAGAATACTTTTGAGGCCCGGCACTAAACAAACTTGTTATGAATTGTTGTTTGGTAGGTTGCCTCAAGTTAAACATTTTCGTGTTTTTGGTTCGAAATGTTTTATTAAGAACACATATGGTAGTTTGGACAAATTCGATCCGAGATCCGATGAGGGGATTTTTGTTGGATATTCTACGCGTAGCAAAGCCTACCGGATATTCAACAAACGAACCTCAACGATTGAGGAATCGCTTCATGTCTCATTTAATGAAGGATTTGTTCCAACTAGAATTTCAAATGATAATGATTCTATGGATGTTTTATGTGATTCGTTTGAAAATTCTAAGTCTAATGATTCTATTGATTCTATTGAGACTAACCCAACTAATGAAGTTGTTGAGAATGTTCCAAGTGATCAAGGTATTCCCAAACGGCTTCATTCGGTTCGTGACCATCCCCATGAGCAAGTCATTGGCAATATCTATGATAGTGTCAAGACGAGATCCCAAGTTCACCACTTCGCAAATTGTGCCTTTGCCTCATCGATAGAGCCAAAGAATATTAATGAAGCATGCGAAGATAGCGCTTGGATCTTAGCCATGGAGGAGGAGCTCATTCAATTCGAGAGGAATGAAGTTTGGGAGCTTGTTCCATTGCCATCGAAGAACCACACCGTCATAGGGACAAAGTGGATCTTCAAGAACAAAACCGACGAAAACCAAGTCGTCGTCCGGAACAAAGCTCGGTTAGTAGCTCAAGGCTATCGTCAAGAGGAAGGTATCGATTTCGAAGAATCTTTCGCTCCGGTAGCTAGATTAGAATCAATTAGATTACTTTTGTCTTTTACATGCCATAAGAATTTTAAATTATTTCAAATGGATGTTAAAAGTGCATTTTTAAACGGAGATGTCGTTGAGGAAGTTTACGTTTCTCAACCTCCGGGCTTCGTAAATGAAAAATTTCCAAATCACGTTTTTAAACTAAAGAAAGCTCTTTATGGTTTGAGACAAGCTCCTCGAGCTTGGTATGATCGCCTAAAGAATTTTCTTTTGGATTTGAATTTTAAAATGGGCGAAGCCGATTCAACACTTTTTATTAAGCATGCGAATAATGATATTTTATTAGTTCAAATTTATGTTGATGATATCATTTTCGGTGCTACTAACTTCGCTCTTTGCGAAGAGTTTTCTAATGTGATGAAGGAACAATTTGAGATGAGCCACATGGGCGAACTCAAATATTTCTTAGGTCTCCAAATTCGCCAAATGAACGATGCAATCTTCATCCACCAAACGAAGTACACGGTGGAGTTGCTAAAGCGATTTGGAATGGAGAATGCCTCCGGGAAAAAGACTCCAATGAGCACGACTACGCATCTTGACAAGGATACGGGCGGTAAGGATGTAGACATTCGTCTATATCGAGGTATGATAGGTAGTTTGCTTTATCTTACCGCAAGTAGGCCCGATATTATGTTTGCCGTATGTATATGTGCTCGTTATCAGTCTCAACCTAAGGAGTCTCACTTAGTAGCGGTAAAGCGTATTTTTCGCTATCTAAGTTACACATTAGATTTTGGATTACTTTATCCGAGATCTAGCACATATGAGTTAGTCTCATATAGTGACGCTGATTATGCGGGATGCAAATCCGACAGGAAAAGTACTAGTGGCACTTGCCATTTTCTAGGAAATTCTCTTGTCTCTTGGTTTTCCAAGAAGCAAAATTCGGTATCACTTTCAACCACCGAGGCGGAATATATTGCCGCCGGTGCCGCTTGTGCCCAGGTTCTTTGGATGAGACACACATTGAAGGATTTTGGTATTCATTGTGATACTAGCCCTATCATGGTGGATAACCAAAGTGCTATTTGTCTTTCAAAGAATCCGGTGCACCATTCCCGATCGAAACACATAGATGTACGACACCATTTCTTAGATGATCATGTTGCTAAAAAGGACATCATTTTAGTGTACGTTGAAACCCAAAAGCAAATCGCCGATATTTTCACGAAACCCCTAAAGGAGGACTCCTTTGTGCGGTTGCGTCGAGAATTGGGGATTATGGGTGAATCCGAGATATAGGATTCATATTTAAATTCAATCATCTTGCATGCTAATATATTTCGCGATATTTCATTCATGCTAGATTAATTGAATTTTTGGGAATTTTATGTGATTTATTCGAATTTATTGCTCGAATTCGTATTTCAATGTCGTACTTAAGATTTCGACGTTTTATGGGGTAATTTAGATGACTAATGAGTGAGTTAGGATGTTTCATCCAAGTGGTTTGTGAAGAGAAATCAAATTTCTATTTTTGGACTCTTCTAGTCGGTTTCAGTTCACTTGTCAACCGACTAGATGCTCATCTAGTCGGTCAGCAAATGAACTCAGACCGACTAGATCAAGCAAATATCCATCTCTTATCATTTTCTTTCGTTAGTCGGTCATAGTACACTTTCCGACCGACTAGATTGAAAACTAGTCGGTCAGTAAGTATACTGCGACCGACTAAATCTAGCCCTAAAAATCACTCTGAGCTACTGTTTCGACTTAGTCGGTTCAAGCTCATTGACCGACCGACTAGATCGTAATCTAGTCGGTCAGTACTTGAACTGTGACCGACTAAGTGGGTTAGGGCAGTTGAGTCTTTTCGCTTCCCGACCGACTTATACTCGATCTCGTCCGACTAAATTCTCATTTAGTCGGTCTTCTCTTTTGCTCCAGCCCGAAAACCCCAAACCCCCTCTCGAAACCCTTCGTCTTCCGGCCGTTTCTCCGTCGATCGCCGCCGTCCGCCGCCGTCGACTCCACCCCCTAGGTATCTCCCTCCCTCTCCTAGGTCGATTTCCTATTCTAGGGTTGTCTCTCCTTGTTTTCAAGCTCTAGATCCTAGGGTTTCAATTTCTAACCTAGGGCTTGTGATTTTCGAATTTTCTTGATCTCTAGGGTTGTTAGCTTGTGATTTTCGAATTTTCTTGATCTCTAGGGTTGTTAGCTTGTGATCTCTAGGTTGTTAGTGACCTAGTCTTCGATTGCTTGTGCTCGTAGTGCTATGGCTAAGACTCGTATTCCGATCGCCTCTTCCGGGGCTTCTCCTATGACCGTAGGGCCTTCCGACCCTAGGAATCCCCCGAAGCCTAAGCGTCGTGCCAAGTCTACCCAAGGCTCTCCATCTTCGCCTCCTCCTAAGAAGCCTAGGACTGCCATAGTTAAACCCCGTAAATCCAAGACCAAAAAGCCTATTCTTCACACTCCGGCTACTCCTCCCGATTCCGATACTGATTTTATCCCAGAGGATGAGCCTACTAGGGAACCTACCCCACCTCCGAAGACCCGTAAGGCCAAGGGTAAAGCTCCTATGCCAGTTGGCGGTGTAGACATATCGTTGTGCCGCGATGACCCTCAGTGTCTCGCCGCGTACAACCGTATAGAACACTGTCCACTGTTGTTGGAGCATTACGTTCAGTTCTCTGATTTTCTCGGCCTTGCTGATCTTCTGTCTTATAGTGGCCTTCTAGACTATCTCCGATACGACCCCAAGGCCAATCCCAAACCGTACCCTCGCCTCATGAAATTGTTCTATGCCAACCGTATTCGAGGCCAGTACGACGCCAGCCACTCCATTGAGACGACTGTCTTGGGAACTCCTATAGTTCTCACGGCAGAAATCTTGGGGGAGATCCTTGGTTGTGCGTCGTGTGGTCTCCTCCCCTCGGACATTTCCGTAGACGACATTTCTTCCTTGGATCAGTCTATTCTTTCAGAGATTTTCCAGGTTATCCCCTCCGCATTCATTGGTGTTCCATCGAAATCTTTTAAGCCGAATGCGTGGGTTCTTAACCTGATTTTGAAGTCGTGTCTCCTCCCTAAGTATGGATCCTCTTCACTCCCCTCTCAGCCGTTTTTGAAGCTCATATACGCTCTTTTCTTGGGGTGCAAGATAAATTGGGCTCGCGTGATACTCGATAAGATGGATTCTTTCGAGTGTATACGCAAGACCAATAAGTCTGCGCACATTCCATACCCCTGCTTGTTGACCCTCGTATTCCGTCATTTTCGAGTTCCCCTCCCTCCTGACGATGAGCGTCCTTTGGGTACGCCTCTGAACGCGACGGCCGTGAAGAAATCTCTAGCGGCTCTTCGTCACGTGCAGAGGTCTACCGCATCTGCTTCTCAGTCTACTCCGTCAGCTGCTGCAGCCTCGTCTTCCCCTGCTACATTGGACGATGTCGTACGCCTACTTCGTCAGCACGACTCCCGTTTGGCTCGTACTGAGGAGGTAGTCTGTCGTATGGCTCGTATGATGGGGATTGAGCTTCCTCCTTCGGTGTCTGAGGCCGAGGAGATGGACGATGAGGAGCTTGACGAGCTTGCTACTTCTTTTACCCGTGGCGATGAGGCCACTGCTGCTGCTGCTGCTGGTACTTCCACTTCTGCTCCTGGAGTTGGCACCACTTCCGGTGTTCCAGAGCCTTCTGCTTCAGCACTTCAGTCTTCTGAGCCTGCTGATATTCCTGCTGACACATCTGCTGTCGAGACCCATGCTGCTGTAGAGCCTGTTCCTGAGATCTCGACTCCTGCCCCGACGATTCCATCTGTTGAGACACCTCTACTCCCTGCAGATCCTGAGTCCACTCCGTCGACTGGACCCACGGACGCTGCAGATCCAGCCTCCTCCTCGTGATCGTTGTTCCGAGGACTCTCCATATACGCTTCGGATGATATATTTTTTTAGTGAGAGTGTTTTGGGTTAGGATGGGGTTGAGAGATGCTTTGATGCATTTTTTTTGTGCTTTCTGGTTGTCGGTGTTGGATTTAATGATATGACGATGTTGATGATGATGATGTATTTTTTGTTGTTTATATAGATGATGTGTCTCACTTCATATGATGTACCTCATATATTCGATGTGATATCTTTTTGGATGTACTCATGTTGTCTATATATATATATATGTTCATCATCGTTCACTTTGTCTTTTATTCGTCGTGTAAATTTTAATATTCGTTGAATATATTTGAAATGTGATTTCGTCGCTCGACGCATAAAAAAAAACTTGGTTAAATGGATTTAAATTCTGTAATTTTATAGAATTGTTTTCCATGCACAAAATTAACCAAGAATATTGAATATTGAAGAGTATGTTTCTTTATTCAAGAAATGAATAATGATTTGGTGTTTTTGATGATTTTGATTTTTTTTGATAATGGAAAATTTGGCACACCTTGTTTTGATTTCCACAATTTTTCCCTTGGTGTCAAGTTGGTCCATTGCCTTTGTCTACGACTCCCGATGTTGGATTTTACATTTCCTAATTGTTGTCGTTGTATGCCCCCCATTTTTGGGATAATGCCAAAGGGGGAGAGATAATGATAATAAAATAGCGCAAATGAAAATTTAACTCAATTTCCAAGAATCTAGTTTGATATGTTAGATTCAGGGGGAGTTAAGATACATATAAGGATTTTCAAAATCTGATATTTCAAAAATCAATTCATTTTATTTATCTTACTCGTCTGCTTGATGCAATTCATTTATATTCATTTTGGAATTAACGTGTCATCAATGCAGGGGGAGTAAGTATTTTACATTTGAATTATTATCTTTGATTATTATTTATGTTGGTTTGTCATCACCAAAAAGGGGGAGAATGTTGAATATTGGACTCCCCGGATTTGGTTTTGGATGATGAGCAAACATAAATAATTCATGAACTAACAATTTGTGAGCGCAGTATTAGAGATCGTCGCCAATTTCACGTGAACATTCAAAGCGACATCTCAACACTTTCCAAAGCTCATTTTCATGCCTAAAGCTTCGTTGAAGCTCTTGCGACGCTTTGGAAAATATGAAGATTCAATCGAAGCTATCGAAGACCGTTTATTAAGGTTTTATTTATAGTCTTTTAGATTCGATTGATAGAATGTTAAGCCTTGAGTATATCTTACGTTTCTATCTTCATTACGCTCATTTCGTAGCTCTAGGATCCTTGCACAAGTTCATTCTAACTTCCTCGAAGCGTCGCGCTTCGATTCGGACTTTATTGTGCATGTTAGTTGGTACAAGAACAAGTACTGACCGACTAGATGGTGATCTAGTCGGTCGGCAACTGTTCTTGGACCGACTAGTTTGATTCCTTAATTTCTTGGACTTTACTGTTTACAGTTAGTCGGTCTACGTTGACTCTCCGACCGACTAGTTTGTGAACTAGTCGGTCAGTGATGCTTCTTTGACCGACTAGTTGTGACTTACTGTTCACTCTAAAATTCTCCTAAGCTACTGTTTACCGTTAGTCGGTCTAAGAACGTTTGATGACCGACTAGTTGACAATCTAGTCGGTCAACTTTTGTTCTTGGACCGACTAAGTCAACTTGCCTTCAGACTATGTTGTTTTGCCTCTTAGTCGGTCTACGTTCATTGGATGACCGACTAGTTGTGAAACTAGTCGGTCAGACAGTGTTCTTGGACCGACTAGTTTTCTAGGTCTGAAATTCTATCTCTTCTCAGATCTGCTCTTAGTCGGTCCATGCTTTGTGACTGACCGACTAGTTGATGAACTAGTCGGTCAGTGAGTGTTCTTTGACCGACTAATTCTCACAGATTTCTTTCCGTTGGAGATTGACCTAACTTGTTTTTATGGGACCCTATAAATACGAACCTAGGTCATTTCTATCTTCAATAGAGCTGCCATTAAGAGATTCATTGAGTTCTAAAGAGATAGCTATTCTCCCTCAAATCTAAAGCTCTCTTCCTCACAAGAAACCCATTCTCTCTCATTTCTAGATCTAGAGAGAAGCTTGTTCTTGGTGAGCTCTTCAAGCTATTGCTTGATTCAAGTTTCCAAATCATCCCTAGGCACCCATTGCTGCTCATTTCCTTGGTGCTAGGGTTTGGTAACTTCATCTTCCTCAAATCCTTCATTCCACCTATTGGGTAAGAAAAACTCAAGGTATAGGATTTTGTGGTAAGAGTATTTATTTCATATTAAACTCTTTAATATTGCTTTGTGTTTCTCTCGGTTGTGAGAGAAGGTTGTGATCCCGGGTTGTGGGATTCACGTTTGCTATTGCATGTATGATTTGATCTTGTGAAGGTTTTTCACAAGATATTCATAGTGGAAATCTTGAGTTAGGGTTTCTAACTCAAGTATCCGGAAGGGATCCGGGTGGTTGGGACGTAGGATCACCGGGAACAAGTCGGGGAGACTTGGGTGGATCCGAACCCATTAACATCGTTTGTTAGCATTGTTAATTTCATTGTTGTCATTCAATTTAAGCTTCCGCAAATTGATTTGGTAGTTGTGTGCAATTTAATTTGGAATTATACGCCTTATTATTTTAAAGTACTATTCACCCCCCCTCTAGTACTTGTGCAGTAGCTGGTAGGGCATTACAAGATAGTGGCCCTTGGATCTTCGATCTGCGGCTCTCGGTTGGCCACGTCGCCCAGCCTCTTCGTATTGCTACTGACCATCCGATCACGATCGTGCGGCGCTGAAGCGGCCACGTCGCCCGCCAGCGTTCGAAATAGCTCCGCCTTCGATCTTAGGTGTGGGCCGTTGGATCTTCATCCAGCGGTGAGGATGCGGCCGGGTCGACTCACCTTGGCAGCCGGTGGATCAAAGATCAACGTTGAGATTAAGCCACGTGGTCGCGTACGATCGGCGGTGACGTACATCGTATTATATACGTATTTTGCTCCGTATTTCTGCATTTAATTGGTATTCTGCATTCAAATATTCATAGAAATTAGCACAGATCTCAGAAAAATACAAATAAATAGTCGTTGGAATCGTGAGATCGAGACCTAGCCATGAAAAATATAAAAAAGGCAGAAATACTCAGTTTATTGATGTTTTGTGCTTAAATCAAGTGATTTCTCTAATAAATGATAATATACAAAATACGAACGTATCAGAGACCAATTAAGCATCATATAAGCACAAAATAGGGCTACATGGGGTGTTAAATATGTAATATTCAACCCGAATCACACCCCCAACTAGCGATTTGCTAGTCCCTAGCAAAAAGAGCGATAGATTGGATGATTAATAAAATTATAAATTCTATCAATCGCTTATGGCATGGCTCAATAATACGCTTTCCAACATAATTTAGATCATCAATATACGCAATCCATGCACAAGATCAGTCACATGATATTTTCTCTACTTTAATTCGAATAAATAACATGCAAGCATCGTTTTGCATAAGCAAAAGTATAACACGTCATTATATTCTAGTTTTCTCATTTCCAAGGAATTGGCATCTCAAAACGATCGTTCAAATTATGGGTATTTAAGTTCCTTAGTTTATTCACCATTTCACTTTTTTTCTTTTTTAGTTCCGCGTAACGCGCATAAAGCAACATTTGCGAAAAATGTATTACTTGGATCGCTCCATCAAATGAGCGAGTTTCCGGTCAATGGCTCCCAAATCAGACGATAATAGTGCATTAGGCCAAAAAGAACCCCTCGGACTGTACTACTCGAGCCAACCAAGTTATTTATTTAGTGACATACTTATTCATTTTTTTGCTGTTTCTTCATTTTTCTCTTGTTTTCTGTTTTTTTCTTTGTAAGCAACTCAACACCCATTCTTCGAACATAAACAGTAATAACCACAGCCAAATTCCTCTTCAACTTGAAGACTAATCTAATAAATCGTGTATACTTAAATTTTTTCATCACCGTAGCATGCATGAAATAAATTCAAACTATTTCGAGATATTAATCATGGGAATTGAAAGTTTTCATGAATAGCATATTAACGAGTAATTCCATGAAGGAAAAATAATTAACTCAAGCCATAAAAAAATTTTAGAACTCAATCAATGCATAATCATCCGCATTTGCAGTATGTGAAGGAGTTTTAAATGCTGAGAATGGTGAATTATTTTTTTCTTTTGCCTTGTTTTTAAAAAAAATCCTAAGGTCTCATTCACTCCCCCCAACTAAAGATGGACATTGTCCTCAATGTCGAAAAGGGTACGCGTTTATTCAAAAGCAAGAATCCTAAAAAGCATATAAAATCTATACTACTGGAAAGAACACACCATGGTCAAATGGCGGATCCCGAATCTTTAATGGTGGAGGAAGTTGTTCAATTTGCTCCTTGTGCTCCTCGGCGAGTAATCTTTCTCCAATGGCTAAACTGAATCCCAGCAACGTAACTCCCAGCATCTCTATAAGCTGTTCACCTGTATCTTGCAAGAGATGAGTCACGTCAATCCATTTTAGTCGTAAATTCCTTTCAACGAAAATATTCCAAATGTAGTCATCAAAATAGGTGAAATAAATTAAAGCATGTTGATGACTACTCCCTGAAAGATATGCACTGCTTTCGGTATGATGCTCAGTCATTGGGGAGATGGATGAATGATTTTGGGAAAAAACCGGGGAAGAGAATGGTTCGGGCTCCATAGCGATACTCTTTAAACCAATGTCCCTAGTCATATCCTCCTCATGTTCATCCAAAATTGCTAGCGTATCCTCTCCTTTGCACACACTTCCTGCCATGTTAATGTTCTCATTTGTGCTTTCATCGTGACATGGCCCGCTCGATTTACCTGCAATAGAAGATGAACTCACATTAGATTTTGGAAATTGAATTTCAAAAGAATTATTTTCTTCTAAGAAAGTGGTAATTAGAGTAAGATTTTCAATGGATTGCTAAATGTGCCGACTCCGGCAAGGAAATTCTCTTGGAATTGATGGGATGTAGCCTCCTGTGTCTGAATAAGCAAGTAAACTTCCTCTTTCAAGGATTGCAATGGTACGTCTACGCTTTGCTCCCCTTAATCAAGGCTTGAAGGCTTCGTTGAATCATACTCTGAAGTCTCTTTCATGATTTCTTCATTCTCTTGTAAAGACTCCATGTAATTTTATGCCTCTGTCGGCGTCATGACTCCCAAAAATTCCTGCAGCTTTGGTCGTAGTCCAGATAAGAAGGACTCCAAAAGCTCTTTCTTTGTGTACCCATGCTGCGGATAGCTCGATATTATGCCTGTAAACCTCCTCCAGGCCTGAAAGAAATTTTCACAATCAGTCTGATTAAAACTAACAATCTTAAGCTTCTCCATTGTAACGGCATGGACTCAATATTCATAATACGATTGTGCGTATAGAAATTTCGGGTACCTGATTGATTTTGTTGCTTTGTATGTGAGTCGTGTCGTTAAGTCGATAGGGCCGTAGCACCTTGGTTGCATCCTTAGCAAGCTGACCCCCGACGTGTGCCCAACTTGGAATTACTATCGCCTTTGGACCCCGTATCCTTTATACACTTTACGTGCATGTAGTCTTGTTCGTGCACGTATTTATTTTAGAATTTGTCTGTATCCGAACCCTATAGTGTGATATGCCGTTGTGACCCTCTCGAAGAATATTAAATTGTGGAATTAATTTGGAACGTCATTTCATGGGTTGTTCTCCCACGATTTGACCTTGTTTGATGAGACGTCGCGATTTTCACTTTTGTCGTGAGGCCTTTTTATTTTTAGTTTCGTTCCTCGTCATCGAAATTGTGATCCGTCTTCTTTGTTTTGTTTCTCTCGTCGGTACAATCACCCCAGTATTTATCTTATAATTTTCGAGCCCCGTTTGACCCACTTTCACTTTTTCCTAGTTTAAATTTCGGTTTAGCCTAAGTTTCATTTGATTCTTTTCCCCAATGATTTAATAATAACAATATCATCCTAAAGCAAGTCGACTCAGCCCATTTCATTCACCATAGCCACACCCACTTATTTTACCCAGGGAGAGAGAGTGTGTGGTTGAGAATCTTGGGCTTTTAATATTTTTAATAACAAAATTCTTTAAACAAATAACCCTATACCCTAACCCTAGAGCCCCTAGCCCACGTTTCCAGCCCTAGCCAACGTTTCAGCCCTCATCTCTATTAAAATAATGACCTAGGCATGTCTCTCTCGCAACAATAAGAAAACAGCGCCGCCCCCTCGTTTTATTTTCGCACGCAGCTTCATACCGCCGCCCGCGCCCCGACTTCCCATCTCCGACCTCGGCCGACGTCCCTTTGTCCCATGTGCTGCCGTAGGCCCCGCCGGTGCTCCGCCGGAAAAAGCCCCTCGCGCAACAGATCCCGCTGCTGCGAGCAGCAGCTCGCAGCAGGCCGTCGCCCCGCTGCCGCCGCCGCCGCAGCCCTCTCCGGTGTCCATCGACCCCCTCGGCCCCTCGCTACTGTCTGGGTTCCCCCTCAGGCTGTCCAAGCTTGAAACAGCGAGTGAACTCGCTGTTACGCGTTCTAACGACGTTTTGTCGCGTCATTACAGATCTCGTCGCTTTCTCTCGCTGTTGGATCTCTCCATTAGTCCTATACCTCTCCTAGGGGTGTCTCTCGACGTCACTATCATCTCCTACGATGCTCAACGTCGTAGTCTCCGTGTACGTCGACCCGTTCGTCCCGGTTCATTGTTACGGTTTCGCGGAAGCCGTAAAAACGTCTACCGATCATTTGCTCGTTGTTTGGAATCTTGTTCACTGATCTCGTCACTGTTCAAGGATTGGCGAGCATGGAATCTAATTTTGGAATCTGGACTAGGAGCCCGTTCTATTATTCCAACCCCTGGCGTCGCTACCCGACGCCAGTGTAGCTCTTGCGTCGTGTAAGGGTAATTTTCTGAACACTTAGGACCCCCAACCAATGCATGCTAATCAAAATTAAAATCGATATTTTAGTTGCTTAATAAATCACTAATGAAGATAATTTAATTTGGGACTGTAGGCTGGTGGATCCGAGCACATAGGTAGATTGGACTGGTTGGACGGTATTTTCAGAACGGCTGATTGCAGGCAAGCGAAACTTGCCAATTTGTGCTTTAGGCCATGTCTTATGCCATTTCCCTGTTTTTAGCATAAAAGAGACTAGGCAACGAAATGATACTCGCCTAGACGCAACTTTAAGATCTAGCTTGACAACGAAGCTAGATCTGTCACCCTGCCATGTCATTCATGCATTATTGCCTGTCACGTTTAATTTCCATATCTGTATGCTCATTACTTTTGATCTGCCATGCCTGTCACGTTTAATTTCCTTATCTGTATGCATATTAATTGTACCCATGCCATGCCATGCATCCTGATGTCAATCATGCTTGAATGTTGCATTCGTAGCACACGCTACTTATACTTACTTGTTGAGGCTAGGCACCTGCATTGTAGGCACAACCCTATTCCAAATACACTTCCTGGCTCGTGATCCAGAAGTGGGCTACATGTGTTGGTCAAAATCCAATGCCCGATTACACGTGGATGGGTGGGGTTAAGCGATCACTTGAGCTTAAGAGTTGGCCCGTACAGCCACTCCAGCCAAAAGGCGTAAACTCTGTGCACGACGTGTTACTTGACTTGTAAAATCCATGCGAATGTTTTAGTAGCTATGCTACCCATGCCATGTTATACTTGTTGCCATGTTATACCTGTTGCCATGTCATACTTGTTGCATTATCTTATTTGTTGCATCCATGCATTAAACTGCCATATCATTGCACATTTTAGAACTGCTAGGTTGCTTCCTTCTTTTAGTTTCCTTGCACAAGTCTCTTGTAGACTTGCTGACATGCGCCCTCGTCTCTTTTGGGTGTCGCATGTTAGTTGCTGAGCCAGAGTCCGTTGCTGAGGACGAGGTGTTTGTTGACGTTGAGCCTGGGTCCGCCGTTGACGTGGAGTACGAGGACACTGACGACCAGTCGTAGAGAATTCCTTCATTGTTGCTTTCTGCTTAGTTGTCGTTAGTTCGTCGGTGCATAGCACCTTTTCTTTCTGTACGTTTGATTATTTCTGTTGGCCATGCTTGGGCCTTTTAGACTCTTCTTTTTGGCCTGGTGGCTTTTCTGTGATGTTGGACTTTATTTGTAGACATTTTGAGATTGAAATAACTTTTATTTGTCTCTTTTCTTTATTATTATTTTTGTTCTGCTTCGCATTTGCAAGGACATATACTTGGTTATTCCAGACACTTTACAGACTGGAGCCTCACAGCTCTAAGTCTGAGCGGACTTCTTACGCCTTGCCTCCATTTTAGGGAAGCGTGTCGTGACAGGTTTTGTTGGTGGCCCATACAGGTCACTGCAACTGCGAATTATAGGAACAACGATAATAATAATAGAATGTCCATTAAATGAATTAAAACATCCAAGTCATAAGTCTTGAGTCTAATTTATCGCTTCCAATGTCTTAGGTGGATGGTAGACGTGTTGCCCGAACATCTGTCTCAGCTTAGTAGGGAATCCATTAGATCAAGACTTTAGTAAGACTTAGTTAGACGTATGTGCTTGCTAGTTAGAGGTCCCTGATTGTTAGCTAGAATCCATGCTAGAAATTGATATAATCATCTTAGGAGTTACCTTAGTGGTTCTTGCCTAGCTCTGACCATATTAGACTTCTAGAAATTCTTTAGTCTTTCGCTTGGGTTCATCGATTTCAGGCCAAGCCGGATGTAGTTCATTACAGTCTAGACCCTTAGGAAATCTTAGCGCTAAGTTTCCTAATCCTTAGTTGGTCGACCGTAGGAGTTATCCGTAGGTTTTTATGAGTCATATCCTAGGCGTATTTTGTATAAGACCACGTGATCTTATTCTTGCCCTCGTTTCACGTGATCGCTTCATGGCGATTATCGTTAATCTTTCGAATTTTCTCCGTTGCAAATCTTGAATCCTTCAAAGTCAATTTGATTTTTTCCTTATTAAAAGTTTTCGCTCAGTGTAATTGTTGTTTTTAAAACCCCCTTCTTATATATTTAATTCCTCACTATTCGATTGAGTTAAAATCCTTTCGTAGATTTTGGAGTCTATTGGTTGTAATTTTTAACGTAGCTAATTGCTAACCAATATTTCTCGCATTTTGGTTTTAAAACTTTATTACTAATTTGATAGTTCGATATACCATCTTTTTCTAAACTACGAAATTCATTTTAGCCATTTACCATACATACTTTAGAATATCTTCCAAGATAAATAGAACTTCAATTATTTTTATATATATCAGTTCTAGGTTCATTGTACTCGTATTTTAAGATCTTTATCAGTTTCTTTTGGCAAATCCGGGTTTCTCTAAAAGTATTTTCAATACTATTTATTTGAAATTTCTCTCCAGTTTTAAGACTTGGAAAACTTGTAGCATGAGCTTAAATTCTCTACACTATAGTTGATCTGATTTCATTCTTTGAATTTCGAAACTTTTGCCGAAATTATTAAATTACTACCGCATAATATTTTTCTAACCTATGTCCTTAATGTTCGTGTGAATGTTTTAGTTCTTCCTTATAATAATTTTTAAATAAGCCAATAAACCATTTCCTCTTATTATGTATATGCGACTCAAACTTGTTTCGAACAACTCGTTTTATCGACCTCCAAATATTTTTATACAGAAGGGGACTCCAACTTTAAAGTACGACAGTTTTCAAACTTTTCGTATTTTAGCTTATGTTATTTACACTATTTTCCTGTATCCTAACGGAGCATCATTACATCTTTCTTTTCCCACCTAAACATTCACAATTATACCCCTGGTTCACCTAACCAAGCTGTCTCCTTATCTTCGTCCAATCTGAACTCGTGCTTTTCGATCTTCCTTCGTTACGCTTTGGCTTCGGTTTCTTTCCTATTGTTTAGCCATTAGTGCTTATCGTTGCCTGTGTCAACCTTAGTATAGTTTGGTGGGCCTATTAGTATAAGTTATTATGTCGTGGTGGTGCATGCATATAAGTGGAGTGTGTGGACCCGTATGAGCGTGCTATCCTTAGGATATTAATAATTGACTCTTGTATTATGTATGTATAATCAGTGTCATTCGTGATATATGTGTGAATTTGTATATATGGTGGTGTTATTATATATGTGCGGATAGTTATACCACTTTAGGGATGTCTGTATAGATAATGAAAATTGTATTGGAGTATATACTAGTAGTGTAAGTAGCTTGAAGATACTTGTAGATGCTTGATATGTATATATATATTAGTAAGTCAGGTGAATGTTAGGTGTAATGATAATAGGTGTACTTATAGTTAAGTGAGTAGGCTTATTATATGATCTATATGTTGGTACGTGTGAGTGTGTGCTCGTACGTAGATATGTATTGTGCTTAGACGTAAGTAGTTAGGTATTTGCTGCATGAGTATATGTGTGATATACGTATGGTAGTAAGATTATAATTTTGATTGGTATTGCTTGCTTTTACGGGATGTTATGTGCGGGTATACCATGAGGTATACACGATTATTGCATATCTTAATTATGTACGGATAAGTAGATGTATAGGTATACTAATTATAGGTAGATGGATATGGTGTGAATATATATGTTATATGTGTGTGACTATACGATGAATGCATATATATTAGGGAGGGTATTATAATTGCACGTGTGCTAATGTCTGTAATATTATTATGGTATATAAAGTGATTGAACTATGTGGGTGTTACCTGACTAGATATTAAGTGTGATTGACATTATGGTATATATGTATATGGTTATATTGGTAAATGTGTATACATTGGAGTGGTATTGGTATAGGTATAAATACCGTGTTACGTATATAGAGTATTCTGATGTGTCTTGAGTCTCACTCAAGCTTGAGTGGGTATACTCTAAGTATATTGTTACATATGTCTGTGGTTGCGTGTAGTACCATGAATATAGTAATGGATGATGTATGTATAGTGATAGGATTGTTTGCGCCTGGTTGTGTTACGCACATGATTGTGGGTCGCTATACCAGTATATAGTTATAGGGTTGGTCTTGTGGTATAGTCATTTACTATGGACTTGCCTGTGTGAACGTATGTGTACTAGCTAAACTAGGTGTGTAGATGTGCTGAGTATATAGTGGTATGATTGGTATATATGAATGAAATGTTAGTGTGTGTGGGTGTGCACCATGCATAGGTAAGTATGTGCTTAGTTATAGGTATTGGTGACTATGGTATGCGTGGCGTGTCGTGAATATAGTTATAGGACCGTATGTGATGTGAATATATGGTGAAATATTTGCATGCATTTGAATGACTATATAATTGTGAAATTATAGTAGTGGTGAATGTATATTAGATATAGTAAACTTGATTTAATAATGGTATGGTGTGACTACATGTGTTGATGTGTTTGGCATTGGATGTATACTAGGAATTATTAGGGAGTAGTATACCCATCTTTGTTTTGTGCATAGGTAGTTATCTATACGTAGAGCAATGATTGTATTTGCTAGTGTGAGACTATTCTTATGTGAGTATCTGAACTATTGTTTTGTGCTAGGTAAGTAGTAGTTATATAAGGGATGTATGCATATATATATATATATATGATTGAAATATGTGTGTGAATTTGACTTTCCGTGATCGATATAAGTATAGAATGTACATATAGGTATATGTACGTTGTGACGATAATGTTAGAATATCTAGTGCATTTATAAGCACTTGTGGTGACTATGCATGTCTGAATTATGGGCTGTCATGATCTGGGTAGTTACTAGAGCGAGTAGATATGTTAGAAAGTCCGAGGACGGACTTTGTTCTAAGGTGGGTAGGATGTAACGGCCTGTACTCACTATTCGTAATACGACTGTGCGTATAGCAATTTCGGGTACCTGATTGATTTTGTTGCTTTATATGTGAGTCGTGTCGTTGAGTCGATAGGGCCGTAGCACCTTGGTTGCTTTCTTAGCAAGCCGACCCCCGACGTGTGCCCAACTTGGAATTACTGTCGCCTTTGGACCCCGTATCATTTATACGCTTTACGTGCATGTAGTCTTGTTCGTGCACGTATTTATTTTAGAATTTGTCTGTATCCAAACCCTATAGTGTGATATGCCGTTGTGACCCTCTCGAAGAATATTAAATTGTGGAATTAATTTGGAACGTCATTTCATGGGTTGTTCTCCCACGATTTGACCTTGTTTGATGAGACGTCGCGATTTTCACTTTTATCGTGAGGCCTTTTTATTTTTAGTTTCGTTCCTCGTCGTCGAAATTGTGATCCGTCTTCTTTGTTTTGTTTCTCTTGTCGGTACAGTCACCCCAGTATTTATCTTATAATTTTTGAGTCCCGTTTGATCCACTTTCACTTTTTCCCAGTTTAAATATCGGTTAGCCTAAGTTTCATTTGATTCTTTCCCCCAATGATTTAATAATAACAATATCATCCTAAAGCAAGTTGACTCAGCCCATTTCATTCACCATCGCCACACCCACTTGTTTTACCCAGGGGGGAGAGAGTGTGTTGTTGAGAATCTTGGGCTTTTAATATTTTTAATAACATAATTCTTTAAACAAATAACCCTATACCCTAACCCTAGATCCCCTAGCCCACGTTTCCAGGCCTAGCCCACGTTTCAGCCACCTAGGCCTGTCTCTTTCTCGCAACAATAAGAAAACAGCGCCGCCCCCTCGTTTTATTTTCGCACGCAGCTTCATACCGCCGCCTGCGCCCCGAATTCCCATCTCCGACCTCGTCCGACGACCCTTTGTCCCCTGCGCCGTTGTAGGCCCTGACCCCCGTCGTTGCTTCACCGGAAAAAGCCCCTCGGGCAGCAGATCCCGCTGCTACGAGCAGCAGCAGCAACGGCCGCCGTCGCCGCTGCTGCCGCCACCCGCCGCCACCACCGTCACCGTCCCCTCCGATGTCCGTCGACCCCCTCGGCCCCTCGCTGCCATCTGGGTTCCCCCTCAGGCCGTCCAAGCTTGAAACAGGGAGTGAACTCGCTGTTACACGTTCTAACGACGTTTCGTCTCGTCGTTACGGATCTCGTCGCCTTCTCTCTCTGTTGGATCTCTCCATCAGTTCTCTACCTCTCCTAGGGGTGTCTCTCGACGTCACTATCATCTTCTATGATGCTCAACATCGTAGTCTCCGTGTATGTCGACCCATTCGTCCCGGTTCGTTGTTACGGCTTCCCGGGAGCCGTAAAAACGTCTACCGATCATTTGCTCACTGTTTGGAATCTTGTTCGCTGATCTCGTCGCTGTTTGAGTATTGGCGAGCGTGGAATCTAATTTTGGAATCTGGACTAGGAGCGCGTTCTATTATTCCAACCCCTGGCGTCGCTACCCGACGCCAGTGTAGCTCTCGCGTCGTGTAAGGGTAATTTTCTAAACACTTAGTACCCCCAACCAATGCATGCTAATCAAGATTAAAATCGGTATTTTAGTTGCTTAATAAATCACTAATGAAGATAATTTAATTTGGGACTGTAGGCTGGTGGATCCGAGCACATAGGTAGATTGGACTGGTTGGACGGTATTTTCAGAACGGTTGATTGCAGGCAAGTGAAACTTGCCAATTTGTGCTTTAGGCCATGTCTTATGCCATTTCCTTGTTTTTAGCGTAAAAGAGACTAGGCGACGAAATGATACTCGCCTAGACGCAACTTTGAGATCTAGCTTGACAACGAAGCTGGATCTGTCACCCTTCCATGTCATTCATGCATTATTGCCTGTCACATTTAATTTCCATATCTGTATGCTGATTACTTTGGATCTGCCATGCCTGTCACGTTTAATTTCCTTATCTGTACGCACATTAATTGTACCCATGCCATGCCATGCATCTTGATGTCAATCCATGCTTGAATGTTGCATTCGTAGCACACGCTACTTGTAGTTGCTTGTTGAGGCTAGGCACCTGCGTTGCAGGCACAACCCTATGCCAAATACACTTCCTGGCTCGGGATCCAGAAGCGGGCTACATGTGTTGGTCAAAAGCCAATGCCCGATTACACGTGGAGGGGTAGGGTTAAGTGATCACTTGAGCTTAGTAGTTGGCCCGTACAGCCACTCCAGCCAAAATGCGTAAACTCTGTGCACGACGTGTTACTTGACTTGTAAAATCCGTGTGAATGTTTTAGTAGCTATGCTACCCATGCCATGTTATACTTGTTGCCATGTTATACTTGTTGCCATGTTATACCTGTTGCCATGTCATACTTGTTGTATTATCTTATTTGTTGCATCCATGCATTAAACTGCCATGTCATCGCACATTTTAGAACTGCTAGGTTGTTTTCCTTCTTTTAGTTTCCTTGCACAAGTCTCTTGTAGACTTGCTGACATGCGCCCTCGTCTCTTTTGGGTGTCACATGTTAGTTGCTGAGCCAGAGTCCGTTGCTAAGGACGAGGTGTTTGTTGACGTTGAGCCCGGGTCCGCCATTGACGTGGAGTACGAGGACACCTGTGACAAGTCATAGAGACTTCCTTCGTTGTTGCTTTCTGCTTAGTTGTCGTTAGTTCGTCGGTGTGTAGCACCTTTTCTTTCTGTACGTTTGATTATTTCTGTTGGCCATGCTTGGGCCTTTTAGACTCTTCTTTTTGGCCTGGTGGCTTTTCTGTGATGTTGGACTTTGTTTGTGGACATTTTGAGATTGAAAAAACTTTTATCTGTCTCTTTTCTTTATTATTATTTTTGTTCTGCTTCGCATTTGCAAGGACCTATACTTGGTTATTCCAGACGCTTTACAGACTGGAGCCTCACAACTCCAAGTCTGAGCGGATTTCTCACGCCTCGCCTCCATTTTAGGGAAGCGGGTCATGACATCCATCCTATGCTTGTGTGCAATATCGTGCTCTGTATCATACCAATTGTTTGTGTGATAAAAATTCATGAATTCCATATACTCCATTTTTTGAATTCTTTTATAAAGAGAAAACAAAACAAAAACCTAATAAAAAATCCTAAACTATAAGATGGAAGGATCTCACCGAATGTTCCTCCAAACGAACTAAAATTGTAGCTTACAAGTACCGTTATCCGTGGCAACGGCGCCAAAAACTTGCCTCGTCTCAAAAGATGCGAGCGTTACTCCCAAGCGTAGGAGATCGAACAAGTAATAATCTTGGTGAGTCCAGGTATCGTATCCACAGGACAACTGACTTGCAAACCACGAATTTCAGTTTGTAAAGTGTAACGGCCGGTACTCACTATTCGTTATACGACTGTGCGTATAGCAATTTCGGGTACCTGATTGGTTTTGTTGCTCTATATGTGAGTCGTGTCGTTGAGTCGATAGGGCCGTAGCACCTTGGTTGCATCCTTAGCAAGCCAACCCCCCGACATGTGCCCAACTTGGAATTACTGTCGCCTTTGGACCCCGTATCCTTTATACGCTTTACGTGCACGTAGTCTTATTCGTGCACGTATTTATTTTAGACCTTGTTTGTATCCGAACCCTATAGTGTGATATGCCGTTATGACCCTCTCGAAGAGTGTTAAATTGAGGAATTAATTTGGAACGTCATTTCACGGGTTGTTCTCCCATGATTTGACCTTGTTTGATGAGACGTCGCGATTTTCACTTTTGTCGTGAGGCCCTTTTATTTTTAGTTTCGTCCCTCGTCACCAAACTCGTGATCAATCTTCATAGCCTCGATTCTCACGTCGACACGGTCGCCTCGGTATTTTTATTATATTTTTCGGACACAGTTTGGTTGGCCTTTCACACTAATCTTCTTCATTTTGTATTAGCATTATTAATATCTGATTTAAATCTTGGTTAAAATCTGATTAATCTAAGCCATTGGATCAATGTATCATGTTGATTTCTCCTAGCTATTCACCACCCTTTATCACTCTAATTACACCCCTCCCTCTCACATTCTCTCTCCACAGCCATCTATTTCTACCCCACTTTTAAATCTAATTAGCAAAAAAAAACCCTTCCCCTCTAAAACAAGTCACGCAATTCCCTAGGGCATTCTCGCAGCCGCCATCAATCCTAGGACGCGCGCAGCTTCCCTTGCCCTGACTCCGGCCAAGTCCCTCGCCGTCGGCAGCGACCTCCGGTAACCCCGCAAGAAAACACCTACAAAACCCTTCCCTCCATCAACTCACAACATCTCCTCTCATTTCTCCCGACTTCAGCCCTTGCCTCAACGACCACCTAAATCAACCTCCGGCGGCCTCCATCTCGACGGCCAAGCCTCTAGCAAGCAGCCGGCCACCCATCTCCCTCGACTCCGGCCACGCAAAACACCCCCTTCATCACAAATCACCAATCCCCATCCCCATCAGCCGTTGACTTGCCCAAACCGTCGACCAACAGCTTTAGCCCCACGGCAGCCGCACAGCACCGCCGGCCGGACCTCCCACCGCCGATCAAACACTCATCCTCCACCTACAAATCACGCAGCACCCTCATACGGCCGTAAATGTCCTCCTTCATCCACCATTGCTGCACAAACCTTTAATGATGTCACCCAGATCCGTAGACTGCCGTCGGCCACCTTGACTCCGTCAAAAACCAGGCCAGATCATCTCAGCCCCTTACTGGGTGCACCCTCGATAGCTTCGAACATCTGGCCCTCCTTGGAAGTCCCCATTTCCCCCCCACTTTGTCGCAAGCCCTTAAACGACCCTCTCCACACGATTCTGCCGTTCACCCTTCACGCGACCCCATCTCTGGCCGTTGATGACCATCCCCTCCACTGCTGCTGAATTGCCCATCTCCTACGCGCCGCTGTTCGGTGATCGTGCCACTATCCGGCTGATCTCCGTTTGTTGTTACGGCTTCCCGTGAGCCGTAGAACGTTAACCGTTCAACTTGCTAGCTGATTTGGATGCTATTCACTGATCTCGTCGCTGTCCAAGGATTGGCGAGCGTGGAATCTTATTTTGGAATCTGGATTAGGAGCGTTTTCTTTATTCCAACCCCTGGCATCGCTACTCGACACCAGTGTAGCTCTCGCGTCGTGTAAGGGTAAATTTCTGAACACTTAGGACCCCCAACCAATGCATGCTAATCAAGATAAAAATCGGTATTTTAATTGTCTGATAAATCACTAATAAAGATAATTTAATTCGGGACTGTAGGCTGGTGATCCGAGCACATAGGTAGATTGGACTGATTGGACGGTGTACTCAGAACAGTTGATTTCAGGCAAGTGAAACTTGCGAGTTCTTTGTTTAGGCCGTGCTTTAGGCCATTTCTTGTTTTAGGCGTAAAAGAGACTAGGCGACAAAATGATACTCGCCTAGACGAAATTTTAAGATCTAGCTTGACAACGAAGCTAGATCTTCAACCTGCCATGTCATTCATGCATTGCTACCTGTCACGTTTAATTTTCATAACTGTATGCTCTTTACTTGTGCATTGCCATGCCTGTCACGTTTAAATTCCTTATCTGTACGCACTTAAATTATAACTTGCCATGCCATGTTATCCATGCTTGAGTGTTGCATTCGTAGCACATGCTACGTACGACTTGTTGAGGCTAGGCACCTGCGTTGCAGGCACAACCCTATGCCAAATACACTTCCTGGCTAGTGATCCAGAAGCGGGCTACATGTGTTGGTCAAAAGCCAATGCCCGACTTATTGAGGCTAGGCACCTGCGTTGCATGCACAACCCTATGCCAAATGTATTTCCTGGCTCGTGATCCAGAAGCGGGCTACATGTGTTAGTCAAAAGCCAATGCCCGATTACACGTGGAGGGGTAGGGTTAAGCGACCACTCAGCGTAGAAGTGTGCCCGTACAGCCACTTCAGCTGTAAGGCGTAAACTCTGAGCACGACATGTTTACTTGACTTGTAAATTCCGTGTGAATGTTTTAGTAGCTTTGCTACCCATGCCATATTAAACTTGCTGCCATGTTATACTTGCTGCCATGTCATACTTGTTGCATTATCTTATTTGTTGCATCCATGCATTAAACTGTCATGTCATTGCATATTTTAGAACTGCTAGGTTGCCTTCCTTCTTTTAGTTTCCTTGCACAAGTCTCTTGTAGACTTGCTGACATGTGCCCCTTTTCTCTTTTGGGTGTCACATGTTAGATTGTGAGACAGAGTTGGTCGTCGAGGACGAACAGGTTGCAGGTGTTGAGTTCGAGGACATTTGAGACCAGTCCTAGAGCCCCTTCTTGCTGTTGTTGTTTTCTGCTTAGTCGTTGTTAGGCTGTCGGTGAGTAGCACCTCTCTTTTCCTGTTGATGTTATGTATTATGTCGGCCATGCCTTAGGCCTCTTTCAGACTCTTGTACTCTCCTTTTAGACTCTTCTTTTTAGCCTGGTGGCTTTTCTGTGATGTTGGAATTTATTGTGGACATTCTGAGATGGTAATAATTTTAGCTGTCTCTTTTCTTTATTATTATCTTTGTTCTGCTTCACATTTGCAAGGACATATACTTGGTTATTCCAGACGCTTTACAGACTGGAGCCTCACAGCTCCAGGTCTGAGCGGACTTATCACGCTTCGCCTCCATTTTAGGGAAGCGGGTCGTGACAGGTTTTATTGGTGGCCCATGCAGGTCACTGCAACTGTGAATTATCAGAACAACGATAATAATTATAGAACATCGATTAAATAAATTAAAACATCCAAATCATAAGCACTGAGTCTAATTTTTATCGTTCCCTATGTCTTAGGTGGCTGGTAGACGTGTTGCCCGAACATCTGTCTCAGCTTAGTAGGGAATCCATTAGATCAGGACTATAGTAAGACATTGTTAGACGTATGTGCTTGCTAGTTAGAGGTCCCTGATTGTTACTTAGACTCCATGTTAGAAATTGATATAATCATCTTAGGAGTTACCTTAGTGGTTCTTGCCTAGCTCTGACCATATTAGACTACTAGAATTCCGTTAGTCGTTCGCTTGGGTTCATCGATTTCGGGCCAAGCTGAACGCAGTTCATTACCGTCTAGTTCCTTAGAAAGTCTTAGTGCTAAGTTTCTCAATCTTTAGTTGGTCGACCGTAGGAGTTCCCCATAGATTTTCATGAGTTATATCCTAGGCGTATTGATGTTTTGATCTTACGACCATTTTCCTTGCCCTCGATTCACGAGATTGCCTCATGACGATCGTCGTTAATTTTCAAATCTCTTCGTTACAATCTTTGATCTTCTGAAAGTATTTTTGATATTCCTCATTCTCTAAATTCAAATTCGTTTGAAAACTTTTAATATATATACTTAAACTTCATACTCTCTCGTTGACTTGAATTCATTTTTTTTGAATTTTGAAACTTTTGTCGAGATCTTGATCACTATTTTATAATATTTTTCTACCCTATACTTTTCATGCCTATATAAATACCTTGTCCCTTTTCATATACTAATTTTATTCTGGGCCGTACTTCGATTTTCCTAATTCGATTTATAATTTTCTTTTCTTACCTATGTCATTAAAACTTATTCGAATAACTCTTCTCGCTTACCTTTAATGTATACCTTGCTAAGTTACATGAGACTTCAGCATTCAGCGTGTCAAATTTATACTCATCACATTTTTACTTCAATTTTTTTTTTGTAAAATGCTATCTCCATTTAAATTATCTCCAATTGCAAAACAATTCATTCACCTCCATACTCATTATTCTGCGTCTAATCCTTATGTAGTGATGTAACTTTCATGCTACCTTTCTACGTTTTATAAGGATATTATTATATATTTTTTATTTTATAACTTACATTTTTATTATATCCTTATTTCGTATTTTATATCCTTCTTCCCTACTTGATTATTCTGAACTATATTTTGTTCCACCTAACCAAGCTATTTCCTTGTATGTCGCCTCATCTGAACCCGTTCTTCCCGAACTTGTTTCATTTCAATTTCGATTTCGGTTTCCTCACTATTGTTTAATTATCACATTAGTGCTTACTGTTGCCTACGTTAACCTTAGTATTGTATGGTGGGCCCATTAGTATAGATTGTGATGTCGTTGTAGTGCATATAATTACATGGTATATATGAAGCTGTATGTGTGTTAGTATTTATAAATATGTGTGTGGATAGCTATACCACTCTAGCGGATGTCTGTGTATATAAGAATTAGTGTTGGAACATCTACTGGGGGTGTATGTAGTTGGAGATACTTAATAATGGTTGAAATATATATATTGGTAAAGTTATGTGTATATTAGGTATAATGATACTAGGTGTATTCATAGTAAAATATGCATGCCTATTATTTGATCTATATGTTAGTACGTGTGGGCATGTGCTCGTACGTAGGTATGTGCTTACTATATGAATATGTGTGATATACGTACAGTAATAGGGTTATAAATTTTGTTTGGTATTGCTTGCCTTACGGGATGTTGTGTGTGCGCGTGTATACCTTGAGGTATACACAATTTTTGAATGCCGTAACTATGTATGGATAGGTATATGTAACGGTATGCAAATTATCTGTATTTCGATATGGCGTTATATTTTATATATATGTGTGACTATACGATGAATGCATGTGTAGAGGGGTGTATCATGATTGAGTACGTGTACTGATACTGTAATATTATTATAGGTTTTAAAGTGATTGCATTATATGGTGTTATTGATTAAATATAAAGTTGTGATTGATATTATGATATGTATGTGTAGTACGTTGCTAGGTATATATATATCTATTAGAGTGTTGTGTTGGTGTAGGTATAAGTATCGTGTTATGTATATAGAGTATTCTGATATGGGTTTTGAGTCTCACTCAAGTTTGAGTGGGTATACTCTAAGTACATTGTTACATATGTCTGTGGTTGCGTGTAGTACCATGAATATAGCGATGGATGATGTATTTATAGTGATAGGATTGTTTGTGCCTGGTTGTGTTACGCACATGATTGTGGGTGGCTGTACCAGTATGTAGTTATAGGTGTTGGTCTTGTGGTATAGTTATTTACTAAGGACTTGTCTGTGTGAATATATATGTGCTAGCTAAACTAAGTGTGTAGATGTGCTGAGTATATAGTGGTATGGAGGAATGTTATATTAGCGTGTGTGGGTGTGCACCATGCACGGGTAAGTATGTGCTTAGTTATAGGTATTTGTAATTATGGTACGTGTGATGAGTCTTGAATATAGTTATAGGACTGTATGTGATGTAAATATATGGTGAAGTATCTGCGTGCATTTGAATGACTATATATTTTTGACATTCTAGTAATGGTGAATGTATATTAGATATAATAAACTTGATTTAATAATGGTATGTTGTGATTACACATGTTGATGTGTTTGATGTTGGGTGTATACTAGGAAATATTAGGGAGTAGTATACACATGTATGTTTTGTGCATAGGTAGTTATCTATACGTGAAGTACCACGATTGTATTTGCTGGTGTGAACTAATTATTTGTTTGTAAGTATGTGTACCATGGTATGTAATAAGTGTTTAATAGCTATATAAGGATGTACGTGACTATATGAATGATTGAAATACGTGTATGAATTTGACTGACTATGATATGTATAAGTGTATATTATGCGTGAATTGTAATTTTAGCCTGTACGGATCAATACACTAGAGGGGGGGGGGTGAAAAGTGTATATAATAAAAAATGTTGCAAATAAAACGTTACTGATATTTGCAAAGATGGCACAGAAAAAAAATGACAGGTACTGAAAATAAAACAATCGCAAACACAGAGATTTATCCTGGTTCGGATCCTCTTGATCCTACTCCAGTCCTCTACCCCGTAGAGATTTTCAATCCACTATAATCACTTGTCCCGCAAGCACAAACTTACAAAAATGGCGACCCTCCATGTGTCCCAAACTTTGTACAGTCTCTAAACAGAGATTCAAACCTGTTAAATATTGAAATAGAAAAACACCTACAGCCTTGTTATAAATTTCAGAGCATGAATTCAAGGATGATGTTTAGAAGATGAACTTCAAGATGTAAAAGATATGTAATGAAGAGCAACACTTGAAGTTCTTTGGTTCATAAAAGAAGAGAGATATCAATCGATTTCTTCTTGCAATAATGAACACAAACAACTTTCCAAAATGATGTTGAAAATCCAAGTTCTTCCGTTCTTAAACGAAGAAAGAAATCTAGTGATTTCTTCTTACAAATAAGAAAAGAACAACTAATGGCCTAAAGCTTTAGAAAATGAAAGACTTGATTTCAACAAATAAGAGAGTAAAGAAGAGGAAAGTGAGTGAAGAGAAAGAGAGGGTCTACCCCTCTATTTATATTTTTTAGGGACGGTTGGGGACTGTAGTTAACGTTGGAAAACGGGCAAGAACCGTCCCAGAAAATTTGGGATCAAAACGGCTAGTTTTGAAATTGGTCGACCAAAAGGACAAATTGGTCGACCAAAATTTAGAGAGAGAATTTTGACCGTTGGAAGACAGTTCTAGAATCTACACGGTTATGGGAGTTAGCATATGTAATCCCATAGTCAAATTCGAAGGTTTAAAATTGGTCGACCAAAATGGGGTTATTTGGTTGCCAATTTTCAAAGTTGCGAATTTTCGAAATTGGGAAGTGTAGATCTCTGAGTAATGGAACCTAGATGACTAAGACATATTATCACAAAGCTTTGTGACTCTAATAAAGTAAATTTGACATTGATTACATAAAGCCTTAGATAGGACTGCATCTGCAACTGAATCTGAGAAGCTTCTTTGCAGGGGATCCTTATCAAGTGATTATATATCCAAGTTGTGGATATAGGTGCCTTTGCCTTTCCAACTTCATGAATTATGATATATCCGTTTGAATACGCATGAAGATATCTGATTATGTGGAACTCAGCATTGATTTGTATCTGCATACATAGAGTTAGTAGCACTGAATGTGTTTGTCATATCAAAACCATATGGGAATAGAAATATGGAATTATGAAATTGCAACATTCTCCCCCTTTTTGATGATGACAAACATGAAAAATACATATCGTTAAAATTGAACATATCAGATATACTCCCCCTGAATATGTGGAGTTAGTGAATACTCCCCCTGAGTAGATGAAATATATTCCCCCCCTTTGGAATCCTCAAAAAAGAGGCAAATAAGAGGTAGTTAAAAAATAAGCGAGAAAATATGATGGAAATATAAATGGGGATAAAAGATGGAGTATATTGCCTTAAAAGAATGAACAAAAATTTGGTCATAAGTGGAAATTGAGTAGTAGGCCAAAATAAAGTAAATAGGCCAAAATATTGTGAGCAAGCCATATGCAAAAAATGAATGGACAGGCCATTAAAATACATGCGAATATAGGGCCATTAAAAAAATGTGAGAGGATCTGTGATGAAAAATATGTGATATGACCTGTTATATATAAAAAAATGAATGAAATATAACTTGTAGGGAAAAAGTTTTGAGGGATGAGAACCAAAATTTCATAGCAGCAAAATGTCAAAACTGCTAAGTGTTTATAACTTCTGTTGTAAAGGAGGAATGCTTGTAAATAGGGAAGCCCGGCCTTCATAATACACAGAAAGTGGGACTAGGCAACGGAGCCATATACAGAACCAAATGAAACACATGAGAAAGCCATTAAAAAATGTATAGAATATAATCCAAACATAGGATGAACATAACATCACATAACAATTAGCTAAATAACCAGGGGATATAACCAAAGTAACTTGACATAACCACAAGAAGAGAACAGAATATTACAAAACAATGTAGCCATTGACAACCAAGTGACATAAATAGGTGGTAACACGTACAGATCAATCAAGACAACAGCCAAGTGAAACAACACATATAAAGGAGTAACAAAAAAATATTTAGCCAAGGGAATGGGTGCAGAAGAGAATGCAAACATCACCATTCTAAAAACAGAAGTGAGGAACCAAATATAACCCAAAGTGTGGACAGAACTGAGTTTGACATCACAAAACATCATAAGCACATTGCTGGAAATCATCACCAACGAAGGGAAGAACAGAGAAACAACATACATCCCATAGTCTGAACATATGAACAACAGCAAACAACAAAACAACAAAACAACAAAACCCCAAAGTTCTTACAGAACAAAACCAACAAATCAAGAAACTATCACAAGAATATCACCAGACACCTATGAAACGAGTACCCAAAGTGCCCAAAACATCCATCGAAATCCACTGAAACCAAGAGCTAAGGCCGTGATGATGGCCTAGGAGGAGAGGTCGGTGCGTTGGAAGACGGGCGATGAACACGGAAATGCAAATCCTCAAAATGAGTGGAAATCGTGGCTACGGCGATCTGAAGAGAGTCCATCATCTTATTATGCTCGCGCATGGTATGGTCACTCGAACTCATGTGAGACTGAATACCGAGGAAGCCATCATGCATCTCATTTCTAATATCAGAAAAACCACGGGTAATGGAATGGCGTAAAGCACGGACTTCACCTAGCAATTCATCACCATGGGAGGAGGAGGGTGTAACTGGAGTGCTAGGAGAAGCACCAGAATGGGAATACCGCTTTCTAACTGGAACACGACCACGTGTGCAAGAAGAGGAGCCGGGGGTATGGGTGGCGGGAGTGGTGATCACTCCTTATTTTACACCTTTTTCCCGCATGTTTGCATGCCATTTAGATCGCCCAAATCATGTTTTTCACGATATATCGACGATATTGCGATGCTTTTCACGATTTGTTGTTTTTGTCGCATTTCAGGTGATTTGGCACGATTTGGAGTGATCTCGAGATGCGCTTACTCCAGACGGTCACCGACGACCTCCCTGAGGGTATTTTGTTGTTGGAGAGGAGCGGAAGAAGAACGAACGTCGCAGGAGCGACGAGGAGGCCAAAACAAGCAATCTGGGCATTTTTAGTGTCCCACTCGGCCGAGTGGAGGAGCCACTCGGCCGACCAGCGAGACACCGCTCGGCCGACCAGATCAGACACGATTCATACGTGCACTCGGCCGAGCGACGGAGACCACATCGGCCGAGTGACGAGACCCCGTCCGCCCGAGTGGCGCCCAGACGAAGCCATGCAAAAATCGCCAAGTTACTGTTTTTCGGCTGCCTGAGCTTCAGAAGACCCACTCGGCCGAGTGGATAATCCCGACCGCCCGAGTACCATGAAGCCATCGGCCGAGTGACGACAACTCACTCGGCCGAGCAGCCCCCGAAGTGAAGACCCCTGAAGATCGAGACTTACTGGAAATTTACAGGGTTTTCACTCGGCCGAGCGACTTTTGTCACTCGACCGAGTGCGACGCGCTGCCTGTAGCGAAAATTGCGGAAAACAGGCTGCGCAGGGGTATTTTGGTCACAGTTTTTGGACGATTTTGGGGGGTATTTAACCCCGGTTTTTACCCTAGTTTGGGGAGCTTTTTCTCTTAGATTTTTTTGTAGCCTTTTAGATTAACTTTTTAGTTTTATTCTTGAGATTGGAGAGGAGACAAAATTGGATTTTTGTTGGATTAATTGAAGAACTCCATTGGTTTGTGTTTTCTCTTCTCTAAAAATTCTATTTTTATTGCATATCTCAATATTGTGATGAATTCTATTGCTTATTTCATTGATTATTTTTGTGATCTTGCTATGAATTGTGAGTAGTCGCCATGTCTTGGGGCGTGGGGATGAACCCTACAAGCCCTATTTCATAATTGTTATGAATTGGTAGGAATTTTGCTAGAATTGCTATTAGGGATTAGATTGGGATCAATTTACTATGGATGGCTAGGAATTCACATCGATTGGGATTTGCAAGAGATTGGATCCCAATTCGATAGGAAACCCTAGAAATCCGAATTGGGTTGGAATCGAATTTCCGTAGTGTCGGTTTGCAAGAGATTGGACCGATACTAGGGTTCCCGGTTGCAATTCCGTGCCGATACCCATTTGCAAGAGATTGGACGGGTAGGAACTATCCCAATCTAGGTCGTGGGCCGAGTTTGCAAGAGATTTGGGCTCAGTGCGCGATTGAACGATGATGTTGATCCTAATGCTAGCTTCCCTAGGCTAGGGTTTGCAAGAGATTAGGCCCGAACCTAGGATAGCTATAGGCCGGCAACAGCGCGAGAGCGTGAGCTTGGTTCTACATTCAGCTGCAACTAGTTCATCCAAAATCTTACTCTAGAAATTTTGATACAGATGAACCACATTGACGAAATATGGTGAGTAGCGGGAATTCCCCATTCCCTAGACGTTCTTTATTTGATTTGATATTTACGTACTTTGTCTGACGATTGTGACAGGATCGCCAAAGGCAAATTTCTCTCTTCTTAAATAACCAGGTTGATTGGATCAAGCACGGTCATTCGTCCTCCCTGTGTTCGATAACCCGCTCGCTGCTATACCGTGCGCTTGCGGTAAAACTACAACCGTTCTTTGGGGTTACATCCCGGAGCGATCAAGTTTTTGGCGCTGTTGCCGGGGAGGCGATTGCGTTTGATTTTACCACCCTAGCTATTATTATTATTATTATTCTATTTCCTTATTTTTCTTTTACCTAACCCTTCCACGGTACTAATCATTTCTTTGAAACTCTATTTTCCCTGTGCATGTACACGAGATCTACGGCGGACCCTGAAGCTATATTATTTGATCCCGAGATCGAACGTACCGTGCGGAGACTTAGAGCGGAAAGGAGACAAAATCCGGAAGGGAGGTTTATGACCAACCCGGAAACTGCGGACCAATTAGCGGCAAGGATGGCGAGGATAATTTCTATTCGAGATAGGCTTCGGCCTAAGACCTCTTCTACGACCTCATCCATTGACATGCCAGAGTTGGCGGCTGACAAGAACTTCGAGCTAAAGACTGGACTAGTGGTTCTGATGCAGCAGGATCCATTTCATGGGAATGCCCATGAAAATCCTCACTACCACATCCAATTATTCTTGTCGAAGTGCGCCACATTCCAAATGCCGGGGGTCTCCATCGATGCCATCAGACTGCGTCTCTTCCCTTTCACACTAAAAGACAAGGCACTCTATTGGTTGAGGACGCAGGCTGAGGGTGTCTTCACCTCTTGGGACGAGTTGGCGAGTGCATTCATTGACAAGTTCTATCCGCCCTCCAATACGGTGAAGATCCGGAGCGCTCTCATGTCCTTCAAGCAAGGACCCCAAGAGACGCTCTATGAGGCTTGGGAGCGTTTTAAGGATCTGCAGCATCAATGCCCGCACCATAGAATTGAAGATTGGGAGCTAGTTCATAGCTTCTACAACGGTCTCCAACCGGGGACCAAACAAATTATTGATGCCGCGGCGAATGGTGCTATCTTGTCAAAGACTCCCGAGGAAGCTACGGCCCTAATTGAGGAGATGGCCTCAAACAACCAACAATGGGGCGATGAGCGAGGACACTCCACGTCCTCCTTGAAGCCAACTAGTATCTATGAGGCGAAGGCCGTAGCGGAGCTTACAAGCAAGTTTGATTCTCTCCACAAGGTAGTGAAGAGACTGGAGAAGTTTATCACGGAGCCCCAAGGAACCCCTTCCACCTCCGCTCCAACGAACCAAATGAGTGATTGGCAAGACCAATCTCAAGCCATGTATGTGGGAGGAGAGCAAGGAGAAGGATCCTTGGAGCAAGTACAATATGTCGCGGGGAACCAAGGATATTAGGCCAATCCGACCACAAGAAATCATCCCGGATTCTCTTACGCCAACAATGAAGGAGCTTTGAACCCGCCATAACAACCACCTCAACAAGCTCGACCACCACCACCCCAACAACAACACTATCCGCCGAGGGGGCCTCCACAACAAAATTTCCAACCGAAGCAACAAGTTCCACCATATAGGCCGCCCGGATACAATCAAGGGTGGAGGAATCAAAATCAAAACCCTCCACAAGCTCAACAACGATCTGATTTCGAAACTAGAGTGGAGGCGTTTATGGTCGAGCAAAATAAGGTCAATGCTACCTTGAAGGCGGGGCAAGACTCCCTTAATACCGTTGTGGCTCAAATATCGGAGCAATTGGCGTTGCTCAATCGGAACACTCAACGATTGCCGGCGCAACCCGAGCAAAACCCACGGGGCAACACCGGCCACATCAATGCCGTAGTTGCCGTTACTACTAGAGGCGGGAAGGATACCACCCCCGCCATAATTCCTACCGAGGAGCCCGTGGAGGAAAGTTTGGAGCCAATTGAGCCGGTAGTTGAAGTTGATAAGGAGAAAGAGCCACAAGAAAAGGAGAAATCTAGAGCGGAGCAATTGATTGAGGAAAGGCGCTTCATGCCACCGGTCCCATTTCCCCAAAGGCTTGCTAGAGCGAAAATGGAGAAAAGGCTAGCAAAGTTTCTCGAGTATCTGAGAGGAGTTAGCCTCAACATTCCCTTCCTCGACGCCATCGTGGAGATCCCCACATATGCTAAATTCTTAAAGGACTTGATTTCGGGGAGAAAGAGGAAGGAGAAGATTATGCTAGCCGAGGAGGGCTCTTGGTTCACCAAGAGAGAGAAGGAGCCGGCCAAATTTAAAGACCCAGGGAGTTTTCGGATTCCTTGCACCTTGGGCGGCGTCCCTCTTCAAAAGGCGTTGGTAGATCTAGGGGCTAGTGTGAGCCTCATGCCTCTCTCCATGTTCTTAACGCTAAACACCGGGACGAAGTTGAAACCTACCGACATGCGGATACAATTGGCCGATGGGCGAATAACAAGGCCGGTAGGGATCGCCGAAGACATCCCGCTACAAGTCCCGGGGGGAATATGCTTGCCATGTGACTTCGTGATCATGGACGTTAAGGAGGAGGGAGATACTTCATTGATACTTGGACGCCCGTTTCTCGCCACCGCCGGAGTCATTGTCGACGTGCGCGAAGGTACCCTAACTTTAAACGTCGGCAACATCGAGGTGGAGCTTCACATTCCTAAGGCTATGAAACACATGCCCTACCACGAGGAACTTGACTACATGGACCTCCTTGATGAGGTGATAGAAGAGGCGACCCCCCACTCGATTGGCGCTCTATTCGATGAAGATTTCGAGGAAGGCCCGGATTTAGGCCAAGATGAGAAGATAGATGATTCCCCCGACCTCTACGCTGAAAATGATGAAGGCGACGCTGATGTCGCAAGGATTCGAGAGCTCTGCAAGCTCTCGAAATTAAAGTCTCCAAAGAAAGCTACGCCGATACGGAAGTCGGCGTCACCGGTGAAGCCGTTGACCGGGGCAAACGCTAGCTTGGGGGAGCCTCCCCCCAACACTATTCGAGACGAGAGACCACCGCGGGAGAACACGCCGCCGCAACTTCCGAATCCAAGCGTTCTCCCCGAAAAGTTTGATGGGTGCATCTCATATGCACCAAACATCCCGCATTAATTGAAAATCATAGGGGGTCGAGCTCACGACCTTAAACGAGCACTTGTCGGGAGGCAACCCGACGGTTATTGCTTTATTTGTACTTTTTCTTTATTTTTGTTTTAGAAATTTTTAGTGTTTTGAGTCGTTCGCCCAAAAATTTCGTGATAACGGGTCCTATTTTTCTTGACAGGAGAGGAGATAGGTAAATCCATCATGAGGAGGATGAACGAGACGACGAGGAGCGCCCCAGGAAGACGCTCGATGCTTAGGAGTAAGATGAAATCGACTGGAGGAAGAAAGACGGAGTTTAGAGCCCAAACGAAGACAAACAGCAGAAAACAAGGCTCACTCGGCCGAGTATACTAGTCACTCGGCCGAGTACACAAGTTCGTCCGGCCGAGCCGCTCACGAACGAGGGAAGTCTGCTGTACCCAACTCTCTGTTTATTTTCCTAATTTCAGTATAACTGCTACTCGGCCGAGTATATATTTTCACTCGGCCGAGTAAAACGGATACGCTCCTAAGGCGAGTCTTGCCGAGTAGCTTGAGCCACTCAGCTGAATGGACTTACTCCACTAGGCCGAGGCTGGAAAGCCACTCGGCCGAAGCGTAAGCGGGGAGGATTTTCCATTGATCCCACTCGGCCGAGTGACCTAGTCACTCGGCCGAGTCGTAACTTTTATTATATAAGGGGCCGAGGGGGGGCACGTTTTTCGAAACGCAAAAAACCCAAATCGCCCGACCCTTCAGCTCCCCTCGCCCGCTCGCCTCGCTCGCGCCCTCACTCGCCCGACCACCGGTCGCCGCACCGCCGCTCGGCCAGCCACCGCCGGCCGAGCACCGCCGCGCCTCGCCCGAGTCGCCGCCGGCGGCCACCACACCGGCCACCTCCGGTATCGCCTATTTCGCCTATTTCTCCTCTTTTTGTGTGTTTCTCGAGGATCCACGCGTTAAACGAACCCCAAACCCAAATTGATTCCTATATCTATCTATTATACCCCTAATGCTCCATACGTTTTGAATATTACTCGCTGATATCTCCATTTCATGTGCAGGTTGTTTCTGGGAGCTTAGGGGAGCCCAGGGGAGCTTCTACGGACTGAATTGGGCTTCGCGGAGGGGCTGTCTTTGCACGCTTCCATTGCTTAGCACTCGCGGCGTGTCGGGGTATACTCTTTCCTTTATTTTGCACACGCCGCACTTTTTACACTTTTCGGCGCGCGCTCGGGGCCGATATGCCGCCCCGGACACGGTCGCGGTCGAAGAGAGCTTCCGCCAAGCGGAAGCGGTCGGATGACGCCGGCCCCTCCCATGAGTTGGAGGACTCTCCTTCGCCTTCTCCCACACACCCCATCCACCCAGCATAGCCTGCAGGCCTCGCACACCCCACACAGCCTGCAGCGCCTACACAGCCCGCACAGCCCGCACAGCCACTCCCTGTCGCTCCACAGCCACCACCTCCGGCTCCACTGGTCGGGCCGCTCGGGATTACGTTCCGAGAAAACGCACACCGCGTCGTCTTCGAGCGTATCTCCCAGCGCTCGATCGTACCCTCCAGGTTTGCACACCTTGTCGACCTAGGACGCCTGGGGGTACGAGAGGGGATGCTCGCGTTGTACGACAACGTGGGCTGGCGAGATTTCTTTCAGGTGTCGGCGGACACGTTTACCCGTCCGACACTTGAGGTACTTAGTTCGATCGCCCGGACCGACGAGGGATGCTCGTTTCGGTTCATGGACCGGGAGTGCCAGGTCACTCTCGGTATGATGAGAGCATTTTTCTCGTGGCCCGATGTCCCCGGAGCCGATCGCGGTTACGGCCCCACCCATATCCCCCCACCTTCCTTCGACGCCGGTGCCTTCTGGGCCCGGATTACGGGTCTTCATGCTGCCTTTGACCCTAGTAGGGCCAAGGCCTCGGCCATTGTCCATCCCTGCCTCCGTATTGCTCAGCGCCTTATGGCGACGACCTTTTTGGCCAGATATGAGCCGGGCACGATGTCTACGCCAGAGCTCTACATGCTCTACGCGATGACACGTCCCAGAGCTCTATCTAGGGATGGCGATGAGCTTGTCCCCGCCGTCGTGATTGATGTCGCGGCTTGGTTTTTGGACCGCATCATTGTATCGGTGGGCGCTCGCTCACCGATATGCTGCGGCGGCCTGATCACCTTGCTTGCCCTTATGACCGGCGAGGACTTCCCTGACGACCTGCGACGAGCACCTGGCCCCACTTCTTTGTCGATTGATGTTATGGCCCGGATGAAGATGCTTCGTCCGCATGGTGAGCGTCACTGGGTCTGGTTGCACGGCCCTTACGGTGCCGATTACATGATTCTTCCGAGCCCAGCTCAGACTCAGATTGCATCAGCCCACGTGGACTGGCTCCTTGCGATGGATGTTCTCATCCCCGCTGCTTACGTGCTCGAGGCCGAGGAGGCCGAGCAGGCCCACACTGTTGGAGCCTGTCAAAACAGAGTTAGGATCGATAAATAAAGTTGAGACTTACGCTTGCGTATGCGGCACGGTAGTCTCGGAACTTTTCCTTCGGATTCGCCACGACGGATCGAGTCTTCTCACGAACGGAGTAAGGCTACTAAATCCACAATCTAAATCTCTACTTTAGATTAAGAACTTGGATAAAGAGAGAGGAAGGATTTCGGCAGAGCTTCGCTAGAATGAAATGCATGCAAGAAATGCCATGCAAAAGTGTAAGGAAATGGCTTACCCTTGGGTCTTATTTATAGCCCCCAAGGTAGTTATTTTAGGGTAAATTGTTCCTTTGGAACAATTTAACTAAGGTGTACCATGATACATGGCACATTATAAGCTTAAGTTGTACCATATGCATGGTACAACATAAGCTTAAGATATTCCCCCTTTATTAGCCATATGTCGCATGCACTTATGCATATATAATGCGACTTTCCCATCAATCTAGAGATCCTCTCCGCAAGGGAACAGATTCCCTTTGCACACGACTTTGTGTGTGCGACGTTCGAGGTCCGTATTCCCTCGTACATCCCCTACAAGGGTGTACAAACTTCATCCATATCCAACATCTCCCACTCACACTTGAGGGGATTGTAAGAGAACGTCTTTCTCTTAGTTCTTTCATCTATCATACCGAGAAATAGACCGTGCAACCTGATCGCTCCGGGACGTACACCCAAAGAACGGTTGTAGTTTTACCGCAAGCGCACGGTATAGCGGCGAGCGGGTATCGAACACAGGGAGGACGAATGACCGTGCTTGCTCCTAATCAACCTGGCTATTTAAGAATAGAGAGAATTTCCTTGGGCGATCCTGTCACAATCGTCAGACAAATGTGCGAAATATCAAATCAAATAAAGAACGTCTAGGGAATGGGGAATCCCCGCTACTCACCGTATTTCATAAATGTGGTTCGTCGGTATCAAAATTGCTAGAATGAGAGTTTGGATGAACTAGTTGCAACTAAATGTGGAACCAAGCTCACGCTCTCGCGCTGTTGCCGGTCTATAGCTATCCTAGGGTCGGGTCCAATCTCTTGCAAACCCTAGCCTAGGAAAGCTAGCATTAGGATCAACATCATCGTCCAATTGCGCACCGAGCCCAATCTCTTGCAAACTCGGTCCACAATCTAAATTAGGATAGTTCCTACCCGTCCAATCTCTTGCAAACGGGTATCGGCACGGAATTGCAACCGGAGATCCTAGTATCGGTCCAATCTCTTGCAAACCGATACTTCGAAAGTCCGACTCCAACCCAATTCGGATTTCTAGGGCTTCCTATCAAATTGGGATCCAATCTCTTGCAAATCCCAATTGATATGAATACCTATCTATCTGTAGTAATTCGATCCCAATCTAATCTCTAATTATTGATTCTAGCACAATTTCTACCAATTTATCACAAATACGAAATTGGGCTTGTAGGGTTCATCCCCACGCCCCAAGACGTGGAGACTACTCACAAATCATAGCAATAGCACAAAAATAATCAATGAAATAGGCAATGGAACTCATCACAACAATGATATAAACAATAAAAATAGAGTTTTTGGGGAAGAGAGATGCAAACCAATGTAGTTCTTCAATTAATCCAACCAAAATCCAAGTTTTTCCTCTTCTCCAATCACAAATAATGAAGCTAAAAAGTAATCTCAAAAAGCTGCAAAAAATCTAAGAGATGGCTCCTAAAACTAGGGTAAAAACAGGGCTTAAATAGCCCCAAAAATCGTCCAAAAATCCTGACCAAAACGCCCCTGCACAGCCTGTTTTCCGCAAATTTCGCTACAGGCAGCGCATCGCACTCGGCCGAGTGACAAAAGTCGCTCGGCCGAGTGAAAACCCTGTCATTTTCCAGTAAGTCGGGGGCTTCAAGGGTCTTCAGTTCGGAGGCGGCTCGGCCGAGTGAGTTGTCGTCACTCGGCCGATGGCTTCACTGCACTCGGGCGGACGTGGTTTACCACTCGGCCGAGTGGGTCTTCTGAAGCTCAGGTGGCCGAAAAACAGAAACTTCGATATTTTGGAGGGGCTTCGTCTGGGCGCCACTCGGGCGGACGTGGTATCGTCACTCGGCCGATGTGGTCTCCGTCGCTCGGCCGAGTACACATGGAAATCGTGTCTGAACGGGTCGGCCGAGCAGTGTCTCGCTGGTCGGCCGAGTGGCTCCTCCACTCGGCCGAGTGGGACACAAAAGATGCCCAATCTGATTGTTTTGGCCTCCTCGTCGCTCCTGCGACGTCCATTCTTCTTCCGCTCCTCTCCAACAGCAAAATATCCCTCGGGGAGATCGTCGGTGGCCGTCTAGAGTAAGCGTGTCTCGAGATCACTCCAAATCGCGCCAAATCACCTGAAATGCGACAAAAACAACAAATCGTGAAAAGCATCGCAATATCGTCGATATATCGTGAAAAACATGATTTGGGTGATCTAAATGGCATGCAAATACACGGAAAAAAAGTGTAAAATGAGGAGTGATCAAAATCCCCCAAGCTTGCCTCTTACTCGTCCTCGAGGAAGATAAGTAAAAGGCGAACCCGGTGGATTCGGAAAACGAAAACGGCGAAAAACGAAAAAAATGAAAAACGAAGAAGAATGAAAACCAAATGAAAATAAAGACGAAAGAAAGAAGCGAAGAGGTAGGGTGCTAGATCATTTTCTCAGGACGTGGGTTTCACTTACTCTTATAGCATGCACCGAATGAGAAATACATGTCAAAGAATCTTATTTTGATATCATAGTATAATAGTGCAAATAGAAATAGAAAACCCACGAACAATGATATAATCATGAAGAACGGAATGATTTTAAAATTAACATTGCCTGAATCATTTAAAGAGGTATACAAATCACAGATCACACACTTTTCAATTGAACGCTTTCTATCTGGAATATAAGAGTATCACACTATAGAATAGAGAGAATAGAAAAGTTTGGATTTCATGAAATGAACGCTAGGCTTAGATTTCTGGATTTCGTGAAGCCAGAAACAATCTCACCGAGTATAGAATATTACTTAGCCTAGGTTGTCGTGCAATGTCAAGTAGTCACTCTCTCACACATCAATGGGTCCCCTCCCCCAAGCTTATCTATAAGCGTGGTGGCACAAAAATATTTACATCCCCATTTTTATATAGCTCCAAAAGCAAAGAAGAGAAAGAAGAAAGAAAGAAAGTGAGATGGGATCTTTTATTGAGGATTTTTCCTCTTTTCTCTTTTTTTTTGCAATATATACACAATGATCCCAACTCAGAGAGAGATAATGATATACAAGAATGTTTTTCTCTCTTTTATTATATATATATATATTTTTAGAAGAAGGGATTTGGAGCTAGGAATTAATAGCGGGGGAAATGCCATAAAATAGAATCACTAAGGGGAGATTCACCAATGATTTTTAAAAATAGAGAAATGATGTTCAAGATTTGTGGAGAAAGAAATATATATAACTCTCGGTTCACTCTGTAAGACATGCACGACAACTTCAGCAGGGTAATCTAATCTACTCAGTTTCGATCACAAAAAAGCTAACTAATCCAGATATATCATAGCTAACATCATTCAATCATCCCGAAGTGAAGTGTACAATTCATGCATATAGAAGTGATATAGGAAAAGAAATCAGTACTCCAGATATAGGCATTCAATGCGTGAATCTTGGTGTGTTTTCTGTGATAGCATACATATGAATATTCAGGCTCAGCTAATAATAAAACTTCATCCATTTTCATGTGGAAAAAGTGTGGGTTACTATTTCTAAATGCAAAGCAAGTCATAGCATGTGATATCAGAAATAAAATCTAAGACATGACAAATATAGCATGCATATAGAATAAGCTAACTCCGCGTAGACATCATCACAGAAAATTCATCTCTAGCATGAGATGAAAAAGGAAAGAAATAAAGATAAGAAAAATAAAACTATGCAATGCGGCACACAGAGAAATAAGAAAAACGTGATGCATGGAAAAATAAAAGAGAAATAAAGAAAAATGAGTGCAAAAGTGAAAAAAACGGTGTGAAAAACTAAAAATAAAGGTGGCAAATCGAAAAAGAACGTGAGAACTCACTCCCCCAAGATAAACCGCACAGTGTCCTCAATGTGCAAAGTGTGGCACACAGAGAGACAAGTAATGAGAGGGGCAAGTGAGGGTGCATGCATGATGGAAAGAAAAAAAAGATAATAAAACGAAAAATAAAGAAATGAAAATATGATGCGGATATGATGCATGCACAGATATGAGTGATACGAGTATAAATGGGTCACCAAAAGCTCTCCCGCTCTCCCAAAAAAGATATATAAAGATACGGCAAAATGAGAATCCCAAAATAAGTGAGGGGAGGGGGGGTGTGGGCAAAAAGGCATCAGGACCCAGCAGAAACGGGCAGCACAACGGCAAAAGGAATCGATGGCATCAAGGGTGCCTAGGAAGGTGGTGCTGCGCCGTCTCCGTCCTGAGGCGGAGGTGGTGGTGGTGGTGGTGTAGGCTGCTGAGCTGGGGTGGGCGTGGAAGTGGAAGCAGGTCTAGTGTGTGTGGAAGTGTGTGTGGGAACCTGCTGGGTGGGTGGGGGTACGCGCGGAAGACGCTCTAAGATCTGTGTCAGGCAGTAGTGGATCTGAGGGATCAGGTCAAAGCGTCCAGTCATCGTAGAGACGGTGGAGGACAGGGTCCTAAGGTCACCTCTAAGACCACTCACCGCCAACTCAAGAGCACGTATGCTCTGCAGTACAGTGTCGGGCGGGGGTGGTGCAGAGGGACGCACCGGTCTAGGCTGCGCAGGGCGGGGCTGGCGTACGCGAGTGGAGTATGTAACGGGCTCAGCAGGGAAGGGGACAAAAGGTGCCGCGCCAGCAAATGTGGGCCTGGCCTCAGTGTGAGGCCGGGACACCGGTTGGTGAGAAGTAGAGGCAGCGGCAGCAAAGGAAGCGTGCAAAAGTGGCAACGAGGTGGCAAGAGAGGTCAGTGGCCCAGAAGTGTGGACAGACGCCACGACGCTCTCGGAGAATACGGAGGCTGTGGAGACAGAGGACTCTACCGCTGGGGCGGAACTGTGTGGACCAAAAGGCGCAATCCCAGCGGAGATCATGCTAGCCATGGTCTCCACGACCGCGGCAAACGAGGGCGCTCCACTCTCGACAAAGGTCGGCGGGCGCTCGGGGAGTGCGGAGCAAAGAGGCTCCACGGACAGAGGGCCAGAGGTGGCAGCGGGAGTGGTGGGGACAGCCTCGGAAGTGGTGACAGTGGTGGAAGCGGGCTCAGCAAAAGTACTCTCGACACTGACAGAGGTGGGGACAGAAGTGTCAGGAGCAGCGGAAACATCAGGAACAGGCTGAGGGGCCACAGGGTCGACGGGGTCGGCAGCAGGCTCGGCAGGGTGTGCAGCAGGGTCTGCGGGAGCAGCCTGGGCAGCGTGGGCCTGCTCGGCCTCCTCGGCCTCGAGCACGTACGCAGCGGGGATGAGGAAATCCATCGCTGGGAGCCAGTCAACGTGGGCCGGTGCAATCTGGGTCCGAGCTGGGCTCGGGAGAATCATGTAGTCGGCACCGAAAGGGCCGTGCAACCAGACCCAGTGACGCTCACCATGCGGACGCAGCATCTTCATCCGGGCCATAACGTCTATCGACAAGGAAGTGTGGCCCTGAACGCGTCGCAGGTCTTCAGGTAAGTCCTCGCCGGTCATCATGGTAAGCAGGGTGATCAGACCGCCGCAGCATATCGGTGAGCGAGCGCCCACCGACACAATGATACGGTCTAAAAACCAAGCCGCAATGTCGATCACGACGGCGGGGACAAGCTCGTGTCCATCCCTAGATAGAGCTCTGGAACGTGTCATCGCATAGAGCATGTAGAGCTCTGGCGTAGACATCGTGCCCGGCTCATATCTGGCCAAAAAGGTGGTCGCCATAAGGCGCTGGGCAATACGTAGGCAGGGGTGGACAATGGCCGAGGCCTTGGCCCTACTAGGGTCAAAGGCGGCGTGGTGGCCTGTAATCCGGGCCCAGAAGGCACCGGCGTCGAAAGAGGGTGGAGGGATATGTGTGGGGCCGTAACCGCGATCGGCTCCGGGGACTGCGGGCCATGAGAAGAACGCTCTCATCATATCGAGAGTGACCTGGCACTCTCGATCCATGAACCTGAATGAGCATCCCTCATCGGTCCGGGCAATCGAACTCAAAACCTCAAGTGTCAGGCGGGTAAAAGTATCCGTCGACACCTGGAAAAAATCTCGCCAGCCCACGTTGTCGTACAACATGAGCATCCCCTCAAGTACCCCCAGGCGTCCTAGGTCAGCGAGGTGTGCAAACCTGGAGGGTACGATCGAGCGCTGGGAGATACGGTCGAAGACGGCGCGGTGTGCGTCGTCTCGGAACGTGATCCCGAGCGGTCCGACCAGTGGAGCCGGTGGTGGTGGCTGTGGATCAGCAAGGAGAGGCTGTGCGGGCTGTGGGTGCACTGCAGGCTGTGCGGGGTGTGCGGGGCCTGCAGGCTGTGCTGGGTGGACGGCGTGTGTGGGGGAAGGAGGAGGAGGAGACTCTTCCGCCTCGTGGGCGGGGCCGGCGTCATCCGACCGCTTCCGCTTAGCGGAAGGTCTCCTCGTCCGCGGCCGTGTCCGGGGCGGCATATCGGCCCCGAGCGCGCCGAAAAGTGAAAAAGTGTGGCGTGTGCAAAAAGAATGGAAAGAGTGTACCAAAACACGCCGCGAGTGCTAAGCAGTGGAAGCGTGCGAAGTCCGCGCCTCCACGAAGTCCTGAGCAGCCCGTAGAAGCTCCCCTGAGCTCCCCTAAGCTCCAAAAAACAACATGCGCATGAAAAAGCGATATCAGCGAGTAATAATCAAAATGTATGGAGCAATAGGGGTATAACAGATAGATATGGGAATTGATTCGGGTTAGGGGTTCGATTAATACACGGATCCTCGAAAACTACGCAAAAAAGAGGAGAAAATGGGCAAATCAAGCTATACCGGAGGTGATCGGAGACAAGGCCGCCGGCGGCGACTCGGGCGGGGTGCGGCGATGGTCGGCCGGCGGTGGCTGGCCGAGCGGGCTTGGTCGGGCGAGTGGGGGCTGGGTGAAGCGAGATCGGGCGATGGGAGCTGAGGGGGCGCGGGCGGATTTGGGATTTGCTATTTCGAAATCCGCGCCCCCCTCGTCACTTATATATAAAAGAGTTACGACTCGGCCGAGTGACGTGCTCACTCGGCCGAGCGAGGCAAATAAAAATTTTCTCCCCGATATCGCTTCGGCCGAGTGGCTTTGCCAGCCTCGGCCGAGTGGAGTAAGTCCATTCGGCCGAGTGACTCAAGCTACTCGGCAAGACTCGCCCTAGGAGGGTATCCGTTTCACTCGGCCGAGTGAGAATATATACCCGGCCGAGTAGCAGTTATATCGAAATCAAGAAAATAAACAGAGAGTTGGGTACAGCAGACTTCCCTCGTTCGTGAGCGGCTCGGCCGGACGAACTTCTGTACTCGGCCGAGTGACTAGTATGCTCGGCCGAGTGAGCCTTGTGTTCTGCTGTTTGTCTTCGTTTGGGCTCTAAACTCCGTCTTTCTTCCTCCAGTCGATTTCATCCTCCTCCTAAGCGTCGAGCGCCTTCTTGGGGCGCTCCTCGTCGTCTCGTTCATCCTCCTCATGATGGATCTACCTATCTCCTCTCCTGTCAAGAAAAATAGGACCCGTTATCACAAAATTTTTGGTCGAATGACTCAAAACACTAAAAATCTCTAAAACGAAAATAAAGAAAAAGTAAAAGTAAAGCAAAAACCATCGGGTTGCCTCCCGACAAGTGCTCGTTTTAGGTCGTGAGCTCGACCCCCTATAATTTTCAATCAATGCGGGATGTTTGGTGCATATGAGATGCACCCGTCAAACTTCCCGGGGAGTGCGGTTGGATTTGGACGTGGCGGCGTAGCGTTCTCCCTCGGAGGTCTCTTGTCTCGAATAGTGTTGGGGGGAGGCTCCCCCAAGCTAGCATTTGCCCCGGTCAACGGCTTAACCGGCGATGCCGATTTCCGTACCGGCGGAGCTTTCTTTGGAGACTTTAATTTCGAGAGCTTGCAGAGCTCTCGAATCCTTGCGACATCAGCGTCGCCTTCATCTTCATTAGCGGAGAAGTCGGGGGAATCATCTTTATTCTCTTCATCTCGGCCTAAATCTGGGCCTTCTTCAAATTCTTCATCAAAAAGAGCGCCGATTGAGTGAGGAATCGCCTCCTCTATCACCTCATCGAGGAGGTCCATGAGATCATCCGACCGTTCCTTGATCAAATATACCCTATTGGTTTCGCCCGTCGGGATTCCTTCGGAATAGTGCTTGAGCCTTTGACCATTTACTTTGAACGTGGAACCGTCCTTGCTCTCCAACTCGAAAGCTCCTCCCGGTTGTATATGCTTGATGGTGAAAGGTCCGGACCAACGTGACCTCAACTTACCGGGAAATAGTCGGAGCCGGGAATTGTAGAGCAAGGCTTTGTCTCCTACCTTGAAGTCCGTGACGGTTATGCGGGCATCGTGGAAAATCTTGGTCCTTTCCTTGTAAATTCTCGAGCTCTCATAGGCGCCTCTCCTTATTTCATCAAGCTCGTTGATGTCCAAGAGTCGCCTCACCGCCGCACTCTTGTAGTCGTAGTTAAAGGTCTTGATGGCCCAATATGCGCGGTGCTCCAACTCTACCGGCAAGTGGCAAGCCTTCCCATAAACTAGACGGAACGGTGTGGTGCCGATGGGAGTGCGAAAGGCCGTGCGATAAGCCCATAGAGCATCGTTTAACTTCATTGACCAATCCTTTCTAGACCGATCCACGGTTTTCTCGAGAATTTGCTTGATCTCTCTATTTGAGACTTCCACTTGGCCGCTTGTCTGGGGGTGATAAGCCATGCCAACTCTATGATTTACCCCGTACTTCTTTAGCATGGCTTCAAACTTGTTCTCTATGAAGTGGCTTCCCCCGTCGCTTATCAAGGTACGCGGCACTCCAAAGCGCGGGAAGATATTTTGCTTGAAGAACTTGGAGACGACCCTTGCATCATTAGTAGGAGTGGCAATTGCCTCCACCCATTTGGAGACGTAGTCGACAGCCAATAGGATGTATTTGTTGCCATTGCTCGATGGAAATGGTCCCATGAAGTCTACTCCCCAACAATCAAAAAGCTCAATTTCTTGGATGGGCCTCATTGGCATTTCATTGCGCTTGGAGATATTCCCGGTCCGTTGGCATCTATCGCACCCTTTTACAAAGTTGTGGGTGTCTTTAAACATTGTTGGCCAGAAGAACCCGCTCTGCAAGATCTTAGCTATGGTTTTAGAGGCGGCATGATGTCTCCCGCATGGTAGACCGTGGCAATGCAAAATGATAGACGTTGCCTCCTCTTTAGAAACACACCTACGAATGACACTATCTTTGCATATCTTGAAAAGGTAAGGATCTTCCCAAAAGTAGCTACGGACCTCATGCATAAATCTCCTCTTTTGTTGCGTGGACATCCCATGCGGTTTGATTCCGCAAGCCAAGTAGTTGACGAAGTCCGCGTACCAAGGTACTTCCCCGGTCCTTACCGCATATAGCCTCTCATCAACAAATGTGTCATCAATAGGTAAGCTCTCATCCTCCTTGTCGCGAATGAGCCTAGATAAATGATCCGCCACGACATTGTCTGTACCCTTCTTATCTCTGATCTCTAGGTCGAATTCTTGCAACAAGAGTATCCACCTAATCAACCGGGGTTTGGCCTCCTTCTTGTTTAAAAGATACTTCAATGCTGCATGGTCGGTGTGGACAATCACCTTGGAACCGAGGAGGTAGGAGCGAAACTTCTCTATAGAATAGACGACCGCTAAAAGCTCCTTCTCGGTAGTTGTGTAGTTTTTCTGCGCGTCATCCAATGTCTTGCTTGCGTAGTATATCGCATGAAGCTTCCTATCTTTCCTTTGTCCCAATACCGCTCCAATGGCTTGGTCGCTAGCATCGCACATTAGCTCAAAAGGGAGGCTCCAATCCGGCGGTTGTATGATAGGCGCTGAGACTAGCGCTTCCTTCAAGGTGTTGAAAGCTTGCAAGCATTCTCCTGAAAAGTCAAAAGGAACATCTTTAGCGAGCAAGGAAGTAAGAGGTCGGGCAATCGAGGCGAAATCCTTGATGAAACGGCGGTAAAACCCCGCGTGACCAAGGAAACCTCTAATGCCCTTGACATTAATAGGAGGAGGAAGTTTTTCGATTACCTCAATTTTTGCTTTATCTACCTCGATTCCTCTTGAGGAAACAAGATGTCCGAGAACTATACCTTCCGTTACCATGAAGTGACACTTCTCCCAATTGAGAGTGAGATTGTTTTGTTGGCACCTTTTTAGGACTTTAGTGAGATTTTCCAAGCAAGAGTCAAACTCACTTCCGTAAACCGAGAAATCATCCATAAAAACTTCCATAATGTTTTCAATATAATCGGAAAATATGGATGTCATACATCTTTGAAAAGTGGCGGGAGCATTACAAAGGCCGAACGGCATCCTACGGTATGCATAGGTGCCATAGGGACAAGTGAAAGTTGTCTTTTCTTGGTCATCTTCGTGCAAAGGGATTTGGAAGAAACCTGAATACCCGTCTAGATAGCAAAAGTATTTATGGTTCGCGAGGCGTTCAAGCATTTGATCAATGAATGGCAATGGGTAATGGTCCTTTCGGGTGGCTTTATTGAGTTTCCTATAGTCAATGCACATTCGCCATCCTGTGACAGTGCGCGTAAATATTTGCTCCCCTTTTTCATTCTTTATGACAGTCATCCCCCCTTTCTTGGGGACGACGTGAATGGGGCTAACCCATCTACTGTCAGAGATATGATAAATTATACCGGCTTCTAGCAATTTTAGGATTTCCTTTTTAACCACCTCCTTCATGTTCGGGTTTAACCGCCTCTGAGGCTCTATGGAGGTGGCTTCGGTATCCTCCAAATGGATCCGATGCGTGCAAAGCCTAGGGCTTATCCCTTTTAGATTGGAGATAGTGTATCCCAAGACATCTTTGTGGCTCCTAAGAACGTCTAGGAGTTTTTCAAGTTGATCTTGTGTGAGGTGGGAATTGACTATCACCGGGAAAGTCAATTTATTACCCAAAAAGGCATACCTTAGATTCGGCGGTAATTGTTTAAGCTCTACCTCAGGTGGCGCTGCTCCTTCCACTTCATCGGCTCGCATGAGTTCGACTTTCTCCTTGTCATCCGGGTTTAGCTCATGTTCCGGTGGCATGCTTTCTTGTGACGAGTCAGACTCGCTACTTAGTGAGGATGAGGCATCGAAATAGGCGCCCTCCGATTCAGGGCTAGCATCACCAAAACCGTCACTCTGCTCCAGTTCGTACCTGGAATCAAGAAACACATCAGACGATTCATAAAAACAAGAGTGAGCGTCATAGAGTGTAACTCCCTGAATGTCGGTTTGCTCGAAGGGTTCTTCGGGAGCATAGTGTTCTTCGACACTCGCTCTATTGTCTTCGAAATACAATTTGTCATCGACCACGCCAACTCTGACATTGCCTCCGATAGTCCCCTCCGGGGAGATTTGGTCCATCACAAAACTAGCAAATAGTTATTTGTCGGGGTCTTTGATATCAATAGCAAATGCTCCGGTAGCGTGGACCTCGTCAACAAGCTCCTTAAGGAGGTCTGTGAAGGAGTTATAGTCTTCTCGACTGAGTTCCATTATTGGCAGTGCATCCTCCATTCTCCCTGTTAAGATCTTATGCAAAATACGGGGAGAATATGCAAATAGGGCTGCGAATAAAGTTAAAATAAGATATGGAGGAGGATGAAGAAAGAAAGAAAGAAGAAAGAAAGAAGAAATAACCGGTTCCCCGGCACCGGCGCCAAAAACTTGATCGCTCCAGGACGTACACCCAAAGAACGGTTGTAGTTTTACCGCAAGCGCACGGTATAGCGGTGAGCGGGTATCGAACACAGGGAGGACGAATGACCGTGCTTGCTCCTAATCAACCTGGCTATTTAAGAATAGAGAGAATTGCCTTGGGCGATCCTGTCACAATCGTCAGACAAATGTGCGAAATATCAAATCAAATAAAGAACGTCTAGGGAATGGGGCATCCCCGCTACTCACCGTATTTCATAAATGTGGTTCGTCGGTATCAAAATTGCTAGAATGAGAGTTTGGATGAACTAGTTGCAACTAAATGTGGAACCAAGCTCACGCTCTCGCGCTGTTGCCGGTCTATAGCTATCCTAGGGTCGGGTCCAATCTCTTGTAAACCCTAGCCTAGGAAAGCTAGCATTAGGATCAACATCATCGTCCAATTGCGCACCGAGCACAATCTCTTGCAAACTCGGTCCACAATCTAAATTAGGATAGTTCCTACCCGTCCAATCTCTTGCAAACGGGTATCGGCACGGAATTGCAACCGGAGATCCTAGTATCGGTCCAATCTCTTGCAAACCGATACTTCGAAAGTCCGACTCCAACCCAATTCGGATTTCTAGGGCTTCCTATCAAATTGGGATCCAATCTCTTGCAAATCCCAATTGATATGAATACCTAGCTATCCGTAGTAATTCGATCCCAATCTAATCTCTAATTATTGATTCTAGCACAATTTCTACCAATTTATCACAAATACGAAATTGGGCTTGTAGGGTTCATCCCCACGCCCCAAGACGTGGAGACTACTCACAAATCATAGCAATAGCAAAAAAATAATCAATGAAATAGGCAATGGAACTCATCACAACAATGATATAAACAATAAAAATAGAGTTTTTGGGGAAGAGAGATGCAAACCAATGTAGTTCTTCAATTAATCCAACCAAAATCCAAGTTTTTCCTCTTCTCCAATCACAAATAATGAAGCTAAAAAGTAATCTCAAAAAGCTGCAAAAAATCTAAGAGATGGCTCCTAAAACTAGGGTAAAAACAGGGCTTAAATAGCCCCAAAAATCGTCCAAAAATCCTGACCAAAACGCCCCTGCACAGCCTGTTTTCCGCAAATTTCGCTACAGGCAGCGCATCGCACTCGGCCGAGTGACAAAAGTCGCTCGGCCGAGTGAAAACCCTGTCATTTTCCAGTAAGTCGGGGGCTTCAAGGGTCTTCATTTCGGAGGCGGCTCGGCCGAGTGAGTTGTCGTCACTCGGCCGATGGCTTCACTGCACTCGGGCGGACGTGGTTTACCACTCGGCCGAGTGGGTCTTCTGAAGCTCAGGTGGCCGAAAAACAGAAACTTCGATATTTTGGAGGGGCTTCGTCTGGGCGCCACTCGGGCGGACGTGGTATCGTCACTCGGCCGATGTGGTCTCCGTCGCTCGGCCGAGTACACATGGAAATCGTGTCTGAACGGGTCGGCCGAGCAGTGTCTCGCTGGTCGGCCGAGTGGCTCCTCCACTCGGCCGAGTGGGACACAAAAGATGCCCAATCTGATTGTTTTGGCCTCCTCGTCGCTCCTGCGACGTCCATTCTTCTTCCGCTCCTCTCCAACAGCAAAATATCCCTCGGGGAGGTCGTCGGTGGCCGTCTAGAGTAAGCGTGTCTCGAGATCACTCCAAATCGCGCCAAATCACCTGAAATGCGACAAAAACAACAAATCGTGAAAAGCATCGCAATATCGTCGATATATCGTGAAAAACATGATTTGGGCGATCTAAATGGCATGCAAATACACGGAAAAAAAGTGTAAAATGAGGAGTGATCACAACCGTCATGCGCGTAGAGTCTGTTGTTGTGCACTTGTTAGAGATACACAACGACCTCGAAGGTGCAAAGTTGAGTAGTTCAACGCATGCTTTACCCTAGATTATTTCTTCACATTTCTTATACTTTATATTCAACAATTGAATCCCATCTGGATTACAATTGGCTGGCCAGCTTTGAATTATTAAAGTCCAAATGCGAATATGAAATCAATCTTCCTCTTCTTGCGAACCTTCTGATCTTGACTTGATTCGCTTTTCTAACGTGCCCCGCCGAGCCGAATTATCATAGCCCATTAGCAACACGCTAAGATAGCGATCATCTCGTCAAATCTAAAGGAACCAATTGGAGTCCTTGAGGGTAAGAGTTAAGACCCGTATGGCCTTTGAGTCTCACATAATAGCAAACACTATTGCTACTAACTCAGTGGTCGAAATGCATACGTGGTATGAACACGTATTACAACATCACTCCTTTCCCAGGGAGAGTATGTCTTAATGATGTTGTACGGATGAAAGATCAGACACCACAGTGCCTATCTTTTGAGTCCCCTTACTACTCATGAAATATTCCCGGACTCTCATCCTGCATAAGACAGATAGGATTTAAAAAATCCTATGAGATCTCTTTCAAATATCCTTGTGATATAGATCTCAGATCTTTTGTAAGCATCCATATGATGCAGATCTTTCATTCGACTATCTTGTTTAAGTCACGACTCTAAATCATTTAATGATTTTGACTTTAAACTAGTCTCATCTCTATCTTATCCATCTGATAAGATAAGGCGGTTGCTCATGTGAGAGAGCCAACCTTAATCTGTCCGACATACACACAATAAAATAGCTGAGACTTAAACAGAAATGTACATAAAATCATTTGTAAGAAACTTGTATGCAAATTAAACTTTGATCTTCTATAGACATGGGAAATATTATATGATACAGCTCAGCACCTACGCATTCCCATAGATGATAAGTGTTTGAAAAAAACACATCTCTGGGGATCGCCTTAGTAAGGGGATCCGCTATCATCTTATGCGTGGATATGTATCCTATGTCTACTTCCTTCCGTTTGTCATAGTTCTTCGCAAACTTGAATCGAATATCAATGTGTTTGGTCTTATAAGGATCTTTGACATAGGCAATCGAAGCTTGACTATCACTGTATATAGGAACAGTGCTTGAGTCAGTGGCATTCGTCAGCCTGTCTAACAATTTCCTAAGCCAAACAGCTTCTTGGACCGCCATGCAGAATGCTACAAATAGCATAATGCATAGTCCGCAGTCCCTTTGAGGTACCTTAATATCCTCTTCACCGCTTTCCAGTGTGCCTGTCCTGGGTTGGATTGGTAACGGCTTACCATACCAACAGCATAGCAAATGTCCGGTCTGGTACACATCATGGCGTACATCAGATTCCTGACAGCACTGGAGTATGGAACCTTTTCCATAGCTTTCTTTTGGATCTTTGGGACACATTTCCAAACATAGACCCTCGCCTTTGGAGGTAAAACGCACGACAGGAGAGAAAAATCTCTTCGTAGTTTATTCCTTCATGTTGCGTGAAACCTTTCGCAACAAGGCGAGCTTTATATTTCTCGATGGAGCCATCAGCCTTGTGCTTGATTTTGAGAACCCACTTGTTCCCAATGGCTCTACGTCCCTTAGGTAAATCAACCAAGTCCCAGACTTGGTTTGTTTTCATGGATTGAAGTTCTTCTTCCATCGCCGCTATCCATTTATCTTTAGCAGGGCATGTGACGGCCTGTTTGAAATTTACAGGTTCGTCATCATCTTGTAGTAATGTCATGAATGTTTGAGGAAATTCATCCTCAAATCTCAGAGGTGTTAGCCTCGTTCGATTACTACGTCTTGCTTGAGTTTGATCACTCCCACTTGGAATGATATCACTCCCACTTGGAATAACATCACTCCCACTCAGAATAGGATTGGTATCGTTCGTATCATTCATAGGTGAAGTTTGAAACGTATTTTCTTTTTCACCAAGAATTCTCCCACTCGAACGTTCCGATCCTTCTTGATCCCAAGTCTCAAACAAGGATAAGTCTTGACTTATCTTACCCTGTCTTGGAAACTCGTTTTCCAAGAAGACAACATCCCTCGATTCGAATTCTATAAGACCCCCATTGTCCTCTTGACCGATGAAAACATATCCTTTGGAGTTTTCAGCGTATCGGATGAAGATACACTTCCTCCCACGTGGCCCAAGTTTGCCATATTTGTGAGAGGATAAATGTGCATAAGAGGCACAACCCCAAGGTTTTAGAATGTTTAAGTCTGGAGTTCTATTGTTCCACAACTCATAAGGAGTAGAACTTACCGACTTCGAGGGTACACGGTTTAAGATGAATGATGCCGCCAATAATGCATCACCCCCAAAGGTGATAGGCAAATTTGCCTGAGACATCATTGATCGGATCATTTCCATCAATGTCCTATTTCTTCTTTCTGCAACACCGTTTTGTTGCGGAGTATAAGGCATAGTTATTTGATGAACTATGCCTTTTTCATCACAGAGTTCCTTAAAACTCGTTGACTGATATTCTCCACCCCGATCGGTTCGCAAGACCTTTATCTTGCGATTTAGTTGATTTTTCACTAAACTCACATATTTTTTGAAGCAAGTTAAAGCTTCATGTTTGTGGGAAATCAAATAAATGTGACCGAAAACGGGTGAAGTCATCAATGAAATAGGACTTCCCGTGTCTTGTCTTAACATTCATTGGACCGCAAATGTCCGAATGGATAAGCTGTAATGGAACTTCGGCCCTTGTGCCAGTTCCAAATGGCTTGCGACAAGTTTTCCCTACAAGACAATGTTCGCAAGTTGACATTTCAACTTTTGAAACATTAGATAGCAAGCCACTTTTGGCAAGTCTATCCATTCTAGTTGGTCCAATGTGACCAAGTCTTGCATGCCAACAAATGATCTCAGATTCAGAGTTAGAAGCATTTGTCAAATGGAAACTTTCATTAATAGAAGAAGAATCACACATAGTGTTTAAAACAATCAATCCATTACAAACATTACCCGACCCAACTAAAGAACTATTACAAACAAGGTCAACATTTTGTTTATAGAACCTCCATTCATAACTTAAAGACATTAACATGACCACGGATACGATATTCCTTCGAATATCTGGAACAAAGAGGAAGTCGTGCAATAATAGAGTCCGGCCGTTGTCGAGAACAAGCTTGCATGTTCCGACGCCCTTGACTTCAACACGAGTGTTGTTGCCGACGTATATCCATTTTGTTCCTTGAGTTATCCTTTGATACTCTACGAAGAACCTTCTGTCCTTCGCTACGTGGTCTGTGGCCCCTGAATCAATCAACCAAAAATAGTTAGATTCAGCAAGAAACATGGAACTAGAAACACATATGTAACTAGCCCTACAAGTTACCTTGTCACTTCCATCCGTACACGTACGGGCGAAGTGACCGTACTTGTTGCACTTAAAGCACTTGATCTTCTTCAAGTTTTTCTTCTTTGAGTGCACATTCTTTTGCCACTTAGTCTTCTTTGAGGTTTTCGGTTCTTGCTTTCGTTCGTTCACAAACCTTAAGCGTTTATTATTCCGCTTATTTCCTCCATGTAAGGAACTAGCGGCCATGTGCACTTCTGCACTAGGTTTTGCGGCTTGAATCCGCTCTTCCTCGAGTTCGAGGTGTTTAGATACATCGCTTAAAGTTTTAATGCACTCATTATGAGTGAGGTGCATTTTCATGTTATCCCAGCTATCTGGGAGTGAACGAATGACTGCTTGGATCTACTGTTCGTCAAACAGCGTAAGACCCGCATCCTTCAATTCAGTTATGAGATTCGCCATGTGGCGGAGATGCTTTTTCATAGAATGATCTCGTCGCATCTTGTACGAATCAAATTGAATATTTAAGGAGCGGAGTTTGGTAACCGAAGTTCCACCAAACTTTATTTCTAGCTCAGACCATATGTCTTTGGCTAGGTCGAATTCCCGAAATAGACGCATTATGTCATTGTCCATTGCGGACAGTAACGTAATACGTGCTATTTTGTTCTTTCGAGTCCAAGTATCATAAGCTTCCCGGTCCCTCTTGTGTTGGGCCGTATTGCCCAACTCAGGTTCTTCCATTATGTTTTGGAGTGTTTCAAGCACATCTTGCTCCTCCAAAACATATTGGATTTTTATTGACCAAAGTTTATAATTGTCACCGTTGAGCTTTTCACCTTTGTTAAGCTCTGCGACAATGTTCTTAGAAGCAGTAGACATATTCGATTCAAAAAACTGCAAAGAAGATGATAAACACGATCAAAATTCTATGCATAAAGTTTCGATTCTTTAAACACTTGATAAGTTCCTTGGATGCGTTGAAATGTTACTCTAGAATCGAGAAGTTCACTACGTTCCCAACTACCATCTAGAAGTAACTTTCAAAGTATCCCTCTTACTTATCTCAAGTAAAAAGAAATCAGAAATGATACCCGTATGGTACCAGCAGCGGAAAAAATACTTTTGAAAAACATATCTTTCAAAATAGAATAGGTGAGAGTTTGCGCAAAGAATTTTAGCGCAACAATTGCCAAGCCACGAGACCTGTTCTACACACCCGTGGGTTAGATAACCATGGCCGGATCGTGGTAGGACTTGGAATTCTAAATTGCGCTATCCCGATTAAGGACGGGACATAACCTATTTGAAAACGCCTTTTTCAAAAATTTGAAAATACATTGGCTAATCTCCGTAGAGTAGAGCACAACGTTTATAAGTTCATTGGCTAATCTCCGTAGAGTAGAGCACAATGACATGGCTAATCTCGCATGAAGTAGAGCATTACGGCTAATCTTCAAGGAGTAGAGCACAATTTCATAAGTACATTGGCTAATCTCCGTAGAGTAGAGCACAATGACTTGGCTAATCTCGCATGAAGTAGAGCACTATGGCTAGTCTTCAAGGAGTAGAGCCCAAGTAAAAAAAACTTCATAAAATGTTAGCCCCGTATGGGCTAATCGGCACATTCGTGTTTGACCAAGGCCTTTTGACACCCCGTATGGGCTAGTCGGCAAATTCGTGATCGACCTAGACCTTTCGCTGGATTGGTCGACCAAAACACCCAAATTGGTCGACCAAAAATTGGTCTTCATCACTCTCGGCCAGTGCCGATCAGACCGGCCCTTGGCCAAAGAACAACCGTTGCCAGGGCCGACCGTGGCACTGGCAGCGGCCAGGCCCTGGCCTCTGCCAGGGCCGGGGCCGGCCAGGCCCTGGCCTGAGGCCAGGGCGGCCTGGCCCCTGGCCTGAGGCCAGGGCGCTGCCCTGGCCCCTGCCAGGGCGGCCTGGCCCCTGGCCGGGGGCCAGGGCCTCGCCCTGGCTGAGGGCCAGGGCCCCTGCCCTGGCCCCGGCCAGGGAGGCCAGGCCCTGGCCTGGCCGCGGCCAGGGCTCCCTGGCCCTGGCCGTGGCCGGCCAGGGCCGGCCGGCCAGGGCCCGGCCATGGCCTATTTGCCTTGATCGACCAAGGCCCTTTAGCCATGGCCGGTCTCCCCTCTTTCATGGGGTGGCCGCATGCACTCCTCCCCCTTGATGGGGTGGTCGCCGGTGGTTATTGGCCGTAGCCAACCCCCTCCGCATGGGGAGGGGGGTGCATGGCCTTCATAGCCCATTTGGCCATGGCGCACATGCACTAAAATTCATCTTCTCCGATGGAGATAACTACCATCATCTTCCTCGATGAAGCACCCGTTCGTCGATGAAGCACCCGTTCGTCGAGAAATTAGTTATTTCCTAATGGCCGTGTGCCAAAATGAAAAATAACATACTACGTGAACGGTCGGTTCTTCCCGTCACGGAGAGTTCCTACAATATCCGTAATGATAGGAGACCCTAACGTGAAAAGAACAACCGCTGCGTTCTCTCCGTCACGAAGCGTTCCTACCATATCCGTAATGGTAGGAGACCCATTCGTGAAAAAGACAACGACTCGTTCATAGTTTCGACGGGGCGGCGGTTTGACCGGGGCGAACCCATATGGCTCTGATACCAATGTTGGATCCTGACAAAACAGAGTTAGGATCGATAAATAAAGTTGAGACTTACGCTTGCGTATGCGGCACGGTAGTCTCGGAACTTTGCCTTCGGATTCGCCACGACGGATCGAGTCTTCTCACGAACGGAGTAAGGCTACTAAATCCACAATCTAAATCTCTACTTTAGATTAAGAACTTGGATAAAGAGAGAGGAAGGATTTCGACAGAGCTTCGCTAAAATGAAATGCATAGAAAAAATGCCATGCAAAAGTGTAAGGAAATGGCTTACCCTTGGGTCTTATTTATAGCCCCCAAGGTAGTTATTTTAGGGTAAATTGTTCCTTTGAAACAATTTAACTAAGGTGTACCATGATACATGGCACATTTTAAGCTTAAGTTGTACCATATGCATGGTACAACATAAGCTTAAGATATTCCCCCTTTATTAGCCATATGTCGCATGCACTTATGCATATATAATGCGACTTTCCCATCAATCTAGAGATCCTCTCCGCAAGGGAACAGATTCCCTTTGCACACGGCTTTGTGTGTGCGACGTTCGAGGTCCGTATTCCCTCGTACATCCCCTACAAGGGTGTACAAACGTCATCCATATCCAACACACGCTGCCCACGCTGCCCCCGCAGACCCTGTCGCCCCTGCCGAGCCTGCTGCCCCTGTTGACCCCGTGGCCCCTCAGCCTATACCTGATGTTTCCGCTGCTCCTGACACCTCTGTCCCCACCTCTGTCAGTGTCGGGAGTACCTTAGCTGAGCCCACCTCCACTGCTTCCGAGGCTGTCACCACCACCAATGGCCCTCTGTCTGCTGAGCCCGTTTCTTTTGCCCCACCCGAGCGCCCGCCGACCGTAGTTGAGTGCGGAGAGCCCTCTGTCTTCACTGCTGCTGTATTTTCCGAGAGTGTCGTGGCGTCTGTCCACACTTCTGTGCCACTGACCTCTCTGGCCGCCTCGCTGCCACTTTTGCACTCTTCTTTCGCTGCTACTGCCTCCACTTCTCACCAGCCGATGCCCCGGCCTCACACTGAGGCCAGGCCCACATTTACGAGCGCAGCGCCTTTCGTTCCCTTCCCTGCTGAGCCCGTCACATACGCGACCCAAGTACGCCAGCCCCGCCCTGCACAGCCCCGACCGGTGCGTCCCTCTGCACCACCTCCCCCTGACACTGTACTTCAGAGCATTCGTGCTCTAGAGGGGGCGGTGAGTGGCCTCAGAGGCGACCTTAGGACCCTGTCCTCCACCGTCTCTGCGATGGCTGGCTGTTTTGACCTGCTCCCGCAGATTCACTACTGTCTTACCCAGGTCCTGGAGCGTCTCCCCCGCGTACCCCCACCCACCCAGCAGGTTCCCACCCACACTTCCACACACACTCAGCCTGCTACCACTTCCACACCCACACCCGCTCAGCGGCCTGTCCAGCCACCACCACCACCTCCGCCTCAGGACGGAGACGGCGCATCACCACCTTCATAGGCACCCTTGATGCCATCGATTATTCCTGCCGTTATGCTGCCCGTTTCTGCTGGGTCCTGTTGCATTTTTGTCCACCCCCTCCCCTCACTTATTTTGGGTTTCTCATTCAGATCGTATCCTTATATATCTTTTTTGGGAGAGAGGGAGAGTTTTTGGTGCCCCACCTTTATATCTGTATCACTCCATACCTGCATGCATCATGTCCGCATCATATTTTTCGTTTCTTTATTTTTCGTTTATTTTCCTTTTTTTCCCCATCATGCATGCATCCTCACTTACCCCTCACATTACTTGTCTCTCGATGTGCCACACTTTGCACATTGAGGACACTGTGCCATTTAGCTTGGGGGAGTGAGTTCTCACGATCTTTTTCGGTTTGCCACCTTAATTTTTAGTTTTTCACACCATTCTTCGCTTTTGCACTTATTTTTCATCATTTTCCTTTTATTTTGACATGCATCACGTTTTTCTTATTTTTCTGTGTGCCGCATTGTAAATAGTTCTATTTTTCCTTTATCTTTATTTTTTTTCCTTTTCATCTCATGCTAGAGATGACTTTTCTGTGATGATGATGACGTGGAGTTAGCTTATTCTATATGCATGCTTTATTTGTCATGTCTTAGATTTTATTTCTGATATCATATGCTATGACTTGCCTTGCATCTAGAGATAGTAACCCACACTTTTTCCACATGAAAATGGATGAAATTTTATTATTAGCTGAGTCTGAATATTCATATGTATGCTATCACAGAAAACACACCAAGATTCACGCATTGAATGCCTATATCTGGAGTACCGATTTCTTTTCCTATATCACTTCTATATGCATGAATTGTACATTTCACTTCAGGATGATTGAATGATGTTAGCTATGATAAATCTGGATTAGTTAGCTTTTTTGTGATCGAAACTGAGTAGATTAGATTACCCTGCTGAAGTTGTCGTGCATGTCTTATAGAGTGAACCGAGTGATATATTTATTTCCTTCTCCACAAATCTTGAACATCATTTCTCTACTTTTAAAATCATTGGTGAATCTCCCCTTAGCGATTTTATTATATGACATTTCCCCCGCTATTAATTCCTAGCTCCAAATTTCTTATTCAAAAAAAAAGAGAAAAGAGAAAATATTCTTGTATATCATTATCTCTCTTTGAGTTGGGATCGTTGTGTATATATGCTATTGCATCAAGAAAAAAAAGAAAAAAAAAGAAAAAAAAAGGGAGAAAAAGAAAAGAGGAAAAATCCTCAATAAAAGATCCCATCTCACTTTCTTTCTTCCTCTTCTCTTTTCATTGCTTTTGGAGCTTTCTAAAAATGGGGATGTAAATATTTTTTTTATGCCACCACGCTTACAGATAAGCTTGGGGGAGGGGATCCATTGATGTGTGAGAGAGTGACTACTTGACGTTGCACGACAACCTAGGCTAAGTAATATTCTATACTCGGTGAGATTATTTTTAGCTTTACGACATCCAGAAATCTAAGCCTAGCACTCATTTCATGAAATCCATACTTTTCTATTCTCTCTATTCTATAGTGTGAAACTCTTATACTCCTGATATAAAGCATTCAATTGAAAAGTGTGTGATCTGTGATTTGTATACCGCTTTAAATGATTCAGACGATGTTAATTATAAGATTATTCCGTTTTTCATGATTATATTGTTGTTCGTGGGTTTTCTATTTCTACTTGCACTATTATACTATGATATCAAAATAAAATTCTTTGACATGTGTTTTTCGTTCAGTGCATGCTATACGAGTAAGCGGAACCCACGTCCTGAGAAAATTATCTAGCAGCTTACCTCTTCGCTTCTTTCTTTCTTCTTTATTTTTTTATTTCGTTTTTCATTCTTCTCCGTTTTTCATTTTTCATTTTTTTTTCGCCGTTTTCGTTTTCCGAATCCACCGGGTTCTCCTTTTACTTATCTTCCTCGAGGACGAGTAAGAGGTAAGCTTGGGGGATTATGATCACTCCTTATTTTACACCTTTTTCCCGCATGTTTGCATGCCATTTAGATCGCCCAAATCATGTTTTTCACGATATATCGACGATATTGCGATGCTTTTCACGATTTGTTGTTTTTGTCGCATTTCAGGTGATTTGGCGTGATTTGGAGTGATCTCGAGATGCGCTTACTCCAGACGGTCACCGACGACCTCCCCGAGGGGTATTTTGCTGTTGGAGAGGAGCGGAAGAAGAACGGACGTCGCAGGAGCGACGAGGAGGCCAAAACAAGCAATCTGGGCATTTTTAGTGTCCCACTCGGCCGAGTGGAGGAGCCACTCGGCCGACCAGCGAGACACCGCTCGGCCGACCAGATCAGACACGATTCATACGTGCACTCGGCCGAGCGACGGAGACCACATCGGCCGAGTGACGAGACCCCGTCCGCCCGAGTGGCGCCCAGACGAAGCCCTGCAAAAATCGCCAAGTTACTGTTTTTTGGCTGCCTGAGCTTCAGAAGACCCACTCGGCCGAGTGGATAATCCCGACCGCCCGAGTACCATGAAGCCATTGGCCGAGTGACGACAACTCACTCGGCCGAGCAGCCCCCGAAGTGAAGACCCCTGAAGATCGAGACTTACTGGAAATTTACAGTGTTTTCACTCGGCCGAGCGACTTTTGTCACTCGGCCGAGTGCGACGCGCTGCCTGTAGCGAAAATTGCGGAAAACAGGCTGCGCAGGGGTATTTTGGTCACAGTTTTTGGACGATTTTGGGGGGTATTTAACCCCGGTTTTTACCCTAGTTTGGGGAGATTTTTCTCTTAGATTTTTTTTAGCCTTTTAGATTAACTTTTTAGTTTTATTCTTGAGATTGGAGAGGAGACAAAATTGGATTTTTGTTGGATTAATTGAAGAACTCTATTGGTTTGTGTTTTCTCTTCTCTAAAAATTCTATTTTTATTGCATATCTCAATATTGTGATGAATTCTATTGCTTATTTCATTGATTATTTTTGTGATCTTGCTATGAATTGTGAGTAGTCGCCACGTCTTGGGGCGTGGGGATGAACCCTACAAGCCCTATTTCATAATTGTGATGAATTGGTAGGAATTTTGCTAGAATTGCTATTAGGGATTAGATTGGGATCAATTTACTACGGATGGCTAGGAATTCACATCGATTGGGATTTGCAAGAGATTGGATCCCAATTCGATAGGAAACCCTAGAAATCTGAATTGGGTTGGAATCGAATTTCCGTAGTGTCGGTTTGCAAGAGATTGGACCGATACTAGGGGTCCCTGTTGCAATTCCGTGCCGATACCCGTTTGCAAGAGATTGGACGGGTAGGAACTATCCCAATCTAGGTCGTGGGCCGAGTTTGCAAGAGATTTGGGCTCGGTGCGCGATTGAACGATGATGTTGATCCTAATGCTAGCTTCCCTAGGCTAGGGTTTGCAAGAGATTGGGCCCGAACCTAGGATAGCTATAGGCCGGCAACAGCGCGAGAGCGTGAGCTTGGTTCTACATTCAGTTGCAACTAGTTCATCCAAAATCTTACTCTAGCAATTTTGATACCGATGAACCACATTGACGAAATATGGTGAGTAGCGAGAATTCCCCATTCCCTAGACGTTCTTTATTTGATTTGATATTTCCGTACTTTGTCTGACGATTGTGACAGGATCGCCAAAGGCAAATTTCTCTCTTCTTAAATAGCCAGGTTGATTGGATCAATCACGGTCATTCGTCCTCCCTGTGTTCGATAACCCGCTCGCTGCTATACCGTGCGCTTGCGGTAAAACTACAACCGTTCTTTGGGGTTACATCCCGGAGCGATCAAGTGGGACGGGTGGTAGGAATGGTACGAGGTCGGGGAGATCGAGTATGGGTGCGAGGAGAGCGAGACATGGACCGAGTAGCAGGATGGGATGGAATAGGAGATGTATCATGGACAGAAGCATCGGCATCGTCGTCCTCCTCAGGATCAGAAGTGTCAGAAATAACCAACTGCATATGGGTAAGCGTCTCAAAGTTGAAATCTATAGGGTTTAGGAGTGGGACTGAATTGGAAAAAGGAACCTGAAACGCTTCTAGGATCCGAGTGATAAGCGAAGGGAGGAAAATGTGAGAGCGTACAGGTTTGACCAAAGTTTCCAAAAGAACAGAACCCCAACATATAGGAAGCTCACCCATCAAAGCATAAAGGCAACGTGCGGTCTTGGTACTAACGTAATTGAGGGAACCGATCTTTGGAGCGAGATTGGTGAGGATTATTTTAACCATCATGCGGGCATGGGGATGAAGGGTGGCCGTAGAACGCTTCGGGCGGAAATCAGTGGACAACAGAAGCTTAATGGCTGTGTCAGTGAGATTTTTGGGTAGAGATTGGACATGGGTCGTGGGTAGATTCAGTAGCCGAGAAAGCATTGGGCTAGTCAACCTGAAGTAAAACCCATTCACAATGGTGGTAATAGAAAGCATACCAGCCTGGGTGGATGAATCCAAATTTGCATAGAATTCTCGGACGAGAGTAGGGAAGTAAGGAGTACGGTTGGCAGTCAACCAGAGAGAGACGAGGCCGGCGGAGCGAAGAGGGCCGAAGATCTGGGAGAAGCCGTGATCGTTGAAGTCCACATGGCGTTCCGGATGAAATGGGAGGGTCTCCAGGAGGGGAAATTGCTGCGTAGCCGCCGGAGAACGGAAATAGGACGGGGAGGCCGTCGCAATGAAATCTTGGGAGCGTGGATCCATCGATGGTGAGGGCGAAATATGGCTGATCGAAGGTAGAGCGGAGCCGTGCGAGGGAAAATCGACGACGGAGGTTGATTTTGGGGTGGGCACCGGCGAAATCGGGGTCGGAGCCGTCAAAATCGGCGGACGGCGGTCTAGGAGAGCGGCAGAGGGTCGATTGAGGAGAGGAGGTGGAGGATCGGTGACGGGGCTGGGGATTTTAAGGAGGCGCCGGTGAGATTGCAGGTGGAAGCCGGCGAGCGAGGGTAGGTTGAAGGCCGGTGAAAATTTGGAGGGAATGAGGCTTCGGGAAATGAGGCTTTGGGAAGATATTTTTGTGAATGAGAGTCCCTAGGCAAAAGAAGAATAAAATAGGGAAAAAAAATAATCAGTTAAGGGAAGTTTGGGAACTGAAAGTTGTCAATCGGCAGAACCGTTGTGAAAACTGAACAAATTTCGACAAACGAAAGGATGGGTTCAGTTTTGGAACGAAGAATGGAGGGAACTGGTAATGAAAATTCGCAGGAAGATGAAGCAGTTACCGAAAAATTAAAAAAGAATAAATAAATTTGACAATTGGCGACCAATATTGGTGAATTGGTCGACCAATTTTAAAAAACAGCCAAAAAACGAAAAAATTTGAAAAAATTCTAAAAATAAAAATAAAAATGTCTCATAAATCCGATTCACTAATAATCCCTAAATTCCTACGAAGCTTAATAAAAGTCTCCTCTTTCAAAGGTTTAGTCAAAATATCAGCAGTCTGATGTTCAGTAGCTATAAATTTAAGAACTATATCTCCTTTCTAAACATGATCATCTAGAAAATGATGACGTACATCAATATGTTTTGTACGAGAATGATGCACAGGATTTTTATAAAGGTTAATAGCACTAGTATTATCACACATAATAGGACAAGTAGAGCAATCAATATCATAGTCTGAAATAGTTTGTTTCATCCATAAGATTTGAGCACATGCTAAACCGGCGGCAATATATTCTGCCTCAGTTGTAGATAATGAAACGGAGTTTTGCTTTTTGTTAAACCATGAAACTAAAGCATGATCTAAAAAGTGGCATGTACCACTGGTACTTTTACGATCTGATTTGCAACCAGCAAAATCTGCATCACTATATGATAATAAATCAAATGTGCTTAACTTGGGATAAAATAAACCAAAATCAGAAGTGTGCTTAACATATCTAATAATCCTTTTTACGGTAGTTAGATGTGAAACTTTAGGATCTGCCTGAAAACGTGCACATAAACATACTGAAAACATATGTCTGGTCTACTAGCAGTTAGATAAAGTAGAGAGCCAATCATACCTCTGTGAAGACGTTGATCAACACTCTTACCATTTAAATCTTTGTTGAGAGAAGTATATGTACTCATTGGAGTACGTTTTTCTGCAGAACTTTCTAAACCAAAACGCTTAATGAGTTCTTTAGAGTACTTGCTTTGGTGAATGAAGATCCCTTCCTTCAATTGTTTGATTTGAAGACTGAGGAAGTAAATAAGTTCACCCATGTGACTCATCTCAAATTCTTTCTGCATAATCTTGGAAAAATCTTGACAAAGAGATTCATTAGTAGAACCAAAAATAATATCATCAACATATATTTGAATAATGATTATGTCAGATTTAATGTTCTTAATAAATAAAGTAGAATCTATTTTACCAATTGAATAACCAGAATTTAAAAGATAACTTTTAAGTCTTTCATACCAAGCACGAGGTGCTTGTTTGAGACCATATAAAGCTTTCTTTAATTTGAAAACATGATTTTCTAAATTTTCATGAATAAAACCAAGAAGTTGTTCAACATAAACTTCCTCCTTGAGAAAACCATTTAAAAAAGCACTTTTGACATCCATTTGAAATAATTTAAAATCTTGAAAACATGCAAATGATAACAACATTCGAATAGACTCAAGACGTGCAACTGGTGCATAAGTTTCATCATAATCAATATCTTCTTCTTGATTATAACCTTGTGAAACCAATCGTGCCTTGTTTCTAATTACCTGACCAGATTCATCCAATTTATTTTTAAATACCCACATGGTACCAATAATTGAATGATTTGTTGGTCTGGGAACTAATTCCCAAACATCATTTCGTTGAAATTGATTGAGTTCTTCCTACATAGCGATAATCCATGAACTGTCTTCACATGCATCTTTGATGTTCTTTGGTTCAATGGATGAAAGGAAAGCAAAATGCGCTATTTGTTCAATTTGACGACGAGTTCTAACTCCATCTGTAATATCTCCAATGATTAACTCTGATGGATGATTCGGAACTTGTGCAAATGCCTTGGGAAGATCTGTATTATCTGAAATAGACTCAACAGAATATTTAGTAGCATCAATTTCATCAAGTTTGATATTATCTAAAGAATTAGATAAAGGTAATATATTCTCTTCATCATCTATGATGGGAGAATTAGATGAGGGGCTCTTATCAAATGTAACTTGTAGTGATTCTTCAACTGTTGAATTTCTTTTGTTATATACTCTGTAGGCTTTGATACGTGTTGAGTATCCAACAAAAATACCTTCATCAGATTTCGAATCAAATTTATCAAGTGCATCTTTAGTATTAAGAATGAAACATTTACATCCAAACACGTTAAAATATGATACACATGGAATGCGATTAAAGAATAATTCAAAACAGGTTTTATTAAGCAATGGCCTTATAAGAACTTTATTCATAATGTAACAAGCAGGTGCGACAGCTTCAGCCCAAAAATATTTCGGTAATTTACTATCACAAAGCATTGTTCTTGCACATTCTTGTAAAGTTCTATTTTTCTTTTCTACTACTCCATTTTGAGGAGGAGCACGTGGAAAAGAAAAATTGTGCGTAATGCCATTTTCATTACAAAAATCGGTAAAAGATTCATTTTCAAATTCTCCCCCATGATCACTACGAATAGTGACAATGTTAGAGGATTTGATCTTTTGTATCTTTTTACAAAATATTGAAAATTCTTCAAACGCATCATTCTTGTTTTGCAAGAATATAACCCAAGTGTATCTTGAATAATCATCAACAATGACAAACACAAATCTACTTCTATTTAAAGAAGCTACTCTTGAAGGACCAAACAAATCTAAGTGTAAGAGTTCTAATGGTTTCTTTGTTGAGATAACGTCCTTTGATTTAAAAGAAGATTTGTGCATTTTTCCTTATTGACAAGCATCACAAAAATGTTTGTGTTTGAAAGAAATATTTGGCATTCCATTTACTAATTTGTGTTTTGAAATATGTGCTAGGTTTTTGAAATTAGTGTGTCCAAAACGTTTATGCCATAAAAGTGTATCATCTAATGTAATCATTAAACAATGATTATTAGTGGTAACAGACATGCATAAAATATAAATGTTACTCTTACGCTTACCACGGAACAAAACAGATGACATATCAGAATCATAAATAATGCCATCATTTTGTTCAAAAACTATTTTGTAATTTTTATCGCATAACTGACTAATGGAAAGTAAATTATGTTTCAAACCGTCAACCAGGAGAACATTCTCAATGATAGGCTGATTTGTATTGCCAACTGTTCCAGTGCCTATGATTTTGCCTTTGTTGTTGTCACCAAAGGTAACTGTGCCTCCATCTTTATATATAATGGTTAAAAGTAGTTTGACATTTCCTGTCATGTGTTTTGAACATCCACTGTCCAAAATCCATTTTTCTTTCTTTGGTACCTGAAAGATAAAACATTAAACATTGGTACCCCTTTTTGAGGGTCCTTGGGATTAGATTTTTGGAAGCCAAACCCAAGTGGAATTTGGCTTTCTAAGATAATCACTAGAATAAACAATAGAATGCATAAAATGAGAGATATAACCATTTCTATCTTTCAAACATGAATCCTTAGGAACCCATACACTAATTGTAGTATGTTTCCTAGGCAATGGTTTTGAAATGTTAGTAGCATTTCTTTATGAAGAAGAAGAAGGAATATTTACTTTCTTCGTGTAAATGAATGCGTGATTCTTCTTTTGTGGTTTAACAAAGGTAGTTTTTCCATAAGAAGAAGAAGTGTTACATGACTTGGGTGCATCCTTATGAGAATATCCCAATCCTTGTCTATGATTTGCTGGATATTGAATTTTTAGCAAATCATCGAGGTTTGTCTTTCCTTTGTTAAATTTATTAACATTGGATGACATCTCGTCGTATTTCATCTTTAGTGATGAAATACTTTTAGTCATTTCGGATATTTGTGTATGTAGGTCTAGATTCTTAGTTTTGAGAATATCATTCTCTTTACTAAGATCTAAATTTTGAGAAGATGTATTCTCAAGATGTATGGAATTTGGTGTAATGTTTTTAGAAGACGATAATTCTTGATATTTAATAAGGAGATCGTCATTATTCTGTTTCAAAGATTTATGTTAACTATTTAATTTTTTTGAAACGAGAATAGAGATCTTTCAATGCATCTAATAATTCTTCATTATTAAAAGCACTTACCTCATCTTCATTATCTTGTGCCATAAAGCACATATTAGCACTTTCATCATGGTCATCTTCATCATCTGAAGATTCATCCCAAGTTGCTGCAAATGCTTTCTTCATCTTGTCAAACTTCCTTTCTCTTCTGGATTGATCGTTGTTGTTGGAAGTTTTGAACTTTGCTTTGAGAAGTGGACAATCTTTCTTCATATGTCCTGGCCTATTACAATTGAAGCAAAGTAAAGAATCGGTATTTTTAGATTTATTATTATACTTACCTTTTTGAAAGAACTTTCTGAAGTTCTTGGCAAAGAATGCCATGTCATCATCTGAATCTTCATTATCTGATGTTGTGTTGAAGGCGAGTCTTTCTTCTTTTGATCTGATTCCTATTTTGCATCTTGTAATGTGACTTCATGTGCCATTAAGTTACCAATTAGATCTTCCATGGATAATGTGGAAAGATCATTGGCTTCCTCAACAGCAGTGATCTTTGGACGCCATTCTGGGGAAAGTCCTTAAGAATCTTACGTACCTGATCAAGAGAAGAGTAAACTTTTCCAAGAGCATTAAGAGAATTAATAATGTTAGTGAACCTGGTGTTCATTTCTACAATCGTCTCTTTGTCTTGCATCTTGAACAACTCATATTTATGAACCAAAGTGGCAATCTTGGTTTCCTTCACTTTATTGGTTCCTTCATGAGTTACCTCGAGTATGTGCCAAATCTCCTTTGTGCTTTTGGCCTTAGATACTCGATTAAACTCATGTTTATCCATGGCACAGAATAAAGCATTCATGGCCTTTGAGTTGTTGTTTTGCAGATTTGTCGTTGGCGGTCCATTCAGCAACATGTGTTTCTGGCTTTGTGTATCCTGTCTCTACGATGTCCCAAATCTCATAATGCATACTTTGGAGATGAATCTCCATTCGTATTTTCCAATATGAGTAATTAGAACCATCAAATAGAGGAGGACGAACTTGAGAGTGCCCTTCAGGATGCTGATTGTAGTTGTGTGGAACGACGTTCATGTTTGATGTTGAGGAACTTGCTGCCATCTTAGCCTTGCTCTGATACCAAATGTAATTTTAGCCTGTATGGATCAATACACTAGGGGGGGGGGGGGGGTGAATAGTGTATATAATAAAAAATGTTGCAAATAAAATGTTACTGATATTTGCAAAGATGGCACAGAAATTGTAACGGTCGGTTTTCGATCGTACCTTCTTCGTGCACGTGCTTTTGACCGTGCACGTAATTATTTTTTACTTTGTTTGTTTTTGAACACTTTGGTGTGATATGTCGTTGTGATCGTCTCTGAGAGTATTAAATTGTGGAATTAATTTAGAACGACATTTTGTCGAGTCGTTCTCCCATGATTTGAGTTTGTTTGAAGAGACGTCACGATTTTCACTTTTGACGTGAGACGTTTCTAGTTTTAGTTTCGTCCCTCGACGTCGAAATTGCGAACCGTAATCTTAGTTTTCTTTCTATCGTCGTCCCGATCACCCTAGTATTTTTCTCATAATTTTTAGACTTCATTTGACCTATTTTGCAATTTTAGCACAGCCTATTTTAATTCTTTGAACCATAAGTTCCACTAGTTTAACCCCGAATATAATTCCTATATATTTTATCACCTAACCCTAGTTAACTCAGCCCTATTCTTGGTCGCACACAATCCTTGCGTGAGTAGGAGAAGGAGAGAATGGGTTTTATTGTTTTAAAATTCTAATCCTAATTAAAATCAACCCTAGACCAAGTCAAACCCTTGCACTATATAAATACCCCCTAGGATAACCTATTTTTCACAAGAAATCAAACCCTAGCCGCCCCCACATCTCAAAATTTTCCGCAGCAACCGCTTGCAGCTCACGCACGCATCTGCAGCCCGCAGCCGCTCGGCTAGACCGAGGGAATTTCCCGCATCCACTCGGTCTGACCGAGAGCCACTCCCGTAAGCCCCGCATCGCCCCCGCTGTAGCGTTGCAACGCTTCAACCCCCGCAGCGACCGAGAGCTCTGCTCGGTCTGACCGAGAGTAAGCCCCGCATCGCCGCTCCGCTCTGTAGCGCTTCGTTGCAACCCCCGCAGCCCGCTACGACCGAGAGCCCCGCTCGGTCTGACCGACCCCCTCCCCCGCTCTGCACCAATCCCGGCATCGCTGCAACTCCCCAGCACTGCAAGCCGCCCGGCCGGGAGCCCCACTCGGTCTGACCGAGAGAAACCCCAGCAGCGACTAGCTGCGACCGAGGAACTTCGTCGCAACTCCGCATCTGTCGCACTACTTTGCTGCCGTGGGCCCCCCAAGCCCTCCAGAGTTGTTGTGGGTCCCCCATTAACCCCTAGCACTGATGTGGGACCCACTACATCGTTCTCATCGTCGTTTTGACTATTTTGACGTTGCGACACGTCGTATCCCCTTCATCGCACGTGCTAGCATTGGAATCTTGGTTCGTTGATCTAGTTGCTGCCCAGACTATTCGAGTGAGGAATCTGATCTGGAAATTGGACTAGGAGCACGTTCTTATATTCCAATCCCTGGCGTCGCTACCCGACGACAGTGTAGCTCCCGTGTCGTGTTGAGGTAACGTTTTGCACCCTTAGGACCCCCTAACCATTGCCTGCTAAACAAGATAAAAATTGGTGTTTTAAATTGTTTAAATCACTAATTAAGATAATTTAAATTGGGAATGTAGGCTGGTGGACTTGTGCATGTAGGTAGATTGGACTTTTGGACGGTGTATTCAGACGTCGGGTTGCAGGCAAGTGAAACTTGCCCGTTGCTTGTTTAGGCCATGTTTTAGGCCACTTTTGTACTGTAGCGTAAAAGAGACTAGACAGTGAAATGATAGCTGCCTAGACGCCTATTTGATCTAGTTTGACAACGAAACTAGATCCGTCACCTCACTTGATCTAGCTTGACAACGAAGCTAGATCCAACCCCTTTTACTTGTTTTGTTTATGCTGCCATGTCATCCATGCATTTGTAACTGCCATGTTTAAATTCCTTATCTGTACGCATTTAAATTACAGCTTGCCATGTCATGCCATCCATGTCTGATTGTTGCATTCGTAGCACACGTTACTATACTTGTACTTGCTTGTTCAGGCTAGGCACCTGCGTTGCAGGCACAACCCTATGCCAAATACACTTCTTGGCTCGTGATCCAAAAGCGGGCCATTTATGTTGGTCAAAAGCCAATGCCCGATACACGTGGAGGGGTAGGGTTGAGCGACCGCTCAGTGTAGAAGTGTGCCCGTGCAGCCACTTCAGCTGTAAGGCGTGAACTCTGTGCATAACATGAAAACGTGACTTGTGATTGTTAGTAGTTTGCTACTCTTACCATGCCATGCTAGATGCTGGTTGTACTTGTTTCTTTACCTGTTGCACTCATATAATAACTGCCATGTCATTGCATAAATTTTAGAACTGCTAGATTGTTGTACTTTTCTTTTAGTTTCCTTGCACAAGTCTTTTGTAGACTTGCTGACATGTGCCCCTCTCTCTTTTGGGTGTCACATGTTAGACCCTGAGCCAGAGACCGTTGCTGAGGACGAGGTGTTCGCTGACGCCGAGCCTGAGCCCACGTTTGACGAGGAGTTTGTGGACACCGGTGACCAGTCTTAGAGACTGTTCTGAGTTACTTCTGTTTTAGGTTGCTGTTAGTTATCGATGCGTAGCACCTTTACTTTCCGTACATTGTACTTTTGTTGGCCATGATTGGGCCTTTTAGACACTTTTCTTTCCAGCCTGGTGGCTTTTCTGTGATGTTGGAACTTATATATTATGGACATTCTGAGATTGAATAAATTTTTATCTGTCTCTCTTTCCTTATTATTATTGTTGTTCTGCTTAGCATTTGCAAGGACCTGAACTCCGTTAAATCCAGACACTTTACAGACTGGAGCCTCACAGCTCTAAGTCTGAGTGGACCTTCTCACGTCTCGCCTCCATTTTAGGGAAGCGGGGCGTGACAGGTTTTGTTGGTGGCACATGCAGGTCTCCTTTGCAACTGCGAATTATCGGAACAATGGTAATAATAATAGGGTGTCCAATAAATAAATTTCAACATCCGAGTCATAAGCTTTGAGTCTAATTTATATCGTTTTCCTATGTCATTAGATGGCAGGAAGACGACAGACCCGAGCTGGTGGTGGGCCCAATCGTGCTGAGGTGCCGGATAGAGAGCCCACCAATGCTGAGCTCATGAGGATGATGCATCAGATGATGCAGGTGCAGCAGGGTATGCTTCAGAATACCCAGAATGCCCCTCGCTTCGTGCCGGGCGCGAAGCAGTTTCGGGAGTTGGGCACGACTTACTTTGACGGATCTGAAGGACCGTTAGCTGCTGAGGAGTGGATCAGGAATACTGAGGATAATCTGAAGATGTCGAAGAACAACCTGGCTGGATGGGTTGAGTTGGTGAAGAAGCAGTTTAGGGATAATGCCCGCAACTGGTGGGATGCAGAAGAGGAGCTATTGGTGAAGCCGATACCTTGGGCTACATTCAAGTCCAGGTTCGATGAGGAATACTTTCCGAAGGCTGCCAGGAGGGAGATGTTGTAGCGATTCATTGAACTGAAGCAGGGAAATCTGACGGTGGACCAGTACCATCAGGAGTTCACCAGGCTGAGTCACTTCGCACCGAAGATGGTGGAGGATGCTGAGGAGAAAGCTCAGAGGTTTCTGCAGGGTCTTTCCTTAGACTTGCAGAGCCTGATGTCTTCGTCAGATTTGGAGTCTTATCAGAAGTTGTTGGTAGCTGCTAGGAGACAGGAGCGGATTGCAAGCCAGAAGAGAGGACAGACATCAGGAGCTGGGAAGAGGCCTATGGAGCAGGCCAGAGCAGTGGTTAGGCCTGGGTTCAAACCCAACCAGCCAGTGCAGTTCAAGAGGCCAGGAGGGCCTACCCTGAAGACTTGCCATTTCTGCGGCAAGACTGGCCACATCAAGGAGCAGTGCAGGAGATTTCTGGGACAGTGCCTGATTTGTGGAGACGCTACTCATGTAGCGAAGGATTGTCAGCATGCGAACCAGACGAGGAGAGCACCAGATGGAGCACAGCTATAGAGGGGACCAGTTGTTGTTCAGCCATTGCAGCAGAGAGCACCGGTACCTGTTGGACGTGGAGTGCCTCTCGCTCCACAGAGGCAGGCTTTTCAGCAGGCCTTGCAGCCGAGGAGGCAGGCTTTCCTGATGACGGCAGTGGAGAGTGAGGCTGTGGATGAAGTTATCGCAAGTAACCCTCAGTCTAGTTTCTCCCTTCCTTAGTTAGTTTGGGCTTGTTAGATTATGTTTGGTTGCTTGCATATGATTGTTTGCTAGAATAGGGTTTGATTGTTAGATTGTCTGTTAGGTGTGATTTTGGTTTGCACATTTCCTGCACGAGTCCTTTTTGACTCTGGTGCATCGATGTGCATTATATCCTGGAGCTTTGTGGACAAGCATTCCTTGACGACATCCCCTCTTTCCAAGAGTTGGAACATCGTTACAGGGAATGGCATGATGTCAGTGCATCGTGGTTACAATTCTTGCCCTTTGGTGGTCTGTGGACATGAGCTTTACACTGATTTTATTGTCCACGACATTATCAACTACGATGCCGTCCTTGGGATGGATTGGCTTATGAGTTTCTATGCTACGATCGATTGCCGGAGGAAGAAGATGGTGTTCGAGATCCCAGGACATCCAGTGTTTGAGTTCAGTCGAGGTAGCAGTTCGCTTGGCCCTGTCAGATTTTGGGCCAGACCGGTGGAGATTGTTGCTATACAGATGGAGCAGAGTAGACCAGCTGTGGTGCGAGAATTCGACGACGTCTTCCCCGAGGAGATGTCTGGACTGCCTCCCGATCGAGCTCTTGAATTTTCGATTGATCTTATTCTGGGAGCGCAGCCTATTTCGAAGGCGTCGTATCATATGGCTCCAGCTAAGTTGGAGGAATTGCGTAGGTAGCTGGATGAGCTTCTACAGAAGGGTTACATTAATCCTAGTATGTCTCTGTGGGGAGCACCAGTGTTGCAGGTGAAGAAGAAGGATGGTTCGCGTCGCATGTGCGTGGACTACCGGGAGCTGAATGCTGTGACCATCAAGAATAAATATCCATTGCCTCGTATTGATGACATTTTTGACCAACTTGGAGGATCAAGAGTGTTCTCTAAGTTGGATCTGAGGAGTAGTCATCACCAGCTGAAGGTGAAGAAGGAAGATATTCAGAAGACAGCATTCAGGACGAAGTATGGTCACTACGAGTTCGTGGTTATGCCTTTCAGTGTAACCAATGCGCCTATAGTTTTTATGAACTTGATGAATCTGATCTTCTACGACTTGCTAGATAAGTTCGTCGTTATCTTTATTGACGACATCTTAATCTATTCAAGGTCGGAGGAAGAGCATGCATCGCACTTGAGGACAGTGTTGGAGATTTTGAGGAAGCATCATTTGTAAGCTAAGTATTCCAAGTGCGAGTTCTGGCTTGATAGGGTTGCTTTTCTTGGACACGTGGTGTCAGGAGATGGAATTTCGGTGGATCCTGAGAAGATCAAGGCTATCAAAGAGTGGCCTGTTCCGCAGTCAGCGTCTGAGATCAGGAGTTTCCTTGGACTTGCAGGTTATTATCGGCGCTTCATTAAGGACTTCTCCCGTATTGCTGAGCCAACGACCAGACTGATGCGGAAGGATGTACCATTTTGTTTGGTCTGATGATTGTGAGAAGGCTTTTGATGTTCTGAAGGAGAGGTTGACGACTGCCCCTGTTCTTGCTGTGCCTGATCGGAGTGGAGGATTCGAGATCTTTTGCGATGCTTCCAACAAGGGTCTAGGTTGTGTATTGCATCTGCATGGGCACGTGGTTGCGTATGCTTCTCGTCAGCTCAAGGTTCATGAGAAGAATTACCCGACACACGACTTGCAGTTGGCTGCAGTCGTGTTTACGCTGAAGATTTGGAGGCACTTCCTGCTGAGTGAGAAGGTGAAGATCTTCACCGATCACAAGAGCTTGAAGTACATTTTTACTCAGAAGGAGCTCAACATGCGACAGCGTCGATGGTTAGAGCTCATGGCAGATTATGAGATTGATTTACAGTATCACCCTGGCAAGGTGAATGTGGTTCCAGATGCGCTGAGCAGACTTCCAGCGGTGATGATGTTGACTTCGCAGTGGAGATTGCAACAGGATTTTTGCGAGTCTGGTATTGAGATTATTCTTCCGGGAGAGGCCTCTTCGTTGATGAGTATGCAGATACAGTCGACGATCCTGGATAGGATCAAGGCTGGACAGGCTGGAGATGCGAAGCTGGTGAAGATACGGGAGCAGGTGGAAGCCGGTCTACGGACTGACTTCTTGATTCATAAAGATGGCTCGCTGAGGTATGGAGCCAGGTTGTGTGTGCCAGCTGGGGATATCAGAGAGGAGTTATTAGTTGAGCCACACAGTTCGTCGTATTCTGTGCATCCTGGTGGTACCAAGATGTACAAGGATCTTTGCTTGAACTATTGGCGGCATGGTATGAAGAGGAGTGTGGCTCGGAGTGTAGCCAAGTGTCTGGTTTGCCAGCAGGTAAAGGCGGAGCATCAGCATAAGGCAGGGTTGCTACAACCGCTTCCGATTCCGGAGTGGAAGTGGCAACACATCACTATGGATTTCGTGACTGGACTACCTCGGAGTCCAAAGCAGAATGACGCGATTTGGGTGGTCGTAGACCGATTAACCAAATCAGTGCACTTTATTCCTTTCCGAGTAGGACAGTCCACTGAGACGCTAGCGATGAGATATATGGAGGTAAATTCTTTTACTCTCCGTTTCTATTTCTTTTTCCTAGTTTAGATAGTGATGTAACGTGAATCGTGCAGGAGATCGTATGACTTCACGGAGTCCCCGTGAGTATCATGTCTGACAGAGACACGAGATTCACATCTCAGTTTTGGCAGAGTCTGCAGAAGAGCTTGGGTATGAGTCCGAGTTTCAGTACCGCGTACCATCCACAGACGGATGGCCAGTCCGAGAGGACGATTCAGATTTTGGAGGACATGTTGAGAGCGTGCATGTTGGATTTCAAGGGATCTTGGGAGGATCATCTTCATCATGTGGAGTTTGCCTATAATAACAGCTACCAGGCGAGTATTGGCATGGCGCCATTCGCTGCGCTATACGGGAAGAAATGTCGATCGCCACTTAGCTGGGATGACATTGGAGATCGGGAGATGTTAGGACCGGAGATGATCGTGGAGGCTGTGGATGTTATGAGGAACATCCGGGAGAAGATGAGGATTGCGCAGGACCGTTTCAAGCATTGGGCTGATGCTAAACGGAGGCCTTTGGAGTTTCAGCCTGGAGATCATGTCTTTCTGAAGATTTCTCTGAACTGCGGAGTTATCCGATTTGGGAAGAGAGGCAAGCTGAGTCCGAGGTACATTGGGCCGTTTGACGTCCTGGAGAGAGTTGGAGCAGTGGCTTATCGCTTGGCGTTGCCACCATCACTGAAGGGAGTTCACGACGTATTCCACGTATCCCAGTTACGTCGATACATCAGTGATCCGTCCCATGCTGTGAATTTCTCGGAGATCACGATTCGACCGGATCTTACCTATGATCAGCAGCCAGTTGAGATTATGGATCGACGACAGAAGCAGCTGAGGAATAAGACCGTCGACTTGGTTCGAGTGCAGTGGCGTCATGGTTCCCATGGGGAGTCCACCTGGGAGCGTGAAGATGATATGAGAGAGCGCTTCCCGCACTTGTTTCTGAGCAGTAGTTGATGTTGATTTCGAGGGCGAAATCATTCCTAAGGTGGGGAGGATGTAACGGTCGGTTTTCGACCGTACCTTCTTCGTGCACGTGCTTTTGACCGTGCACGTAAATTATTTTTGACTTTGTTTGTTTTTGAACACTTTTGTGTGATATGTCGTTGTGATCGTCTCTAAGAGTATTAAATTGTGGAATTAATTTGGAACAACATTTCTCGAGTCGTTCTCCCACGATTTGAGTTTGTTTGAAGAGACGTCACGATTTTCTCTTTTGACGTGAGACGTTTCTAGTTTTAGTTTCGTCTCTCGACATCGAAATTGCGAACCGTCTTCTTAGTTTTCTTTCTATCGTCGTCCCAATCACCCTAGTATTTTTCTCATAATTTTTAGACTTCATTTGACCTATTTTGCAATTTTAGCACAGCCTATTTTAATTCTTTGAACCCTAAGTTCCACTAGTTTAACCCCTAATATAATTCCTATATATTTTATCACCTAACCCTAGTTGACTCAGCCCTATTCTAGGCCGCACACAATCCTTGCGTGAGTAGGAGAAGGAGAGAATGTGTTTTATTGTTTTAAAATTCTAATCCTAATTAAAATCAACCCTAGACCAAGTCAAACCCTTGCACTATATAAATACCCCCTAGGATAACCTATTTTTCCCAAGAAATCAAACCCTAGCCGCCCAACATCTCAAAATTTTCCACAGCAGCCGCTTGCAGCTCACGCACGCATCTATAGCCCGCAGCCGCTCGGCCAGACAGAGGGAATTCCCCGCATTCGCTCGGTCTGACCGAGAGCCACTCCCGCAAGCCCCGCATCGCCCCCGATGTAGCGTTGCAACGCTGCAACCCCCACAGCGACCGAGAGCTCTGCTCGGTCTGACCGAGAGCAAGCCCCGTATCGCCGCTCTGCTCCGCAGCGCTTCGTTGCAACCCCCGCACCCCGCTACGATCGAGAGCCCCGCTCGGTCTGACCGACCCCCTCCCCCGCTCCGCACCAATCCCGGCATCGCTGCAACTCCCTAGCGTTGCAAGCCGCCCGACCGGGAGCCCCACTCGGTCTGCCCGAGAGAAACCCCCGCAACGGCTAGCTGCGACCGAGGAACTTCGTCGCAACTCCGCATCCGTCGCACTACTTTGCTGCCGTGGGCTAGGGGTGGCAATTCGGGCCGGCCCGGTCTTATCGGGCCGTGCCGGCCCGGTTCGTTTTTCTTAAAGACTGGGCCGGCCCGGCCCGATAACACTTCGGGCCATTTCGGAGAGGCCCGGGCACGGTCCGATAAAAATTCGGGCCGCCCGGCTCGGTCCGATAGGGTTGAATGAATTATGTATTGTGACAATATTTTATCACATTTTTAAACACAAACTTGTCTCATATGCTTAAAGATGCATCGAAATGGAGCATGAAAGAAGAGGATTAAGTGGGTAGCATATGGTGATGTGTCCTATAATGTTTTCATTTATTTGGCAAGATGAAGTAACATGTTTGGTGGTTCTTTGTCTCTTCTCAGAAACTGAGATCGACCCCCAAGATCCGAAGACATCAAAGTTGGCGATGGCGGGAAGTTGTTAAAATTTATGATATTTGGACCTTGATCTGATAAGATTCAAGACATCGGACTCAACACCATAAATGAATGCACATTACTGAAATCCGCTTTAGATCAGTGTGTGGTCAAATTGAAGTGGGGCGATCAAATGCTTTTCGTGCCGTGCCGTGTCGCCCATGGGCTGAAAAGCTTGGCCCGGGTCCGGCCCGAAAATGAACCGGACCGGGCCGGCCCGGTCCGATAAGGATTTCGGGCCAAAATTGTTGGCCCAAGCACGGTCTTATCGTGCCAGGCCCGTGCCGGGCTATCGTGCCGGGCCGAAAATTGCCACCCCTACCGTGGGCCCCCCAAGCCCTCCAGAGTTGTTGTGGGTCCCCCATTGACCCTTAGCACTGCTGTGGGACCCACTACAGTGTTCTCATCGCCGTTTTGACTATTTTGACTTTGCGACACGTCGTATCCCCTTCGTCGCACGTGCTAGCATTGGAATCTTGGTTCGTTGATCTAGTTGCTGCCCAGACTATTTGAGCGAGGAATCTGATCTGGAAATTGGACAAGGAGTGTGTTCTTATATTCCAATCCCTGGCGTCGCTACCCGACGACAGTGTAGCTCCCGCGTCGTGTTGAGGTAACGTTTTGCACCCCTAGGACCCCCCAACCATTGCCTACTAAACAAGATAAAAATTGGTGTTTTAAATTGTTTAAACCACTAATTAAGATAATTTAAATTGGGAATGTAGGCTGGTGGACTTGTGCACGTAGGTAGATTGGACTTTTGGTCGGTGTATTCTGACGTCGGGTTGCAGGCAAGTGAAACTTGCCCGTTGCTTGTTTAGGCCATGTTTTAGGCCACTTTGTACGGTAGCATAAAGAGACTAGGCAATGAAATGATAGCTGCCTAGACGCCTATTTGATCTAGTTTGACAACGAAACTAGATCCGCCACCTCACTTGATCTAGCTTGACAACGAAGCTAGATCCAACCCCTTTTACTTGTTTTGTTTATGCTGCCATGTCATCCATGCATTTGTAACTGCCATGTTTAAATTCCTTATCTGTACGCATTTAAATTACAGCTTGCCATGTCATGCCATCCATGTCTGATTGTTGCATTCGTAGCACATGCTACTATACTTGTACTTGCTTGTTCAGGCTAGGCACCTGCGTTGCAGGCACAACCCTATGCCAAATACACTTCCTGGCTCGTGATCCAGAAGCGGGCCATTTATGTTGGTCAAAAGCGAATGCCCGATACACGTGGAGGGGTAGGGTTGAGCGACCGCTCAACGTAGAAGTGTGCCCGTGCAGCCACTTCAGCTGTAAGACGTGAACTCTGTGCACAACATGAAAACGTGACTTGTGATTGTTAGTAGTTTGCTACTCTTACCATGCCATGCTAGATGCTGGTTGTACTTGTTTCTTTACCTGTTGCACTCATATAATAACTGCCATGTCATTGCATAAATTTTAGAACTGCTAGATTGTTGTACTTTTCTTTTAGTTTCCTTGCACAAGTCTTTTGTAGACTTGCTGACATGTGCCCCTCTCTCTTTTGGGTGTCACATGTTAGACCCTGAGCCAGAGACCGTTGCTGAGGACGAGGTGTTCGCTGACGCCGAGCCTGAGCCCACGTTTGACGAGGAGTTTGTGGACACCGGTGACCAGTCTTAGAGACTGTTCTGAGTTACTTCTGTTTTAGGTTGCTGTTAGTTGTCGGTGCGTAGCACCTTTACTTTCCGTACATTGTACTTTTGTTGGCCATGCTTGGGCCTTTTAGACACTTTTCTTTCCAGCCTGGTGGCTTTTCTGTGATGTTGGAACTTATATATTATGGACATTCTGAGATTGAATAAATTTTTATCTGTCTCTCTTTCCTTATTATTATTGTTGTTCTGCTTCGCATTTGCAAGGACCTGAACTCCGTTAAACCCAGACACTTTACAGACTGGAGCCTTACAGCTCCAAGTCTGAGTGGACCTTCTCACGTCTCGCCTCCATTTTAGGGAAGCGGGGCTTGACAGAAATAAAATGACAAGTACTGAAAATAAAACAATAGCAAACACAGAGATTTATCCTGGTTCGGATCCTCTTGATCCTACTCCAGTCCTCTACCCCGTAGAGATTTTCAATCCACTATAATCACTTGTCCCGCAAGCACAAACTTACAAAAATGGCGACACTCCCCGTGTCCCAAACTTTGTACAATCTCTAAACAGAGATTCAAACCAGTTAAATAATGAAATAGAAAAACACCTATAGCCTTGTTATAAATTTCAGAGAATGAATTCAAGGATGGTGTTTAGAAGATGAACTTAAAGATGTAAAAGATATGTAATGAAGAGCAACACTTGAAGAAGTTCTCTGGTTCATAAAAGAAGAGAGATATCAATCGATTTCTTCTTGCAATTATGAACACAAACAACTTTCCAAAATGATGTTGAAAATCCAAGTTCTTCCGTTCTTAAACGAAGAAAGAAATCTAATTATTTCTTCTTACAAATAAGAAAAGAACAACTAATGGCCTAAAGCTTTAGAAAATGAAAGACTTGATTGCAACAAATAAGAGAGTAAAGAAGAGGAAAGTGAGTGAAGAGAAAGAGAGGGTCTACCCCTCTATTTATAGTGTTTTATAGTGTGTAGGGAAGGTTGGGGACTGTAGTTAACGTTGGAAAACGGGCAAAAACCATCCCTGAAAATTTGGGATCAAAACGGCTAGTTTTGAAATTGGTCGACCAAAATTGGTCGACCAAAATTTAGAGAGAGAATTTTGACCGTTGGAAGACAATTCTAGAATCTACACGGTTATGGGAGTTAGCATATGTAATCCCATGGTCAAATTCGAAGGTTTAAAATTGGTCGACCAAAATGGGGTTATTGGTTGCCAATTTTTAAAGTTGCGAATTTTCGAAATTGGGAAGTGTAGATCTCTGAGTAATGGAACCTAGATGACTAAGACATATTATCACAAGGCTTTTTGACTCTAATAAAGTAAATTTGACATTGATTACAAAAAGCTGTAGATATGACTGCATCTGCAACTGAATCTGAGAAGCTTCTTTGCAGGGGATCCTTATCAAGTGATTATATATCCAAGTTGTGGATATAGGTGCCTTTGCCTTTCCAACTTCATGAATTATGATATATCCGTTTGAATACGCATGAAGATATCTGATTGTGTGGAACTCAGCATTGATTTGTATCTGCATACATAGAGTTAGTAGCACTGAATGTGTTTGTCATATCAAAACCATATGGGAATAGAAATATGGAATTATGAAATTCCAACATGAATATATATATATACATGTTAGTACTGTTAATGTTTGACTACCTAGTGCATATATAAGCACTTGTAATGACTATATCTGGTTGATTTATAGTGTGATGTGATTGGGATAGCTACTAGTCTGGCTAGAGTTATATTTATAGTTAGAAAGTCCGAGGACGGACTTTATTCTAAGGTGGGTAGGATGTAACGGCCGGTACTCACTATTCTTTATACGGCTGTGCGTATAGCAATTTCGTGTACCTGATTGGTTTTGTTGCTCTGTATGTGAGTCGTGTCGTTGAGTCGATAGGGCCATAGCACCTTGGTTGCATCCTTAGCAAGCCAACCCCTCGACGTGTGCCCAACTTGGAATTACTGTCGCCTTTGGACCCCGTATCCTTTATACGCTTTACGTGCACGTAGTCTTATTCGTGCATGTATTTTTTTAGACCTTGTCTGTATCCGAACCCTATAGTGTGATATGCCGTTATGACCCTCTCGAAGAGTGTTAAATTTTGGAATTAATTTGGAACGTCATTTCACGGGTTGTTCTCCCACGATTTGACCTTGTTTGATGAGACGTCGCGATTTTCACTTTTGTCGTGAGACCTTTTTATTTTTAGTTTCATCCCTCGTCACCAAACTCGTGATCAATCTTCGTAGCATCGATTCTCACCTCGACACGATCGTCTCGGTATTTTTATTATATTTTTCAGACACCGTTTGGTTGGCCTTTCACACTAATCTTCTTCATTTTGTATTAGCATTATTAATCCCTGATTTAAATCTTGGTTAAAATCTGATTAATCTAAGCCATTGGATCAATGTATCATGTTGATTTCTCCTAGCTATTCACCACCCTTTATCACTCTAATTACACCCCCTCCCTCTCACATTCTCTCTCCACAGCCATCTATATCTACCCCACTTTTAAATATAATTAGCAAAAAAACACCCTTCCCCTCTAAAACAAGTCACGCAATCCCCTAGGGCATTCTCGCAGCCGCCATCAATCCTAGGATGCGCACAGCTTCCCTTGCCCCGACTCCGGCCAAGTCCCCCACCGTCGACGGCGACCTCCTGCAACCCCGTTGGAAAACACCTACAAAACCCTTCCCTCCATCAACTCACAACATCTCCTCTCATTTCTCCTGACTTCAGCCCTTGCCTCAACCTCCGACCACCCAAATCAACCTCCGGCGGCCTCCATCTCAATGGCCAAGCCTCCAGCATGCAGCCGTCCACCCATCTCCCTCGACTCCGGCCACGGAAAACACCCCCTTCATCACAAATCTCCAATCCCCATCCCCATCAGCCGCTGACTTGCCCAAACCGTCGACCAGCAGCTTTAGCCCCACGGCAGTCGTACAGCGCCACCGGCCGGACCTCCCACCGCCAATCAACCACTCATCCTCCACCTACAAATCACGCAGCACCCGCATACGGCCATAAATGTCCTCCTTCATCCACCATTGCTGCACAAACCTTTAATGATGTCACCCTGATCCGTAGACTGCCGTTGGCCACCACGACTCCGGTAAAAACAAGGCCAGATCCTCTCAGCCCCTCACTGGGTGCACCCTCAATAGCTTCGAACATCTGGCCCTCCTTGGACAGTCCCCATTTTTCACCCCACTTTGTCGCAAGCCCTTAAACGACCCTCTCCACACGATTTTGCCATTCACCCTTCACGCGACCCCATCTCTGGTCGTTGATGACCATCCCTTCCACTGCTGCCTCTGAATTGCCCATCTCCTACGCGCCGCTGTTCGGTGATCGTGCCGCTACCCGGCCGATCTTCGTTCGTTGTTACGGCTTCCCGTGAGCCGTAGAACGTTAACCGTTCAACTTGCTAGCTGATTTGGACGCTATTCGCTGATCTCGTCGCTGTCCAAGGATTGGCGAGCGTGGAATCTTATTTTGGAATCTGGATTAGGAGCGTTTTCTTTATTCCAACCACTGGCGTCGCTACCCGACGCCAGTGTAGCTCTCGCGTCGAGTAAGGGTAAATTTCTTAACACTTAGAACCCCCAACCAATGCATGCTAATCAAGATAAAAATCGGTATTTTAATTGTCTGATAAATCACTAATAAAGATAATTTAATTCGGGACTGTAGGCTGGTGATCCGAGCACATAGGTAGATTGGACTGATTGGACGGTGTACTCAGAACAGTTGATTTCAGGCAAGTGAAACTTGCGAGTTCTTTGTTTAGGCCGTGCTCTAGGCCATTTTTTGTTTTAGGCATAAAAGAGACTAGGCGACGAAATGACACTCGCCTAGACATAATTTTAAGATCTAGTTTGACAACGAAGCTAGATCTGTCACCCTGCCATGTCATTCATGCATTGCTGCCTGTCACGTTTAATTTTCATAACTGTATGCCTTTACTTGTGCACTGCCATGCTTGTCATGTATAAATTCCTTATCTGTACGCACTTAAATTATAACTTACCATGCCATGTTATACATGCTTGAGTGTTGCATTCGTAGCACACGCTACGTATGAATTGTTGAGGCTAGGCACCTGCGTTGCAGGCACAACCCTATGCCAAATACACTTCCTGGCTGGTGATCCAGAAGCGGGCTACATGTGTTGGTCAAAAGCCAATGCCTGACTTGTTGAGGCTAGGCACCTGCGTTGCAGGCACAGCCCTATGCCAAATGTATTTCCTGGCTCGTGATCCAGAAGCGGGCTACATGTGTTGGTCAAAAGCCAATGCCTGATTACACGTAGAGGGGTAGGGTTAAGCGACCACTCAGCATACAGCCACTTCAGCTGTAAGGCGTAAACTCTGAGCACGACATGTTTACTTGACTTGTAAAATCTATGTGAATGTTTTAGTAGCTTTGCTACCCATGCCATATTAAACTTGCTGCCATGTTATACTTGCTGCCATGTCATACTTGTTGCATTATCTTATTTGTTGCATCCATGCATTAAACTGCCATGTCATTGCACATTTTAGAACTGCTAGGTTGCCTTCCTTCTTTTAGTTTCCTTGCACAAGTCTCTTGTAGACTTGCTGACATGTGCCCCTTTTCTCTTTTGGGTGTCACATGTTAGATTGTGAGATAGAGTTGGTCGTCGAGGACGAACAGGTTGCAGGTGTTGAGTTCGAGGACATTGGAGACCAGTCCTAGAGCCCCTTCTTGCTGTTGTTGTTTTCTGCTTAGTCGTTGTTAGGCTGTCGGTGCGTAGCACCTCTCTTTTCTTGTTGGTGTTATGTATTATGTCGGCCATGCCATAGGCCTCTTTTAGACTCTTGTACTCTCCTTTTAGACTCTTCTTTTTAGCCTGGTGGCTTTTCTGTGATGTTGGAATTTATTGTGGACATTCTGAGATGGTAATAATTTTATCCGTCTCTTTTCTTTATTATTATCTTTGTTCTGCTTCGCATTTGCAAGGACCTATACTTGGTTATTCCAGACGCTTTACAGACTGGAGCCTCACAGCTCCAAGTCTGAGCGGACTTCTCACGCCTCGCCTCTATTTTAGGGAAGCGGGTCGTGACATAAAGAGTAATAATAATACGATGAGAAACAACGACCTAAAGATACGGACGTAGGGTATCAAGAGTTTCAAATAACAAAAGAAAATCCTACGATAACTATGGGGAATTCGATATGGGGTACTAATCTGGAGAGTATGTGTTGGATATGATTTCGTTAGGATGTGTGCAATCAATGATTATAAATATCTTTTCTATAACTCAACGTTTCGTCCTGTCAGGACACGAGAACGTCGGAACATATAACAATAAACGAACATCGAAAAAGTGCCTTAAGTATCGAATAAAATACTAGTTTCATGAGGAAATTAAGCTCATGTGCCCGCAAGGGTCATGCCACGAATAAGTCCAGAGATCATATTCGATCCAAGTACACCAACAACGATTATACTTGAACAATACGTGTAGAAACTACTAAAATACGCGATTATACAATGCAAATAGGGCGAAAAGATATCAAAATCAATGATTACGACACCCTAAATATATCAACACCAACACATATGAAGATTAACCACGCATGAAGATTATATAATCAGTATTCATAGACAAATACATCATTAAAACCTCAAAATACGTGAATAATACTTCAATTCTAAGCCAAATACGCAAAATACAAGGCTAAAGATAGGAAAAATGTCACCAATTCTCTCCAAATAGCCCCAAATCTCCTTTAGATGATAGATCTAGCCTTTGTCCCAAGGGCCTCCAAATTTCATGGCGAAATACGGCTCCTAGAGCCCCCAATACGCCAGAATATGCCACAAAAACCCTAGAATATGCTTAAATAGATACATTGCGGGTTTAAGTAGCCTAACGGGTCAATACCCGCTTCAAAATTGCGTCCAAACCCGAACCCGCAACCGGTTCCAATCTCCACCGCGCATCAAAAGGCGGGATGGCCTAGAAAGAGGCCACTTGTGCTTTGGGGCGCACCCGCTCCGCAAGCCTCGATCCGAACTCGATTCGGAGTTAATGTGTGTCGTTCGATCACGCATCGAGGGTGCAAGATGGGCCACGTTGCCCACTGTGCTTTGCTTCAGGCGGGAGTCGTATGGGCCGTCGGATCGAGATCTGACGGCTGGGAGACGGCCACGTCGCTAAGAGCTGATGCTTCGCTTTCAAATTGTGGGGAAGATAGTGGCTGTTGGATCTTCGATCTGTGGCTCTCGCTTGGCCACGTCGCCCCGCCTCTTCATATTGCTGCTGACCATCCAATCACGATCGTGTGACGCTGAAGCGGCCACGTCGCCCGCCATCATTCGAAACAACTCCGCCTTCGATCTTAGGTGTGGGCCGTTGGATCTTCATCCAACGGTGAGGATGCGGCCGGGTCGACTCACCTTGGCAGCCGGTGGATCAAAGATCAACGGTTGAGATTAAGCCACGCGGTCACGTACGATCGGCGGCGGCGTACATCGTATTATATACGTATTTGCTCCGTATTTCTGCCTTTAATTGGTATTCTGCATTCAAATATTCATAGAAATTAGCACATATCTCAAAAAATACAAATAAATTGTCGTTGGAATAGTGAGATCGAGACCTAGCCATAAAAAATATAAAAAGGGCATAAATACTCAGTTTATTGCTATTTTATGCTTAAATCAAGTGATTTCTCTAATAAATGATGATATACAAAATACGAACGTATCAGAGACCAATTAAGCATCATATAAGCACAAAATAGGGCTAATGGGGTGTTAAATATGCAATATTCAACCCGAATCACACTTTCTCTCTCCCAATATGCTATATGAATAGCAATTTCTCCAACGCTTAGAATTACGATTTTGCCATTCCTGAAACGCACTTAGCACACACGTTAAATATAACACACACGTTTTCCATCATCAAATTAAAGAGCATAGATCGTTGCTTCCAACAATGCCGTCCCCGCTAGGCCACCGCCCCTGCCAGGCCGTCGCCCTGCCCTAGCCCCCTACCGCGCCGTCGCGCCGCCCGTCGCCCGGAGCTCCCCTTGCCGTGCGCCTCTGCAACAAAAAAAGAGAAAAAAAGGAGAAACAAGAGACAGAGAGAGGGGGGGGGTAAGAGGAGGTCGGTTTTTATAAGTATAATGTTCAATAAGTTATAATAATAGTTAGATTATAAGTATTATATAAAGTTAAGTTTATATATAAAGATAAGTTATAAATTATTATATGAGTTTTTTTTAAAATGTTAGTTATATGTTAGTTATAAATTTTTAATTAAGTTAAATGAGTATTAGTTTAAGTTAATAGTATACAGAGTTAGTGTATTAATAATATTATTATAAGTTATTTTCAGTATAATGTGTTAGTTAGATGTTTTCAGTATAACTTTGTGTAGCTAACTTGCCTTGTACCATATGTGAACCCAGGTATCGCTAAAGCTGATCGAACCGCGCCTTTAACGACACAACGTATCGGTAACTCATCGTACCCTTGCTATGGGTTTGAAACAATAACAAATGTATGATAAAACTAGTTTCATTTTGTTTTCAAAGTTTTTCAATTGAACAGCTAGATAAGCTAAACTGCACTGTATCGTAAAAGAATTGATCGGTCTACGTGATGTGGTTGACTGGAAAAGGTGACAATCTAGTAAGTGACTCGTAAATTACAAATCTGGTAACATCACAGACACTTGGAGTTTTTGGGGTAACTTATAATAGCGAATGTGCTGGAGCGACCAGTTCAGGCTTTGTTGTTGTTGTCCCACTTGTCGGGACAAATTCACAGACATGAAACACAGATTATTGAACAGTATCATATTTTTTGGACAGTTTTGGTTTAACCCAGGTACACACACCCGTTGTATGAGATGTACTCTTAGTTGCTCACTGTACTACGCGTTATAAGTCACGGGCAAAGTAACTTGCTGATTGTCATATGTGAAGAAGTTGAGCTTGATAATCTGCATCCAAAGAGTTAGTATACACATATATATTCAAAATGATTGTATCATCAAAAACTTTATGGGAAGAAACCTTTATGTTTCCAACAGTATGTTTGCTAAATGTTATACATGTGGTAGTGTTGGTCATGCTTATTATAATTGCAAGTATAGGAACACCAACATCAAATTTAAGCAAATTTGGGTTCCAAAAGTAAAGTGAATAACACTAATGGACCTATTTGGATTCCTAGGTCACACGTATCATGCTCTTCTTATGTGTAGGTACATGGCACGGCTAAGGGACAATGGTGGAGTGGTACTTAGACTCTGGCTGCTCAAGACACATGACATGTTATAGCGAAAAGTTCCTTAGCCTTGCAAAGCATGAAGGAGGAAGTGTTACTTTAGGGGACAACGGAAAATGCAATGTAATTGGTAAAGGTGTTTTAGGTAACAACACCTTTCATCTTACAGATGTCCTATTGGTTGAAAAGCTTAAACATAACCTCATTTCTATCAGTCAGCTGTGTGATAAAGGTATGAAAGTTGAATTTGATGCAAAACTTTGTAGAATCATTGATAGCTCCACATGTGACACTATTATACTGCAAATAGAAAGAATAATGTTTATACTCTTATGATTAAAGAACTAACTGTTTCTAAATGCTTGCCTGTAGGTGAAGAAGGGGCCACACTATGACATAGACGATTAGCACATGCAAGCATGGGATTGATAAAGAAGTTGGAAAACAAAAATTTAGTAAGAGGACTACCACATCGGACATATGAGAATGGTAAGTTGTGTGTGGCATGTACAAAAGGTAAGCAAACTAGATCTACTTTCTCTAGCATTAATGAAGTTGCCACCACACGCATATTGGAATTAGTGCACATGTATTTATTTGGTCCCATAGACATTGCTAGCCTAGGAGGTAAAAAAGTATTGTTTAGTATTAGTTGCTGATTTCTCTAGATATACATGGGTTTACTTCCTAGCCAAAAAATCAGACTCATTTGACAATTTTCAAAACTTTTGCATACAAGTTTCTAATGAGAAAAATTCTTCCATTGTAAAAATTAGAAGCGATCATGGAGGTGAGTTTGAAAATGCTATTTTTGAAAAATTTTGTCTTGAAAAAGAAATTTTACATGAATTATCTTCTCCTAGGACACCTCAACAAAATGGGGTGGTCGAAAGAAAGAATCACACATTAAAAGAGATGGCTAGGAGTATGTTAAATGAATATAGTTTGCCGATGTCTTTTTGGGCTAAGGCCATTAATACTGTATGCCATGTATGCAATAGAGTTATGCTTAGACCTATACTAAATAAAAATTCTTATGAACTATGGCATGGCAACACCCCGAAATTTTCTTACTTTAAAGTTTTTGGATGCAGGTGCTATATACTAAATACTGCAGATCAGCTTGGCACATTTGAATTCAAATCAGATGCGGGAGTGTTCGTGGGATATTCAGCAAGGAGAAGAGCATACATGATTTATAATAAACACACCCGTGCTATTATTGAATCTATAAATGTTAAATTTGATGAATCTGATATAAATTCTTTGGATTGCGGTCAGAACGATGAAGAAGAAAATGTAGAACAACAAAGCATTACAAGGAATAATGAGGACCAAACTGAAAGAGAAGAGGGAACTGAAACTGGCATAGCTAAAATACAAGATGAAGCAGTTACCAGCGGAGAGCTGAGATTCAATCCAACCCACCCATCAGATTTGATTCTAGGTGAGCCTACGGCAGGTATTTGCACATGTTCCTCTTTTAGAGATCTTTGTGCTCTATGTATTTATGGTGATTTTATTTCTAAAATTGAGCCTAAGAATATTGAAACTGCTTTAGAAGAGGAAAGTTTGGTTTTGGCCATGCAAGATGAATTGAATCTATTTGTTAGAAATATTGTTTGGAAACTTATGCCAAGACCCTCTGATTATCCTGTAGTTGGTACTAAATGGGTGTTTAAAAATAAGCATGATGAATCTGGTAATGTTATTAGAAACAAGGATAGGTTGGTAGCTAAAGGTTATAATCAAATTGAAGGAATTCATGTGGATGAGACTTTTGCACCAGTTGCTAGGCTTGAGTTCATTATAATATTGCTAGCTTTTGCAGGTTATAAAGGGCTCAAACTGAAACAAATGGATGTAAAAAGTGCTTTTCTTAAGGGCTACCTAAAAGAAGAGGTATTTGTTGAGCAACCCTTAAGTTTTGAAAGCCATAATTTTCCAAACCATGTTTATAAATTAGAAAAAGCTTTGTATGGTCTTAAGCAAGCTCCACGAGCTTGGTATGACCATCTAAGCACATATTTGTTGGAAAATTCTTTTAAAAAGGGAGTGCTGACAATACATTATTCTTGATGCATAAATCTAATGATTTTCTCATTGTGCAAATATATATTTATGATATTATTTATGGTGCTACTAACAATCTTCTATGTTAAAAGTTTGAGAAAGTCATGCAGGATCAGTTTGAGATGAGCCTTGTGGGAGAGCTGAAATATTTTCTGGGGTTCCAAGTAAAGCAAGGAAAAGAAAGCATCCTTTTATCTCAAACCAAATACATCAAGGAGCTTCTGAAAAAGTTTGGGATGGAGAAGTCTAAAGGAATTGGAACACCGATGTGCCCCAACACAAAAGTGGACAAGGATGAACAAGGAGTCGCAGTGGACCAAAAGCTATATCGAGGTATGATTGGTTCCTTGTTGTACTTGACTGCTTCTAGGCCTGATATAATGTTTGCTGTATGCTTGTGTGCACGCTTTCAAGCGAACCCAAAAGAGTCTCATTTAAAATCCATTAAAAGGATCTTTAGGTACCTAATTAGTACACCTACTTTAGGCCTTTGGTATCATTCTAGTGGTAATTTTGATTTGTTGGGTTATTCTGATGCGGATTATGCGGGAAGTTCAACTGATAGAAAGAGCACTAGTGGCACTTGTTTTATGCTAGGACACTCTTTAGTTTCATGGTCTAGCCGTAAGCAAAATAGTGTTGCATTATCCACTACTGAAGCAGAGTACATTGCGTTAGGCAGTTGTTGTGCTCAAGTGTTGTGGATGATACAAACATTACTTAGATGTGATAGCAAAAGTGCAATAGATCTCTCTAATAATCTCGTACACCACTCTCGTACTAAACATATTGACGTAAGACACCATTTTCTTAGAGATCACCTCACTAATGAGGATGTGTCTATTGAGTTCGTTCCCACGGAATCACAACTTGCAGACATATTCACCAAACCTTTGGTTGAGGCTCGCTTTTGTCGTCTTCGTCTTGAGCTTGGTATTATTGATAAAAATTAGTACGAGATTTCATGCTTTCTTGTCTGCTTGAACTTTTTGTGTGTGTGTGCTAGTAGTTGCATTGTTATGTGTGCATGATTTTCTTTGTTTTGGGTGATAGCATCTCATGTTTGCATTGGTACTTCATGCATAAAAACAAAAAAAACAAAAAAAATGAAAAAAATGGTGCTTAAATGTGTATCTTTCTCTTTGATTCATTAAAGAAGTCTTCATGAATGATTTTCATATATATGTAGAAATTGGTGTATTATTGCTTTTGCTACATGTGCATGTTCATCTTTCTAAATATTCATGGCATGTTCATTGACTGAAAATAACTTGATTTTTACACCTACTATTTCACTTCCACATGGATTATTATTGTTGCACATTTGGAGATATCGTTTATGAAGTATGGAAAGTGAATGTACGAGGAAAACTTAACTGAAATTGTAAGGGATATGATATACCTTACTATGGATAAAAATTGAGCATTAAAAAATGATACTACAAGTATAAAAATGAAAAAGAAGGTTAATTGCTCCGTATGAAAAATGGATACAATCCTTGGCAACGGTATTACCCACGAGTATCCAACATAAGCTTTATAGGTAAACTTTAGCGTCGGTGTATTTACTCGTCAAGCAATGCCACCCCACATCTAAGAGTCCTTATATGCTATGTTCTCGGGGTGTGGTATCTTGAACTCATTTTTAATGAGATGTGGAAACTTAATCCTAGGTGATAGAACGTCATATGGAAAATATGGATTGGTTCTGGTTGACTTTCTTAAATGATTCTTATTATGTGCTTCAATTTTAATCATCACACTTACACGTTGGTGTCGAAGTCTTAGTTGTTTAATTTTGTTGGACTATGACGTGTTTATTCTATAATTGTATACATGTAAATGTTGGTAGTGGTTTATAATGCTCTCTTTTTGCTGATATATGTTTTTGACTTCGTGTTTCAACTTTTGATGATAACAAAAGGGGGAGAATAATTTGAGTTATATGTGATTGTAATATGAATGTATGCTTGATGAATATGAATGTTTGATTAAGGGGGAGCATTAATGGATTTTGGAGAAGCACAAAAATAGGGGGAGCATGCATATTGTTAACTTTGCACATCATTGTTTGCACATCACTATATCTTATTACAAGTCACCCACTATCGTCACACTTTCACACAAACTATTTGGAACCTTATTTCTCAAATCTTATACTTAGTTTGTCATCATCAAAAGGGGGAGATTATTGGTAGCAACGATCTATGAACTTTGTGTTTGATGATAACAAATGTGTGAATGTTTTTAACGTGTGTATTAAGTGTTTCAGGAATGGCCAACTTGTAGATGCACGATGGGAGACAAGATCTAAAGGAGGAAGAAATTCAAAGATATTTGGGTTGGTTTATGTCTACTTGAGCCCACGCTTAATCTCAACCAAACCAAGTCCAAACTGTCAACCCCACTGCAAGTCATCATTTCATTAGGATTCCTCATAATGCAACTTATCCTCACCCTTGGATGACTCTAGCCGAACCATACCTTAGACCATCATATATAAGCTTGCAATCAAAAGGGTCTAAAAAAGGGACATCAGCCTAAAACAAACTCCAATACCCTAGCACAAAAAAGAAAGAAGACCCAGCCGAAATTTTCAAGTTGCAAATCCTCAAGAGCTGGGTGACATCAAAAAGGAAGATCAGCCGCAATTTCTTCTACCCAATCCCCAAGAGCTCTTCAAAAAATCCTCAAGCCCCCACGCAATTGTCAATCAACAGTTCTTTAAGAGGCTGCAACTTACAATGCTTGTTTCACCTGCAAGTTTGGAGAATCAAATTGCAAAGAGCACAGCCGCACTATTGTCTTCCTTTAAAAAACTCAAAGCACAGGCCGCATCATTTTATTCCTTTGAAAAAGTCAAAGCATAGGCCGCATCATTTTATTTTCTTTGAAAATATCAAAGCACATGCCACATCATTGTTTTTCTTTGAATATCTCAGAGATCATCCGCATTCTTTGACTAAAGTTCTCCAACCAACAACAATTGGTGCATGCCATTAAGCAATGGTTAGTGGATCCTTTATTAATAAAACAAGCTGATAATCTTTTACTTGTGGTTGTTTGCAGGGTCATCAAGAACATAACGTGCACAAAATCAAAGGGTTGGCCGAAATTAACAAGAACATTTTGAAGCCGCAACTTTTCAAGACGCACTTTCCAAGGAGTTGGGACTAGAGAAGTGGGGCTACTACATGTCAGACTGCTTCTGACCATGCGTTGAACGACAGAGACACCAACGCCATCACAACTGAGCGATTCTAAACATTATACTCTATTATATTTGTGATTGTGGCGTTATGATCTTTGTAGAGCTATTTTATTATCTGTCTGAGGACTTGGCTAGTTAGGACTAGCCAAGAGAGAGCTTTACTAGGATTGCTATTGTTTGGGCACTTTGGTGAGTGCAGGTACTGAAGCCAGGTGAGTGTAGAGTTGGTGCTATAACTACAGGTTGTACCAGTTAACTTTAATAATCTAGTAGTGCTTTTGGGGCTGGACATAGGTCGTTGGGATGACCAAACCAGGGTATATCGCCTATGCATGCTGTGACTGCTTTACTATACTCTGTGTCTGATTTATTGTGCTATAACTGCCTGAGATTCCATGTGGGTTGCACAAATTTTTTTATAATCCTATTCACCCCCCCCTCTAGGCTTAGATCGAGATCCAACAGGCCCCAGCAAACATGACTAGGCCTTGGTCTTGCCAATCATTCATGCTCCCACTGGATGTTGACGTACCTTATGCGCTAGATGGCTCACTCAGCTTCTTCTCAATCTTCTCTACCACTCTGGATAGAGCATCAAATCTCCTAGTCAAGTCTGCCACTGCTTTCACCTTATATATGCTAGCTGGCTTCAAGGATGATGATGATTGGCCTCTCTCATCGGCCCACTGCTGATTATTTGAAGCCATCTCCTCAAGTAGTTTCGTGGCCTCTTCAGGAGTCTTTGATAGTATCGCCCCATTGGCGGTGGCATCAATAATCATTTTAGTGTCCGGCTTCAAACTATTGTAGAAGATATGCACCAACTCCCAATCGTCGATGTTGTGGTGGGGGCATTGATGTTGAAGATCTTTAAAGTGCTCCCACGCCTCATATAAAGATTACTGGGGTCCTTGCCTGAATGACATCAAAGAATTCTGTAGCCTGACGGTCTTTACTGGTGGATATAATTTGTTGATGAAGGCACTTGCAAGATCATCCCATGTAGTGAAAGTACCATTCGCTTGCGTCCTCAGCCAATACAATGTGTTGTCTTTAAGTGTGAAAGGAAAGAGCCGTAGGCGGATGGCGTCCTCTGATAAGCTAAGGACTTGAAAAGTGGTGCACTTTGCCAAGAACATATGAATGAGATAATGCGGGTTCTCATGCGCATTTCCCATGGAAAGGATCTTGTTGCATCAGCATAACTAACCCTGTCTTTAGCTCAAAGTTTTTATCCGGCGGCAACTCTAGCATAACAATGGATGAAGTTTGCAGAGTTATTCAGAGTAAGTCTGTCTCTGATAGAAATAAGTCTGATGTTCCTCGGTTGATTATTTTCTGCCTCCATTTTATCTTCCTCTAGAATATGTTTCTTCTTTGCTCTAAGCTTCCTTACGGTGTGCTCGATCTCGGGATCGAATAATATTGTTCTGTCAGTACTGCTTGATCGTATGTTTATGCATAGAGAAAGAGAATCTGCAAAAGGTGTCAGCACAATAGAGGAATAGAAAAAGAATAGCTACTTAAAAAATAAAATACCATCTCCTCCCCGGCAGCGGCACTAAAAACTTGACTGGCTCCGGATATATACCCGAAAACAATGTAGTTTTACCACAAGTGCACGGTTAAGTGGTGAGTGGGTATTGAATCATGGGGAGGAATTGTTGGTATTATATTTATTACTTAGCGGAAATGGAATGATCATTGAGGAATGTTTGGTGTTACAAGCGTATAAAATATCGTTTGTAAATTTAATTTAGAAAAGTGCCTAGGGCTAGGGAATCCCCACTATAGATCTCAAGCATCAATGTGAAATTATATTCTTCCATATCACTACTCTTGGTTTAGGGTGAAATTGTTGCAACTATGTTGTGAACCAACGCATGGTCTCACGCTACGCAAGTCTATAGTAATCTATACTGGAGCCTCGCTCTCGCGCAAGCCTAATTCAAACCACTAGCATTAAGGTCGACAATATAATTCAACTCCAACTCAAGTTTGCTCTCGTGCAATGTGAGTTCGAATCTAGATCATGATGGTTTGTATTCGTTTTACCGTCGTACAAACAAATATAATTATGGAAATATAATAAATATGCTAGCTTTGGTCGCTTTCGCACACCAACTCTAGGGAATCTCGATTATAGATCTAAATCGAATATCTATGGCTTCCCATAGATCAAGATCCTCTCTCGAGCTCTCAATATCCAATAGAAATTCCTAGCTATCTGTAGTAAATCAATCATAATCTAATGCTTTAACAAGTTTAGCAATATCGGTTTTCAATAGATTTCACATATCAAGCATGTAATCCATATGGTTCATCCCTTTGCCTTAAAGCAAAGAGACTACTCACAATTCATCATAATCGAAACAATAGAATTAGGATATGCAATAGAATTCATCACAAAAGATAGATCTAAACAGAAATTTATCATAAAAATTAGAAATAGCAAGAGTTTAGACAAACCAATGATGTTCAAGGCTTCAAAGAACTCTAGCCGTATCGTCTCTCTTTTGACGGCTCTTAAAACTAGCTATTTATACTCTCCCAAATAGTCCAGGAAAAGCTGACAAAAATACCCCTAGGAGGTGGCAAACCCTAATTTCTGAACCTGGGCCGTCGGCGCACTCGGCCGAGTGAAACTGTCACTCGGTCGAGTGGCAATTTTGCAGAGAAATCGTAAAAATCAGCCTTCTGTCATCTTCGAGCCACTCGGTCGAGTGGTCAGTTCACTCAGTCGAGTGAGCTTCTCACTCGGTCGAGTGGGGTCTTCTGCAGACTCCTCCAAAAACAATATTATGCCAATTGTTTTTTCTCTCTCCACTCGGTCGAGTGGAAATTCCACTCGGCCAAGTACATTGTTGTGCTTCTTTGCCTGGATTGGAGCTGTTTCAGCCTCACTCGGTTGAGTGAGCTGTATCACTCGGCCGAGTAGGTTGATATTTCATCGTTTTCTCCTTCTTCTTGCTTCTTTCCTCTTTCTCTCATCTTTCTTCCGCTTCTTCTCATCTTAAAGCACCGTGAGCTCCTTGATATCGTCGTCATTGATGCTCAGGCACGTGTGTATGTGCTCATAGCTCCAAATTGCTCCCGATTTCTCCATATTCCTTGAAAATCCAACGAAAATAGAAATAGTGAAATTCATCGTGAAATCGTCGTTTAAGCATTAAATTTGCGATATGAGCAATCGTTATGGTATGGAAAAATACAAAAATAAAGTGTAAATTATGAGCATATCAGTATGCTACAAAATATGAGTTGCCACAATACGATCAACTTGTGAATGACAATACAAACTGGAAATATTCTTCTGAGACAACAGCAGACAAAACTCCCAATTAATTTGTTGATACATTGTTCATCATATAATTGCTACTGCCAACTTCTCTTCTGTTAATTTCATTGGCACGGGATAAAGAGAAATTTGTATCCTCCTGGATATTTCTTTAATTCCTTTCTCGTTCTCACAACCTTAACTTTAAATTTGTTATTTCCTGGTGCAACTCTCTGGCATATTCCTTTCTACAAGGATACAATTCCCTCTCATAAACCCAAAAAAAATTTACATCTGTTGCTCTTGTTGTAATTGATGCACCCAATAAAATCTTCTCCCAATAGTTTTCCTTGTCATTGCAGTTCTCAGCGGAGCTTTCAGTCAATAGAAACAACTGGGAAGTTTCCTTCACATTTCATTACTATTTTCGTCTGTCATGATCTACAACGACAAATTGAAAGGGAATTGTATTAGAGAAGAAGAGGAGAAAAGGTTGTGACTAGAGGAGGGCTCGTGGCCAGCCCTTTATAGAGGAATTGGAAGGGTGCTGTAAACCTACAGGAATGCAGAGATGCCTGCAAATCAACAAGGGGGCATGTGAATCAATAGAGGTTAGTTGTGAGAGAGATGATCAAACATTATGTCAATCTAATTGGCAATGTAACATTTTTGTGTGAATCCAAATTTATGTCAAATTTGTTAGTGTATCAGATGTGTCAAATTTGTCATGTATCAGATATATCAAGGTATCTATATACCACTGTATCAATATGTCACTGTATCAAATATGTCGGTTAATGTATATCAATGTATCAGTATGTCAAAGCATCAGATATGTCAATGTATCAGATATGTAAAATTAGTATGTCAATGTATCAGATATCCTCTTCTGTAACAATCCTCTCAATATTTTATAAGTCCATCTACATCTGATTAATTATCTGCATCCATGTACCAACAATATATTTTAACAATCAATTTCTAGCAATAATAATAAATTCCCAATTAATTTATAGTAATTAATTGCTTACCAACTGTAGGAAGAACCGACTCATCCTTCGACAATTTTAAGGTAAAAATCCCTAAATATTTTTCTCTTGCCGTACACCTTCTATTGATCTATACAAAAATCTTCTGATGTCTCTTGTGGTCCACGAAATCTTTGAATTTTTTCGGAAAAAATCGAACCCTTGCTTGTTTGCTTTTTGTGCCTTGCAACTAGGTCTATTCGCTGATCACGTATGTTCGCATTCGGGTCTGTTCACGTTCAAAAAAATGGTTTTGTTTTGCCGATTGTGCACAATGTGTAATTTTGGTCTGTGAATCAATTTTTATTTACCACATACAACATGCAAATTTTTTGCATGTTATGCATGGTGAGTAAATCTTGATTCACATAACAGAATTACTCACTGCACACAACAGACAAAATTTTTGCTTGTTATGCACATGCAAAAAATTTTCATTTTAGGCATGGTGAGTAAAAATTGATGCATAGAACATAATTACTTACCCTGCATTTTGCCTATTGTGCGCATGCAAACTTTTTGCATATTATGTGCAGTGAATAACAATTGATGCAAAGAACAAAATTACTCACCAAGCACAACATGCAAAAAATTTGCATGTTGTCCACATGCAAAAAATTTGCCTATGTGTGGTTAGAAATTTTGTTCTTTGCATCAATTTTTACTCACCGTATACAACAGATCATTTTTGGTGGAGATATTTCATGGTTTTTGAAAATGGAAGTTTCGTTATTTTTTGAAAAATTAAAGTGGTCATCCATAGAGTAAAACAATAGGTGCGCTAGTAATTCCCTTTAGTGAGGGAGAGGGAGGGAGGGAGAGAGAGAGAGAGAGAGAGAGAGAGAGAGAGAGAGAGAGAAGAGAGAGAGAGAGAGAGAGAGAGAGTGTGTGTGTTGTTGGATATGGACGACATGTATACACCCATGAGGGGATGTATGAGGGTCTACGGACCTCAGATGTCGCGTGCATGAAAGCATGTGCGAAGGGAACCTTTTCATGTGTGAAAAGGACCACTCGATACGTGGAAAAAGACACATTATAAGTGCATAAAGGCACTTGATAAGTGCATGAAGAAGAGGATAAGCAAGGGTGTTAATATAAGCTAATAAGCTTATATGTAGTTATTTCCTACAATAACTACCCCTAAAGCCTATAAATAGGACCCAAGGGTAAGGCATTTAAGGCTAATCCTTCATACCATAAGTTTGCATAAGGCAAACCTTTTCTTCTTCTCCCTTCCATCAAGTTCTTCTTCCAAATAGAGATTTAGACGGTGAAATGCTGCTTCGATCCTCTGTGACGAAGTACCGACCGTTGTGGCGACTCCGAGGGCAAAGTTCAGAGACTACAGCGTAGCATACGCTAACGTAAGTCTCTCCTCTCATTCGATCCTACATCGTCCTTTTGACAGGATCCTACATTGGTATCAGAGCCACACGAGTTCGCCCCGGTCTCATCGATGAATATCATGTTGTCTCTTTCACGAATGAGTTTCCTTCCATTATGGATATGGTAGGAGCGAATCGTGACGGAGAGAACGTTAAAAGTTGTTCTTTTCACATTAGGGTCTTTTGCCATTACAGATATGGTAAGAACTCTCCGTGACGGGAAGAACTGACCGTTCATCTCGCCAAACTCGCACTCCTCATGGATGCTGAGTGTAACGGTCGCCTTCCGACCTTAATTAAACTTTCTGCGTGCACGTGCTTTAGCGTGCACGTATTTTCTTGGCTGTTTCTGGTTGCTGATCTATGCGATGTGCTGTGACGTTGAGATCGGTTGGGCGAGTAGAATTTTATGGTAATTTTTGGGAACATCTTTTCGCGGTCGTTTTCTCGCAAAACGAAGTTGACTCGATAGGGGCGTTTTGGTCATTTGGCTCAAAACGCCGTCCCGAATTTTACGTAAATTTTTGGTAGGTGCTACACACGATCGGGCTCCGTAGATCTGTGCGTCTCGACTCCGCGATCGCCCCGGTATTTTCGGATTATTTTTCTGACGCCCGGATTGAGAGTTATCGCTCAGATTAATCTGGACCGTTGATTTGCCCATCCAGTTCAAATTTCGAATTATAGCCAAATCTGGCCAAATCTCTACTAAATCTGTCTTAATCTTTTTCCTAAACTGTCTCACTAAAACCCCCTAGACTTACCCCAGTTTGTACACCCCTTTGACACTCAATCTCCCCCCTTTCTCATATTAATCCTAGGGCCATATATCAATAAAAACCCTTATTATATACCCTAACCCTAAAATTTACCCTAACCCTAACCCTAAGATCAAGTGCGCCGCCCCCCTCAAAAATTTTCCCCGATCCCCTCTCCCATCGCGACCTCCCCCCTCTCGCTCACTCACGGCGGCACCGCCGTTCGCCGCCCATTCCCCCTCTCCTCTCCGATCCACCTCTCTCTCTCTCTCCTACCTCGCCCCGCGGCCCCTCACGCGTCCGCCGCCGCGATTTCCCCCAAGCGTCGCGACCAGCGCCTCCGCCGCCGCGATTTCGTCCGCCGCCGCCGACGGTGAACGGCTCCCCCTCTCTCCTACCTCGCCCCGTGGCCCCCGTCACGCCCTGCCGTCGCGATCCGCCTCGCCGCTCGATCCCCGCCGCCGTGCTGTGTTCCCGAGCGTGCGCCGCCGCTCCCTCAGCCGCAGATCTGACGCCGGCCTCCCCGCGTCGTCCCCCTCTCTCTCCCTCGAACTCAGACGCTCGGCGCCGCCGCCGAGCCCGATCCCCAAACGCTGTGCCCGCAGCTCCGCGCAGCGCTTTCAGCTCTGCCGCCGCGTCGCGTCGGCGCCCGCCATCGCTGCAACCCCGCACCGCCGCTGACGGTGATTGCTCGCAGATCTGAACAGCAGCATGTCGCCCCGCTCTCGCTGCCCTCGGCTTCGGTTTCCGAGTGCTGTCTGCAGCTACCGCACGGAGCCACTAGCCGTAAGCACGATCGAGATCTGTCCGCAGCCGCCCGCGACGCTAGCTCGACGTTTTGCCGTGGACTGATCGCACTCGCTGAACACGCTTCGTCCGCTGCCCGGACGAGTCTCACTACGCTACCCGTAGTTGGGACACTGTAGACGCCGCAGACACCCCTCCGTTCAGACCCTACGTCCGCACTACTTCAGACTCCGGAGAGGTTGGTTTTCTCGTAACTCGTAGCGAAACCCACCCGTAGCCAAAACTGAAAACCTAACTAAAATCGGCAACTAAACTCGCTAAATTTATTTTCTGCTCCTTTAAAATGTTGTGAACAATAGAATCGACGATCGGACTTTTGAACTGTGCACATAGGATAGAATCGTCGGATAGGCTGATCGGCCACTTTTGACTTGTGACAGTTAGGGTAGCCACGCTTAACTTAGAAATGAACCTAAATAGGATTTGACGAAAATCGCGACTTGACACCGTCGCCGTGATCCTTTTCAGACGGACTACCGCGGACGAGACGACCGGACGAGACGCCCCGGACCGACGACGCACTCGCCAATCCAGGCAAGTGTATCCACTTGCGTTTGACTGTGCCTCAGTTCCAGTTTGTAGAACTGTTAGATTGTGTGTGATGAGAACCGGACGTGAAATGATAGCGTCCGGGACGACCCGAGACGGCTCAGACTTGACGACGAAGTCTGAGCCTGACAACAATAAACTGCTGACATCATAGGACTATCTTGCGTGTGCGTGCGTGTGGACACCCTAGAATAACACTCCCTACACTGGTCGTGTCGTGTCTTGTTACACAAAAAGCCTACGGGCGTTTCAGATGCTTCCCGAGCGGAAGTGATCTCTGTGTTCCCAAAAAGCCTACGGGCGTTTCAGATGCTTCCCGAGCGGAAGTGATCTCTGTGTTCCCAAAAAGCCTACGGGCGTTTCAGATGCTTCCCGAGCGGAAGTGATCTCTGTGTTCCCAAAAAGCCTACGGGCGTTTCAGATGCTTCCCGAGCGGAAGTGATCTCTGTGTTCCCAAAAAGCCTACGGGCGTTTCAGATGCTTCCCGAGCGGAAGTGATCTCCGTGATACAAAAAGCCTACGGGCGTTTCAGATGCTTCCCGAGCGGAAGTGATCTCCGTGATACAAAAAGCCTACGGGCGTTTCAGATGCTTCCCGAGCGGAAGTGATCTCCGTGATACGAAAAGCCCACGGGCGTTTCAGGTGCTTCCCTAGCGGAAGTGATCTCTGTACTTCTTGTCCTGAGTCTCTGGGTTGGGGTAGGGTTGAGCGTGCGCACGGGGAGAGGGTCTGGCCGCCCTCGAACCGTAAGGCGTGAACCCTTTCGTGTCTTACTTGTCCTGTCCCGTCCTGTCCTGTCCTGTTCCGTCATGTCACGTCTTGTTCCGACACCTGTAGGTTAGTCCCGTAGTCGGTAGCACACGCTACGTCTACTGCTTGCTACGTTTACTTTTCCTGCTACGTTTCTTTTCGTCACTCAGTTATAACTCCAGCATGCTAAAACAACCAGTAAATCATTGTTAATAGTTGATACACTTGCAGTAGAGTCTGACGGTTTGTGTAGACTTTGCCTGATGTACAGTTTCCTCTTTTGGTGCTGTACGTCAGGTGTGGAGCCAGAGTACGAGTACGAGGCGGACTTGCCAGTTGACTTGGAGCCGGAGGACGCTGATCCGGAGTACTATCCAGAGGACGATCAGAGTTAGAGGTCTTCTGTTGCTGTTCCAGAGATTATCCATTTCAGTTTGAGTTGGGTGCGTTGCACTCTTACTTTCTTGTCTAGGTTGGGTGCTTGCACCATTAGTTTCCCTTTCAGCAGTTGTAGCCGTTTTCGGCATGTTTAGACTCTCAGTACTTTGATGATGAATTTTGGAATAAAATGAAATACTTCTTTTCAGTACTTTTGTTATTTTGTACTAACTTGCAGGGACCTGTTCTTTCGCTTGGGAAAACTACAGACGCTTATTGGGTCTGGGCTCTTAGCTCCGGCCTAAGCGGGCCTTCGTCACGCTTCGCCTCCGTGTTTTTGGGAAGCGGGGCGTGACAGGTTTTAGTGGTGGCCCATGCAGGTCCCCTTTTCTGCGAGTACGGAATAATTGAAGTATTAAATTTCATTTTATTATCATCCGGTAATTGTACGAGTCTAATCTGTGTCTTTCTGTCAATAGGATGGCAGGACGACGTGTTACCCGATCGGGGAGCTCTGGAGATGGTATTCAGGAAGACCAGAGCGGAGAATTCCGGCAGGTTCTGGGCGTTATGAGAGAGATGCTGGAGGTGCAGCACCAGTTTGTTCTGCAGTCCCAGCGTGCTGCCCAGGCTGCTCCAGTTGCACCACCGCCACCTCCATCTGCCCCTCGAGCTGCTCCAGGAGTGAAGCAGTTCAACGAGCTCCAGCCGAGGACATTTTCGGGGAAGGAGGGACCCCTAGCTGCTGACGAGTGGATCCAGAGCACGGAGGAGAAGTTAGTTGCTGCGAAGATTCCAGACGACACCCGAGTGGAGATAGCGAAGATGCAGCTGACAGAGAATGCGAGGAACTGGTGGCGCCTCGAGGAGAGGCGTCTGGAGAAACCAGTGGATTGGAAGACCTTCAGGTCTATGTTTCGGACGAAGTACTTCACCAAGACTACCAGGAGGGAGCTGTTGAGCAGATTTATAGATCTGAAACAGGGGAGCATGACCGTCGAGGAGTATGAGGCGGAGTTTGAGATGCTTAGTCGCTTTGCTCCGCATATGGTGAAGAAGGAGGAGAAGCGAGCTGATCGTTTCCGGCAGGGACTGCGTCCGAAGATTCAGTCTTCTATGTCTTCGGCGAGTTTCACGACTATGAGGGAGGTGCTGGATGCTGCGAAGAATCATGAGCTTATTTCGCTCCTACCTGACCCTCCAGCTGATAAGGGGAAGCGTCCTATGGAGCAGTACCGGCCACCTGCCAGGCCGGCGATGAGGCCAGTTCAGACAGTACCATTTAAGAGGCCTGGAGCTCCGATTCAGAGTCAGAGCAAGGGACCGTGTCATTACTGCGGGAAGCCAGGACACGTCCAGAAGGATTGTAGGAGGAAGCTGGGTTCATGCTTGGTTTGTGGAGATGCGTCGCATGCAGCTAAGGATTGTCCGAGAGCCCGTCATGCTGTAGTTGGAGCGCCAGCCCCGCTGCAGATGAGAGCGCCTGCTCCAGTTCAGAGAGGACCTGTCGTTCGTGGACCACCCTTGGCGCCACAGAAGCAGATGTTTCAGAGAGCAGCGCAGCCCCAGAGGCCGGCTTACACCATGACGGCTTTAGAGACTGAGGAGCTGGATGGAGTTATTGCAGGCACCATTCTAGTGTCTTCTCACCCGGCCTTGGCCTTGTTCGACTCCGGTGCATCCATGTGCATCTTATCCCGGAGATTCGTAACAAGACACTCCATTCCCACCCATACACTTCCCAAGTGTTGGGACATCACCACAGGGAACGGGGTGGTGACAGTGAACTTGGGATGTCGATCGATCCCTTTGGTTGTCAATGGACACGAGCTCTTTGCAGATTTCATTGTCCACGACCTGCCACATTTTGATGCCGTTCTTGGCATCGATTGGTTGGGAGATTTCCACGCCTCGATCGATTGTCGCAGCAAGAGAGTGGTGTTCCGGATTCCAGGCCATCCAGAGTTCGAGTTCCGTAGCAGAGATGAGTCGCTTGGGCCCATCAAGTATCGGGCCACGCCGGTGGTGCCGATTGTTGCAGCTATGCCGATGGAGATGGAGATCGAGCGACCAGCAGTCGTCCGAGACTTCGACGACGTCTTCCCAGAGGATATCTCAGGTTTGCCACCCGACCGAGCCTTAGAGTTTGGTATTGACCTCATGCCGGGAGCGCAACCGATATCGAAGGCGCCGTACCGTATGGCTCCCGCGGAGCTCGAGGAGCTGCGAAAGCAATTAGATGAGTTGCTGCAGAAGGGTTTCATCCACCCTAGTGTGTCGCCATGGGGCGCACCAGTTTTACTCGTGAAGAAGAAGGATGGGTCCCGCAGGATGTGCGTGGACTATCGAGGACTGAATGCTGTCACCGTGAAGAATAAGTACCCGCTGCCACGCATCGACGATATCTTCGACCAGCTTGGAGGATCGAGAGTCTTCTCGAAGTTGGATTTGAGGAGTGGATACCACCAGTTGAAGGTGAAGAAAGACGATGTTCAGAAGACAGCTTTCCGGACGAAATACGGACATTATGAGTTCGTGGTCATGCCGTTTGGCGTGACCAATGCTCCAGCGGTGTTCATGAATTTGATGAACTTGATATTTTATGACTTCCTGGATAAGTTCGTCGTCATTTTCATTGATGACATCTTGATTTATTCGAAGTCTGAGGAAGAGCACAGCTGTCATCTGAGGACAGTGCTGGAGACGCTGAGGCGACACAAGCTTTATGCCAAGTATAGCAAGTGCGAGTTTTGGCTGGACAGAGTCGCATTTCTGGGACACGTGGTGTCCGGTGATGGCATATCTGTAGATCCGGAGAAGGTCAGAGCAGTCAGAGATTGGCCGACTCCGCAGTCAGCATCAGACATCAGGAGCTTCCTTGGTTTAGCAGGCTATTATCGGCGGTTCATCAAGGATTTCTCGAAGATTGCAGAGCCGATGACGAAGCTGACAAGAAAGGATGTAGAGTTTCTTTGGTCAGATGCTTGTGAGGAGGCCTTCAGTATCTTGAAGGCGAGGTTGACCACAGCACCGGTGTTGGCAGTGCCGGATCGAAGCGGAGGCTTTGAAGTTTATTGTGATGCGTCAGGGAAGGGCCTTGGATGCGTCTTGCATCAGCATGGCCACGTGGTCGCGTATGCTTCTCGTCAGTTGAGGACTCACGAGAAGAATTACCCGACACACGATCTGGAGTTGGCGGCAGTAATCTTTGCACTGAAGATTTAGAGACACTTCTTGTTAGGTGAGAGTGTGAAGATTTTCACTGATCACAAGAGCTTGAAGTACATCTTCACGCAGAAGGAGCTCAACATGCGTCAGAGACGATGGTTAGAGCTCATGGCTGACTACGAGATAGACTTGCAGTATCATCCGGGGAAGGTGAATGTAGTGCCTGATGCCTTGAGTAGACTTCCTACTGCGATGATGCATACTGTCGACTGGAGGAATCAGCAGGAGCTGAGAGAGATGGATTTGGAGGTTGTCCTACCTGGTGTGGTTCATTCCTTCATGAATTTGCAGATTCAGTCCACGATCGTGGATCGGATCAAGGCAGCACAGGCAGGAGATCCGAAGCTTCAGAGGATCAGAAGGCAGGTTGAAGCTGGACTTCGGACGGAGTTCGTGATTCATGAGGATGGTTCACTGCGGTACGGCAGTAGGCTCTGTGTACCTGCAGGTGACGTCCGTGAGGAGCTGTTGAGCGAGGCTCATAGCTCGCCATATTCCATACATCCTGGAGGCACCAAGATGTATAAGGACCTCCGTCTGAATTATTGGTGGATTGGCATGAAGAGGAGCGTGGCTCGGAGCGTTGCCAAGTGCCTGATATGCCAGCAGGTGAAGGCTCAGCACCATCGTACTGCCGGCTTGCTGCAGCCGCTTCCTATTCCGGAGTGGAAGTGGCAGCATATTACGATGGATTTCGTGACTGGTTTACCTCGGACCCCGAGGCAGAATGACGCAGTTTGGGTGATCGTGGATCGATTAACCAAGTCTGCACACTTTATCCCATTCCGAGTGGGTCAGTCTACGGAAGCCTTGGCGAGGAAATATCTGGAGGTAAAAATTTTCCTTCTCTTACTTCCTTTTTTTTAAAATTTTCTTCTGAATTAGTAATGATGTAGACCGTGTACGTGCAGGAGATTGTACGCTTACATGGAGTCCCCGTGAGCATCGTGTCTGACAGAGATACGAGGTTCACATCTCAGTTCTGGAGAAGTCTGCAGGAGAATTTGGGTACGAGTCTGAGCTTCAGCACGGCGTACCACCCGCAGACCGACGGCCAGTCCGAGAGGACTATTCAGATCCTGGAGGATATGCTGCGAGCTTGTACGCTCGATTTGAAGGGTTCTTGGGAGGATCACCTCCACTTGGTGGAGTTTTCGTATAACAACAGCTACCAGGCGAGCATTGGCATGGCGCCGTTTGCTGCCTTATATGGAAGGAAATGTCGTTCGCCACTGAGCTGGGATGACATCGGAGATCGGGAGCTGTTGGGTCCCGAGATGATAGTGGAAGCTGTGGATGTCGTGAGGGACATCAGGGAGAAGCTCAGAGTTTCACAGGATCGCTTCAAGCATTGGGCGGATGCCAAGAGGAGACCCTTGGAGTTTCAGCCTGGAGATCACGTCTTCCTGAAGATTTCTCCGAACCGCGGAGTTATTCGTTTCGGGAAGAAGGGAAAGCTGAGTCCGAGATATATTGGGCCTTTTGATGTGCTAGAGCGTGTGGGAGCAGTGGCCTACCGCCTTGCTCTGCCACCATCTTTGGAGGGAGTTCACGACGTTTTCCACGTATCTCAGCTACGTCGGTACGTCAGTGATCCGTCGCACACAGTCGACTTCTCAGAGATTACAGTTCGCCCGGATCTGACATATGACCAGCAGCCTGTGCAGATTTTGGACCGTCGACAGAAGCAATTGAGGAATAAGGTAGTCGACCTGGTGAGAGTGATGTGGCGTCACGGATCACCCGGAGAGTCCACCTGGGAACGCGAGGAAGAGATGAAGGAGCGTTTCCCATTTTTGTTTGCTGATTAGTGTTGTCGATTCCGAGGACGGAATCTTTATTTTAGTGGGGTAGAATGTAACGGTCGCCTTCCGACCTTAATTAAACTTTCTGTGTGCACGTGCTTTAGCGTGCACGTATTTTCTTGGCTGTTTCTGGTTGCTGATCTATGCGATGTGCTGTGACGTTGAGATCGGTTGGGCGAGTAGAATTTTATGGTAATTTTTGGGAACATCTTTTCGCGGTCGTTTTCTCGCAAAACGAAGTTGACTCGATAGGGGCGTTTTGGTCATTTGGCTCAAAACGCCGTCCCGAATTTTACGTAAATTTTTGGTAGGTGCTACGCACGATCGGGCTCCGTAGATCTGTGCGTCTCGACTCCGCGATCGCCCCGGTATTTTCGGATTATTTTTCTGACGCCCGGATTGAGAGTTATCGCTCAGATTAATCTGGACCGTTGATTTGCCCATCCAGTTCAAATTTCGAATTATAGCCAAATCTGGCCAAATCTCTACTAAATCTGTCTTAATCTTTTTCCTAAACTGTCTCACTAAAACCCCCTAGACTTACCCCAGTTTGTACACCCCTTTGACACTCAATCTCCCCCCTTTCTCATATTAATCCTAGGGCCATATATCAATAAAAACCCTTATTATATACCCTAACCCTAAAATTTACCCTAACCCTAACCCTAAGATCAAGTGCGCCGCCCCCCTCAAAAATTTTCCCCGATCCCCTCTCCCATCGCGACCTCCCCCCTCTCGCTCACTCACGGCGGCACCGCCGTTCGCCGCCCATTCCCCCTCTCCTCTCCGATCCACCTCTCTCTCTCTCTCCTACCTCGCCCCGCGGCCCCTCACGCGTCCGCCGCCGCGATTTCCCCCAAGCGTCGCGACCAGCGCCTCCGCCGCCGCGATTTCGTCCGCCGCCGCCGACGGTGAACGGCTCCCCCTCTCTCCTACCTCGCCCCGTGGCCCCCGTCACGCCCTGCCGTCGCGATCCGCCTCGCCGCTCGATCCCCGCCGCCGTGCTGTGTTCCCGAGCGTGCGCCGCCGCTCCCTCAGCCGCAGATCCGACGCCGGCCTCCCCGCGTCGTCCCCCTCTCTCTCCCTCGAACTCAGACGCTCGGCGCCGCCGCCGAGCCCGATCCCCAAACGCTGTGCCCGCAGCTCCGCGCAGCGCTTTCAGCTCTGCCGCCGCGTCGCGTCGGCGCCCGCCGTCGCTGCAACCCCGCACCGCCGCTGACGGTGATTGCTCGCAGATCTGAACAGCAGCATGTCGCCCCGCTCTCGCTGCCCTCGGTTTCCGAGTGCTGTCTGCAGCTACCGCACGGAGCCACTAGCCGTAAGCACGATCGAGATCTGTCCGCAGCCGCCCGCGACGCTAGCTCGACGTTTTGCCGTGGACTGATCGCACTCGCTGAACACGCTTCGTCCGCTGCCCGGACGAGTCTCACTACGCTACCCGTAGTTGGGACACTGTAGACGCCGCAGACACCCCTCCGTTCAGACCCTACGTCCGCACTACTTCAGACTCCGGAGAGGTTGGTTTTCTCGTAACTCGTAGCGAAACCCACCCGTAGCCAAAACTGAAAACCTAACTAAAATCGGCAACTAAACTCGCTAAATTTATTTTCTGCTCCTTTAAAATGTTGTGAACAATAGAATCGACGATCGGACTTTTGAACTGTGCACATAGGATAGAATCGTCGGATAGGCTGATCGGACACTTTTGACTTGTGACAGTTAGGGTAGCCACGCTTAACTTAGAAATGAACCTAAATAGGATTTGACGAAAATCGCGACTTGACACCGTCGCCGTGATCCTTTTCAGACGGACTACCGCGGACGCGACGACCGGACGAGACGCCCCGGACCGACGACGCACTCGCCAATCCAGGCAAGTGTATCCACTTGCGTTTGACTGTGCCTCAGTTCCAGTTTGTAGAACTGTTAGATTGTGTGTGATGAGAACCGGACGTGAAATGATAGCGTCCGGGACGACCCGAGACGGCTCAGACTTGACGACGAAGTCTGAGCCTGACAACAATAAACTGCTGACATCATAGGACTATCTTGCGTGTGCGTGCGTGTGGACACCCTAGAATAACACTCCCTACACTGGCCGTGTCGTGTCTTGTTACACAAAAAGCCTAGGGCGTTTCAGATGCTTCCCGAGCGGAAGTGATCTCTGTGTTCCCAAAAAGCCTACGGGCGTTTCAGATGCTTCCCGAGCGGAAGTGATCTCTGTGTTCCCAAAAAGCCTACGGGCGTTTCAGATGCTTCCCGAGCGGAAGTGATCTCTGTGTTCCCAAAAAGCCTACGGGCGTTTCAGATGCTTCCCGAGCGGAAGTGATCTCTGTGTTCCCAAAAAGCCTACGGGCGTTTCAGATGCTTCCCGAGCGGAAGTGATCTCCGTGATACAAAAAGCCTACGGGCGTTTCAGATGCTTCCCGAGCGGAAGTGATCTCCGTGATACAAAAAGCCTACGGGCGTTTCAGATGCTTCCCGAGCGGAAGTGATCTCCGTGATACGAAAAGCCCACGGGCGTTTCAGGTGCTTCCCTAGCGGAAGTGATCTCTGTACTTCTTGTCCTGAGTCTCTGGGTTGGGGTAGGGTTGAGCGTGCGCACGGGGAGAGGGTCTGGCCGCCCTCGAACCGTAAGGCGTGAACCCTTTCGTGTCTTACTTGTCCTGTCCCGTCCTGTCCTGTCCTGTTCCGTCATGTCACGTCTTGTTCCGACACCTGTAGGTTAGTCCCGTAGTCGGTAGCACACGCTACGTCTACTGCTTGCTACGTTTACTTTTCCTGCTACGTTTCTTTTCGTCACTCAGTTATAACTCCAGCATGCTAAAACAACCAGTAAATCATTGTTAATAGTTGATACACTTGCAGTAGAGTCTGACGGTTTGTGTAGACTTTGCCTGATGTACAGTTTCCTCTTTTGGTGCTGTACGTCAGGTGTGGAGCCAGAGTACGAGTACGAGGCGGACTTGCCAGTTGACTTGGAGCCGGAGGACGCTGATCCGGAGTACTATCCAGAGGACGATCAGAGTTAGAGGTCTTCTGTTGCTGTTCCAGAGATTATCCATTTCAGTTTGAGTTGGGTGCGTTGCACTCTTACTTTCTTGTCTAGGTTGGGTGCTTGCACCATTAGTTTCCCTTTCAGCAGTTGTAGCCGTTTTCGGCATGTTTAGACTCTCAGTACTTTGATGATGAATTTTGGAATAAAATGAAATACTTCTTTTCAGTACTTTTGTTATTTTGTACTAACTTGCAGGGACCTGTTCTTTCGCTTGGGAAAACTACAGACGCTTATTAGGTCTGGGCTCTTAGCTCCGGCCTAAGCGGGCCTTCGTCACGCTTCGCCTCCGTGTTTTTGGGAAGCGGGGCGTGACACTGAGTCTTCATTCAATAGGGAATGTGAACTCTCTTCATGTAGAGCGTGAAGTTTGCGACCTTGAAGGTGTGTGGCACACGGCCATTAAAACATAACCACTTTGTCGATGAACGGGTGTCTCATCGGAGAAGACGATGGTTACCAAAACTTCTCATCGGAGAAGAAGATTGCCATGGAAGGGCATGGTGCAATGCACCAGCCCTCCGCATTGGGGAGGGGGTTGGCTTCGGCCAATGACAACCAAGCACACACCCCGAAGGGGGGATGGACTCCAAGAAGGAAAGGCCGGCCAGCCAAGGGAAGGTCGGCCGGCCAAGGCCATGGCCGGCCCTGGCATCTGCCAGGGCGGCCGGCCAGGGCCACCCTGGCCTCGGCCAGGGCCATGGCCGGCCCTGGCATCGGCCATGGCCAAGGCCGGCCCTGGCCGGGCCAGGGCAGAGGCCCCCTGGCCTCTGCCAGGGCCAAGGCCGCCCTGGCCTCAGCCAGGGCAGAGGCCCTGGCCGAGGGGCCAGGGCCCCGGGCCAGGGCCCTGGCCTCGGCCAGGGCAGTGGCCCTGGCCGAGGGGGCCAGGGCCCCTGGCTGAGGGGGCCAGGGCCCCTGGCCGGCCCTGGCCTCGGTCAGGGCCCTGGCCGAGGGGCCAGGGCCAGGGGTGCCATGGCCCCGGCCAGAGGCCGGCCCTGGCCTCGGCCAAGGCAGAGGCCCTGGCCGAGGGGCCAGGGCCCTGGCCTCGGCCAAGGCAGAGGCCCTGTCCGAGGGGTAAGGAGGCCCGGCCCTGGCCAAGCCAGGGCCGCCGAGCCCCGGCCTCGACCAAGGAGATGGGGGGGTCTGCATAGCCGGCCAATACGGGACCGGCGGCAGTTGCATACGGCAAAATCCCCTACTTGGTTGCATACGGCAAAGCTCCTGAAGGGGGGAGGGCCTGGATCCCTACAGGGAGAATCCGGCCTTGGCACGGCCACAGCTCGACCCCGGCAATGGCCGGGGCAGGCCACTACCTCCCGCTGCAAAATACGTTTGAAAAATACGTTTTCAAAATACGTTTTCAAAAAACGCTTTTTTCGCTGCAAGTACTATAAGAGTACTTTTGTTTGATAAGTGATGGGGAAATATTGAAAGTTGTTCTAGATGGTGATTGGCATCGTAATGACCTTTCCGATTCTAGAGCAACATCTTCAATATTTTTCGAAAGTAACTTATCAAATGTAAGATTTTTGCAATGTTTTTGATCAAACTTGTTTTTATGTCTTTTGCAGCATTTTAAAGCTAAAATGTCTTCCGCTGCTAAGAACATCGTCACTGAGTTGAACAAAGGTGAAAAACCCAACGGCGATAATTACAAACTATGGTCCATAAAGATACAATATGTTCTAGAGGAGCAAGAAGTGCTCGAAACTCTAACAAACATAATGATTGAACCTGAGTTAGGCACCACGACTCAACACAGAAGAGACAAGGAAGCCTTTGATGCTTGGTCTCGGAAGAACAAAATTGCTCGCATTACCTTGTTATCAAGTATGGCCGACGACATAATGCGAATCTTCCGAGAACATGACCTAGCTATGGACATATGGTCCAAGCTGGAGGAGAAGTTTGGTGGCACCTCGGTGACCAAACTTCGCTCTTTAACTATAAAATTCGATTCGTACAAAAAACGTCCAAATCATTCCATGGGAATGCATCTGCGACACATGCGAATCTTATTTCAGAGTTAAAGGATGCAGGTCATGTGCTCACTGATGAGCAACAAATCCAAGCGGTCATACGTTTCTTACCAATCGAATGGGAACAAATGAATATGCATCTCACTCATAATGAGAGCATCAAGAATTTCAGCGATGTTTCTAAGCACCTCGAGTTAGAGGAAGAGCAGCTTGCGGCCGCCAAGCCAAGTGCAGAAGTGCACATGGTTGCTAGTTCCTCGCACGGGGGAAAGAAACATAAAAAACACTCGAAGTATGATCATGAACATAAAAGGCAACCAGCGTCTACCAAGAAGCCCAAACATAAGGGTGGGAACAAGAAATGGCACAAGAAGAAGGACTTAAAGAAGATCAAGTGCTTCAAGTGCAACAAGTTAGGTCACTTTGCCCGTTCTTGTACGGATGGAGGTGACAAGGTAACTTGTAATAATACTAGTTACATATGTGTGTCTAGTTCAATATTTCTTGTAGAATCTAATCCATTTTGGATAATTGATTCAGGTGTCACCGACCACATAGCAAGGGACAGACGGTCCTTCGTGGAGTATCATCGGATACCCGAAGGAACGAAGTGGATATATGTAGGAAACAACACACGTGTTGAAGTGAAAGGTGTTGGGACGTGCAAGCTCGTCTTGGACAACGGCCGCACTATCTTACTTCATGATATCCTCTTCGCTCCATATATTCGAAGGAATATTATATCTGTGGTTGTATTAATGGGTCTTGGTTATAGTTGGTTCTTTCATAATTGTAAAGTGGACCTATCTTGTGATAATTCTATAATTGGTTCTGGGTGTTGTGAGTTGAGGGAGGCCTTTGGCCTCCCTCCCCTCATCACTCTCCATTACTCCCCACTAAGTTAGTGGGGAGGCCCTTGGACTCCCACCTCAACTTGAGAGTTTTATAAATATATTACCATGGCTATTTGTCATGGTTAATCCTCTTCAACACGTTATCAGCACGAGTTCGCTCTAGAAATTTATTTTTTTTTGAGCCAACAAAATTTCCCCACAAAATTTCCCTCTTGCTAAGGAATCTTATAGTTGCGGCAAAGTTTTCGCGACGACGATCAACTGCTTTCTTTCTCGGATTGCGGGAGCGGGGATTTTTATCTACGGATTTTATTAATTCTTCCCTAGATCTTTGATCTAGAGGTAAAATTCTATTCCCGTAGATAAACATTATAGACCATATGTTGATTATTTAATACAAATCAACATATCAAAAAAAATAGAATAAATAAAAACCAAAACGGTTTTTCACCCAAATTCCCCTAAATTGGGTTTATAACAGATTTTTTTTAATCAAATAAAAAAAATTTATTGTCCCCGAGTCTTCCTGGGCTCGGTCGCCCCACCTCGCCCCCCTCCCCCGATCGGGAGGGGGTTTCTCCGGCGACGCCTCCTCCCCTACCGGCCCTGAAGCGTCGGTTCGGCTTCGTCGGTGTTGGCATCCTCCAAATCGCCCGCCTAGATTCGCCTCGAATCGCCGCTTCGGCTTAGTCGCCGAGTGAATTATATTGAATGGCTGGCTGATTGCTTAGAATTGAATGGGGCTTGCATGATTAAACTTCATAGCATAACTGTTATCGAAAGAAAAAAAATATATTATTAAAAGCCTAGGTAAATTTTTTGTTCATTTCCATTTAATAAAACAGCATACATAACTGTTATCTACAGAATTCCTTTGGACATTCTATAACGATCCATTATCATTCTCCAACTTTCAATTAATATTGATTAATGGATACATATATGAACCAAACAAATACATGCTAGATTAAAATGATGTCGGCTTATATACATGCTAAATTAATACACCTCCAATTTTGCATGTCATAATCGGATATCTCAAGGTTTTTCCTTGGAAATTAGGAACGGTATTACCTTGGAAATGATGTCGGCTTATAACAGCAGCACACTCATCGTTATATGTTTAAGTCCATGTCATAATCCAAGTGAACTCCAATTTTGCCGATTACAACAAAAGATGAAACATTTGGACATATTAGAATAATAATTAATTTTGTGTTCCAATTTGGGCCTGAAGCCCAGCTTATAACAATGAAAATTAGTTTTCTATTTCTTATGGGCCCGAAGCCCCAATCAGATCAATAATTCATTTTATCTTCTAATTTGGGCCTGAAGCCTAGTTAATCCAATTGCAATATCAATTTGTTAATCAAATTTTTGCAAATGGGCATGCAGCCCAAATATTAATAATATATTAATTTAGCCATTTTTTTTCTCTTCCTTATGGGCCAGAAGCCCAGTAATTACAAAATCCTAATAATAAATTGGATAGCCTGTTTTTTTTGGCCTGAAGCCCATTTGTAGCAATGAAAATATGGTATATGGGCCAGTAGCCCCATTCATATTAATAATTAATTTTGACTTCTCAATTGGGCCAGCAGCCTAGTAAATCCAATTACAAAATGAATATGTTAATTAAACTTTTGCAAATGGGCCTGCAGTCCAAAACATTAAATTATTTATTAAATTATTTATGGGCCTGCAGCCCCAATAAAAATAAGAATTCATTTTAAATTCTTGTTTGGGCATGTAGCCCAATTAGTCAAATTGCTAATATTATAACACTCTCGCATTATTATTAATTTATGGAATATTAGGATTTTTTTTAAAAAATATAATTATCTTAAGGATCCTGCGACCGCTCTGCCGTTAGTCAACTAACCTAACGGTGTATGACGTCTCCCCATGGTCCTAGAGATTATTATATTTTTTAGTCTCTTTTTCCATATTATATATGCCTGTGTTATATAAACTGTGTGGTTGCTTATTTTGTGCTTGTAGCATATTATAAACTGCATGGTTGTTAATATAAGCTAAAATGTGATTTTTGGGATCGGCCATTTTGATACCCTTTTTTAAACTCCTTGCAATTTTATTTTCTTTTTGAGAGAATTTGTAAGTGATGATTAAATGTATTAATGCCAAAGACCGGTGTACCGATAAATGAAGACGGAGGCGAAAATTGGAAAATATAGGGACCCTTCTGGGTTTCCAAGTTGTATTTTTCTTTTATTTATGGACTGTATATTCGGACTTTGGACATTGTATGTCTTTGGGTATCTGGCCGATCCCCACATTTTACTTATTTTATTGTTTATGCATGAATTTACACTTTAATTAATTCATGCTTATTTTAAATTGCATAGATAAATGGTAAAATTGGCAAGCGTCGATTTCGAAGTTCTTGATGCTGCAGTAAATAATTACCTGAGTTGGCGAGTGGACCTGAAGTTCCACTTGCGTTCGATGGCCCTCCTTGGCTCAATTTTGGCTCCTTCATCGGTCCCAGCAGCGACCGATGCTTCTGCTAGTAAGGCCCCAGAAGCGGAACAATCATCTAGCAGAACTCCTACCACCATATCTGATGTGGATAAGGCGAAAGCCATTATCTATATTAGGAGAAATATAGATCGGACCTTAAAGGCCAAATAACTAACGGTAGAGGACCTAATGGAGCTGTGGACAGCGCTGGAGGCATGTTATAAACATCAAATTGATGTAATATTACTACATGCCAGTTATGAGTGGGAAAACCTCAGACTTCAGGACTATAAGTCCGTCGCTGAGTATAACTCTGCACTTCATAATATCACCTCACGCCTGAAGTTGTGCGGTGAAGAAGTGACAGAACAACGCATGTTGGACAAGACATTTACCTCGTTTCACGAGAAAGATACAATCCTCACGCAGCAGTATCGTGAACGCAACTTCACGAAATTCTCTGATCTGATCTCATGCCTACTTAGGGCAGAACAGAATCAAGATTTACTGCTAGCCCCTCATAATTTACGTCCAGCTGGCACTGCACCTATCCCTGAAGCCCACCACATTTCTCCCCAGAAGTGAAAAAATAAGAAGAAGGCTAATAATAACAAAGGAAAAGCTGTGATGAAGAATGGACGAGGAGCAGCACCCCCGTCCAATAACAACAATACAGGAAAGAGTAACTTCACATGGAAGCAAAAGAACACTGACCAAGTGTCACTTCCTAAGAAGAACTGGGAGGATAAATGCCATAGATGCGGCATGACTGGCCATTGGTCCAGAATCTGCAGCACTCCTCGCCACCTCCAGGCACTATATTAGGCGAGCCAGAAGTCTCTGCCTGAAACAAACTTGGCGGCTGTTCAGCCACCAACGATGTTCACTGCAAAAGACTTCGAGAACGACGACCTGCTCGATTAAGCTTCATCTTTTATCTATGCATTTAAAATTCAATGTTGCTTCATCTTTAATTTGCTTAAGTAAGAACTTTTTTGTCTTTTTCATTGACTTAAATAAAATTTCGTTTTGCTTATAGATGCAGTATTTAATATTGTGGACAGTGCCTCGTTGCACTGGTGTAGCATTAATATTGCTCCCACATACAACGAGACTATAAGATGCAAACTTCTCCCCTTAAACATATAGGAATTTTCCAAGTTTCGAGGATATTTCGTTTAAACGAACATAACTTAAAAACTGTGGATAATAAATATTGAATATCAATATGTAACTCGTAAAGAGGATGGCCAGAAGCCCAGCTACTTACGATTTCATTGGACCCTCATCGGGCCCCTATAATTACAGATATTCATCCTATAGAAAGCCAACTTGACTGAGCACCAGAAGTGCCTTTCATTGCCATAGTTTTTAACTCTGGCAAAATGGACTTAGTCATCTAGGATCAGCGATGATGGACGCATCATCAAATGAATCCATTGGAGAACCTGAAGATTCTTCAAAAGGTTGAGTTTCTTTGTCCCCCTTTGCCATAAGGGAAAACGTAGAGAGAGACCTTCCCTCCTGAAAGTGGGTTTAGAGTCTCCTGGCTTCATTGAGAGAATACATGGTGACCTTTTGCGGGCCTATTCACCCCGCAAATGGACCATTTTCGGTACTTCATTACTGTACTGATATATGCATCTACTAGATGGTCTTCTGTGTGCCTTCATATTCACTCGCAACATAGCTTTCTCAAATCTAATAATGAGGGTGAATTCACTACTCATATCATTCAAGACTTCTGCCAAGCAACTGGCATTGAAATTGAACATCCTGTAGCATGTTCATACTCAGAATGGGTTATCAGATTCTCTGGTAAAGAGACTCCAATGGATTTCACGTCCATTGTTAGATTCCAGTTGCCTGTTGATATTTAGGGACCAACAAGCTGCACTCTGCATCGCTTATCACGATACGGCCCGCTTGTGGCCATATCTTATTGCTGATGCCGCTTCCTTATGGTTTACCACCAAGTCTTGATAAATGTGAATGTGATGAGTAAAGTCTCATTGTAATAGGCACGCAGTCTAAAGAAGCCTGAAGCTTCTGAGACCATATCATGGGACACATAAGTCCTCATATCGTTATGATCCGCATACTTTTTCTGTGTGACGTTGAGATCCAGAAGATCCTTCACATTCAGACTAAAGTACATCAATTGACGGATAAAATTGCGGACAACCAGAAGATTGTTCGTTCACACGTCCCTGCTGCCAACACGCCAGCTAGGATTGACATTCCCAAAGATGGATGCAATCCACCGGCAGCAGAATTGGCTGTACCTCATTTGAAAAGAGGACGCTGGCCAGGTTCAAAATAAAATTTTTTCTTATAATAGGAAGATTCCTGGATATAAAAAAATGATCCAACCACGGGATGCTGAGCTCAGACCAGCAACCTCTCCCCTCCTAATTTCCCCTGCAGAGGAAACAACAGGAGAAACATCATTATATTACGTACGTACTGGAGAGGTACTGGATAGATATAGCACAGTCGTCGACGACAGTTTTACTTTCGCTATTGCCATTCACGTCGCTGAATACGACGATGACGTCTACCCACTTTTCTATAGCGTAAACGCATAGAATGGCCAAAGTGGGACGAGGCAATAAGAGTAGAGCTGGACTCACTCTTAAAAAGCAAAATCTTTGGACCAGTAGTCCATACACCTGAATGTGTAAAAACCTGTGGAATATAATCCGAATTTCATAAAGAAATTGAAATCAAGGAAATGTGATCATTTTCCTACTATGCCTACACTTCTCTTCAAAAGCCAATACATGCAGCTCATGGACGTTGTGACTGCATATATATACGGCAATATAGATATATAGATCTAAATAAAACTTCCAGAAGGGTATACTCTACCCCCAGAGATGAAAGAGAAACGTAGAAACGTCTTCTCCATAAAGGCTACAAAGATCATTAGTTGATCTTAAGCAATATTCTGCCCTTGTATCTTTTTCGAAAGATCGTTGACAGGATTTGTTATATTTGCCTTACATATGGTCGACTTAAAGCTAATAGGATCTCCAGCAGAGACCATTGAGATTTCAGATAGCTTTAAAGCGTACCTTGGAAATGAAAAACCTAGGTATAACGATCATCCTGACGATGACATTAATCATCCTGAAGATGGCAATAATCAGCCTGAAGATGAACTATCATCCTGAAGATGACATTAATCATCCTGAAGATGAACTATCATCCTGGAGATGAACCATCATCCTGAAGATGGCATTAATCATCCTGAAGATGAACTATCATCCTGAAGATGACATAATCATCCTGAAGATGAACTATTATTAATCATGCCGAAGATGTCTCGGCTTACATATTAAACACCTTCGTGGTGGAACCCTGTCATATTCTTCATACACCTGGAGTTTATGAAGAATGATGTCCTTTTGCAACCTATTAAAAATGGATACTTATTTATGACACCTTTCAGTAGCTGAAAGAGGGGGAGGACATCCTAGGTCCCGAAGAGCCTAGCTCTAGTGTATTATCTGGCCAACTGCACGTATCTTTGATAGAACGTCTCCAGTAAAGTTGTTAACCAGATACAGTGTTGTCCTGGAGAGCAACACTAGACCAAGGATAAGCTGCTTTTGCGCAACTTCCAAGGGTCAAGGAATATATATTGCATATGCAGGTTTAAAGATCATCGCGATGACTGAAACACAATAGGCCGGCCACCTCCTAAATATATACACATCATCATCCAATGTATACATCTTCTGAGAAGCTCATCATCCAAGAAGCAAGTATTGAAAACGCTCAGCCAGGTCTAGCAGTACCTTGAAGACACACTGAAGACTGATTCAAAGAATACTTTAGTGGAGTCATCTACCAACTTCGAAGAGCATTACACTCCAGAGCGACGCTGCCTTCCAATAGCCGCTAGATGAGTGAAACTTGTGTAGATGAGTGATAATTGTATTTTCTTTCAGAACATGATGGATGTATAGACGAATAGGAGATGATTGTATAAATACATAGGAGATCTGCAAGCCTGAAGCTTGTACATATCAGGGGGAGTCCCTCGATAGTTGTACTCTTTTCCCTTAAGCTGCTGGTTTTTCCCAGTGGGTTTTCCACAGCTAAGGTTTTAACGAGGCAACCATAGTGGCTCTGGATCAAGAAGTATCCACCCCATTGGCATACTGAATCCTGAAGTATTCATATGCTTAACCCAAGGTAATGGAGAGATGAGGGGGAGTGTTGTGAGTTGAGGGAGGCCTTTGGCCTCCCTCCCCTCATCACTCTCCATTACTCCCCACTAAGTTAGTGGGGAGGCCCTTGGACTCCCACCTCAACATGAGAGTTTTATAAATATAGTACCATGGCTATTTGCCATGGTTAATCCTCTTCAACACTGGGTATGTTTTTAAGGGATTTATTGTATTAAATACTATGTACGCTTCCTCTAATTTTAATGAAAATTTCCTTGTTACAAATTCCTCGGTTTGTGAATCTGATGTAATTTGTTGGCACGCAAGGCTTGGTCACATTGGACCAACACGTATGGATAGACTTTCCAAACATGGCCTTCTATCCAATGTTTCAAAGGTCGAAATGTCGACTTGCGAACATTGCCTTGTAGGGAAATCTTGTGGCAAGCCGTTTGAAACCGACACAAGAGCCGAAGTTCCATTACAGCTCATCCATTCGGACATGTGTGGTCCGATGAATGTCAAGACAAGACGCGGGAAGTCCTACTTCATCACTTTTATTGATGACTTCACCCGATTCGGACATATCTATTTGATATCCCACAAACATGAAGCATTAACCTGCTTTAAAAACTATATGAGTTTAGTGGAAAATCAATTAGATCGCAATATTAAGGTCTTGCAAACCGATAGAGGCGGTGAATATCAATTAGCAAGTTTTAAGGAACTTTGTGATGAAAAGGGCATAGTTCATCAGGTAACTATGCCTTATACTCCGCAACAAAATGGTGTTGCTGAAAGGAGGAATAGGACTTTAATGGAAATGGTCCGTTCAATGATGGCACAAGCTAACTTGCCAATCACCTTTTAGGGTGATGCATTATTGACGGCTGCTTTCATCTTGAACCGCGTACCCTCGAAATCAGTTAGCTCCACTCCTTATGAGTTGTGGAACCAAAAGTCTCCTGACTTAAGCATTTTAAAACCTTGGGGGTGTGCATCCTATGCACATATTTCCTCCCATAAGTATGGCAAACTTGGGCCAAGGGGGAGGAAATGTATCTTTATACGATATGCAAAAAACTCCAAAGGTTATGTTTTCATTGGTCAGGAAGACAATGGAGGACTGATTGAATTTGAGTCGAGGGATGTTGCTTTCTTGGAAAATGAGTTTCCAAGACAGGGTGAGATAAGTCAGGACTTATCTCTATTTGAGATATATGATCAAGAAGGATTACCTCATTCGAGTGGGAGAATTCTTGGTGAAGACGAAAATACGTTTCAACCTTCACTAATAGATGATACAAATGATGCGAATCCTATTCCATATGGGAATAATGATCCAAGTGGGAGCAATTCTAACCACATTCCAAGTGGGAGTGATATTAGAATTGATCCAAATTCGAGTCAACAAGGACTTGAAGAATCTCAAATACGACGTAGTAGTCGTACAAGGTTAACTCCTCTAAGATTTGAGGATGAATTCCCACAAACCTTTATGACTTCAAACAGGCCGTATCATGCCCTATAAAAGACAAATGGATGGAAGCAATGAAGGAGGAATTAGAATCCATGAAAATTAACCGAGTCTGGGACTTGGTTAACTTACCCAGAGGACGTAGAGCTATTGGGAACAAATGGGTTCTCAAGATCAAGCATAAGGCTGGTGGCTCTATAGACAGATATAAAGCTCGCCTTGTCGCGAAAGGTTTTACGCAACAGGAAGGGATGGACTACAAAGAGACCTTCTCACCTGTTGTTCGTTTTACCTCGATTCACTTGATTCTGGCTTTGGTAGCTTGCTTAGACCTCGAATTACATCAAATGGATGTAAAGACTGCCTTTCTTAATGGAGAATTGGACGAAGAGATCTATATGGAACAACAAACATGTTTTGTAAAAGATGGAAACGAACATAAGGTTTGTAAACTTCATAAGTCCATATATGGTCTTAAACAATCCTCGAGGCAATGGTATATACGATTTCAAGAAGTTGTCTTATCAAATGGTTTTACCATGCTTGATGAAGATAACTGTGTATATATCAAGAGGGCCAAAAACAAGTATATTATTATGTCTTTATATGTAGATGACATTTTAATAGCCGGAAATGACAAGGGCTTTGTGATGGATATCAAGGCTTGGCTTTCATCAGTATTTGAGATGAAAGACATGGAAGAAGCCGCATATATCCTTGGAGTTAAAATTTCAAGGAATTGTTTGAAGAAACTTCTTTCTCTTTCACAAGAGACTTATATAAAGAAGGTTCTAGAACGTTTTAATATGCAGGACTGTAAGTCCATTGATACTCCTATAAGCAAATGCGATAATTTATGTCTGAAAATGTGTTCAAAGAACCAAAAGGAAAAGGAAATTATGGAAAAAGTTCCATATTCCAGTGCATTTGGTAGTCTTATATACGCTATGATGTGTACAAGACCAGACATCTGTTTTGCCGTTGGAATGGTAAGTCGTTACCAATCCAATCTAGGGCAAGCACACTGGAAAGCGGTTAAGAGGATAATGTGGTATCTTAAAGGGACTGCGGACTATGCTTTATGCTATCAAAGAAATGCCTTGAGGCTCGAAGGCTACACTGATGCTGATTGGGCGGGTGATCTCGATGAGCGACGATCGACCTCAGGACATGTTTTTCTACTCGGATCTGGTGCAATATCCTGGAGTAGCAAAAAGCAATCTTGCATCGCACTTTCAACTATGGAAACCGAATTTGTAGCATTTAGCAAGGCGGTCCAAGAAGCTGTTTGGCTTAGGAGATTCTTAGACAAGCTAATTGATGCAAGTGACTCAGGTGCTGTATCAATATATAGTGACAGTCAAGCATCTATAGCCTATGTCAAAGATCCAAAATTCCATTGTAAGACCAACCACATTGATATCCGCTATAAATTTGCCAAAGACTATGATAAAAGCAAGGAGATAGACATTAGGTACATATCTACGCATGAGATGATAGCCGATCCACTTACGAAGGCGATCCCCAGAGATGTGTTTTACAAACACTTATCATCTCAAGGATTGCGTAAGAGCTGAGTTGTATCAATGTATTCCCATGTCTATGAAAGATTAAATTTAATAAAATAATAAGTTCTTTTCGACATTGCATATGAGTTTCTTGAAAATGTTTGTGTACATTTTTTATAATCTCAGCTATATTTTCTAGTATGTCGGACAGATTGAGGTTGGCTCTCTCACATGAGCAACCGCCTTTATTCTATCAGACGGATAAGATAAAGATGAGACCTGTTTAAAGTCAAAATCATCAGACGGATGATTTAGAGTCATGACTTAAACAAAATGGTCGTATGAAAGATCTGCATCATATGGATGCTTACAAAAGATCTAAGAGAATGTTTTCTTGTCTGTCTTAATGCGGGATGTGGGTCCAGGAGATCAATGAGTAGTAAAAGGGACTCAAAGTCAGACATTGTGGTGTCTGACCATCATCCTTACAACATCATTAAGACATACGCTCCCTGGGAAAGGAGTGATGTTGTAATACGTATTCATACTACGTATGCATTTGACCATTGGGTTAGAATAGTAATTGTGTTTACTATTATGTGAGACCCAAAGACCACATGGGTCTTGAATTTCTTACCCTTATGGACTCTAATTGGTTCCTTTAGATTTGACTGGGTGATCGATGTCTTAACATGTTGCTTATGAACTATGATCAATTCGGTCCGGCGGGGCATGTTAGAAAAGCGAGTCAAGTCAAGATCGAAAGGATCGCAAGAAGAGGAAGATTAATTTCATATTCACATTTTGACTTTAGAGATTCAAAGTTGGCCAGCCAATTGTAATCCAGATGGGATTCAATTGTTGAATATAAAGTATAAGAAATGTGAGGAAATAATCTAGGGTAAATCATGCGTTGATCTACTCAACTTTACATCTCAAGGAGCATTGTGTATCTTTAACAAGTGCACAACAGCAGACTCTATGCGCATGACGGTCACACGGTCTATTTCTCAGTATGATAAACAGAAGAACTATTTCCTTACAATCCCCTCAAGTGTGAGTGGGAGATGTTGGATATGGACGACATGTATACACCCATGAGGGGACGTATGAGGGTCTACGGACCTCAGATGTCGCGTGCATGAAAGCATGTGCGAAGGGAACCTTTTAATGTGTGAAAAGGACCACTCGATAAGTGGAAAAAGGCACATTATAAGTGCATAAAGGCACTTGATGAGTGCATGAAGAAGAGGATCAGCAAGGGTGTTAATATAAGCTAATAAGCTTATATGTAGTTATTTCCTACAATAACTACCCCTAAAGCCTATAAATAGGACCCAAGGGTAAGGCATTTAAGGCTAATCCTTTATGTCATAAGTTTGCATAAGGCAAACCTTTTCTTCTTCTCCCTTCCATCAAGTTCTTCTTCCAAATAGAGATTTAGACGGTGAAACGCTGCTTCGATCCTCTGTGACGAAGTACCGACCGTTGTGGCGAATCCGAGGGCAAAGTTCAGAGACTATAGTGCAGTGTACGCTAACGTAAGTCTCTCCTCTCATTCGATCCTACATCGTCCTTTTGACAGGATCCTACATGCGTGTGCGTGTGTGTGTGTGTGTGTCATCATGATCATCTCAATTAGCATATACCGAGTCTATAAACAAGATACATGTGCTTATCAAATAATGATAATTGGACCTCACGCCCCAATAACTTAAACTAATGGAGAGAAAGTCATAAAATGAGAAAAAATTGCTAATTTGTACATGGTCCTATTTATCAACAGTCCCAATCAATCTATGTTAATGGGGGTTTTGACTTATGAGTTTGGCTACCGATGCTCGTGTTTATATTATCAACTCGAAAAGTATGTGTTGGTATCTATCCAATCTAGCCCAACAAGCCCACTTAAGGCACATCCTTCAAAAGGCTTAACATGTAAGGTAATTATTGGGCTAGTGGTAGAGTTATAATTGATGGGGTTTTAGGGTCCTTTGGGCCATAAAATCGACGTCCGGCCCAAGTCGGTCGGACGACGAAACCATAAAAGCAGCAGAAAAACAGATTTAAAACTATTTTAAATCTAGCCCTAAAGAGAACAAACCCTAGCCAGAATCTCTACTATCCCGGGGCTGGTTCTGACCAACCCCTAAAGATAGATCTATCAACCTATTTGCAATTATAAACACATGACTAATTAAACTACATACCTTTCACTTTTTTCTGCAAAATACAAAGCATCGTTTTCAGTAATATTTCTTTGGCCCCGTGCCGCTTCTCTCAAGCCGAACCGCGTTTCAAGCCGAGCAACACACTTGTCGCCGAGTCAACCATGCGCCAAAGAAAGTTTCACCATGAGTGGATCCTCCGTCAAAACTTCGGATCTGATCTGAACTCCTTCGTAGCTTTGCTAGAGCCCGATCAGGAGGAAGGAATAATTTTGGGAGAAAGAGGGAATAATTAATTTAAGCATAGATCCGAGCTTGCTCACGTTTAATGGAGCTACTCAGATCTGGAGCTTGGTGCCAGTTTCAAGGAGGGGGGTTGGCCCCTATTTATATAGGCGGCTGACCCTCCCTTTCTCATCATATCCGATGTGGGACTAATATTAACGGGGGAAAAAACAACTTCAAGTTTAACTTTCATGGAGGCCAAACTTTAGCGAATTGTTCCTCCATCACTGTTGAGCTTCATATGTGATACTACATACCAAATCGAAGAGCACTGAACGTTGAACACATATAAACAAATGGACTCAATTTCGACACCATTTGACCACTCAAACGTCGTCCCAAAGATGTCCAAAAAATTGCCTTTCGCTCGAAACTTCTAGCAGGCAAAAATCAGAACAAACCCTAGTAGGTGGGTGGGCCCCACCCGATCAAATCTGGGCACCCGTAAGTGCCCCAGCCCGCGGGCTGGGTGCCCGCCCATAAAAATGTGGGCATGCACCAGCCCGCTTGAGCGGGCCTGCCCCGCCCAGTTCGGGCTGGCAGTGCCCCGCCTGCTTGGCTGGGCACCCAGGTCCAAAACGGGCCTGGGCGCCCAGCCCTTTTGGGGGCTTGGGCTTGGGCCTAAAATGCCCATTTTGTTCTATTCATATTTAAAACAACTTTTAAATAGGTTTTCTGGACCCATTTGGACTCCGATTTGAGCGCGGTTTTCTCCTCGGCTTTCGTGGAAAACCCCTCTTCTTTTCGATGCATTTATTATAAAATATATTTGTAAATGTTTTACAATATATATATTTTAGTTTTTATTTAATATTAAAATCCATTTGCATCAAATACAAATGAACTGAGGGCATACCTCCCTCAACATCTCGCACTTGCACTCAGGATCATTTATCCCGAATCCAGAAGATATCTGCAACCTCTTTGCAGTTTTATGTCTTTTGCATCAAATGCATTAAACCAACATCCTTAATGTTTTAGACTTATATCGGAAACTCTTTGCGATTTAATTAATTCCCATACATCATATGTATTATCTCCCTTAATTCTACCTATTACTTGACGAAGATCTCACTCTGTGTAAGACCTTACCGCCCTATTACAAGTGGGGCTCGAAACCCCAGATGGCAGTGACCACGAGCAGTAGGTGTCATCCCTGTTTCGGTATCATAATTATGTGATTGACTCATCGACATGAGTATTGTTGGGACCACCCTGACTGTGTCCGTGATGAATACCACAGTTTTAGTCCCTTCGTCAAAACCATGTCGTCTAATCAAGTCTAGGGTACGGTCAAACTGTCAACCGCAATAGCTCGAAGCTGGTTAGTCTCCATCAGTCCTTAGTCAAATAATATTGGACTTCTTCCAACATACTTTGGCCAAATTTTTTCCCTAAAAACCGAACCAACACATGCGACACTAACTCCCCATAATTGAAGAGACGAATTCTCTCTTGGTCATTACTCTCCTTGCATGCTTCAAGTGTCACCCAACCAAAGACCTTTCGACATGCCTTGCCTCGAAGATAAGCCAGAAATCTAAGTGACACCGTTCACATACATGTTCGTACAATGACCTCAAGTCTAAGGACCAACTTGCCTATCATCATAGAGAGTTATCACTCACAAATATGTTATGTTAACTATGTGATAACTCTCGTTGGGTCGTTCAGTGAACTCATTCTCCAATGAGCACCAGTGTCTCGTCTCTGACTTCGTCAAGTCGAACGACGATGAGATCATCATCACCACTTCATGGTGAAGACAAAGACACAATAGTCTATCCGATGTTTCGATATCCTTTTCTCGAAACATCTATGACCACGAACTATTTCAGACTTATGCTATTAACGGTCAAACAATTCTCCATGATGGCGATCCTCATTTTGATACTTGTTTAACCTCGCATTAAGTCTTTAGGACTTTACCTAAGTTCTAATGTTGACTACTTTTTTATTAACTTAGATAAATTCTTACCATACAGCTTACTGTAATTTTGAACAAGATGTTTGTACACTTACATAGAGATAAATTGCCTCGAGTTCGAGGGCATACCTATCTCCCAACATCTCTCACTTGCACTCGGGCCCATTTATCCCGGTATCTCATACCGCATTTACACACAAGTCTCTATAGACTTTATGTGACAGAGCCTTCGTGAGTGAATATGCTAGACCGTCTTTAGATATAGACTTAAAGAATTTTTATGTTCATGTTAGACCATACATTTGAATCTCATCCAAATAATTTCCTTGGTCTCTTAGAATCCATAATATTTAATTAGCTTGGATCTCATCCAGCTCATCGTACCTTACGAGAATAATCTTACATAGTTACCGATCAATTGCACAGTTCATAATAATTTCTGATAAAGTGTCAAACTCTTTGACCACTTTATCAAAATATATGTTCCGGCTCCTTGATGCCTCGCATGGTTTTAATTCGCTCCCACTGACCTTAAAAACTCTCTGGCTGATTCATATAAGTTCGTTCTTCCAAATCATGTTTAGAAAATAGAATATACATCAATACACCAGTTTTCATGGTCATCATGAGTATTTACATCGAGTCTGATCCGAATAGATCTGTACACAGCTGTTGGTGATAAAGTTTCATCACAATCCGTTTATAGGAGTTCTGATGATAACTATTCTCAACCAGCATAACTTGTACTTCACTCTTTTCCATCTGCACTAATCTTTTGTCTCGAAGATTCATTTGCAGCCAAAGTAAACACTTTACTTGGGCACGTCAACCAAAGCCTATACCTTGTTTACGTGCAAGGACCTTTTTCAGATTGCATCAAGCCATTTCTTAAGAGTTACTACTCTGAATGGCATCTTGGAAGTTGTCTAATCCATCATCAACTATGATGTCTTACTCGACTTTTTGTCTCACGAGACTCGAGTAACCTGTGACTTCCTAACGATTAATTGGAGGAATATCATATTGATAAGGTCCTCACAGAACCTTATCAAGAACATATGCATTACTCTCTGGGACTTAACCTATATGGAGGATTGTAACTCAGAGTCACCTGCCATGCATTGCACCATGTCTAACAAAATACGATTCATGCTCTCCAACACACCAATGTTCTTAGAGACTTGACCTGAGAGAAAATCACATCTTCTTTTAATTACGCAAGAATTATACAGCTAAGTATTTGACTCTTAGATCTGATCGAAGCAGTTCAAATACTTCTGTCACTGGTTACTCTATTTTATCAGACTTGTGTTTCATCAAGAACATGTGTCGCAATAAAATAAGTATAACATATCTAGGCTAATTTAGACTTGGGTTGGGATCCATCCGTATGTACAAGACTTGTGAGTTCTCCAAATCATTCTCCCACTGTCTTACAGAAGGAGTTTGGCCATAATACCTTTGAGATAAGACTTACAAGTGTCTTTCGACTCATAATACGAGAGATTAAAACTCTCTTTATGTGACTTGTCAAGTCCATTCTCATCGGTACGGCCTAGTCTATTTTGCCATAGATAAAGTTTCTATAACTTGCGTCTTCGTGTATTAATATTTAATACAATATCGTTATACAAGACATTCACACCGAGACATTGCTTCAGAAGCAAAGTGACGACATTCGCCAAAATATGTTCTCCTTTTGTATAACAATTATCCTTAAATCGTGACATCAAATATGTCACATTTTCAGTTCCTCCTACTTTTGCCTTTTCTTATCATAGTCAAAACTTTCTTTCTCAACCAACTTTCCTCAATTCCTTCTCCGTTCTAAATCACATTTAGACAATACTTTCCCAACAAAAAATATAGGCTGTGCAAGCACCTTACATATCCAAACACTTGAGCTTCACAACCTTGAGTTGACTCAATACGTTGCTTGAGTCAAGATCTGATTTAGATACATAGTCTTGCACCGCTCGTGGACTTATCTTCGAGTCAAACAGTTTGATCGAAGTTTCGAATTTTGCGGATCGAACCCGTTTTCCATATAACCTTGAGTTGACTCAACAAATTGTATGAAGAAACTTGCTTTGAACATCAGTATGTTCAAGCTGCCCCTCATAGAGGCGAGTGACAGGTAGTGTGCTTTTATTTTGTTGGACACAGAGCTCAAGGAAATCATTGTCCTTAAGCATGTGCTAGTAAGGACATTTTAAGGTCAGTGAGAACCTGGTTTACACTATCAAACTTGATCTTGGCTTGATATTCATTAAACAATCATATTGACCAGTTTACATTTTCCTTTAGGACATTATTTTTGGATTCCATCATGTATAACATAGAATTTTCCTAGTTTAGCATATGTTCATGATTTTAAATAAAGTTAAATTGGATTTTATTCAACTATACCATCCTATTATTTTGCGATCATCTTAATCCATATAGATGAACGAATAATAATATTTAGTGGGAAAGGGACCGACCACCCCGAGTCTCACAACCTTGATTTGGCTCAACAAGTTACTTAACTCTGCAATCAATAGACGACTCTTCATCAATCATATCGTATGTGATTCTCTTATTGGTATTACTCCTAGTCACTTATGACCTTGAGTTGGCTCACCAAATCATAACCACTAGTCTAGTAAGACCCTTGCTTTCTTGTCCATTCCTAACTTACACCAGCACTCAGTTATGTTCACGACGCGATGGTTTTGGTTAGGTCGAACTACATCTCATGTTGGAATTGGTTCCCAAAAGATGGCCCATGTTACAACTTGAGTTGACTCATCAACTATAACAGGAATCCCTAGTTTACAAAATCCAAAAGCAAGGAGGGCTACGGCTAACCTTGAAAAAGATCTTTAACGTAATGGACTAAATGTAATCGACGGTGTCACGTAATCATAATTTGCATCCTTGCGGTCTAGCGGAACACGGCCAGGGATTTGGCTAGGCCAAGATCACTATCCCCAGTCGAGCTAAGGTGATCCACAACACTAGTCAAAAAACACTAGACCGGATCATGGTCCATTGAAGGAAACTTATTATTCATTTGTGTGCCATCGACTAGATATGGCTTCATTAATAACTAGTTAATCCTATCAACTAGTTGAATCCTAAAATTCGAAATTATTAGGATTGGTTAATAACTTTTATTAATATCCTTATCAACTATAAGGAATGAATTATAGGGTGCTATCCTAATCATGTATTAGGCATTTAAACAAGTTTAAATCATAGCATGTCCAATAAAATTATCTTATAATTTTAGGGAAACTTTTAATGGCTAACCTATTAATTTTTCTTGTATTATCACATAATCATCAAGAAATGACATAACCATTAAAAAATATATCAACTAAACTCTTTTAGCATGATAATAGTTCAACTAAAATTATCATATAAAAGTTAGCTAAACATGCAACTTAAAATATCTCATAAAGTTTAAGTTACACTCATAATTATAAAATAATTATAAAGATCGAATTATAAAAATTATCATATGGTTTTAAATTAGATCTAGTATTCAAAACATAATTTTTCGAAATTAAAACATCACATGTGAACGATAATATAATAGTTTAATTTTAAGACCTCCATCTGATGGAGAAATATGTTGTATCATATATATTTTATAATTGCAAAAATTATAGATCAAGAAGACCTGGCTCTGATACCACTGATGGGTTTTTGGGTCCTTAGGGCCACAAAATCGATGTCTGGTCCAAGTCGGTCGGACAACGAAACCATAAAAGCAGTGAAAAACAGATTTAAAACTATTTAAAATCTAGCCCTAAAAAGAACAAACCCTAGCCACAATCTCTACTACCCGAGGTTGGGTCCGACAAACCCTTATGGATAGATCTATCAACCTATTTATAATTATAAACGCATGTTTAATTAAACTACATACCTTTCACTTCTTTTCCGCAGAATACAAAGCATCGTTTTCAGCAACATTTCTTTGGCCCTGCGCTGCTTCTTCCAATCCGAACCACGTCCCGAGCCGAGAAATACCCTTGTCACCGAGCCAACCACATGTCGAAGAAAGTTTCACCTTGAGTGGATCCTCAGTCAAGACTTCAGATTCGATCCGAACTCCGTCGTAGCTTTGTTAGAGCCTGATCAGAAGGTAGGAAGAATTTCAGGAGAAAGAGTAAATAATTAATTTAAGCTTAGATCCGAGCTTGCTCACGTTTAATGGAGCTACTTAGATCTGGAGCTTGGCGTGAGTTTCAAGGAGGGGGTTGGCCCTATTTATATAGGCGGTTGACCCCTCCCCTTCTCATCATATCCGATGTGGGACTAATATTAACGGAGGAAAAAAAACAACTTCAAGTTTGCCTTCCACGAAGGCCAAACTTTAGCGAATTGTTCATCCCTCACCGTTGAGCATCGCAAGTGATACTACCTATCAAATCGAAGAGCACTGAATGGTGAATGCATAGAAACAAACGGGGCTCAATTCCGACTCCGTTTGACCACTCAAACGTCGTCCCAAAGATGTCCAAAAAATTACCTTTCGCTGGAAAATTCCAGCCGCCAAAAATCAGAACAAAACCTAGCAGGTGGACCCACAACCAGCTCAAATCTGGGCGCCTGCATGCGCCCCAGTCCGGGGGCTGGGTGCTTGCCTGCATTAGCGGGCGGGCGCCAGACCGCTTGGGCGGGTCAGCGCCCGCCCTTGCGGGTGGGCCGGACCCGCCCAGTTCGGGTAGGCGGGGCCCCGCTCGCTGGGCTGGGCACCTAGGCCCAAAACGGGCTTGGGCGCCCAGCCCAGATGGGCTGGTGCGCCCAGCCCCTTTTGGGGGGTTGGGCTTAGGCCTAAAAGGACACCTTTTGTTCTTTTCCTATTTAAAACACCTTTTAAATAGGTTTTCTGGACTCGTTTGGACTCCGATTTGAGCACGGTTTTCTCCCCGACTTTCGTGGAAAAAAACCTCTTCTTTTCTATGCATTTATTATAAAATATATTTGTAAACATTTACAGTATATATATATATATTATTTTTCATTTAATATAAAAATCCGTTTTCATCAAATACAAATGAACTGCGGGCATACCTCCCTCAACAATAATAACATCCACGACCAAATTCTATATATGTTTGTGCTCTCTTCCACTTAGTGGGCTTTTGCATTCAAAGTATTATTTACACGACAACTCTCTGTTTTGCTTTACTATTTACTTGGCCGATTAAGGCAATGATTTGAGCGTTGAAAGAGTCAAATCAATATATCACTGCCTCAGTTTAGTTTAGCTAATGATCTTATCTTCAATGGTGAACATGCGCCCGAGGAAGAGGCTTCAACATTCCCCTGTCGCCTTAAACAAGTCCAAGGTCAAGTCTATCCTCAAGGTGGTTATTTTAACACAAGTGTCACATGTGGAAACCGAACATAAACCAAGAGCTAAGAGATCGTACGATCATGCCATTAGATAATCAAACCATCCCAGCCCAAGAAACAACACCAAAAACTTCAACAACAATAGTGTTACAACCTTTCGACACCCATCATATTAAACTCTTTCACAGCCTCCAAATTAAATCCTCTAATGTCTCCATTTTATCCCCAAAGAACATGTGCCTCTGTATGTGATACTGGAGCAATTTCTAGAGATGACTACCCAAATGCTCTAGATGGGAGAACTTCCGATTTAATTCACTCAAAGGATGCTTATCCTCATGCAACCACCTCAAAGCCAACACCCATTTTCTTAGCAACATCTTCTAAGTTTCCTTAGCAACTCTTCCTATTTGCTCATTAGCATTCCCCAGTTTCCTTAATAACCGCCTCCTCGGTTATACCATGAACATCCTTCTCATTTTCCTCAATGACCTCCTCTCTAACTTTCATAGTAAATGTTGGGACATGTGGCTACATAATACACTAAATAAGGACGTAAATAGTGTAAAGGCAAGTAAAAGTCCGTAATTAAAAGTTACTAAAATTAAGCGTACAACGCAGTGGAAATTAAAATGATATGCTCAACAACACCAACCACACAAAGGAAATACATCAAAAACAAATCGTAAGAACACGAGATGTACATGGTTCAGATCCCTATTCCAAGGCTACCCTACTCCAACCCCACATTGCAATTGCACTCCGTGGATCCACTAACAAGCCTTTTCCAAGGTATATACAACCAACACCATAACTCGGTGCTTGGTTGACAGTTCTCCAACCACATGAGCTCACATACAACCGGGATACCAACACTCTTTTCCTAGAGCAAGACACCATATTCCAAGGGCCAACCTCTCTTTCAAGAGAGACACTCCTATAACCCAAGAGAAATGTTTCGACAAATGAAACAAAATAGAAACTACAATCTTCATATTACCTTGACTAGATATACTTAACAAACCGTGAAGTATATAGACAAAGAAAGATTGATGTCCAAGTGCTAGATGTGAGCTTGATGCATTATTGGACTTCCCTTGTGCTTGGGGTTCAAAACAACATTAAGGAATTCTAAGGGAAATGATAGAGATGAATAAAGATTGAAAGCTTCTCTCTAGTTTTTCGCTCACAAAATGACTATCAATTGAGTGTGGATTGCTACCAAAACTCCCTCACAATGGAGTATAAATAACCTCTCACTCTAGCACAAAAACCAAGAAAACGACTAAATGAAAAAGCTGTCAAATAGCTATAAACGCCTAGTTGTCTAGCGACCAGATGTCTGGAGAAGGGTCTGGTTCAGGTACAAGATACTATCATTACCACTTGGATAATTAGACATCCAACCCGTAATTACAACGATCCAATTGCAAGAGCGGAGCTCTACCAACTGAGCTATATCCCTCTGAGCCAAGTGGAGTATGCATGAAAGAGTCAGATTCTTCTTCAATTCTTTTCCCTGGCACAACTGGTCCATCCTGTACTTGAACCAGAGACCTCACCCGTGAAGTAAACATCGCACCTACGATCCAACCAATTGGGAGAGAATCAATAACGCCTGACAAACTGTGCAATCACCTGGTCCTCCTTCATCAAACGGATGGCACGAGATGGCATAAAAATAGTTGTAAGCCAATTTCCAAGCGACAGACATCTGAAGTTCACTTACTAGACATCTGATGCATTGTTCAGGCATCTGGACAGAAGTGGGTGAAAACGACAGAGAGCAAGAGAAAATGTTAACCTATTGATCAGGTGATTGAAGTTCGTTTATGACGTCTATACCACTGTATAGACTCCTGGTGTCTGAACTTCAGATGGGTGGTTAATCCTAGGTTTTGGCCATCACAAAAATGGATACGCCAGATGTCCGGTGACAGACTACCAGATGTCTGTCCAGCTTCAAAATGCACATTAAAGTGTGTTTTGACAAATGAACCTATTGGGATGGATTCTAGGAAGTTCCTATGGATCATAAGATGGAAATAGACATGAATGAGTGTGAGTATCCATCTAATCAAGGCATACAAATATTCTACTAAAGAAAGAGCAAAAATACATAAAGAATCATAAAAGCTATTACATAAGCTTCAAGATTCTTCATGGCTTCAATGCATCCAAATGCTCCACGCCTTGAGTCCATCAACCCATCTTCAATTGTTTTGTCTCTACCTTGATGTAATCATTTTTAAATAATTGAAACTAAAACAAATAAGATGATTAGCACATAATATAATGTTAATCATCATTAAAACAACATTGGTCATGAACTCAAGAACCGGCATTCTTCCCCTTTTTGATGATGTCAAAACATTATGTAAAAATATAATATAAACCTTAAAAATGCCATGCGTGCTAACAAACTCTCCCTATCAATATGCAAATATGCACAAAATGAATATTTAAAGCATAAAGCATATCGATGGGTGTTATGTAAAAAAATACCAAAAATGCATTAAGTTATGGATAAAGGCATATGTCATATGGCATACATATTTACATAACCACATTTTCACCCCTTTTGGCATATAAAAAAGATGGGAATGTGTTAAATGATATACCCAAGGTTAGAGAAAACTTACTCTTATGCACAACATAATGAAAAGACATGAAACATGGCATATGAAATAGAGATAAACATGCGAGCAAGCAAATGTTCCATACTCCCCCTAAATCATACAAATCATGCAAAATTGGGAGCAATTAAGAATCTCACACTAAAAATGGATACACAAAGTGATCAACATGCATGGTATCAAGCAATAAAGTAAGTGTGTAAGTGCTAGCAAGGAGGAAACCAAACAAACATGGAGTTTTGTTTTCGTATATAGTCGCATGAAAATATTACATTACGAACGTACGATTCTATATATGTGTTCCTATCATCCCAAGAAACATTCTTAGGAATCCACAAAGAAAGTGATGTGGGATTCCTAAGAAGAGGTCGTGAAGGGGCATGACTAGGAGGTGTGGGTGCGTGCTTATGGGGTGGAACGTAAACATCGATGTGCCTCGTGTGTGAAACATGAAATTGAGCATTCAAATTATTCACATGAGATAAGTTTCTACCATGCATATGAACATGTGATTCATGCAAAGAAAGCGAGGGTTCAATTCTAGCATGTAAACAATGAATATCATTCCTATGGGTAGAACCATCTTGCATAGATTTATGAACGGGCTGTTGAGTATTGGACTTCTCCCTACTTGGTTTTGATGATGAACAAACATAAATACTTGTGACTAATCCCCTCCATGCAGTTAATCCATTGTCTAAGCTAATCATGAAGATCAAATTGCAATGGATGACTATCAAGATCAATCAAAGCTCAAAGAAGCTTCAAAGACTTCAAGGCCATTCAAGAGAAAGAAGAGAAGCAAATTCAATGTAAATCTGTTTATGCTTTTATTTCTCTTGATTAGAATGTAGCCTTGTAGTAGAACTATCCTGGAGCTCACACAGTTCACTTTATCTAGCCTAGGATGTCATTAGAAATCATTTCCTAGGACTCCAACTCTTCGTTCCCTTTACTGAGCATTTTGGATTTTTAACATGCGACTGAAGAACAAAATGCAGGCACTTGTCTCCATACATGCGCCTAAGAATTGTTCTGTAGTCGTCTGTAATGCACATCTTTTGACATAAGTTTTTGGGCTTTTCTGTATTCAACTTCAACAAGTGACCGATGTACAAAGTACATGCGCCTGTCTAGTTTCAGGTGCATGTTACTTGTTAGTCAGTCGCATGTCTCTTCTTGCCCAAAGATCCATGATTTGTCAACTTACGCACTTGTGTACATAATCAACTGGTGTTGGATTCCCAGTCACCTGCCCATGGCTCATGCGCCTATTGATACCACATCAGTCGCATGTCCATCACTTGCCCAGATCTTTCATTTTGGCAAGTTACGCACTTGTGCACATAGACGACTGAGTTGGATTTCCAGTCTCTTGCCCATGGCGCATGCGCCAATGGATACCACATCAGTCGCATGTCCAAGCTTACACAGAATTTTTACATTCTGTCAACTTACACACTTTGCCACACAGACGCCTGTAGAAGGTTTCTTAGTCGCTTGTCGGTTTTCAAGTGCCTATCTAACCTTCATCAGTCGAATGTCCAATGTGGTAAGTTGTCGTTTGAATTCTCACCTACCAGTTGACACAGTGCAGCAGGCGACTGTCTGTTCTTCATCAGTCGACGGTCCTGGTTGTAAAATTAATCCGTTGGGATTTTCCACACTGATTTCAAAGAGGGGTTTGAGTATTCTGTTTGAGGGTTTTAGAGAACCTATAAAAAGGCCCTCTACTGTTCCATTGGGGTCTCTTGCTAAACTCTTGATCATCTCTAAGCTTCTCAAGCTCTCATTTTCTCAAAGCCCTAGAATTCCAATCTCATTCTTTCTTACTCTCCAACCTAGAATCAAAGTTGATATCCTCTAGGCATTTGGTGGAGACAAGAGAAATGGCTTCTCTCTCTTCTTGGAAGAGATCAACACTTACTTCACTTAGCATCTTGTAACGATCGTTATTTTGATAATACATATTTTATTCTTACCCTATCCCTTATTGTATTTTTTTCTTATCTGTAATTAATGCATATACGTATTTCGTATTCGTACTACGTACACGTATTAGTTATAATTATTTTTGAAATCAATTATCCTATAACCTCATTAAAACAAAATTTTCAAATCTGATTTTGAATTCAAATTTCTTTCCATATTCAACATGGGAGACTTTTATCTCCTTTTTATTTAGCTATAAATCCTATCCCTAATTGCTATTAACCCCTTGTTTCCCTCTCCTAATTATTATTTCTTTTTTCAAAATATTTCCTTTTTAAATTTTTAAACCATATTCCTCCCTATAACTCACGCAGCCAGTCGCAAATTGTTTTTCATTGGGATTTAATTGTTTTGGTTTCATGCTAATAGGAGCCAGGCTATCACGTGCACCCCCACCCTAAAACCCTACTAATGGAAACGCCAAAACTTTTCCTAGGGATCACATGCAAACCCAACCCATACAATAATAAACCCAAAACTCTTTCCTCTCACGTGACCCCTAGAGCCTAAAAATAGTAACCTAAACCCTACCCTCTCTCTCCTTTTACTCTCAGCCGACCCTTGAACCCGAAACCAGCGGCCATCGTCTTCTCCACGTGCCCCTGTCAGTATGCCACCCCTCCCCATCGACCAGTGCCTAGCCCTTGCACAGGCCTCTGGCCACCACCTCCTCCACATGTGTGACCCCCACACACTCGTTTCTCTCCCACCTACCTGCAGACCGTCGGCAAAACCCTCAGTCCACCGCCCAGCCGCCTGCAGACCGCCGTCCGGCTATCTCCCCCCTCTTTGCTGCCCAGAACCCCTAATCTGTCGACTGTAACCATTCTCAGGCCACCGACATCCTCCAGACGTCGCTATCCGCTCCTCCCCTCACTGCCGCAGCAAGTTTCCACGTCGTAGACACCGTTAGATGTCGTATGCGTCGTCGCTACCCCCTTCGCTGCGTCTCGACCTCTATCCGCATCACTGGTTAGTAGATCTATCCCTTAATATGCTATAACCCACACCCTAGGTTAGAGAATTTAATAAAATCAAATTATTAGACGTCCTAAGGTTTATTTTAACACTTGATAAGTTAAAAAGAACCTAATTCTGTTATATGTTTAATCAAACCAGAGAACCGATCAAACCATAGCGTAGTGCTCGTCAAGAAGAACCCAACGACACCAAGTTTGTTGAAATGAGGCAAGTGTGCGAATTGATATGAATTTCTGAAGTTTAATGTTTAAATGCTCTTTTTCACTTAAAGCTGAATAACATGAATTTGACCCGAGAAATGACGCTCACTAAAAATACCATGATGACATATACTTAATTTGTGCCAAATTAACATAAAATATCGTATGTTTATGATTCCGGAATAAATAACGAAAAATACCCGATTGCAGTATGTTTAATAAACAACCGAGTAATCTCATCGTTTAAATTGTTTTAGAATGTTGTAATTCATGGAAATGTAAAACGACATGGACATATGTTTCACATCCTTTTGTACACTAAATTAGGCTGTCAAGTGTGCGAATTTACACAAATTATCGAAGCATTAATGTTTAAATGCATTTTTTGTGCGTGCATGTGTGTGGATACCTATTAAGTAAATTTATAATGCCATGTAAACGACATGAAATGCTTGAACAGATTTGATTGAAGAAATGGAACTTCTTGACATCTTGGATTCATGAATTCGTGTATTTGATTAGTTTTGGCTACTCCCGTCGGTCATATATGACAAGTCTAGCTCGTGTTCCAGTAGGGTCATATATGACAAGTCTGGCTCGTGTTCCAGTATATGGCGGTACGGATAACCTGCGGGGAATAAGGCACTCTCTAGAAAAGAGAGTGATCCTTTGTACGGATAACCTGCGGGGAATAAGGCACTCTTCAAGGCAGAAAGAGTGATCCTTTGTATGGAATTGTCTTGTGCACTTGGGGTGGGGTTGGGTTGAGCGGTCGTAAGGTTTAGAGGGTTTGGCCGCCCTCTAACCTGAAGGTGTGAACCCTAGAGACACACACAGTCTTGTCTTGTCTTGTCTTGTAGCCGGTATGACACGCTACGGTCACTGCCATGCCATGTTTACTTTCTTGCATTTTCATTTACTTCCTGCCATGTTTACATAAATTACTACGCAGTCGCATCTCACAATTTGCCATGTTTATAACTGCTTACTTTCTAATTCACTAGAAATGCCATGTTATAGCTACTACCTTTAAATTCTGTAGAACTGCCATGCTTAGAAGTACTTTACTTTTCTTTAAACTTGCCAAGTTGATAACCATGCTGCTGATCTCTTGTGCAAACAACTTATGCTTCATAATTCGCTATTATTGGTAGACCTTGCCTGTGACGTCTCACTTTTACTTGCAGACCCTTGCTGATATACATTCGTGTTTTTGGAATGTATGTCAGATCACGAGCCAGAGTACCAGGAGGACTTGTTGAGTTAGCTAAACCAATGGACCAGGAGTGGTTAAACCAGTGAACCATCGTTATTTTCCTTACTTTCGTTGTACAGGTTATAAGACCAACTCTTCTTTTCCTTTATTGTTGTAATTCAGTTTGAGACGTTTGAGATTGTAATAATATTTCTTTTGCTTATCGGTGTTGTTTCTGAGTATGCATGCAAGTACCTGCAAAATTTCACACAGACGTTTATTGTGTTAAGTCAAGGAGGAAAGAAAAGAAAAAATACATCCTCCTTACTTACACATGCGTCCTCGCTCGCATCCTCGCTCCCAAACATATTAGGAAGCGTGGCGTGACAGGTTTTAGCAGTGGCCCATGCAGGTCATGCTCTTGCAAAATACTCATAAAAACAATATAGAAAAGATTACAATCTTGATCCTCAAGAACACCTCCCTTCAATTTCTTACCCCAATCTAATTCATTAGGAAATCATAGTCCTAAGGTTCCTAATCCTTAGTCAACCAAATAAACATACCCTTGATTTTTAATCTTCCTTGATATTACATTCTATGTTAATGACCATATGATTCCAAAAACTTGGCTCGTCTCAAAATGTGTGAGCGTTACTCCCAAGTGCAGGAGATCAAACAAGTAATAATCCTGGTGAGTCCAAGTATCGTATCCACGGGACAACTGACCTGCAAAACCACGAACTTCAGTTTGTAAAGAGTAATAACACGGTGATAACCAACCACCTAAAGATATGGTATCAAGAGTTTAAGATAATAAAAGAAAATCCTACGATAACTACGGTGAATTCAATTTAGGGTACTAATATGGAGAGTATGCGTTGGTATTGATTTCGTTAGGGTGTGTGCAATCAATGATTATAAATATCTTTTCTATAACTCAACGTTTCGTCCGGTCAGGGCACGAGAACGTCGGAAAATATAACAATAAACGAACATCGAAAAAGTGCCTTAAGTATCGAATAAAATAATAGTTTCATGAGGAAATTAAGCTCATGTACCCACAAGGGTCACACCACGAATAAGTCCAGAGATCATATTTGATCCATGTACACCAACAACGATTATACTTGAATAATACGTGTAGAAACTAGCAAAATACGCGATTATACATTGCAAATAGGGCGAAAAGATATCAAAATCAATGATTACAACACCTTAACTACCTTAGCACCAACACATATGAAGATTAACCACGCATGGAGAGAATATATTCAGTATTCATAGACAAATACATCATTAAAACCTCAAAATACGTGCTAAATACTTCAAATACAAGCAAAATACGTGAAATACAAGGCTAAAGATAGGAAAAATGTCACCAATTCTCTCCAAATAACCCCAAATCTCCTTCAGATGATAGATGTAGCCTCTGTCCTCAGGGCCTCCAAATTTCATGGTGAAATACGGCTCCTAGAGCCCCCAATACGCCAGAATACGCAGCAAAAACCCTAGAATACGCTTATATAATAGCATTACGGGTTTAAGTCGCTTATCGGGTTCAAAACCCGCCCCAAATCGCTCAGAAACCCGATCCGCTGGCCGCTTCGATCCTCAGCCGTCAGATGCCAAGCGGGATGAGCTGTGAGATCGCCATGTGTCCCCATGCGGGTGCCGCGCGTGCATCCATTTCGAGTACAGCTCGGATTAATATGGGCTGTAGGATCTGTTAGTTCTTGGTTTCAAGACTAACGTTGTTTTGATGATGATCAATACATTATGGTAGTGCGCTAATCAATCTTATGTTTTAGTCTCAATTTATCTTAATGATTATATGTTGATGAGACAAAGCATAATGCTTGGAGGATATTATAAGGGATATCTTAAAGACCTCCACGAGTGATGGTGTGCTCAAGCTTGGATGAAGTCATGAAGATCATCTAATGAAGCCAAAGCTAGGAGCATGATGATGGATGGACATCTAGAGGAGAATTGCTAAAGCTTGGAGCTTGATGAAGGGAAGCTCATCAAGGAGTGCCAAAGCTTGGAGATGATGGGAAGCATGAAGGTATAATGAGCTTGAAGACTTAGACTCTAGGAGATGCAATTTGTAATTCATGTAATTTCATTTACTTGCATTTCTCTGTTTGAGTCTAAGATTATTGTAATGCCTTGATAGATGGTCATACTCTCATGCATATGCATTTAACCATCTTAGTGAGCCTTATGATTATCATAGAATCCAACCCAATAGGTTCATCTAGCCCAAAGAATCATTTGGAGTCTCTGGCTCTCCCTCAGTCGCCTGTTGAAGGTTTCACAGTCGACTGGGTGATTCTAGTCACCTGTCGAGCCTTCTACAGTCGACTGTGATGCACAGCTCAAGTCAACATTTCTATTAACTCTTCTTGAGCTTTTCGCATCAGTCGACTGATGTTCAATTTACAGTCGCATGTGTTTCTACAGTCGCCTGTGAATTGGTCGACAGTCGACTGATGTTCAATTTACAGTCGCATGTGTTTCTACAGTCGCCTGTGAATTGGTCGACAATCGCCTGTGGGCTTCTTGCATTTTCTGGGCTTCATCCCAATTTACAAGACAGTCACCTGTTGTTGTTTTTACAGTCGTCTGTATATTTATAGTCGCCTGTGAAATGGCCATCAGTCGTCTGAAAGGTGTACATGTGAAATATGCATCTCTCTCTGCTTTATTTCCTCCTTTGCAGTAGTCGACTGATGATGGATATACAGTCGCCTGTCTATTTTACATGCGACTGTTCTTTGGTCATCAGTCACCTGTATGCATACTGGGAGTAAGCTGCATCCTTCTGTTTCTTGTCCATCCCTGCTGCAATCGCTTGATGAAGGATATACAGTCGACTGTCTATTTTACAGTCGACTGTGTAGTCTTCTACAGTCGACTGTCCTGGTTCAGATTATAGCCGTTGGGATTTTTCTAGCCGTTGAACAGTCGACTGTCATTTGTTCATCAGTCGACTGTCTGTGCCGTAAACTGCCAAAATCTAGCCGTTGCAGATTTCTTCCCTTTGGGTTTTTGGCTGTGTTTAGTGGCTCTTCTTGGCTTCATATATATATGAGTTGGCTTAGTTCATTTAGAACTCTTGAAAGGGTTAGGAAATCATAGAAGATCATTTAATCTCTTCTCTAAGCCACTCCTCCCACATTCCCTCATTAGAGCTTCAATCTTATGCTATAGCATCTAAGCTCTAGGAAATTTCTCCAAGGGATTTCAATCTCATTCCTTTTCTTGGAGAACATCTTTCTTCTCTTCATTTTATACACACAAGTGAGAAGTGTTAGGATTCATTCCTAGAAGAGAGAAAGATCATCAAGTGCAATCTAAGCTAATCTCAAGCACTTGGTCATTCACTTGCATGCCTTCTTCTTCATATTGGTAAGATCATATCAAGGCATAGGTAAGTGTTGTTTCGTTTTTTTTGTTCGAAACCCTATTTCTCTTTGTGGGATTAAGATACTCTCTTTGTGCTAGTAACTCTCTTTGTGGGAGTTTGGTGTCCTAGTGTAGGGCTAACCCTAATTCTCTGAGTGGGAGTTAGTAATTTTCTAGGTGGGAGTTTGACCCTCATGTAGGGTTGGTTGGGTCCTTGTGTAGGGCAAAATCTTCTTGGTGAGATCTCTCTTTGTGGGAGTGTATCTCTTTGTGGGATTTGTATTCACTTCTCTTTGTGAGATTATAGTGAATATTGGTGTGGCTGGACGTATCCAAGTTTTGGGGAACTAGGGTAAAATCATTGTGTTTGCGATTGTTGTTGTTGAGCACTCTGTTTATTTCCGCTGCTTATTGTGCTTTAATTTTAGTAACTTTTAATTAAGCACTTTTGCTTGCCATTACACTATTCACCCTCCTCTAGTGTGTGTGTGTAGCCCCGCAGGGTCCCTTATAGGATCTTCGATCAGCGGCTGAGATCAGGCCGCGTAGTCGCTCCTCTTCGCTTCAGGCGGAAGCACTCCGCGACGTTGGATTCGCGGGCAACGGTTTAGATCTAGCCACGTCGCCCGCTCTTCGTTCGCTTCGTTTTTGATCTCCGCCGTAATTTCGAGCAGGCGTCGCATAAGATCACGCCACCCGACCCTGAATTCGCTGCGATCCGCGTTCGAGCGGGCGGATTTTGGACCGTTCGATCGAAATCGAACGGTCGAAACGACGCCGTGTCGCCGCTTGCAATTACCGTTAGATGAGACGGGAGTGCACCGGGCTGCCACGAGGTGGCTCTGGATTGGTGCGGCGGATACGAGAACGTATTTCTGCTGTATTTACGTATTTTCGCCTGTATTTCTCCATTTAGACTGTATTCTGCAGTCAAAAATACACAGTAATTAGCACAGATCTTAGAAAAATAAAAATAAATAGTCATTGGAATCGTGAGATCGAGACCAAGCCATGAAAAATATAAAAAGGTAGAAATACTCACTAAAATTCATACTTTGTGCAAAAATCAAGTAATTTCTCTGATAAATGATGATATTCAAAATACGAACGTATTAGAGACCAATTAAGCATCATATAAGCACAAAATAGGGCTAAATGGGGTGTTAAAAATGCAATATTCAACCCGAATCACACAACCCAACTAGCGATTTGCTAGTCCCTAGCAAAAAGAGCGATTAATTCGAATGATTAATAAAACAATAAACTCTATCAATCGCTTATGGCATGGCTCAATAATACTCTTTCCAACATGATCTATACTATCAATATACATAATCCATGCACACAATCAATCGCATGGTATTTTCTCTAATTTAATTTGAATAAATAACATGCAAGCATCGTTTTGCGCAAGCGAAAGTATAACACGTCGTTATATTCTAGTTTTCTCATTTCCAAGGAATTGGCATCTCAAAACGATCGTTCAAATCATGGGTTTTGAAGTTGCTTAGTTTATTCACCATTTTTTATTTTTATTTTTCTTTTCTTTTATTAGTTCCGCGTAACGCGCATAAAGCAACATTTGCGGAAAAATGTATAACTTGGATCGCTCCATCAAATGAGTGAGTTTCCGGTCAATGGCTCCCAAATAGATGATAATAGGGCATTAGTCCAAAAAGGACCCCTCAGATTGTACTACTCGAGCCAACCAAGTTATTTATTTAGTGACACACTTATTCATCATTTTTTGTGTTGTTTCTTCATTCCTTTCTCCTTTTTTTTGTTTTTTGTTTTCGTAAGCAACTCAACACCCATTCTTCGAACAAAACATTAATAACAAAGGCCAAATTCCTCTTCAACTTGAAGACTTTTCTAATAAATCGTGTATACTTAAGCTTTTTCATCACATTAGCATGCATGAAATAAATTCAAACTATTTCGAGATATTAATCATGGTAATTGAAAATTTTCATGAATATCATATTAACGAGTAATTCTATGAAGGAAAAATAATTAACTCAAGCCATAAACGATTTTTAGAACTCAATCAATGCATAATCATCCGCATTTGTGTGATGTGAAGGAGTTTTAAATGATGAGAATGGTGGTTTATTCTTTTCTTTTGCCTTGTTTTTAAAAAAAATCCTAAGGTCTCATACACACCCCCTAACTAAAGATGGACATTGTCCTCAATGTCGAAAGGGGTACGAGTTTATTCACGCAAGCATCCTAGAAAGCATATAAAAATCTACACTAATGGAAAGAACACACTATGGTCAAATGCCGGATCCCGGATCTTTAATGGTGGAGGAATTTGTTCTATTTGCTCCTTGCGCTCCTCGACGAGTAATCTTCCTCCAAAAGCTAAACTGGACCCCAGCAACACAACTCCAAGCATCTCTACAACTTGTTTACCAATGTCCTGCAAGAGACAAGTTATGTCAGCCTAAATTAGTCTAAAATTCTTCGCTACAAACATATTCCAAATATAGTCATCAAAGTGAGTAAAGTAAAATAAAACATGGTGATGACTACTACCTGAAAGATATGCACTACTCTCGGTTTGATGCTCAATTATTGGAGAGAGGGGTAAATGATTTTGGGAAAAAACTAGAGGATGGAATGGTTCTGGCTCCATGGAAATAATCTCTAAACCCATGTCCCTAGCCGTGTCCTCCTCTTGTTCATCCAAAATTGCTAGCTCGTCCTCTCTTTTGCACACACTTCCTGCCATGTCGATATTTTTATTCGTGTCCTCAACGTGACATGGCTCGCTCGATATACCTGGAATAGAAGATAAACTCATATTAGATTCTTGAAATTGAATTTCAAAGGCATTACTTTTTTCTAAGCAAGTGGCAGTCAGAGTAAGATTCACTGGATTTAATTTTCCGACTCCGAGCAAGGAAATTCTCTTGGAATTGATAGGAAGTAGCCTCTTGTGTCTGAATAAGCAAGTAAACTTTCTCTTTCAAAGATTGCAAGGGTACGTCTACGCTTTGCTCCCCTTGATCAAGGCATGAAGGCTCCGTTGAATCGCACTCTGAAGTCTCTTTCATGATTTCTTCATTCTCTTGTAAAGACTCCATGCATTTCCACGCCTCTGTCGGCGTCATGACTCCCAAGAATTCCTGCATCTGTGGTCGTAGTCCATCTAGGAAGGACTCTGTAAGCTCTTTCTTAAGCTTGATACTATGTCTGTGAACCTCCTCCAGGCCTGAAAGAAAGTTTCACAATCAGTCTGATTAAAACTAATAATCTTGAGCTTCTCCATCCTATGTTTGTGTGCCGCATTATACTCTACATCATGCCAATTGTTTGTGCAATAGAAATTCATGTATTCCATTTTTTGAATTTTTTTATAAAATAAAAAACTAACAGAAATCCTAAACTATAAGATGGAAGGATCTCACCGAATGTTCCTCACCGAATGTTCCTCCAAACGAACTGAAATTGTAGCTTACAATTACCGTTATCCCTGGCAACGACGCCAAAAACTTGGCTCGTTTCAAAATGTGTGAGCGTTACTCCCAAGTGCAGGAGATCGAACAAGTAATAATCCTGGTGAGTCCAGGTATCGTATCCACGGGACAACTGACCTGCAAAACCACGAACTTCAGTTTGTAAAGAGTAATAATACGGTGATAACCAACCACCTAAAGATATGGTATCAAGAGTTTAAGATAATAAAAGAAAATCCTACGATAACTACGGTGAATTCGATTTAGGGTACTAATATGGAGAGTATGCGTTGGTATTGATTTCGTTAGGGTGTGTGCAATCAATGATTATAAATATCTTTTCTATAACTCAACGTTTCGTCCGGTCAGGGCACGAGAACGTCGGAAAATATAACAATAAACGAACATCGAAAAAGTGCCTTAAGTATCGAATAAAATACTAGTTTCATGAGGAAATTAAGCTCATGTGCCCGCAAGGGTCACGCCATGAATAAGTCCAGAGATCATATTCAGTCCAAGTACACCAACAACGATTATACTTGAACAATACGTGTAGAAACTAGCAAAATACACGATTATACAATGCAAATAGGGCGAAAAGATATCAAAATCAATGATTACGACACACTAACAACATCAACACCAACACATATGAAGATTATCCACTCATGGAGAGAATATAATCAGTATTTATAGACAAATACATCATTAAAACCTCAAAATACGTGCTAAATACTTCAAATACGGGCCAAATACGTGAAATACAAGGCTAAAGATAGGAAAAATGTCACCAATTCTCTCCAAATAGCCCCAAATCTTCTTCAGATGATAGATCTAGCCTCTGTCCCCAGGGCCTCCAAATTTCATGGCGAAATACGGCTCCTAGAGCCCCCAATACACCAGAATACGCAGCAAAAACCCTAGAATACGCTTATATAATAGCTTTGCGGGTTTAATTCGTTTATCGGGTCCAAAACCCGCTCCAAATCGCTCAGAAACCCGATTTGCTGGCCGCTTCGATCCCCAGCCGTCGGATGCCAAACGGGATGACTTGTGGGATCGCCACATGTCCTCATGCGGGTGTCGCGCCCACATCCATTTCAAGTACATCTCAGATTAATATGGGCCGTAGGATCTTCGATCAGCGGCTGAGATCGGGCCGCGTAGCCGCTCCGCTTCGCTTCAGGTAGAAGCACTCTGCGTCGTTGGATTCACGGGCGACGATTCAGATCTAGCCACGTCGCCCACTCTTCGTTCGCTTCGTTTTCGATCGCCACCGTAAGTTCGAGCAGCCATCGCATAAGATCACGCCAAACGTCCCCGATTTCGCTGCGATCTGCGTTCGAGCGGTCGGATTTCGGACCGTTCGATCGAAATTGAACGGTCGAAACGACGCCGCGTTGTCGTTTGCGATTACCGTTAGATGAGGCAGGAGTGCACCGGATGCTGCCACGTGGCGGCTCTGGATTGGTGCGGCAGATACGAGAATGTATTTCTGCTGTATTTACGTATTTTCACCTGTATTTCTCCATTTAGACTGTATTTTGCATTCAAAAATGTAAAGCCCTACGTAACTACTTCACAAGTACTAGAGGGGGGGTGAATAGTACTTTAAAATAATTAAGAGGATAATTCCTAATTATCTTGCAAACTCTAACCAACAATACGGAAATGCGGAAATGTAAATGTAGACAACAAATAAAACAATTACAAACAAGCAATTTAACGGGTTCGGATCCACCCAAGTCTCCCCGACTTGTTCCCGGTGATCCTACGTCCCAAACACCCGGATCCCCTCCGGATACTTGAGTTAGAAACTTCTAACCCTAGATTTTGCACTATGAAATTCTTGTAGATAAACCTCTACAAGACCAAATCATACACAATATAATTGTGACTCCCACAACCCAGGATCACAAACAAATCTCTCACAACCGAGAGAAAAACACTTACAATATGAAAGTAAATGAAATAGAAATTCTTACCTCAAAATACATATGCCTTGAGTAAAACTTACGATTTAGGGCAAAACGGATTTTGGGGAAGATGAAGAGGCACCAAACCCTAGCTCCAAGTAGATGACTAGCAATGGAGTCCTAGGTGGATGTTGGTGACCTAGAATCAAGCACTTGGCTTGGAAGGCTCACAATCAATGAATCTCTCTTTTGAAATAAGAGTGAGGGAGAGATTATTGAAAGGAAATGAATGAGCTTTGAATGAGATTTTAATGCTTCTCTTTTGATCTCTAAACTTCACTTAATATCAGCCTTGAGTGCAATGAATGCAGCACTCCAAGTATATATAGGATAGAGGAAAGAGAGAGCAAAAATCGTGGCATTTAATGCTCCAACGGCTCTATTCTGAAGCAAACTAGTCGGTCAAAGAAGGTTGACTGACCGACTAGTTCATCAACTAGTCAGTCGGTCAAACAGCATGAACCGACTAAGAGATGAACAGCCAAGAAGAGAAGTTCAGACTGAAGAGAACTAGTCGGTCCAAGAAGACTTGCCAACCGACTAGTTTCACAACTAGTCGGTCGGTGAGTCAACTGAGACCGACTAAGAGATAAAACTAAAAGTCTGAGTTCAATACAGCTAGTCGGTTTAAGAACAACTTCTGACCGACTAGTTTCTCAACTAGTCGATCGGTCGTTGTGCTTTGACTGACTAACTGTAAACAGTAAGTTGGGCTATACAGTAGAAGCTCAACTAGTCGGTCTAAGAAGAAACACTGACCGACTAGTTTCACAACTAGTCGATCGGTGAACCTTCTTTGACCGACTAACTGTAAACAGTAAGTGAGCTAGAATTGAAGAAGGCAAACTAGTCGGTCCAAGAAGATTTGCCGACCGACTAGATTGCCATCTAGTCGGTTGGTTCTTCTTCTTGAACTAACTAACATGCACAAGAAGTCGCGAATCGAAGCGCGAAGCTTCGGGAAAGTTCGTATGCGCTTATACTAAGATCCTAGCTCTAAGATATGAGCATTATGAAGATTAAAACGTAAGATCTACTCAAGGCTTAACATTCTACGAAAGAAGCTAGAAGACTATAAATAAAACTTGATGATACCGTCTTCAAAAGCTTCAATCGAATCTTCATGACTTCAATAATGGTCCTTGAGCTTCAACAAAGCTTCAAGCACACGTTCACGTGCTTTGAGAAGTCTCGAGAGGTCGCTTGAGATGTTCATAGAAATTTGACGACGATCTCCATAACTGCGCTCACAAAGAGTTAGTTCACGATATTTATGTTTGTTCATCATCAAAACCAAATCCGGGGAATCAATACTCAACATTCTCCCCCTTTTTGGTGATGACAAGCCAACATAAATAATAATCGAAAATAATGATTCAAATGTAATTTACTTACTCCCCCTGCATTGATGACATGTTAATTCCATATTCAATAATATTCATAAGCATCAAGCAGACGAGTAAAGTACAAAATGTGAATCCAATTATCGAAATTTAGGATTTGAAATCCATTTTTATATCTTAACTCCCCCTGAATCTAACATATCAAATTAGATTCTTGGAAAATGCTTTAAATTATCATTTAGAGTATCGTCATTATTATATCTCTCCCCCTTTGGCATTAGCAAAAAGAGTGGGAGGAGATCAACGACAACAACAATGGCTTCAAATAAAAGCACGGGAGTCGTAGAATACGATCACGGTCCAAATGACACCAAAGTAAAATACGAATTAAATCAAAGTGTGTCAATGAAACCAAGGTCGATATTCGAAAAATAATAAAATCATCAAAACTCAAATCAATTTTACGGATTGAGTTATGGAATATACTCTCCAATATCAACATAATTAGTTAATTTAGTGCATGGAAAACAATTCTTTGTTTTCATGGAAATAATTTCTATTTAACCAAGTTATTATCGTCGAGCGACGAAATCAAACATCAGAGGCAATATAGTGTGCACAAGAAATAAATGTCAACATCGATGTATATATATATGAACCATGGGTACATCAAAAGTATACATCGCCAACATACATAAAATCGATCCTCAGATCAAGGCACAAAATACAACACTATATCATAGCAGATATCAGAGTATCACTTACAACAAAAATATCAAAACAGATACATCAACATACATCCAAAAATATCAAAAATCCACAACCACCATCTATCCTACCCAACACTCTCACACTACATATATCATCCAATGTGCACTAGGAGAGTCCTCCAAGGAAGCTCAGGAGGCAGCGGGAGGATCTGCAGTAGCAGCAGGCTCTGCAGGAGGGGTGGTGGTCACTGGATCAGCAGGAGTTTCCACGGAAGGAAGTGTCGATGCGGAAGTGGACTCGGGAGCACCAGACGAAGAAGCATCCACCGGAGGAATGGTGGCAGCAGGTGTGCTCTCGGGGGCACCAGCAGAAGAAGCAGCAGCACCAGAAGTACCCTCAGGGGCACGATCAGCAGCAGATCGAGCAAGCTCCAGAATCTCATCATCATCCAACTCCTCCTCGTCGTCAGAAACAGATGGAGGAAGCTCGATGCCAATCTGACGGCAGATGCGAGCGAGCATCTCCTCAGATCGAGCACAACGAGACTCAACACGTCTCAACGAACGTGCAAGCTCAGCGAGAGTAGGAGACGGAGCAGGAGCAGCAGCTGAAGCAGAGGCTGAAGGAGACGGGGTCGTCCTCTGAACGTGACGAAGCGCCGCAAAAGACTTCTTGACGGCTGTCGCATTCAGAGGGGGACCGAGGGGACGCTCATCATCGGGAGGGAAAGTGACACAGAAGTGACAGAAGATGAGAGTCAATAGGCATGGATACAGAATGTGGGCCGACTTGGTGGACTTTCGAATACATTCGAAAGAGTCCATCTTGTCGAGAATGATCTGTGCCCAATTGATCTCGCTCCCCATGAAAAGAGCGTATATGAGTTTGAGGAATGGCTGGGATGGCAATGAAGAAGAGCCGTACTTCAGAAGGAGGCACGACTTCAGAATAAGATTAAGCACCCAAGCATTCGGCTTGAAGACTTCGAAGGCACGCCAATCATGGCACGAGGAATCTCATGAAAGATCTCGGCGAGCATCACCTGATCAAGCTCAGAAATATCATCAACTGAGATATCAGCAGGAAGAAGGCCAGACGAGGAGACACCAATCAAATCTCCTAAGACTTCTACCGTGAGGACTATCGGTGTCCCCCAAGACAGTAGTCTCAATAGAATGGGTCTCGTCGCACTGACCCCGGACATGGTTTGCTTCCTAGGCTGAGATCGAGGTTTAGCGGTCGACGTCCTCTTCTTCTTAAGAGGAGGCGAAGACGACGAAGGTTGGGTGGTCTTAGATCGGCGTTTAGGTGGAGTTTGTTTGGGATGCGGGGGGTCCGAATGTGGTGAATCGACGGTCATAGGTGATGGATGAGAGGGATCGATCGGAATACGTGTTCTCACCATAAGCGCGACGAGACACGAGCAATCAAATGGTAATCGAAAGATATGAAGCCCTAAACACAAACCCAAGAACCAAACCCTAGAGGCTGAGAATGAAACCTAAACAGCTAGGAGAGGGAGGAGATACCTAGGGAGGAGAGAGATGCCCGGAGCAAGGTCGGATGGTGGCCGGAAAACGATGAACGACGGCGGAGGGAGAGAGGAAGTCGAAAAGACTCAGGGGTTTTGAGCTGGGAGAGGAGTTTCGCACCGACTAATGAGAGATTAAGTCGGTTAGAAGAGTGTATAAGTCGATTGGAATATCAAAAGACGCAACTGTCCCTGAGCACTTAGTCGGTCAAAGTTCAAGCGCTGACCGACTAGATGACCAGCTAGTCGGTCGGCCAATGAGCTTGAACCGACTAAGTGCAAACAGTAACTGAAGCCAAAATTTAGGGCTTGAGTTAGTCGGTCTGAGTTCATTCACTGACTGACTAGATAATAATCTAGTCGGTCGATCAATGAACATGAACCGACAACGGAGTTCAAAAATTTGAAAATTGAAAATTTTGAGTTCTCTCCTAATCGCACTTGGACGAAACATCGAAATAATCTCACTAATCATTATACTACCCCATTAAACATCGAAAATCTGACATTTGACGTTTATGAACAAATCGAGCGAAAATTCCAAAAATTCAACCAAAAATTCCAGAAAATTCCAATAAATCTAGCATGTGCAAATATAAACGAAATTGATTGCATGCAAGATTATTGAATAAAATGAATCCTAAATCTCGGATTCACCCATAATCCCCAATTCTCGACGCAACCGCACAAAGGAGTCTTCCTTTAGGGGTTTCGTGAAAATATCGGCGATTTGCTTCTGGGTTTCAACGTACACTAATATGATGTCATTTTTAGCAACATGATCATCTAAGAAATGGTGACGGACATCTATGTGTTTAGAACGGGAATGGTGTACCGGATTCTTAGAGAGACATATTGCACTTTGGTTGTCCACCATGATAGGGCAAGTATCACAGTTTATACCAAAGTCTTTAAGTGTGTGTCTCATCCAAAGAACCTGAGCACACACGACTCCGGCGGTAATATATTCCGCCTCGGTGGTTGAAAGTGATACGGAATTCTGCTTCTTGGAAAACCAAGAGACAAGAGAATTTCCTATAAAATGACAAGTGCCACTAGTACTTTTCCTGTCGGATTTGCATCCCGCATAATCTGCGTCACTATATGAGATTAACACATATGTGCTAGACTTCAGATAAAGTAATCCAAAGTTAAGTGTGTAACTTAAATAACGGAAAATACGTTTTACCGCTACTAAGTAAGATTCCTTAGGTTGAGACTGATAACGAGCACATACACATACAACAAACATAATATCGGGCCTACTTGCGGTAAGATATAGTAAACTACCTATCATACCTCGATATAGACGAATGTCTACATCTTTACCGCCCGTATCCTTATCAAGATGCGTAGTCGTGCTCATTGGAGTCTTCTTCCCGGAGGCATTCTCCATTCCAAATCGCTTAAGCAACTCCACCGTGTACTTCGTTTGGTGGATGAAGATTGCATCGTTCATTTGGTGAATTTAGAGACCTAAGAAATACTTGAGCTCACCCATGTGGCTCATCTCAAATTGATCCTTCATCACATTAGAAAAATCTTCGCAAAGAGTGAAGTTAGTAGCACCAAAAATGATATCATCAACATAAATTTGAACTAAGATTATATCATTATTCGAATACTTAACAAATAATGTCGAATCAACTTCTCCCATTTTAAAACCTAAATCCAAAAGAAAATTCTTTAAATGGTCATACCAAGCTCGAGGAGCTTGTCTCAAACCGTAAAGTGCTTTCTTAAGTTTGAAACGTGATTTGGAAATTTTTCATTAAGAAAACCCAGAGGTTGAGAAACGTAAACTTCCTCAACAACATCTCCGTTTAAAAATGCACTTTTAACATCCATTTGAAAGAGTTTAAAATCTTTATGGCATGCAAAAGACAATAATAATCTAATAGATTCTAATCTAGCTACCGGAGCGAAGGATTCTTCGAAATCAATACCTTCCTCTTGACGGTAGCCTTGAGCAACCAACCGAGCTTTGTTCCGGACGACGATTTGGTTTTCGTTGGTCTTGTTCTTGAAAATCCACTTCGTTCCTATAACGGTGTGGTTCTTCGAAGGCAATGGAACAAGCTCCCAAACCTCATTCCTCTCGAATTGAATGAGTTCCTCCTCTATGGCTAAGATCCAAGCACTATCTTCGCATGCTTCGCTAATATTCTTTGGCTCTATCGAGGAGGCAAAGGCACAATGAGCGAAGTAGTTGACTTGAGATCTCGTCTTGACACTATCAAGGATATTGCCAATGACTTGTTCATGAGGATGGTCACGAACGGTATGAAGCCGTTTGGGAATTTCCTGATCACTAGGAACATTCTCAAAAGATTCATTAGTCGGGTTAGTCTCAATAGAATCAATAGAATTAGAATTACCAATAGAATCACATTAGACATCCATGGAGTCATCGTCATTAGTAATTCTAGTTGGGACAAAACATTCATTAAATGAGACATTAAGTGATTCCTCGATCGTTGAGGTTCGTTTGTTGTATATCCGGTAGGCTTTGCTATGGGAGGAATATCCAACAAATATCCCCTCATCGGATCTTAGATCAAATTTGTCCAAACTACCATACGTGTTTTTAATAAAACATTTTGCACCAAAAACACGAAAATGTTTAACTTGAGGCAACCTACCAAACAACAATTCATAACAAGTTTGTTTACTGCTGGGCCTCAAAAGTATCCTATTAAACACATAGCAAGCGGTATGTATCGCTTCCGCCCAAAATTGATGGCCAAGTTGGCTATCATCAAGCATAGTGCGAGCACATTCCACTAGCGGCCTATTCTTTCTCTCAACAACACCATTTTGAGGAGGTGCGCGAGGGAATGAAAAGGTGTGTGTAATACCAAATTCATCACAAAAGTTCTCAAAAGACTCATTCTCAAATTCCCCTCCATGATCACTACGAATAGTGACAATGGTGGTTCCAATGAGATTTTGTACTTTCTTAACAAAGATTGTGAAGTTTTCAAAAGCATCATTTTTATTACTTAAGGAAAATACCCAAGTAAATCTAGAAAAGTCATCAACGATGACAAGTCCATTTCTAACATTACCTAATGAAGCAACTCTAGTTGGCCCAAAAAGATCTAGATGTAATAGCTCTAGAGGCCGCTTAGAAGACATGCTTTTCTTAGGTTTAAATGAAGATTTTGGAAGCTTGCCTCGTTGACACGAGTCACAAAAGCTTTTCTTTTGAAAGACACGCTTATGGAAGCCTCTAATAGAATTTAACTTGGAAAGCTTAAAAAGTGTTCCAAAGTTCACATGACCAAAACGTCGATGCCATAAGTGTTGTTCACTTGTGTTGGCAATGAGACATTGTTCATGTGATCTTGGAAGATCTAGGATATATATATATCCTTATGGCGTGTGCCGGAGAATAATACATCATTAGTAGTTTTATTCAAAATATGGCACATTCCTTTCGCAATGCTAACTTTGTAACCTTTATCACAAAGTTGGCTTATTGAAATAAGATTGTGGTTTAATCCTTTAACAAGGTAAACATCACTTATAAGTGGTTTAGAAGGATTACCCACTTTGCCAACACCTATGATGGTTCCGCTCTCGTTGCCTCCAAAGACTACCCGGTTTCCATTTGCAATGGGCACCACTCCGGAGAGCAATTGAGCGTCACCCGTCATGTGTTTTGAACACCCGCTATCGAGTATCCAATTATTCTTGGAGCCAAATTTGGATTTGTTGCTCCGTTTCTTTCTCTTGAGTATCTATAAATAGAAAATATCGTATCATGGTACCCAAGGTCATTGGGTCCTAAAGATTAGACCTTTGGAAGCCAAGTCCAATTGGACTTAGACTTCCCCACATAATTATCACTATGCACAACATTCATAAAATACGAATTCATATAAACTTGTTTTTCATTCATGTTTGTGTCCTTTGGGCTCCAAATAGTGAAGATTTTGGGAGCCTTAATCCTATTGGGAGCATGCATACATTGTTGATTTCTACGTGATGCATGTCGTGGATATGCATAAGGAACATGATGAAATGGTGCATGATGATATTTATTCATATGATGATGTGAGTGACCATATGTATGTGGAGGAACACGTGCATGAGGATGTCTCACATGGTGTGCACGTGCCCGTGGATGTGGTGCATAAAAATCATCATATGTGTGAGCATGTGGAGTAGGATGTGTGTTCCTACGTGGCATGGTATTTGTGTACATATAAGCATGACCCTTCTTTGGAGGTCAACCCAAAGTGTGTTTCTTTCCAAACGAGGGTGTGTACGAGGTGGAAGCACCATTGGTAGTAGAACTACCAATAGAGTGTTTGCTACCACTCGTCGAGTCACCGGAAGTTGGCCTAACAAAGGTAGTGGCCGATTTGGATGAACTTCCCATCGTATACCCCAAGCCAATGTGGTGATTGGCCGGGAGTAAGTCATTTAGGATTTTATCCAAATGGTCCTTACCCTTATTGAATTTGTTAATTCGGCCTAATGTGCACTCATATTTCTCGGTGAGAGAACGCATAGAAGCATCCAAAGTGGTTACTTGCGATGTGAGCACATAAACACGAGATTTGAGATTCTCATTCTCAATACTCAAAGTCGAGTTTTGAGAAGTCAAATCCGCTATCTTGTGTTCCTCCGGATCCTCAATGTGAACATGTTCAAGTTGAGACTTGAGATCTACAATCTCATTTCTCAAGTCTTCAACAACGGTGTCGTTGTTGATGACGATAGACTTAGGCGAGGTTTGGAGACTAACTAACTCATCTTTGGTCTTAGTATAACAATTTACTAATTTAGAATATTTAGACCAAATTTGTTCATTAGCTAATCTAAGATCGTCCATTGTTACCTCATCGCCTTCGTCCTCGCTATCATCGGAGGAAGACTCTTGAACTTGATCCTCACATGCCATGAAGCACATGTGTGCTTGCTCCACTTGCTCATCGTTCGACTCTCCACTTGATGAATCCTCGGAGTCGGTGAATGTCCCGACAAGTCCTTTCTTGTATCCCTTTTTGTACTTCTTGGACTTGTCGAATTTTGGCGCCTTCCACTTTTCCTTTTGCTTGTTTTGAGGACAATCCACTTTCATGTGTCCTGGCTTATTGCATTTAAAGCACAAGGGAGAGGAGGCGTTAGAAGAACCAAATTTAGCCTTGTTCTTAAAATTACCTTTCCAGAAGAACCGGTTGAACTTCTTTTCCATGAGGGCAATGGACTCCAAGTCCAATTCTTCTTCCGATTCTTCATCATCGGTAGATGTGGATGTGGATGGAGCGGCCTTGAACGCAATCGCCTTTTTCTTTGGCTCGTCTTGTTTCAAGTAGGACTTCATCTTGTCCTGCAACTTAAGTTTGCTATCCTTGCGTACCTCATAAGACATTAAGGTACACATTAGTTAGATAACGGTATACTTACTCATATCATTACCTTCCTCGATGGCGAATGTACGTTTCTCCCAACAAGAAGGAAGTCCATCGATGATCTTCGAGACTTTCTCCTTTTGGGTGTAGGTCTTACCGAGAGCCTCCAACTCGTTGGTGATGTCGACGAAGCGAGCATAGTACTCCTTCATCTTCTCACCCTGTAGCATATGAAATAACTCGTAATCTTTATTTACTACTACGAGTTTGGAGTCTCTTACCCTACTCGTTCCTTCATGCAAGATGAGGAGGGAGTTCCATCTTTGATATGCACTCTTACATGTGCATATCTTATTGAACTCCTCGGGCTCCAAAGCACATTACAAGGCATTCATTGCCTTGGCATTGCTTACCTCCGCGGCGACCTCCGCGGTAGTCCACTTCTCGAAATCTTCTTCGGCAGGCTCGACATACTCCTTCATTGTGGCCATCCATAGTGAAGCACTCCGGAGGAAAGTTTCCATCCGGCATTTCTAGTACCCGTAGTTGGTACCATTGAAGAAAGGAGGCCTCGTCGAGGAGTGTCCTTCCATCACCGAAGACGCTCCTTCACAGTTCCTGAAGGTGCTGAAGTCTGAAGGTGGACGAACGCTTTTGTTGTCGTTGGCAGACATAGCTAGGTACTTGGCTCTGATACCAAATGTAATGCCCTACGTAGCTACTGCACAAGTACTAGAGAGGGGGTGAATAGTACTTAAAAATAATTAAGAGGTTGCAAACTCTAACCAACAATGCGGAAATGCTGAAATGTAAATGTAGACAACAAATAAAACAATCGCAAACAAGCAATATAACGGGTTCGGATCCACCCAAGTCTTCCCGACTTATTCCCGGTGATCCTACATCCCAAACACCCGGATCCCCTCCGGATACTAGAGTTAGAAACCTCTAACCCTAGATTTTGCACTATGAAATTCTTGTAGATAAACCTCTACAAGACCAAATCATACACAATGTAATTGTGACTCCCACAACCCGGGATCATAAACAAATCTCTCACAACCGAGAGAAAAACACTTACAATATGAAAGTAAATGAAATAGAAATTCTTACCTCAAAATACATATGCCTTGAGTAAAACTTACGATTTAGGGCAAAACGGGTTTTGGGGAAGATGAAGAGGCACCAAACCCTAGCTCCAAGTAGATGACCAGCAATGGAGTCCTAGGTGGATGTTGGTGACCTAGAATCAAGCACTTGGCTTGGAAGGCTCATAATCAATGAATCTCTCTTTTGAAATAAGAGTGAGGGAGAGATTATTGAAATGAAATGAATGAGCTTTGAATGAGATTTTAATGCTTCTCTTTTGATCTCTAAACTTCACTTAATATCAGCCTTGAGTGCAATGAATGCAGCACTCCAAGTATATATAGGATAGAGGAAAGAGAGAGCATAAATCGTGGCATTTAATGCTCCAACGGCTCTATTCTGAAGCAAACTAGTCGGTCAAAGAAGGTTGACTGACCGACTAGTTCATCAACTAGTCGGTCGGTCAAACAGCATGAACCGACTAAGAGATGAACAGCCAAGAAGAGAAGTTCAGACTGAAGAGAACTAGTCGGTCCAAGAAGACTTGCCAACCGACTAGTTTCACAACTAGTCGGTCGGTGAGTCAACTGAGACCGACTAAGAGATAAAACTAAAAGTCTGAGTTCAAATATAGCTAGTCGGTTTAAGAACAACTTCTGACCGACTAGTTTCTCAACTAGTCGGTCGGTCGTTGTGCTTTGACCGAATAACTGTAAACAGTAAGTTGGGCTGTACAGTAGAAGCTCAACTAGTCGGTCTAAGAAGAAACACTGACCGACTAGTTTCACAACTAGTCGGTCGGTGAACCTTCTTTGACCGACTAACTGTAAACAGTAAGTGAGCTAGAATTGAAGAAGGCAAACTAGTCGGTCCAAGAAGATTTGCCGACCGACTAGATTGCCATCTAGTCGGTTGGTTCTTCTTCTTGAACCAACTAACATGCACAAGAAGTCACGAATCGAAGCGTGAAGCTTCGGGAAAGTTCATATGCGCTTCTACTAAGATCCAAGCTCTAAGATATGAGCGTTATGAAGATTAAAACGTAAGACCTACTCAAGGCTTAACATTCTACGAAAGAAGCTAGAAGACTATAAATAAAACTTGACGATACCGTCTTCAAAAGATTCAATCGAATCTTCATGACTTCAATAATGGTCATTGAGCTTCAACGAATCTTCAAGCACACGTTCACACGCTTTGAGAAGTCTCGAGACGTCGCTTGAGATGTTCATAGAAATTTGGCGACGATCTCCATAACTGCGCTCACAAAGAGTTAGTTCACGATATTTATGTTTGTTCATCATCAAAACCAAATCCGGGGAATCAATACTCAACAAAAAATACACAGTAATTAGCACATATCTCAGAAAAATACAAATAAATAGTCGTTGGAATCGTGAGATCAAGACCAAGCCATGAAAAATATAAAAATGCAGAAATACTCACTAAAATTCATACTTTGTGCAAAAATCAAGTAATTTCTCTGATAAATGATGATATTCAAAATACGAACGTATTAGAGACCAATTAAGCATCATATAAGCACAAAATTGGGCTAAATGGGGTGTTAAATATGCAATATTCAACCCGAATCAATGACCATAGGAATCCATCGTAGCATATTCACAAGTCATTTCCTATTCGTACTTACATTTGATCATCCTATTCCATTCCTTGCTCTTGATTCACGTGATCCCTCATGAAAGCCTTCATTATCCTTTGAAACCTCCACATTGCATATTCTGATACTTATTTGATTCCTGCTAGTCGTGCTTGTACAAAACACTTTAAGAACAACAATGAAGACATTACAATCCTGATTCTCTAAAAAAGTACATTTGATATCCATTTCATTGAATTCCTCGCCCAGTTTAATTTCTTTGAAAATCTTTAGTATATACCTAGACCTCATACTATTCAGCTAACTTAAATTCATTCTTTGATTTTGAAACCTTCTTCGCTGTAATCTTTAGTTACTACCTTATAATGATTTCCTAATCTATATCATCCATACTAATTTATTTATCTTACTTTCTACATATGGAAATCTTCATCTTTAAACCCGACTTCTATTTTGCTAATTCAATATAGCATTTTATCTTCTTACTATAATACCATTGTATTTCAAAACAACCGATCATATACAAATTTTAATAATTTTATACTAAATAGAACTCCAACTACTTCGGTGTATCAGTTCTGCATTCATCGTATTTATACTTTAAATTTTTTTGTATAAATCTATCTCCATTTACAAAACTACATTCATATACTCATTACTCTTTCGCCTATTACTTACCTCCTATTTTAATGTATACCATCTACACACTATTCTTATATACGTTATAAGGATATTATTACATTTTACACATATCTTCCATTCCCCTACTTAATCATTCATAACTATTTTTTATTCCACCTAACCAAGCTAACTCCCTATCCAAGCCTCATCTGAAATCGTTCATCACAACCTTGATTCGTTACACCATTCATCTCTGAATCGAACACTATTTCTTAGATATCACATTAGTGCGTGTCTTTACTTATTACAACTTTAGCGAGATTAGTTTTAAATTTGTGTTATAATCATTGTAAATATTTTCTTCTATTTTTTCTTTTCTTTCTTTCCATTCATCAGCTGTGTTAATTTTTGTTATATTGTTAGAATATTAGATATGATTATTATTATTATTAGGAGATTATATTTACGGATAAATGTAGTTGAGATGATGTAAGATGTAGTTGTAATTAGTTGATTATGAACACAAAGAACTTAGATTAATCCATTTACACGGTGATAAATTGAATGATGTGTTCAAGATTTATATTTCGTATTTGGATAATACCCATGCATAACAGCTTCAATGGAGTTCATTTTATGAGTGGTACAGTAGATATGAAGTATACTAAGATTTATGGTGACGATGATGATGAGTAAAGTATTTAAAGCAACAAGACTTCATCATACAGATAGGGTGATGAGGACATCAGAAATGATACGATATGTCGATACGAATGGATAGTTGTGTAGATTGATCTAAAAAATTACTTAGGATAAGATACAATAGGAAATGATGAGATATGATTTAATAATTTTTTTAATTATGGTGAATAAATTTATGAGTTGTCACGATGAAGAATGAGTTGGGAGTAGAAAATTGTTGATGGTAAGTGGTGATTTATACTAGGTGTATTTGTACTTGTTGTCATATGTTAGTAATTGGTAGAGCGTCGTTATATCGATTGCTTGATATAAGAATAAGATCGGAGTTGGATGATGTCATAATTATAGTGCTACAAGTTAGGTTATACAATGAACAAGGGATGACATATTACGGATAAGACAACTTATGAGAATGTATAGTTTTTGGAGAACTTAGTTCTAGAGGAAATTGTACATTAAAGATTTCCCAGGAAATGTTACTGCCCTAATAAAAATGATAAGCGAAGAAGTGGGAAATTTGCAAAAGGTATTGATTGAGGATATTTAGTATTTTTTTCCTCAAAGGTTGATTGTATAAAGTATTAATTGTTTAAAGCGAGAATTATGAGTTAGAAATCAAACGGAAATGTTGGAGCTATAATTAAATTTTAGGTTATGCTTATAGTTGTAGCATTATTCAGTGGCGAGATGAGAAGTGATAATTTATTTTAGGAACACTTGATTGAGGTTATGGGTTTAGCAACCAGTATGTTAGAATATTGGGGTGGTAGATATGAGTACATGAATATATAAACATTATTATTATTTCACTCACCCTTGTCCCTATACATCGTGGGTAGTCGTCACTAGCTATTTTGCTTGCCCATTAATGGTTAAGGCCATCGATGGTGCATAGTCATCCAAACCCCTCTTTTCGAAATTTAATCTTAACCCCGTCACTTACATCACTTCCTACTTGTCTCATTCCTTCGTCTGAATTATTTCATATCATAGTCTACCTCATAGGAATTCATGAGATGCATAAGTATTATCGGCATCTGGTTATCGAAATCAAATCTTAAGAAATTCCGAGGACGGAATTTTTTTTAAGGTGGGTAGAATGTAACGACCTGTATTTTGATAATACATATTTTATTCTTACCCTATCCCTTGTTGTATTTTTTTTCGTATCCGTAATTAATGCGTAAACGTATTTCGTATTCGTACTACGTACACATATTAGCTATAATTATTTTTGAAATCAATTATCCTATAACCTTAAAACTAAAATTTCAAATCTGATTTCGAATTCAAATTTCTTTCCATATTCAACAAGGGAGACTTTTATCTCCTTTTTAATTAGCTATAAATCCTATCCCTAATTGATATTAACCCCTTGTTTCCCTCTCCTAATTATTATTTCTTTTTCCAAAATCATTCCTTTTTAAATTTTTAAACCATATTCCTCCCTATAACTCACACACCCAGCCGTAAATTGTTTTTCATTGGGATTTAATTGTTTTGGTTTCATGCTAATAGGAGCCAGGCTATCACGTGCACCCCCCTAAAACCCTACTAATGGAAACCCCAAAACTTTTCCTATGGATCACATGCAAACCCAACCCATTCAATAATAAACCCAAAACTCTTTCCCCTGATGTGAACACTAGAGCCTACAAATAGTAACCCAACCCAGTCTCTCCCTCTACTTTCAGCCGCCCCCTTGAACTCGAAACCAGTGGACATCATCTTCTCCATGTGCCCCTGACAGTGCGCCACCCCTCCCCTTCGACCTGTGCCCAGGCCTCGCCCAGGCCTCCGGCCACCACCTCCTCTACGTGCGTGACCCATACACCCTCGTTTCTCTCCCACCTACCTGCAGACCGTTGGCAAACCCCTCAGTCCACCACCTAGCCGCCTGCAGACCGTCGTCCGGCCATCTCCCCCCTCTTCGCTGCCCAGAACCCCAGATCCACCGACTGCAACCATTCTCAGGCCGCCGGCAGCCTCCAGACGTCGCTTTTCGCTCCTCCCCTCGCTGCTGTAGCAAATTTCCATGTCGTAGCTGTAGGATCCTGACAAAACAAGGACGTTAGGATCGAATAATGAAGTAGAGACTTACGCTTGCATATGCGGCACCGTAATCTCGGAACTTCGCCCTCGGATTCACCACAATGGTCGATACTTCGTCACGGAGGATCGAAGCAGAGTTTCACCGCCTAAATCTCTATTTAGAAGAGGATTTTAATGGAAGGGAGAAGAAGAACATAAGATGCCTTTTGCAAACTTATGGCATGGAAAGTGTAGTATGAATGCCTTACCCTTGGGTCCTATTTATAGGCTTTAGGGGTAGTTATTGTAGGAAATAACTAAATATAAGCTTATTAGCCTATATTAGCACATTCATTTATCCTCTTCTTCATTCTCTTATCAAGTGCCTTTATGCACTTATAAAGTGACTTTTTCCACTTATCGAGTGGCTTTTTCCACTTATCGAGTGGTCCTTTTCACACGAGAAAAGGTTCCCTTCGTGCACGCTTTCATGCACGTGACATCTGAGGTCCGTATACCCTCATACATCCCCTCATGGGTATATTCATGTCGTCCATATCCAACATCTCCCACTCACACTTGAGGGGATTATAAGGAAACATCTTTCCTTTAACTCTTCTGTTTATCATACCGAGAAATAGGCCGTGTGACCGTCATGCGCATAGAGTCTGCTGTTGTGCACTTGTTAGAGATACACAACACCCCTCGAGGTGCAAAATTGAGTAGATCAACGCATGCTTTACCCTAGATTATTTCTTCACATTTCTTATACTTTATATTCAACAATTGAATCCCATCTGGATTACAATTGGCTGGCCAGCTTTGAATCTCTAAAGTCCAAATGTGAATATGAAATTAATCTTCCTCTTCTTGCGATCCTTTTGATCTTGACTTGACTCGCTTTTCTAATATGCCCCGTCGGACCGAATTAACCATAATCCATAAGCAACATGCTAAGATAGCAATCACCCAGTCAAATCTTAAGGAACCAATTTAGAGTCCATAAGGGTAACGAGTTAAGACCCATGTGATCTTTGGGTCCACATAATAGTAAACACAATTACTATTCTAACCCAATGGTCAAAATGCATATGTAGTATGAATACGTATTACAACATCACTCCTTTCCCAGGGAGCATATGTCTTAATGATGTTGTAAGGATGATAATCAGACACCACAATGTCTGACTTTGAGTCCCTTTTACTACTCAAAAAATCTTCTGGACTCACATCCCGCATAAGACAGATAGGATTTCAAAATCCTCTTAGATCTTTTGAAAGCATCCATATGATGCAGATCTTTCATACGACCATTTTGTTTAAGTCATGACTCTAAATCGTCTGTCTGACGATTTTGACTTTAAACATGTCTCATCTTTATTTTACCCGTCTGATAAAATAAAGGCGGTTGCTCATGTGAGAGAGCCAACCTTAATCTGTCCGACATACTAGAATTCAGTTGAGATTTCAAAAAATGTACACAAACATTTCTTAAGAAATTCATATGCAATGTTGAAAAGAACTTTTTCTTTTATTAAATTTGATCATTTACAAACATGGGAATTTACATTGGTACAACTCAGCTCTTACGCAATCCTTGAGATGATAAGTGTTTGTAAAACACATCTCTGGGGATCGCCTTCGTAAGCAGATCCGCTATCATCTCATGCGTAGATATGTACCTTATGTCTACCTTCTTGGTCTTGTCATAGTCTTTTGCAAATTTGTAGCGGATATCTATGTGTTTGGCCTTACAATGGAATTTAGGATCTTTGACATAGGCTATAGATGCTTGACTGTCGCTGTGTATTGGTACAGCACCTGAGTCATTTGCATCAATAAGCATGTCTAAGAACTTCCTAAGCCAAACAGCCTCTTGGACTGCCATGCTAAATGCTACAAACTCGGCTTCCATAGTTGAAAGTGCGATGCAAGATTGTTTCTTGCTACTCCAGGATATTGCACCAGATCCTAGTAGAAAAACATATCCTGAGGTCGATCGTCGCTCATCGAGATCACCCGCCCAATCAGCATCAGTGTAGCCTTCGAGCCTCAAGGCATCTCCTTGATAGCATAAAGCATAGTCTGCAGTTCCTTTGAGATACCGCAATATCCTCTTAACTGCTTTCCAGTGTACTTGCCCTGGATTGGATTGGTAACGACTTACCATTCCAACGGCAAAACAGATGTCCGGTCTTGTACACATCATAGCGTACATAAGACTACCAACTGCACTGGAATATGGAACTTTTTCCATAATATCCTTTTCCTTTTGGTTCTTTGGACATGATTTCAGACATAAATTATCGCACTTGCTTATAGGAGTATCAATGGACTTGCAGTCCTGCATATTAAAACGTTCTAAAACCTTCTTTATGTAAGTCTCTTGTGAAAGAGAAAGAAGTTTCTTCGAACGATTCCTTGAAATCTTAACTCCAAGGATATATGCGACTTCTAACATGTCTTTCATCTCAAAAACTGATGAAAGCCAAGCCTTGATATCCATCATAAAGCCCTTGTCATTTCCGGCTATTAAAATGTCATCTATATATAGAGACATAATAACGTACTTGTTCTTAATCCTCTTGATATATACGCAGTTTTCTTCATCAAGCATGGAAAAACCATTTGATAAGACAACTTCTTGAAATCGTATATACCATTGCCTCGAGGATTGTTTAAGACCATAAATGGATTTACGAAGTTTACAAACCTTATGTTCGTTTCCTTCTTTTACAAACCCTGTTGGTTGTTACATATAGATCTCCTCGTCCAATTCTCCATTGAGAAAAGCAGTCTTTACATCCATCTGATGTAATTCGAGGTCTAAGCAAGCTACCATAGCCAGAATCAGGCGAATCGAGGTAAAACGGACAACAGGTGAGAAGGTCTCTTCGTAGTCTATCCCTTCCTGTTGCGTAAAACCTTTAGTGACAAGGCGAGCTTTATATCTGTCAATAGAGCCATCAGCCTTATGCTTGATCTTGAGAACCCATTTGTTCCCAATAGCTCTACATCCTCTGGGTAAGTCAACTAAGTCCCAGACTTGGTTAACTTTCATGGATTCCAACTCTTCCTTCATCGCTTCCATCCATTTGTCTTTCGCAGGGCATGATACGGCCTGTTTGAAAGTAGCAGGCTCGTCATCATCTTGTAGTAAAGTCATAAAGGTTTGCGGAAACTCATCCTCAAATCTTAGAGGAGCCAACCTTGTACGACTACTACGTCGTATTTGAGATTCTTCAAGTCCTTGTTGACTCGAATTTAGATCAATTCTAATATCACTCCCACTTGGAATGTCGTTAGAAATGCTCCCACTTGGATCATTATTCCCGTATGGAATAGGATTTGCGTCATTCGTATCATCCATTGGTGAAGTTTGAAACGTATTTTCGTCTTCACCAAGAATTCTCCCACTCGAATGAGGTAATCCTTCTTGATCATTAATCTCAAAAAGAGATAAGTCCTGACTTATCTCACCCTGTCTTGGAAACTCATTTTCCAAGAAAGTGACATCACTCGACTCAAATTCAATTAGACCTCCATTGTCTTCCTGACCAATGAAAACATAACCTTTGGAGTTTTCTGCGTATCGTATGAAGATACAGTTCCTTACCCGTGGCCCAAGTTTGCCATACTTATGGGAGGAAATATGTGCGTAGGATGCACATCCCCAAGGTTTTAAAATGTTTAAGTCAGGAGACCTTTGGTTCCACAACTCATAAGGAGTGGAGCTAACTGATTTCGAGGGTACGTGGTTCAAGATGAAAGCGGCCGTCAATAATGCATCACCCCAAAAGGTGATTGGCAAGTTAGCTTGCGCCATCATTGAACGGACCATTTCCATTAAGGTCCTATTTCTCCTTTCTGCAACACCATTTTGTTGCGGAGTATAAGGCATAGTTATTTGATGAACTATGCCCTTTTCATCACAAAGTTCCTTAAAACTTGCTGATTGATATTCACCGCCCTTATCGGTTCGCAAGACCTTAATCTTGCGATCTAATTGATTTTCCACTAAACTCATATAGTTTTTAAAGCAGGTTAATGCTTCACTTTTGTGGGATATCAAATAGATATGTCCAAATCGGGCGAATTCATCAATAAAAGTGATGAAATAGGACTTTTTGCGTCTTGTCTTAACATTCATCGGACCACATATGTCCGAATGGATGAGCTGTAATGGAACCTCGGCCCTTGTGCCGGTTCCAAACGGCTTGCGACAAGATTTCCCTACAAGGCAATGTTCACAAGTCGACATATCAACCTTTGAAACATTGGATAGAATGCCACGTTTGGCAAGTCTATCCATTCGTGTTGGTCCAATGTGACCAAGATTTGCATGCCAACAAATTATATCAGACTCATAAGTCGAAGAATTTGTAACAAGGAAATTTTCATTACAAAATGAAGAGTCATACATTGTATTTAATACAGTAAATCCTTTGAATACATACCCAGTACCAATTAAGGAATTATTACAACATAAGTCCACTTTACAATTTTGAAAGAACCAGCTATAACCAAGACCCATTAACACGACCACATATATTATATTCCTTCGAATATCTGGAGCGAAGAGAACATCATGAAGTAGGAGAGTGCGGCCATTGTCCAAGACTAGCTTGCAAGTCCCAACGCCTTTCACTTCAACACGTGTGTTGTTTCCTACATAGATCCACTTCGTTCCTTGGGGTATCCGGTGATACTCCACGAAGGACCGTCTGTCCCTTGCTATGTGGTCAGTGGCACCTGAATCAATTATCCAAAATGGATTAGATTCCACAAGAAATATTGAACTAGAAACACATATGTAACTAGCATTACCAGTTACCTCGTCGCCTCCACCCGTACACGAACGAGCATAGTGACCGAGCTTGTTGCACTTGAAGCACTTGATCTTCTTCAAGTCTTTCTTCTTGTGTCATTTCTTGTGCCCACCCTTATGTTTGGGTTTCTTGGTAGACTCAGGTTGCTTATTACGTTCATTAGTAAACTTCGAACGATCTTTCCGTTTCTTTCCCCCGTGTGAGGAACTAGCAACCATGTGCACTTCTGCACTTGGCTTGGCGGCCGCAAGCCTCTCTTCCTCTAACTCGAGGTGCTTAGAAACGTCGCTGAAGTTCTTAATGCTCTCATTGTGAGTGAGATGCATCTTCATTTGGTCCCACCCATTTGGTAGGGAACATATGACTGCTTGGATTTGTTGCTCATCAGTGAGCACATGACCTGCATCCTTTAACTCTGAGATTAGATTCGCCATATGTCGCAGATGTTTCCCCATGGAATGATCTGGACGTTTCTTGTATGAATCGAATCTTATAGTTAAGGCGCGAAGTTTGGACACCGATGTGCCACCAAACTTCTCCTCAAGCTTGGACCATATGTCCATGGCTAGGTCATGCTCTCGGAAGATGCGCATTATGTCATCAGCCATACTGCTCAATAACGTAATGCGAGCTATCTTGTTCTTCCGAGACCAAGCATCAAAAGCTTCCTTGTCTCGTCTGTGTTGGGCCGTAGTGCCCAACTCGGGTTCAATCATTACGTTCTTCAGAGTTTCGAGCACTTCTTGCTCCTCTAGAACGTATTGTATCTTAATGGACCATAGTTTGCAATTATCGCCGTTGAGTTTTTCACCTCTGTTTAACTCAGCGACGATATTCTTTGAAGCGGAAGACATTTTACTTTTAAAATGTTGCAAAAAACACAAAACCGAAGGTTTGATCAAAAACATTGCATTAAAATTCTTATATACATAGTCATCATACATTTTCATGATTCATTAGTCTCGGCCAGCGGACCGACCAGGGAAATGGCTAGGTCATGGTTCACTACCCCCAGACTGAGCTAAGGTGTCCCACAAACTAGTCCAAAAGATCACTGGTCGAATCATGATCCATTGAGATACTGAATCAATCGAATATGAAATTTTAGACTAGTTTAATATCACTCCCACTTGGAAAAAAATTCCCACTTGGAATGATATTATTATATTTGATAAGTTACTTTCGAAAAATATTGAAGATGTTGCTCTAGAATCGGAAAGGTCTCTACGATTCCAATCACCATCTAGAACAACTTTCAATATTTCCCCCTCACTTATCAAACGATAGTACTCTTATAGTACTATGCAGCGGAAAAGCGTTTTTGAAAACGTATTTTTCAAAAAAAAAACTTTGCAAACGTATTTTGCAGTATTTTGAAAACGTATTTTTCAAATGCAAAAAGCGATATTTCAACTTAGTATCCTTATGATACTAGTGAAATATACGGTAATCCCTGGCCATTTACCGGGGATAAGCCGTAGCCGTGCCAAGGCCGGATCCCCCCTTTAGGGGATTTTTCTGCAAGCCATCGTCGCCGGCTGCTGGCTCCCGTATGGATCCAGGCGTTTCCCCCATAGGAGAATTTTGTCGCATGACGACTGCCGTCGGTCCCGTATGGGCTAGCCATGCATATCCTTTCATGCATGCCCCCCTCCCCCTCCCAAAAACAGGGTTAACCGGGGCTCGACACTGACCGAGGCCGGAGCCGACAGTGGTCGGAGCCGGCCTCGGCCAGGGCTGGCCGGCCTGACCCCTGGCCTAGCCCTGGCCCCTGGTCAGGGCCGGCCAGGCCCTGGCCTGAGGCCAGGGCACCGGCCCTGGCCTCTGCCAGGGCCGGCAGGGCCCTGGCCTGGCCCCCGGCCAGGGCCCCCTGGCCCCTGCCGAGGCCGGCCAGGCCGGCCCCTGGCTCTGGCCGGGGCCGGCCAGGGCCATCTGGCCCTGGCCACGGCCAGGGCCCCCTGGCCATGGCCGTGGCCGGCCATGGCCGGCCATGGCCCATATGGCCTTGGCCAGCCACCCCCTTGCAAGGGGTTGGCCGCACACCCCCGCCGGAGGGGTGGCCGTGGTGGTTATTGGCCGTAGCCAACCCCCTCCGCATAGGGAGGGGGGTGCATTGCCTTCATAGCCCATTTGGCCATGGTGATTATGCACCAAATTTCATCTTCTCCGATGAGAATAACCACCACCTTCTTCTCCGATGAAGCACCCGTTCGTCGAGAAAGTAGTTATTCTTCAATGGCCGTGTGCCAAAATGAAGAAATAACATACTCTAAAGTTCGCAAACTACACGCTCCACATGAAGAGAGTTCACATTCCCTATGAATGGAGACTCAGCATCCATGAAGAGTGCGAGATTGACGATATGAACGGTCGGTTCTTCCCGTCACGGAGAGTTCCTGCCATATACGTAATGACAGAAGACCCTAACGTGAAAAGAACAACCGCTGCGTTCTCTCTGTCACGAAGCTTTCCTACCATATCCATAATGGTAGGATACCCATTCGTGAAAAAGACAACGCCTCGTTCATCGGTTCAATGGGGCGGCGGTTTGACCGGGGCGAACCCGTATGGCTCTGATACCAATGTAGGATCCTGACAAAACAAGGACGTTAGGATCGAATAATAATAGAGACTTACGCTTGCGTATGCGGCACCGTAATCTCGGAACTTCGCCCTCGGATTCGCCACAACGGTCGATACTTCGTCACGGAGGATCGAAGCAGAGTTTCACCGCCTAAATCTCTATTTAGAAGAGGATTTTAATGGAATGGAGAAGAAGAACATAAGATGCCTTTTGCAAACTTATGGCATGGAAAGTGTAGTATGAATGCCTTACCCTTGGGTCCTATTTATAGGCTTTAGGGGTAGTTATTGTAGGAAATAACTAAATATAAGCTTATTAGCCTATATTAGCACATTCATTTATCCTCTTCTTCATTCTCTTATCAAGTGCCTTTATGCACTTATAAAGTGACTTTTTCCACTTATCGAGTGGCTTTTTCCACTTATCGAGTGGTCCTTTTCACACGAGAAAAGGTTCCCTTCGTGCACGCTTTCGTGCACGCGACATCTGAGGTCCGTATACCCTCATACATCCCCTCATGGGTGTATTCATGTCGTCCATATCCAACAGTAGCCACCGTTAGACACCGTATGCGTCATCGCTACTCCCTTCGCTGCGTCTCGACCTCTATCCACGTCACCGATTAGTAGATATATCCCTTAATATGCTATAACCCACACCCGAGGTTAGAGAACTTAATAAAATCAAATTATTAGACGTCCTAAGGTTTATTTTAACACTTGATATATTGGAAAGAACCTAATCATGTTATATGTTTAATCAAACCAGAGAACCGATCAAACCTAGCATAGTGCTCGTCAAGAAGAACCGAACGAAACCAAGTTCGTCGAAATGAGGCAAGTGTGCAAATTGTTATGAATTTCTGAAGTTTAATGTTTAAATGCTCGTTTTCACTTAAAATTGAATAGCAGGAATTTGACTCGTGAAATGACGCTCACTAAAAATACCATGAAGACCCATACTTTTTTTTGGAAAGTTAGTGTGGATTTTTATTAAAAGTAAAATTGTACAAAAAATACAAAATGTGGTATAAGTGAAGGATTGTAATGTTAGAGAGGGGAGAGGGCACAAGCGCCGTCACCCTCTACTAACAAGACCTCCTTCGCAACATTTAAGTACAAATCAAGTTGCAAGCTACTCCTATCAAGGGAGTAACACTATCATGCATCTCTAAAGTCCCACTTCTCCATAGCGCGCTTGGCCTCAGGGGTGGCCGCATCCAGATCTCTCAAGATTATTCTGATGTCAGCTGCTATGTCTTCAAATAGAACAATTTTTGGTTTTTTGGTTCCCTCAAATATTCTTCTATTCCTTTCCTTCCAAGAGTGCCAAACAATTGCCGCTAGTACAGTCTTAGCAAGGGCACTAGTTGTATTTTTAGAAGCAAGGTGCAGTAAGAAGTAGTCTCCTACCGCATGCAACTGGGGGGTAATGGGGTCTGAACACCCAGTTTAAGTAGGCTCCTTTGAAGAATGTAATTGGTGTAATCACAGAGGAAGTAAATGTGCTGTATACTCTCGGCTTCTTCTGTGTCGCACAAAACGCAGTGCACTTCCGAATTAACCCCCCAGCTGGCCATCATGTCACGGGTCAGCAGCTTATTTTGCATAGCTCGGAGTAACCACATTCCCATTTTTGGAACAAGATTTCGGTGCCAAATTAATTTAGAGTATTTAAATCTCTCATTCATGTACCTAAGAGCCTCCCATGCTTCCGAAAACTTGAAGTGGGCACTGGGCATCCAAGTCCACGCATCAGGCCCGGGGGAAAGTCTCATTTGATTCAACATGGACCGAATGTTATTGATGCTCGGGTCATCAAACCCATACTTAGTTTGTGACACATTAACATAAAATATCGTATGTTTATGATTCCAGAATAGATAACAAAAAATACCTGATTACAATATGTTTAATAAAAAACCGAGTAATCTCATCATTTAAATTGTTTTAGAATGTTGTAATTCATGGAAATGTTAAACCGACATGGACATATGCTTCGCATCCTTTTGTACACTAAATTAGGCTAGCAAGTGTGCGAATTTACACAAATTATCGAAATATTAATGTTTAAATGCATTTTCTGTGCATGCGTATATGTGGACCCCGATTAAGTAAATTGATAATGCCATGTAAACGACATGAAATGCTTGAACAGACTTGATTGAAGAAATGGAACATCTTGACATCTTGGATTCGTGAATTCGTGTATTTGATTAGTTTTGGCTACTCCCGTTGGTCATATATAACTAGTCTAGCTCGTGTTCCAGTAGGGTCATATATGACTAGTCTGGCTTGTGTTCCAGTATATGGCGGTATGAATAACCTGTGGGGAATAAGGCACTCTCCTAGCAGAGAGAGTGATCATTTATACGGATAACCTGCGGGGAATAAGGCACTCTCCAAGACAGAGAGAGTGATCATTTGTACGGAATTGTCTTGTGCACTTGGGGTGGGGTTGGGTTGAGCGCTCGCAAGGTTTAGAGGGTTTGGCCGCCCTCTAACCTTAAGGTGTGAACCCAAGAGACACACACAGTCTTGTCTTATCTTGTCTTGTCTTGTAGCTGGTAGCACATGTAGGGGTTTTGGCGGACCCTAAGAGCTCGGATCTGTGTCCGTCCTAAGTCGAACGGACCACAGGGGCATAAAGCGCAGCGGAAAAGCTAAACAAAACTTTTAGGCTAGCTAAACAATTTAGCTAGGCTCTGAGGGTGCCAGAATCTAGCCCGATCTATGCCAACTTGGGGTGGATCTGACCATCCCAAGAGGGATCTATTCTACAGTGACAAAATTAAATCTACACTAAAAATGCTTAACCACATACCCGGAATCTTGGCCCTGGAGCAGACAAGATGTACCGCACCGTCTTCAGATGCTCCTCGTAGCCGAGCCGTCTTGACTCGATCCACTTGGGTCGCCTCGCACCCTCAAACCGATCTGCCCGAGTCGACTTTCGCCTCCAAGCCGATCACACACGGTAGAAAGTTTCACTTGAGTAGACCCGCATCTTAGACGTCTGGATCCGAACCCAAACCCCCTTCGTAGTATTGCTAGGACTACTCCAGAGAATAGGAAGAGAAGAGAAGAGAGAGAGAGAGAGAGAGAGAGAGAGAGAGAGAGAGTAGTTTAGTCGCCGATCGAGCTTGCTCTAAAATTCTGGAGCTACTCGATCGAGGACTTGGTGCATCTTTCAACGAAGGGAGTGCACCCCTATTTATATAGGGAGTCGGCACTCCTTCTTTCGTTGCGAGCAATGTGGGACTATTGCTAATTTGAAGAAAATTCAATTAAGCTAATTTAGCTTAATTTGAAGTTAGTGAGCTTTTCGTAAAAGCAAACTTCAACTAATTAATTCTCTTCGCTCATTAAACTTTAGACACCAAACAAGCTATCAATCCGAAGGGCTTCGAATGGTGAACGCGTAGGAACCAACGGCGACGAATTTTGACTTCGTTTGACCCCCTCAAACAATCGCCCAAAGTTGGGCAAAAAATTAACTTTCGTAGCCGTCTTTTTGGGGTTTCAAAACCCCTAAAAATCACTTAAGTTACGGGCACGCCCGCTAGGCTTAGCGGGCGCGCCCGCCCAAGGTAGGGAGGGCGGGATGCCCGCCCGCTGGACAAGCAGCGGGCACTGGCCCGCTGCTGCAGCGGGCTACGCCCGTTTTACCCTTGCGGATGGGCTTGTTAGCCCAGTGGGTCTAACCCACTTTGCCTTGGACTGTTTTCGCGTTTCTGGGCTCGTTTGAGCTCCGATTTGGACGCGGTTTGAACTTGTGTTTAGACCGGGACGGTCCCATCAGCCAGGTAACCCTTTCCAACATATTTGTTCCTACTAAATTTGTCATAACCAATTTACGACACGTTTAATCTTTTTTTGCATCAAATGCAACATTTGTCCCTATTGCTATTACGACTAATTTTCACAACAAGCTTTGTGAATATTAACTATTCAATATCATCAAATAAATTTCTCTCAATTAATCTTCATATTACTAAAACACGAACGCCACTCGGTGTGAGACCCTACAGCCTAACCTTACTACAGGTTGGGGCTCGGAACCCCTAGACGACGGTCACCACGAGCAGTAGCTGTCGTCCCTGTTTCAGAATCATCATAATGTGATCGACCCTTTGACAAAAGCATCATTAGGTTTACTTTGGCTGTGTCAGTGATGAATGTCGTTAGCTATATTCCCTTCGTCAAGACTGTGTCCCTGTTGGCCTAGGATATAGTTTACTGTCAACCCTATTAGACAACATTGGTCAGTATACGTCGATCTTTGTTGTATTCACATTGTACTTCTTACAACTTACCCCGGCCGAGGATTAACACAAAGATCGTACTGAGCCTGTGACACTAACTTCCCTTTCACGGAAGTGACGAATCCCATCTTAGTCATCTACTCGCCTCGAGAGCTTCGGGTGTAACCCAACCTATGATCTTTCCGCAGGCCTAGCCTCGAAGCTAGATCATAGGTCTAAGCTACACTGTTCACTCACAGGTTTGTATAGATGACTTCAGGTCTTAAGGACCAGCTTACTTATCATCACCCTAGAGTTATTAAAGAAAGTTTAGTTAAAGTTAACCATTTAATAACTCTAAGTTGGTCGTTCAGTGAAATCATTCTCCAATGAGCACATGTGTCTCGTCTCCGACTTCACCAAGTCGAATGACTATGAGATCATCATTACCTAAGGTAAGACTAAGACACAGTGGTCTATCTGATGTGTCGATATCCAGTTCTCGACACATCTATGACCACGAACCGTTTAAGACTTACGTTTCTATTTGGTCGCTTACTACTCATAATCGAGATCTTATCTAGATACGTAAGGACCTAACTATAAGTCTATGGACATTATCTAAGTATATTAATTCAAACGATTTCATACTTAGGATAATGGATACCATATACAGTATGAACAAGACGTATACTTAGGATAAATTGCCTTATGGGCATATATCCTCCTACATCTCCCACTTGCACTTAGGCTATTTATCTCGGTATCTCATACCGTTATAGCATATCAGTCACTTTGACATTTATATGACAAACCTAAGAGTGGATTTACTAACGAGTATCTACAATGTATTTTAATGGATTTAATTAATACATCTCTTGATCACACAGGGTTGATCTTTTGAAAAATGATTTGGATCAATTTTTCATTTCTTTGTATTAGCTAACAATTAGCTTATACAATCTATATGTAGGGTCTAACATTTCTATAAGTCAGTTTCAGCTCATTCCAATTTTCTTGTGTCAATATGTCAAGTACATATACGACACCCTTAGTCTCTATATACGATTAAATAAAAACGATTTTGATTCAATGTTATATATATATGATTTATATAAGTTGGAAATCCTTTTTACTTAGTCCGAAAAATCGTAACTAAGTATACGAGCTGGCTCCCACTGACTTTAAGAATTACCTGGTTAAATACTTTAATATTATATATAAATCATATTTAGATTATATATATGAAGACATAACCATTTGATAAGTGCTTTAGATGGAATGTACTAGTGTCAGGTTCGGTTTGACGAATGAGTCAAGTCAAGATCGGTTTAAGGAATCTTGACATTGACTTATTCAATCAGACGTCCTACACTGTACTTTTCCCTTAACCACATTTAATATTAACTCTTTAATAACCAAATGTAGTTTATTAAGAATTAATCTTAATATGCGTATAATTGTGATCACACACAATTTATACGCTCCTGGAACCTATACTTAACTACCGATTGACTATAACATTAAGTCAGCTCCAAAACAAATTTTCCTGAAGCTTCGCATCATAATCGAGAGTATTCGCAACCAACTCACAAAGCCACAATCACAGAAAATTTAAGCCAATCTCAATCAAATTTCAATTTCAACAGAAAACAGCAATTTCCGAGACCTTCATTCAAAAACAATGGATTCATAAAGATGAACCGTAATATGTTTATCAAATAAAATTTGAGTGTAGAACACTCAATCATTGTTTTCAACTTTAAGGAATGATACATTTTATTCAACTAAGAAAATGAGTATCAGCTCCTTCTGCATGTCTCTCGAAGTCTTCGAACGGTCCCAGCAGCAACGATTGCTCAGATTGCCGACCGTCCTCCGAACTTCTTCCAATCTTCGCTTCATTTCAGCCACCTATATACATTACACAGATGTCTCAGTATCTCATACTATGTGATTGGAAATAATTACGCTTCTTGAATTTAATTTGTTGTACCTGAGGTGGAGGCATCAGTATGCCCCTTTTTCTTCTCTGCAAGATATATCTTGCAGTTCCTCTTCCAATGGCCAATCTTGTGGCAATGGAAGCACTCAGATTTTGACGGGACCCCTTTGGTCTTTTTCTTCCCTTTCTTTGCCTTCGCAAGTTACGGGACCTGCCTCTTCTTACCCTTGCCTTTCGGCTGGTCGGAAGAAGCAGAGCCAACAACCAATGCAGTCGGCTTCTTCTCAATCTCCTCAAACTGCCTAAGCATATTGAGGAGACCAGGAAGATCTGTTTCAAGTCTGTTCATTATAAAACCAGTGATGAAAGGCTTAAAGTCAGGGGTTAAAGACTTAAGGATAATGTCCACGGACATCTCATTGTCCAGGACAAATCCCAGCTGGGCGGCGTCTTCTACGTACCCGATCATCTTGATGACATGATCTTGTACGGGCCCTGCCTCCATCTTTGTGCCCAAGAGGTTGCTAGTGGCTTCGAACTTGGCAGCTCGAGATCGCTTGCCGTATAACTCTTGTGCATTCAGAAGCATACTTTGAACATCCATATGTTCATGCTTCCTCTGCAGTTTGTGACTCATCGAAGCCAGAGTAAGGCACCTGGCCTTCTCTGCATCCCTCTGGTATAGCTTATAGGCTTCCTTTTCCTCGAAGGTCGAATCGTCATCGGGCTTCTCCGGAGCGTCCTCGAACAGTACGTATCCAATCCCGGCTAGAGAAAGGACTAACTTAATGTTCCTAAGCCAGTCTTTGTAGTTCATTCCATCGAGCACGTTCTTCTCAACCATATATCTAAGACCCGAATCCATTCTGTAATTTTATAGATACTTTAGTCAGTATATGTTCGTTGTATAGTTTTAATGACTTTTAATAAAACTATATTTTCCCGCTAAATTTATTAAACCCATAATAATATTTATTATAAAATAACATTTGTGAGAGAGAGGGATCCGACTACCCTGAGTCTGACAACCTTGAGTGTGTCTCAACAAGTTGTCCGACTCTGCAGTCGTTAGACGAACTCGTCGTCAATCATATTAAATATGATTCCCTATCGATTTTACCCCTAGTCATTTGTGATCATGAGTGTGCTCATCCGGATCACAATGGCTAGCCTAGTCGGACCCTTGTTTTCGTGTCTAGCCTGACTTGTCCCGCCGCTCGGTGTATGCACGACACGTCGGTTTGGGTAAGGACTTAGACTACATTCTTGGTTAGACTTACGCCGGCGCTCAGTGGATGAGACTTCGGTTTTAGTCAGGTCAAGATGTTTATCAAGAAATCGGTTTCTATAAGATTGACATGTCACGGCTTGAGTGTAGCTCAACAACCGTAACATGTTTCTTACAGTTGCAAACTCCTAAAACAAGGAGGGCTACGATTTATCTTGAAAAATATTATTATCGTATTTGACTTAGGTATAGTCGATGGACTTACACAGTCATGAATCGACTCCTTGTGGTCCAGCGGACGCGGCCAGGGAATTGACTAAGCCAGGACCACTCGGCCCCTAGACTAGCTAGGGTGGTCCAGCAAACTTAGCCAAGCACATTGACCGACATCATGATCCATTGAAGGAGTTTTCATCAATTCTATGTTCGTCCAACAACTAAATGACTTTTAATTAAAACTAGTTAATCCTTATCAACAAGTGGATCCTAAAATTCGAATTTTTATGGATTGGTTGAACAATTTTTATTAAGTCCTTATCAACTATAAGGTTCAATCGTTCAACTATGCTACCCGAATCTAATTAGGATTTAATAAAACAATTACAACATATTTCAAAAATAGTCTTTTATGAAAATCATCATTTAAACGATTTATTGTAATGATTGACAATCAAAAAGGGACTACCCTAATCTGGTGTTAGGTTTTGATGTTGTTTTGTTTATCAAACATAGCATGTCACTAGTTTATTAAAATTTCATCTTATAAAATTTTAATCATTTAATGGCTAACCTAAAAGGGTTCATGAATACATTATTCAACATGTCCATTAGAAGAAAATGAAACAACTAATTTATCCGCATAAATAAAAGTTCCATTTAGTGACATATAATGAGAATTGGCAAGTTAAAATTATCTACATAATTATTAACACGCAAATCTAAAAATTAACAATTAAATTTAAAGATCAAAATTTAAAGTTTAAAACAATTTTATCACATAAAACTAGGTTTCATAAAATTATCAAATAATTTTAGTAGGCTTAAAATTTTAATCAATCATTTCTAAGATTAAAATATCGCATAAATAATCTATAAACATATATGTAATTTTAAAAGAAACTCATTTATCATTTCAACTTATGAAAATAAAATATTTCTTTAATATACATATCTATTAAAGCAATTTAAAAACACTTTTAAAATCATTAGAAATTGTTTTAAAAGCTTTCAAATAAAGTTTTAAAAAATTCCAACCTTTATGCAACTTAAGAGAATAAAATTCCAAAATTAAAATTCATCCTTAAAGTTACATAAGCTTTTAAATGCTCGGAAAAATTATTATATCTTATAGAAATATTTTAAAAGGCATTTAAATATTAGAGACCTATTTAGATTTATCGCATAAAATTAAATCGTCCCAAAAAAATTTCGTGTTGCAAAAACAATTTAAAACACAAAACAATTATAAACTAATTTTAACATAAAGCTAAAATAGTTCGTATGTTAAAATTAAGCAATTTAAAGATATAAAAAACGTCGCTTAAATAGATCTATAACATAACCGTGGCTCTGATACCACTATGGGGTTTTGGCGGACCCTAAGAGCTCGGATGTATGTCCATCCTAAGTCGGACGGACCACATGGGCATAAAGCGCAGCGGAAAAACAAAACAAAACTTTTAGGCTAGCTAAACAATTTAGCTAGGCTCTGAGGGTGCCAGAACCTAGCCCGATCTATTCCAACTTAGGGTGGATCTGACCACCCCAAGAGGGATCTATTCTACAGCGACAAAATTAAATCTACACTAAAAATACTTAACCACATACCTGGAATCTTGGCCCTGGAGCAGGCAAGATGTACCGCACCGTCTTCAGATGCTCCTCATAGCCGAGCCGCCTTAACTCGATCCGCCTGAGCCGCCTCGCACCCTCGAACCGATCCGCCCGAGCCGACTTTTGCCTCCAAGCCGATCACATGCGGTAGAAAGTTTCACTTGAGTAGACCCGCGTCTTAGACGTCTGGATCCGAATCCAAACCCCCTTCAGAGTCTTGCTAGGACTACTCCGGAGAATAGGAAGAAGAGAGAGAGCGAGAGAGAATAGTTTAGTCGTCGATCGAGCTTGCTCTAAAATTCTGGAGCTACTCGATCGAGGACTTGGTGCATCTTTCAACGAAGGGTGTGCACCCCTATTTATATAGGAAGTCGGCACTCCTTCTTTCGTTGCGAGCAATGTGGGACTATTGCTAATTTGAAGAAAATTCAATTAAGCTAATTTAGCTTAATTTGAAGTTAGTGAGCTTTTCGTAAAAGCAAATTCAACTAATTAATTCTCTTCGCTCATTAAACTTTAGACAGCAAACAAGCTATCAATCCGAAGGGCTTCGAATGGTGAACGCGTAGGAACCAACGGCGACGAATTTCAACTTCGTTTGACCCCTCAAACAATTACCCAAATTTAGGCAAAAAATCAACTTTCGTAGCCGTCTTTTTGGGGTTTCAAAAACCCTAAAAATCACTTAAGTTGCGGGCGCGCCCGCTAGGCTTAGCGGGCGCGCCTGCCCAAGGTAGGGAGGGCGGGCTACCCGCCCGCTGGTCAGCGGGCGCAGTCAGCGGGTTGCGCCTGCTGCTGCAGTGGGCTGCACCCATTTTGCCCTTGCGGATGGGCTTGTTAGCCTAGTTGGTCTAACCCACTTTGCCTTGGACTGTTTTCGCGTTTCTGGGCTCTTTTGAGCTCCGATTTGGACGCAGTTTGAACCTGTGTTTAGACCGGGACGATTCCGTCAGCCAGGTAACCCTTTCCAACATATTTGTTTCTACTAAATTTGTCGTAACCAATTTAAGACATGTTTAATCTTTGTTTGCATCAGATGCAACATTTGTCCCTATTGCTATTACGGCTAATTTTCACAACAAGATTTGTGAATATTAACCATTCAATATCATCAAATGAATTTCTCTCAATTAATCTTCCTATTACTAAGACACGAACGCTACTCGGTGTGAGACCCTACAGCCTGACCTTACTACAAGTTGGGGGCTTGAAACATCTAGACAACGATCACCACGAGCAGTAGCTGTCGTCCCTGTTTCAGAATCATCATAACGTGATCGACCCTTTGACAAAAGCATCATTGGGTTTACTTTGGTTGTGTCAGTGATGAATGCCGTTAGCTATAGTCCCTTCGTCAAGACTGTATCCCTGTTGGCCTAGGGTATGGTTTACTGTCAACCATATTAGACAATATTGATTAGTATACGGCGATCTTTGTTGTATTCACATTGTACTTCTTACAACATACCCCGGCCGAGGATTAACACAAAGATCGTACTGAGCCAAGTGACACTAACTTCCCTTTAACGGAAGTGACGAATCCCATCTTAGTCATCTACTCGCCTCGAGAGCTTTGGGTGCAACCCAACCTAAGATCTTTCAGCAGGCCTAGCCTCAAAGCTAGATCATAGGTCTAAGCTACACTGTTCACTCACAGGTTTGTATAGATGACTTCAGGTCTTAAGGACCAGCTTACCTATCATCACCCTAGAGTTATTAAAGACAGTTTAGTTAAAGTTAACCATTTAATAACTATAAGTTGGTTGTTCAGTGAACTCATTCTCCAATGAGCACCTGTGTCTCGTCTCCGACTTCACCAAGTCGAATACTATGAGATCATCATTACCCTAAGGTAAGACTAAGACACAGTGGTCTATCCGATGTGTCGATATCCAGTTCTCGACACATCTATGACCACGAACCGTTTAAGACTTACATTTCTATTTGGTCGCTTACTGCTCAAAATCAAGATCTTATCTAGATATGTAAGGACCTAACTATAAGTCTATGGACATTATCTAAGTATATTAATTCAAACGATTCATACTTAGGATAATGGATACCATATACAGTATGAACAAGACGTATACTTACGATAAATTGCCTTATGGGCATATATCCTCCTACATCACATGCTATGGCCATTGCCATGCCACGTTTACTTTCTTGCATTGTCATTTACTTCCTGCCATGTTTACATAAATTACTATGCAGTCGCATCTCACAATTTGCCATGTTTATAACTGCGTACTTTCTAATTCACAAGAACTGCCATGTTATAGCTGCTACCTTTAAATTCCGTAGAACTGCGATGCTTAGAAGTACTTTACATTTCTTTAAACTTGCCATGTTGATAACCATGCTGCTGATCTCTTATGCAAACAACTTATGCTTCATAAATCGCTATTGTTTGTACACCTTGCCTGGGACGTCTCACTTTTACTTGCAGACCCTTGCTGACATACATTCGTGTTTTTGGTATGTATGTCAGACCACGAGCCAGAGTACCCGGAGGACTTGTTGAGTTTGCTGATCTCTTTACAAACAACGTATGCTTCATAATTCGCTATTATTCGTACACTTTGCCTGGGACGTCTCACTTTTACTTGCAGACCCTTGCTGACATACATTCGTGTTTTTGGTATGTATGTCAGACCACGAGCCAGAGTACCCGGAGGACTTGTTGAGTTTGCTAAACCAATGGACCAGGAGTGGTTGAACCAGTGAACCATCGTTGTTTTCCTTACTTTCGTTGTACGGGTTATAAGACCCAATCTTCTTTTCCTTTATTGTTGTAATTCAGTTTGAGACGTTTGAGATTGTAATAATATTTCTTTTGCTTATCGGTGTTGTTTCTGAGTATGCAAGCAAGTACCTGCAAAATTTCATACAGACGCTTATTGTGTTAAGTCAAGGAGGAAATAAAAGCAAAAGTACCTCCTCCTTACACAAGCAGACCCGCTCGCGTCCTCGCTCCGAAGCATTATGGGAAGCGGGGCGTGACACTTCTTCAAGTTCTACTTCAAGGCATAGATGATTTGTAAGTGTTTAGTTTCAAATTTCATAACTCTCGTTATTTGGTTTTGCTCCCGGTTGTGAGAGTGGGTTGCTTAATCCCAAGTTGTGGGATTCAAGAACATCAATTGTATATTGATTACACTTGTAGGGTTACTACAAGTGGGTTGAAAGAAAACCTCAAGTTAGGGTTCTAACTTGAGTATCCGGGTGGTATCCCGGGTGGAAGGGACGTAGGATTACCGGGAACAAGTCACGTTTGACTTGGGTAATCCAAACCCTTGAAACATATTTGTGTTAGCATTGATTATTTGTTTTTCGTTTAATTCCGAATATTTGTTGGATTAATATTTTAATTAGGCGTAATTTCTTATTTAATTTTATAAACACTATTCAACCCCCCTTCTAGTGTTTTCCTTATAGCTAGGTTCCTTACAATTGGTATCTGAGCTAAATGCTATAGTTATGGCATGCGACAACAACAACGTTCCTCCGCCTCCTTCGTACAATAATCACGATCATGATGGTGCTTCTTTCGTACTCAAAGGACAATCTACAGTTCGTCCTATGTGTTTCAATGGCACAAATTTCGGCTATTGGTAGTACCGGATGGAGACGTTTCTTAGGAGTGCTTCTCTTTGGAGTAACCTCCATAAGGATTACGTAGAACCCACAGAAGAGGATTTCGACAAATGGACTCTCGCCGAGAAGTCCTCCGAGGTAAACAATGCCAAAGAAATGAAAGATCTTCATTGTGCATTGGATCCCGATGAGTTCAACAAGATATGCACATGTAAGAGTGCATATCAAATATGGAACCATCTCATCGTCACCCACGAAGGGACCAACAAGGTAAAATTGTCAAAGTTATATGTTGCTATACAAAACTTCGACATGTTTCAAATGCAGGAAGGTGAGAACATTTCAACTATGTACGATCGCTTCACCGATATCACCAATGAGTTTGAAGCTCTTGGACAAACATACACCTAACAAGAGAAGGTAAGGAAGATTATCATGTCAATGAACTCAAAATGGAAAAGACGAGCAATTGCCATTGAGGAGGTCAATGACATGAAGTACTATACCGTGGTAAATCTCATCGGTACTCTTATGTCTTACAAAGTAAGAAGGGAGAACCGATTGAAGATTAAAGGCATGATGAAGCCAATGGTTGCAAAGAAGAAAGCGTTATCATTCAAAGCTACCTATTCATCCTCTGATAGTGATGAGTCTAAGAACGAGCTGGATTTGGTAGAAATGTCGCTCATGGCAAAGAAGTTCCAACGTTTCTTTTGCAAAGGTAAATTCCCATCCAAATCTAAATTCGATTCCACTGACAATTCTTCATCTCTTTGTTTTAAGTGCAATAAGCCAGGGCACATCAAGAAGGATTATCCAATGCTAAAGAACAAGAAGAACTGAAAAGCACCAAAGTACCACAAGTCTGAAAAATTCAAGAAGGATAAGAAGAAAGGACTCGTCGACACGTTTGATGACTCAAATAATGATTCTTTTAGAGAATCTGAGGATGAGAAGGGTGAGAGTGCACACATGTGATTCATGGCACGCGAGGATATACCCTTCGATGGAAGCGATAGTGAGAGCGATGAACCCAAGGTAACTATGGATGAACTTCGTATAGCTAATGAAGAACTATTTTCTAAGTATCATTCTCTCATGCTTAAGTATACTAATGTTAAGAAGTTAAATGCTAGTAAATCATCCATGTCATCCATTACCAACAACGACCCCATTGTTGACACACTCACACTTGAGAAAGAAAATTTGATTTTTCAAAATGGCACATTGAGAAATGAAGTGAAAAACCTCAAATCTCAAGTAGATCACGTTTCTTTTGAAGATAGCGATGATCTTCACTCACAAAACACACAGTTGGGTATTGTGAATGATTGTCTCAAACCCAAGTGCACGAGCTCACCACACATGTGTCCACCTTGGACACTACTATTTCTTCCCTTAGGAAGAAATATGAACTCATGTCCTTCCAAGTTAAGAGATTTAACAAAGGGAAAGGGAAATTGGATGATTTGCTTTTCAACCAATTTCTGTGCACACATCATGTTGGACTTGGTTATGTGGAAGCAAATGCATCCAAATATCACACCTCCTATAGTGGTGTAACTATAGATATTGTGAGGCCATCCTCCGGTGCATCCATAAGTAGTGACAAATAAACAATGGGTAGCAAACCTACCAAGAAAGTCATTACTCCACAAAATCCCTCTTTTGCCAAGAAACCCAATAAGGGTGGAAATCAAAATAAGGGACATGGTTTTATGTACATTAACACTCACCCACGTAGGAACACTCTTATTACACGTATTAACACATATGATGAGTTCTATGCTCCACACCCATGAACACGTGCAAACCCACACATGATAAATACTCATGCACGTGCCCCTACACATTCATATGCTCATACATATCATCCATATCCACTACATCATTTGTATGCTCCATATGCACCATATAATATGCATTCTCCTTATTTTGCATATAATCCTTATATGTCTCATGCATATCATACTCCTCTTTCATGCTAGATCTCATGCTCCTACGTATCATGCACCACGTAGAACTCAACATAATGTACATGCACCTAGGAAGAGGACTTCCAAAACATACACAATTTGGGGTCCCAAGGACATTAGCATTAATGATAGGAATATTTATATGAAATCATATTTTAAAGATGTTATTAATTGTGATAACTAAGTTGGGAAGCCAAAGTCCATTTGGACTTGGTTTCCAAGGGCTAATCCCCTTGGATCCAACAAGCTTGGGTACCATGAGCTTATGGTATAATATGTAGGTACCCAAGAGAAAGAAAAAGTGCAAGAGAAGCAAGAAGATCCCTAGCCATTGGATCACCCCTAGCCAAACTCATACTAGCCATTGGATTCCCTCATCTTTGATCATCATCCATGTAGCCGCAAAACCCTAGGGGAGCTCCTTGGCCGCAACACATCTAACCATTAACTCTATTGGCCGCAACAAACCTCCTTTGTACCGCACCTCATTGCTAGAAACCATAACCCTACTAATATATAAACCATCATCTTCTAGGGTTGAAAAGGTATCGGCCCGTATTGAATTCCCAAGCCAAAAAGAAGTCACGCAAAGACTCCTTATTCCTTCTCTAGCCAAAATCCCTATTGCCGCAAGCCAAGCTACAAAAACCATCTTTCTCATAGATAGATCATCATCTTATTAACTTGCTGCAAGCCATTGAAGAAGAAGAAGAAGCTTGGAGGAGCCAACTTGAAGTCATCATCGACCTACGCCATCATCGCCAACTGGCCGTGCCAATATTATCGCTGACCGAGAGGACCTCCGTTCCTTGGGCCTTGCCATCCGACGCTCTCCTAGTGCCGCATCCATCGCTGACTGCTGCACCAATCTCCATTGCCAACCGACAGCTACTTCGTACCACAATGCCTGTCGACTGGTCTCCTAGCCAAGCCATCTTGCTCATCCTCGCCGTCGTGGAGCCAAGTCGGATCGCACGCCGGAGTAGGAGTCGAGATGTCACTGTCGACTGAAGTTCTCCAAGCCACCGGAGCTGATTTCTGCCATTCAAAACCTACGCTGTCGTGGTTAAGCATCTCGTTGCCGCCATCGAAAACAGCTGTTGCCCCTTGTCGTCGATCAGCTGCTTCCGTGGACTCGTCGCTGTCAAGTTCTTGTCGCCGGAGGTGCCGCTGTCGAAGACGAGTGATCGGCAAAGAAGAAACCCACACGAAGCCCGTACGTCGAAGCCCGCACATCGAAGTCAAGCTTGAGTCAGAGAAGTGCATGCATCAAGCTGACGTGTAGAACTTAAGTAATTACTTTGCGCACAGACCGAATTATAAATGATTTGAACTGGGATTTCTTTACACACAGACCAATTGGTGCACTCAACTTTAAAGGGCTACAGCTTCAGATCCAGAAGTCAGATCGAGACACTTTTTGCACCAGACTGAAGCTGACGCCGTGCTGAACGATAGAGACGACACACCATCACAATCTAAGCATTTCTGAACCCTTTACTTTATCGTTATATTTGTGATTGTGTGTAGATCTCTGTAGTGGAAACTTTACCGTTATTGTGTCCTTTTGGGACTTATCTGGTTAGGGCAAGCCAAGAGGGTCTTGATGTGTTTTGCAGTCAAGATACGCATTTACTAGGTTGATAATGTTCTGCACTTTGTTGAGTATGGTACAGTCTAGGTGGGGAGTTTGATCTAGGACCCAATTGCAGGTGTACAGAAGGAACATATAAATGCTAGTATTTGCTTGGGGGGCTGGAGTAGGTCGTTGCTGCGACCGAACCAGGGTAAATCTCTTGCGTATTCTGTGCTTGCATTTTATTTACCCTGCTTGTGTTTTTAACTGTGTGTGATTTCTCGTGGGTAGCGCGAGAATATTTTATTAGCCTATTCACCCCCCCCAGGCTTAGATCCAGATCCAACAAGTGGTATCAGAGCAGGTTTTAGGATCTAGCATAGGATTGACCATGAATCCCATTGGTAGTGCTTTTTCTGAGAGTCAGTCCATATCACGTCCCCTTAGATATAATGGTGAAGGTTATGCTTATTGGAAAAATCGTATGAAAATCTACTTGATATCTACTGATTACAAAGCATGGAATATTGTCGAAAAAGGTTATAAGCCACCTGTCATTAAAATTGAAAATATTGAAATTCTTAAACCTGATGATAAATGGGACTATAATGATTGGAGACTTTATGCTCTTAATGCTAAAGACATGAATGCGCTTATTTGTTCTTTAGATAAATCTGAATTTAATTGTATCTCACATTGTTTAACTGTGCAGGAAATATAGCATATATTGGAGGTGACGCACGAGGAAACGTCACAGGTGAAAGAGTCTAGACTTGCACTTCTGAGCACAGAATACGAGAGCTTCCGCTTGCTACCATCGGAATCCATTTCAGAAATGTTTGCAAGGTTCACCGATATTGTCTACAAGCCTAGTTCCTCTGGTAAGCCATATTCTAGCCTTGAACATGTAAGTAAAATCTTAAGGGCGCTACCAAGATCGTTCAGGCCTAAAGTCACCACCATCCAAGAAGCGAAGGATCTATCACAGATGAGGGTGGAGGACTTGATAGGTAATTTAATGTCCCACGAGCTTGAATTGCAAAGTATTGAAGAAAGAGAGAAACCTGAGGAGAAGAAAAAAGCTACAAAGCCACTTGCTCTGAAAGCTAGCGAAGATGAAAATGATGAGGAGATAGTGCTGATGGTCAAAAATTTCAGAAAGAACGTCAAAACTCCTCAAGGAAGATCAAAAATGCATAAAAGGTTCATTCGTTCTAACACTTTTAATTATGATAAAAATTCTTCTGAACTAGATTCTACTAATAGAGTCGAATGCTTTAAATACAGGAAAAGGGGGCACTTCACGAAGCAGTGCAGACAAGAGACAGCTCAGGTTGCAAAAGAAAAAGGAAAAGCCAATGTGCTAACTTGGGACATGGACAGCGAAGCTGAGGATGAGGATGAAGAGGTGGTAGCCCACTCCGCTATCGTCTGCTTAATGGCAAATAACGATGAGGTAAATTCCTTCACTAAAGCTGAATTATTAGATGTTTGTAAAGGAATGTAAAATGAGATTGATGAGCTAGAACTCACGTTGAATGACTATAGGGATGCTAGATTTAAATTACAAAAATAAAACTGAGACATTTTTGATGAAGTAGATATTCTAAAAGAGAAACTTGTTGCCTGTAACGCTAAAATTGTGTTTGCAGGTAGGGGCCTCGGCGACTGTGGCTAGGAAGGCAACGGCAGAGGCGTTGCGGCAGAAATCCAGGTAGAGTTGCTGGTTGTTGCTTGCTTAGGGCTGCGGTGGGAGGAAAGGAGGAGCTAAGGGTTGACGGAGGAGGTTTAAAGGGTTGGAGGAAGCTAATGGGGAGTCAGGTATCTGCAGGTGGGGGTAAGGTTACCGGGTTTGAAGAGAGGGAGGAGGAACGGTGCAGGGGTGGCTGAGGAGGAGGTCGGTGCTACTGGTTAAGGGAGTCGAGGTGGAGACTGTTGCTGTCGGTAGCGGGTTGGTAGGAGGTCGAGGGCTCAGGTGGATGTAGTTGTTGGTGGTCTGTGGGGAGAGGGGAGGTCGGAGGTTGATGCGGTGGGTGGCTGAGGAGGTCGAGGGAAAGAGATTGGAGTCGGGGAGAGAGAGGGAGGCGTCGCACGTTGGGGGAAGCTTGGTGTCGCCAGAGTTAAAAAGGGATTAGGCAGGTCGAGGGAGGCACTGCCGTTGGCTGAGGGGTTGGTTGGGGGTTGGAAGGAGGAGAAGGGTGATCGGATCTGAGAGAGTGTGGCGGTTGTTGAGTATTGGACTTCTCCCTACTTGGTGTTAATGATGAGCAAACATAAATACTTGTGACTAATCCCCTATTTGCAGTTAATCTATTGCCTAAGCATATCATGAAGATCCATTAGTAATGGATGTCACTCAAAGATCAATGAAAGCAAGAAAAGTGGATTGGATGATCAAAGATGGTGAATGAAGCACCTAGAAGACTTCAAGCTCATACTTTGGATTGAAGAGAGAGTTCTACATAATGTAATCTTCTTTTTCTCTTCTAGTATGTAGCTTAGAAGTAGAATTATGTTAGAGCGCACTCACATCTTCATTTCAGTCCTAGGAAATCATTAAATCACGTTTCCTTAGACTCCAATTCATATTTCTCAAGAATGTGCATGTTTTGATTTCAACAGTCGACTGCTGAACGATTTACAGTCGCCTGTCTAAAAACAATCGATTGTGATTTGTTTTACAGACGCCTGTTATGCACATACTTAACCAATTGATTTTTGGGCTTTCTAAACTTTAACTCCTTCAGGCGATGCTGTACATTTTACAGGCGCCTGTCCAAGAGACAGTCGACTGTGATTTGCTAATCAGTCGCATGTTTATCTTCAGCCCAAAGGTCATTTTCCTTTTCATCTGGCTAGTCGACTGATGTTGTATTTTCAGTCGCCTGTCCAAGGCACAGTCGATTGCCAATGCTTCAACAGTCGCTTGTCCATGAATCCTCTACAGAATCTGCTCTCTAGAATATTTCAAGTTTGAGTTCCAGTCGACTGATGTTGTATTTACGGTCGCATGTCCATGGAACAGTCGACTGTCAATCCTTCAACGGTCCTGTCTTTGAACTCTCTGCAGACTCTGCTCTCTGGAAAATGTCAGGGTTTGTGACAGTCGACTGATGTTGGTTTCACAGTCGCTTGCCTATGGCACATGCACCTGTGTATTCTACATCAGTTGTCTGTCCTGTCTTCCCAGTATTTTCTGAGATTCTCTCAGCTTATCTTATTGCAGCCAGTCGCCTGTAGAAGGATTTACAGTCGCCTGTTGGATTTACAGTCGCATGTCTTCTCTTCATCAGTCGACTATTCACGTGGTAAGTTACCGTTTGTATTCTCACCTACCCTCTGACACAGTGCAACAGTCAACTGTGTTTTGTTCAACAGTCAACTGTCGTCTGTGAAAATTCTATCCGTTGGCTTTTTCTCCACTGATTTCAAAGGAGTTTTTGGGGATTCTATTTGAGAGATTTGAGAAACCTATAAAGGCTACCTCTACTGTTCCATTGAGAAGTTACTCACTCATCTACTGAAACCCTAAGCTTTCATCTTCAAGCTTCTCAAGCTCTCAAACTCTAAAGCCCTAGAATTCCAATCTTTCATTCTCTTGCTCTCCAACCTAGAATCAAAGAGATATCTTCTAAGAAATTGGTGGTGACAAGAGAAAGGGCTTTCCTCTCTTCCAAGAGAGACATCAATATACAACACCCTTGCTCGTTCAAGTTCTACTTCAAGGCATAGGTGATTGTAAGTGTTGTCATTTCAATATTTCATAACTTTCGTTATTAGATTAACTCTCGGTTTGTGAGAGTGTTTTGCATGCTCCCAAGTTGTGGGAGTCAAGAACATCGAGTGTACTTCGATTTCACTTGTAGGGTTGCTATAAGTGGGTTTAAAGGAAACCTCAAGGTAGGGTTCTAACTTGAGTATCTGGTGGTATCCGGGTGGAAGGGACGTAGGATTACCGGGAACAAGTCGGGAGTTGGCTTGGGTAATCCGAACCCTTGAAACATCATTGTGTTTGCATTGTTTCAGTTTAGGATTTATTTCATTCCGCATAAATTGTTGGTTAGGAATTTAATTTGGTGTAATTATGATTTTAAATTGCATAAACACTATTCAACCCCCTTCTAGTGTTTTTGTCATAGCCAGTGACCTTACAATTGGTATCAGAGCGTTGGTTTATAACTATGACATCCAACAACAACAACGATCCTCCACCGACTTCATACAACGATCATGACCATGATGGTGTGTCCACTGTCATCGAAGGACAATCAACGGTTCATCCTCTGCGTTTCAACGGCACGAATTTCGGCTATTGAAAATGCTGGATGGATACGTTTCTGAGGAGTGCTTCTCTTTGGAGAACCCTCCACAAGGAATACGTCGAACCCTTCGAAGAGGATTTTGACAAATGGATGCCCTCCAAGAAGTCTATCGAAGTAAACAACGCCAAGGCAATGAATGCTCTTCATTATGCGTTGGATCTGGATGAGTTCAATAAGATATGCATGTTGGGGTTTTGGCGGACCCCCAGAGCTCGGATCCGTATCCGTCCTAAGTCGGACGGACCACGGAGGCACATAGGCGCAGCGGAAAAACAGAAATCTAAATTTCTAGACTAGCTAAACTATTTAGCTAGGCTCTGGGGAACCAGAACCCAGCCTGATCTATGCCGACTTGGAGTGGGTCTGACCACTCCAAGAAGGATCTACACTAAGCGACTGATTAAAATTACGCTAAAACGCTTAACCACATACCCGGAATCTTGGCCCTGGAGCAGGCAAGATGTACCGCACCGTCTTGAGAAGCTCCTCGTAGCCGAGCCGTGTTGACCCGATCTCCCTGAGCCGCCTCGCACCCTCGCACCGATCCACCCGAGCCGCTTTCGCCTCCGAGCCGATCACACGCGGTAGAAAGTTTCACTTGAGAAGAAACCCGCGTCTTAGACGTCCGGATCGGATCCAAACCCCTTTCGTAGTCGTGCTAGGACTACTCCAGAGAATAGGAAAGTAGAGAGAGAGATTTAGTCGCGGACCGAGCTTGCTCAATAATTTGGAGCTACCTGATCGTTGACTGGTGTGTTGTTCAACGAGGAGAGTGCACCCCTATTTATATAGGGAGTGAGCACTCAACATCTCGTTGCGGGCAATGTGGGACAATTCCTATGAAGAGAAAAACAATTAAGCCATTTGGCTTAATTTCAATTTTAAAGTTAGCCTTTCACAAAGTCAAACTTTAACGAATTAATTCTCCTCACATACTAAACTTCAGACACCAAACAAGCTATCAATCAGAAGAGCTTGGAATGGTGAACGCGTAGGAACTGACGGCGACGAATTTCGACTTCGTTTGACCCCTCAAACAATTGCTCAAAGTTTAGCAATTTCTCAAAATTCGTAGCCGTCATTAGGGTTTCAAAAAACCCTAATTGACTTAAGTTGCGGGCGCGCCCGCTAGACTTAGCGGGCGCGCCCGCCCAAGGGGGGAAGGGCGGGCCACCCGCCCGCTGCTGCATCATGGGTCTAAGCTATACCGTCCGCTCACAGGTTTGTACAGATGACTTCAGGTCTTAAGGATCAACTAACCTATCATCACCCTAGAGTTATTAAAGACAGATCATTAAAGTTAACCATTTAATAACTCTAACTTGGTCGTTCAGTGAACTCATTCTCTAATGAGCACCTGTGTCTCGTCTCCGACTTCAGCAAGTCGAATGACTATGAGATCATCATTACCCGAAGGTAAGACGAAGACACAGTGATCTATCCGATGTGTCGATATCCAGTTCTCGACACATCTACGATCACGAACCGTTTTAGACTTACGTTTTTATTCGGTCTCTTACTTACTCATAATCGAGATCTCATCTAGATGTGTAAGGACCTAACTCTAAGTCTATGGATATTATCTAAGTATATTAATACAAATGATTTATACTTAGAATAATACGTACCATATACGGTATGAACAAGACGTATAATCAAGATAAATTGCCTTATGGGCACATATCTTCCTACAATGCACATGTAAGAGTGCATATCAAATTTGGAACCATTTATTCGTTACCCACGAGGGAATGAATAAGGTAAAACTGTCTAAACTATATGTTGCTGTACAAAATTTTGATATGTTTCGCATGCAGGAAAATGAGAGCATAGCAACGATATATGGACGTTTCGCCGACATCACCAATAAACTCGAAGCTCTTGGGCAAGTCTACACCCAACAAGATAAGATGAGAAAGATTATAATGGGAATGACCTCCAAATGGGAAATAAGAGCTATCGCCATCGAGGAGGTCAACGACATGAAGAACTACAATGTGGTTAATCTCATCGGTACTCTCATGTCTTACAAATTAAGTCGAGAGAATCGATTGAATATTCGAGCTATGATGAACCCAACGGAGGCCGAGAAGAAGGCATTAGCATTCAAGGCTATTTGTTCGTCCTCCGACAGTAAAGAATCAGAGAAAGAGATGGACTTGGAGCTGTAAGGATCGCCTTACCCTTGCAATACTAACAACACACACTAGAGGGGGGTGAATAGTGTAATGGCAATAAATTGTCCAATTAAAATTAAACTTGCAAATGCGGAATTATAAATGCAAGAGGAAATAAATGACACAATCAATCCAAACGCAAACACAAGATTTTACCCTGGTTCCCCAAACTTGGGTACGTTCAGCCACACCAATATTCACTAAATTCCCACAAAGAGAAGTGAATACAAATCTGACAAGGAGATACCCCACCAAGAGGATTTATGCCCTACACAAGGACCCAACCAACCCTACACGAGGATCAAGACTCCCACCAAGAGAATCACTAACTCCCACTCAGAGAATTAGGGTTAGCCCTACACTAGGACACTAAACTCCCACCTAGAGAGTTATTTCCACCAAGAGAATATCCTCATCCCACAAAGAGATAAACTCCCACAAAGAGAGAAAGACTAATTCCCACAAAGAGAATTAGTGTTACAAAATCACCAAGTAAAATAAATACTCTTACCTATGCCTTGAGATGCTTACTCATAGATGAATGCAAGGCATGGAAGAGGATCTTCAAGTGTTGAGATATGCTTGAGAGCACTTGGATGATTTTCCTTGAGCTGGACTTCAATGCATGAAGAGGAATGAGAGCTCAAAAGGGAAATGGGGGAGTTTGAGAGTGGCTTATAGATCTCTTGTGATTTTCAATAGCATCAAGAAGTTCTAGAGATGGCAGCACACCCATATATATAGGAACCCTATATCAACCCCCAAAACCCAAGGAAACAGCCAAAGGATCAATTCTGCAACGGCTAGAAACTGGGCGAAAACGACAGGAATAGTCGACTGATGATCAAAAGACATTCAACTGATCAACGGCTAGAAAAACTCCAACGGCTATAATCTGAGCCAGGACAGTCGACTGATGGAGTCGATACAGTCGACTGTAAACAGGACAGGCGCCTGTTAATCCTTCAGTAGGAGACTGCTGCAGGGGATGGAATAAAACAGAGAGCTGCACTCTTTCTCCAGATAAGCACACAGGCGACTGATGTCAATAATACAGTCGACTGTCATATAGTCAGGCGACTGTAATTCCTTCATCAGTCGTCTGCTGGTTAAGATGGAGAAAAGACAGAAAGATCTAGAGATTGCACTTACGCTACTCAGACGACTGTTGGCCAATTTCAAGGCAACTGTAAATCTACAGGCAACTGTAAACTGAGCAGCAGTCGACTGTGCATAAAGCTCAAGTTTGAGTCAATTGAAGTGTTGACTTGAGCAGTGCATATCAGGCGACTATAGAAGGATCTACAGCCGATTGGAAATCACCCAGTCGACTGTGTATCCTTCAGCAGGTGACTGATGGAAAGCCAGAGACTCCAAATGAGTCTTTGGACAAGATGAGCCCATTGGGTTGGATTCTAAGATAATCCTAAGGCTCACTAAGATGGCTAAATGCATATGCATGAATGAGTAGACCATCTAACAAGGCATTACATTAACCTAGACTCAAATGAGAGAGAAAGCAATAAAGGAAATATTACATGGATTACAATGTTTTCCTTAGAGTCTAAGTCTTCAATCTTGATGCCTAGAAGCTCTCCATCATCTCCAAGCTTTGGCACTCCTTGAGTCCAAGCTTTGGCCCTTCTTCACTTGATGTTCATCCTTGCACCTAGTGATTAGTCTCCAAGAAATATATTCTAGGAATGAAAATGTGAGAGTAAAAAAAGAGAGTCATTAGCAACAATATAATGTTGTGATCATCATCAAAATAAGATTGGTAAGAAACACCAATACTCAACAATCTCCCCCCTTTTTGATGACGACACACATTATGTAAAGCACAAAGAATTAAAGCACAATGCTGATGAGCTCCCCCTACTTATATGCACCAATTATACAATGAGATACACAAAATGTAAATTCTTATTATACGAAATAATATCGTGGTGACATATAATAGGTATGGATTACATAAACCAATTGCATTAGAAAATATCATGCAATCCCATATATCTCTCCCCATAGATATATATCTCCCCATATGCATATGTATATATCTCCACGTATATATTTACATAATGCATATATCTCTCCCCCTTGACATCGTCAAAAAGGTGGACATCGACAATATCCCCCTTTTGTCATCTTCATCAAATATATGACAATATGCAAGAAAAAAAATGAGATGTATGATACCAAATTGAAAATTTTAGTGTGTATCAATTCACTATCCCATGCTCCCCCTAGATCATAGAAATGGTCAAATGTTGACTTCTAGGATCTAATACCAATTGAGAGGTAGAAGATAAACAATCACTAACAATTGAGGTAATACCAATTGTAGACAAAGAATCTTGGAAAATAATCCCCTTTATCAATTGACATACAAATATTGGAGCCATGGGCTAAAAGTGTATCAAAGCAATAGATAAGGAAAAATCAAACTTCAAAGATACACAATGATATTGCCAAAAGGAAGTATAACATGAAACATGTTGGCAATATCCAAGGGGTTTGGTTTGGAGACCAAAAAATAACCAATTGTAAAAATTGATCTCAATCACACCCTGAAATGAGAGTCAAAATATGTTTTAAAAATATTTTAAACATACACATATTAACTCCTCCATTGACATACATATGGATCAATAAATGCATGCATGTCAATGTAATCCCAAACATTCCCATTTTCATGAAAAATAAATAAATTTGAAAATATTTTCAAAATCATGAAACACACACAACCAATGGGTATGCAAAAATAAAACATTTAATCACAATACCCATGCAATATGCATATGTGTGAGGAACCTAAACATTAGGCAACCAAACCCAAGAGGAGTTTGATTTCCTAACGTAATCACATGAGATGATCACATCCCTAACTAGAGAGTTGATGTAATTATCCCTCTCTTGCAGACTAACCTTAGTGGGAATCCATAAACTCAAGGATTTCCTAGGCAAGGGTCTTGCCTTTGCAAGAGGGATGGATGTGGCATGCTTAGGTGTAGAAACTAATTTCTTGGCATGCAAAGAATGAGGATTTTGCTTCTTAGCAAAAAATGAAGAGTCTTCATTCTTCCTCATTACCTTGTGATCTACATGCTTCTTGTTGATGTTATTGTTGTACAAGAAAGCATGGTGATTCCTCTTAGGTGCTTTAGCAATATTTCTTGTATTAGCACCATAAGAGGAATTAGAGTTGGGTTTGTGTACCACATTTTGAATATACCCCAAACCTCCTCTATGATTTGCCGGATGTTGTTTTTCCAACAAATCGTGGAGTGAATCCCTAGAATACACAAAGCTTTTGAGCTTACGGGATTCCTCTTCACATTTCAACGTAAGTTGTTGAATGCGGGATTCTAAGCTAAGGTTTTAAGCAACAAGATTCTCATTAGTTAAACTCAATTCCTTAACTTGAGAGAGAAGTGTGTCTCTCTCACTAGTGTCACAATCATGCATTTCATCATGGATTACACTAACCGATTCTAAAGCATGCACCCTACTCATAGCATTATCAAGTTTAGCTTTCATGTTATCATATGAGTCGATGCACTTACTTGTCAAATTGGTGGCCACATTTAGGCGGTATTCGAGTTCCTCATAGGATGGATTTTCCTCCTCAACTTCCTCATCGCTTTCCTCCTCGCTTGAGCTTGACGAAGACTCTTACCCATTAGCCATGAAGCAACATTCTTCTTTGTACTTTAGCCACGTCTCTATCACTTCATCGCTTGAGTTAGAGGAGATTGATGAAGAATCATCAAAAGCAACGAAACACCTGAGATCGTGCTCCTTGTCATCCTCTTCTTCATCATTCGATGTGTCCACATTGGAATCATCAAACGTACCGATAAGTCCCTTCTTTTGGTTCTTGATTTCGGACTTGCCTTTCCAATATTTCTTCCCTTTACCCTTATAGGTAGCTTTGGTGGGTTTGGAAGGGAATTCGGTAGCAAGGTGACCTTTTCCTCTGTAATTGAAACAAGTATACTTGTTAGACCGGGAGGAAAACTTTGACGAAGATTTACCTTGCTTGTCCTTGAGGAATGCCTTGAAAGTCTTGAATTGCTTGGCAAGCTCAATGTAATCATCATTGCTAACATTTTCTTCTTCTTCACTCGGAGCTTCTTGTTGGAACTTCTTTTTCCACTTGAATGGCTCCTTCCCACCTTGGAGTGCAACCCCCTTTTTCTTCTGGTCTTGGTTGGCTGAACCTCTTCCTTATGTTTAAGTAACACTTCATAGGAAATCTCCAAAGTATGCCAAATTCCGTTGGCCGATTTGCACATGGAGATTCGGTCGAACTCATCCGGAGTGAGGGCGCAATGAAGTACACACATAGCCCTAGCATTGACTCTGATCAAGTCCTTCTCCGCTTTAGTTCTCAAGGCCGCAGGTCAAGTAGGCTCCTTAAAAGGCGACTCCGTGATGTCCCAAAGGTCGTGACCCTTCATGTAGATCATCCTCCTGATCTTCCACCTTGAGTAGTTGGTTCAATGTAAGAGCAGGGGTCAGACGGATGAATGACCTTCCTCATGAGACGCGGATGTTGCGTTGAATGCCATCGTTGCAGTATGCTATAACCTCGCTCTGATACCAATTGTAAGGATCGCCTTACCTTGCAATACTAACAACACACACTAGAGGGGGGTGAATAGTGTAATGGCAATAAATTGTCCAATTAAAATTAAACTTGGAAATGCGGAATTATAAATGCAAGAGGAAATAAATGACACAATCAATCCAAACGCAAACACAAGATTTTACCCTGGTTCCCCAAACTTGGGTACGTTCAGCCACACCAATATTCACTAAATTCCCACAAAGAGAAGTGAATACAAATCTGACAAGGAGATACCCCACCAAGAGGATTTATGCCCTACACAAGGACCCAACCAACCCTACACGAGGATCAAGACTCCCACCAAGAGAATCACTAACTCCCACTCAGAGAATTAGGGTTAGCCCTACACTAGGACACTAAACTCCCACCTAGAGAGTTATTTCCACCAAGAGAATATCCTCATCCCACAAAGAGATAAACTCCCACAAAGAGAGAAAGACTAATTCCCACAAAGAGAATTAGTGTTACAAAATCACCAAGTAAAATAAATACTCTTACCTATGCCTTGAGATGCTTACTCATAGATGAATGCAAGGCATGGAAGAGGATCTTCAAGTGTTGAGATATGCTTGAGAGCACTTGGATGATTTTCCTTGAGCTGGACTTCAATGCATGAAGAGGAATGAGAGCTCAAAAGGGAAATGGGGGAGTTTGAGAGTGGCTTATAGATCTCTTGTGATTTTCAATAGCATCAAGAAGTTCTAGAGATGGCAGCACACCCATATATATAGGAACCCTATATCAACCCCCAAAACCCAAGGAAACAGCCAAAGGATCAATTCTGCAACGGCTAGAAACTGGGCGAAAACGACAGGAATAGTCGACTGATGATCAAAAGACATTCAACTGATCAACGGCTAGAAAAACTCCAACGGCTATAATCTGAGCCAGGACAGTCGACTGATGGAGTCGATACAGTCGACTGTAAACAGGACAGGCGCCTGTTAATCCTTCAGTAGGAGACTGCTGCAGGGGATGGAATAAAACAGAGAGCTGCACTCTTTCTCCAGATAAGCACACAGGCGACTGATGTCAATAATACAGTCGACTGTCATATAGTCAGGCGACTGTAATTCCTTCATCAGTCGTCTGCTGGTTAAGATGGAGAAAAGACAGAAAGATCTAGAGATTGCACTTACGCTACTCAGACGACTGTTGGCCAATTTCAAGGCAACTGTAAATCTACAGGCAACTGTAAACTGAGCAGCAGTCGACTGTGCATAAAGCTCAAGTTTGAGTCAATTGAAGTGTTGACTTGAGCAGTGCATATCAGGCGACTATAGAAGGATCTACAGCCGATTGGAAATCACCCAGTCGACTGTGTATCCTTCAGCAGGTGACTGATGGAAAGCCAGAGACTCCAAATGAGTCTTTGGACAAGATGAGCCCATTGGGTTGGATTCTAAGATAATCCTAAGGCTCACTAAGATGGCTAAATGCATATGCATGAATGAGTAGACCATCTAACAAGGCATTACATTAACCTAGACTCAAATGAGAGAGAAAGCAATAAAGGAAATATTACATGGATTACAATGTTTTCCTTAGAGTCTAAGTCTTCAATCTTGATGCCTAGAAGCTCTCCATCATCTCCAAGCTTTGGCACTCCTTGAGTCCAAGCTTTGGCCCTTCTTCACTTGATGTTCATCCTTGCACCTAGTGATTAGTCTCCAAGAAATATATTCTAGGAATGAAAATGTGAGAGTAAAAAAAGAGAGTCATTAGCAACAATATAATGTTGTGATCATCATCAAAATAAGATTGGTAAGAAACACCAATACTCAACAATCTCCCCCCTTTTGATGACGACACACATTATGTAAAGCACAAAGAATTAAAGCACAATGCTGATGAGCTCCCCCTACTTATATGCACCAATTATACAATGAGATACACAAAATGTAAATTCTTATTATACGAAATAATATCGTGGTGACATATAATAGGTATGGATTACATAAACCAATTGCATTAGAAAATATCATGCAATCCCATATATCTCTCCCCATAGATATATATCTCCCCATATGCATATGTATATATCTCCACGTATATATTTACATAATGCATATATCTCTCCCCCTTGACATCGTCAAAAAGGTGGACATCGACAATATCCCCCTTTTGTCATCTTCATCAAATATATGACAATATGCAAGAAAAAAAATGAGATGTATGATACCAAATTGAAAATTTTAGTGTGTATCAATTCACTATCCCATGCTCCCCCTAGATCATAGAAATGGTCAAATGTTGACTTCTAGGATCTAATACCAATTGAGAGGTAGAAGATAAACAATCACTAACAATTGAGGTAATACCAATTGTAGACAAAGAATCTTGGAAAATAATCCCCTTTATCAATTGACATACAAATATTGGAGCCATGGGCTAAAAGTGTATCAAAGCAATAGATAAGGAAAAATCAAACTTCAAAGATACACAATGATATTGCCAAAAGGAAGTATAACATGAAACATGTTGGCAATATCCAAGGGGTTTGGTTTGGAGACCAAAAAATAACCAATTGTAAAAATTGATCTCAATCACACCCTGAAATGAGAGTCAAAATATGTTTTAAAAATATTTTAAACATACACATATTAACTCCTCCATTGACATACATATGGATCAATAAATGCATGCATGTCAATGTAATCCCAAACATTCCCATTTTCATGAAAAATAAATAAATTTGAAAATATTTTCAAAATCATGAAACACACACAACCAATGGGTATGCAAAAATAAAACATTTAATCACAATACCCATGCAATATGCATATGTGTGAGGAACCTAAACATTAGGCAACCAAACCCAAGAGGAGTTTGATTTCCTAACGTAATCACATGAGATGATCACATCCCTAACTAGAGAGTTGATGTAATTATCCCTCTCTTGCAGACTAACCTTAGTGGGAATCCATAAACTCAAGGATTTCCTAGGCAAGGGTCTTGCCTTTGCAAGAGGGATGGATGTGGCATGCTTAGGTGTAGAAACTAATTTCTTGGCATGCAAAGAATGAGGATTTTGCTTCTTAGCAAAAAATGAAGAGTCTTCATTCTTCCTCATTACCTTGTGATCTACATGCTTCTTGTTGATGTTATTGTTGTACAAGAAAGCATGGTGATTCCTCTTAGGTGCTTTAGCAATATTTCTTGTATTAGCACCATAAGAGGAATTAGAGTTGGGTTTGTGTACCACATTTTGAATATACCCCAAACCTCCTCTATGATTTGCCGGATGTTGTTTTTCCAACAAATCGTGGAGTGAATCCCTAGAATACACAAAGCTTTTGAGCTTACGGGATTCCTCTTCACATTTCAACGTAAGTTGTTGAATGCGGGATTCTAAGCTAAGGTTTTAAGCAACAAGATTCTCATTAGTTAAACTCAATTCCTTAACTTGAGAGAGAAGTGTGTCTCTCTCACTAGTGTCACAATCATGCATTTCATCATGGATTACACTAACCGATTCTAAAGCATGCACCCTACTCATAGCATTATCAAGTTTAGCTTTCATGTTATCATATGAGTCGATGCACTTACTTGTCAAATTGGTGGCCACATTTAGGCGGTATTCGAGTTCCTCATAGGATGGATTTTCCTCCTCAACTTCCTCATCGCTTTCCTCCTCGCTTGAGCTTGACGAAGACTCTTACCCATTAGCCATGAAGCAACATTCTTCTTTGTACTTTAGCCACGTCTCTATCACTTCATCGCTTGAGTTAGAGGAGATTGATGAAGAATCATCAAAAGCAACGAAACACCTGAGATCGTGCTCCTTGTCATCCTCTTCTTCATCATTCGATGTGTCCACATTGGAATCATCAAACGTACCGATAAGTCCCTTCTTTTGGTTCTTGATTTCGGACTTGCCTTTCCAATATTTCTTCCCTTTACCCTTATAGGTAGCTTTGGTGGGTTTGGAAGGGAATTCGGTAGCAAGGTGACCTTTTCCTCTGTAATTGAAACAAGTATACTTGTTAGACCGGGAGGAAAACTTTGACGAAGATTTACCTTGCTTGTCCTTGAGGAATGCCTTGAAAGTCTTGAATTGCTTGGCAAGCTCAATGTAATCATCATTGCTAACATTTTCTTCTTCTTCACTCGGAGCTTCTTGTTGGAACTTCTTTTTCCACTTGAATGGCTCCTTCCCACCTTGGAGTGCAACCCCCTTTTTCTTCTGGTCTTGGTTGGCTGAACCTCTTCCTTATGTTTAAGTAACACTTCATAGGAAATCTCCAAAGTATGCCAAATTCCGTTGGCCGATTTGTACATGGAGATTCGGTCGAACTCATCCGGAGTGAGGGCGCAATGAAGTACACACATAGCCCTAGCATTGACTCTGATCATCCTCCTGATCGTAGAAGTCCCAAAGGTCGTGACCCTTCATGTAGATCATCCTCCTGATCTTCCACCTTGAGTAGTTGGTTCAATGTAAGAGCAGGGGTCAGACGGATGAATGACCTTCCTCATGAGACGCGGATGTTGCGTTGAATGCCATCGTTGCAGTATGCTATAACCTCGCTCTGATACCAATTGTAAGGATCGCCTTACCTTGCAATACTAACAACACACACTAGAGGGGGGTGAATAGTGTAATGGCAATAAATTGTCCAATTAAAATTAAACTTGCAAATGCGGAATTATAAATGCAAGAGGAAATAAATGACACAATCAATCCAAACGCAAACACAAGATTTTACCCTGGTTCCCCAAACTTGGGTACGTTCAGCCACACCAATATTCACTAAATTCCCACAAAGAGAAGTGAATACAAATCTGACAAGGAGATACCCCACCAAGAGGATTTATGCCCTACACAAGGACCCAACCAACCCTACACGAGGATCAAGACTCCCACCAAGAGAATCACTAACTCCCACTCAGAGAATTAGGGTTAGCCCTACACTAGGACACTAAACTCCCACCTAGAGAGTTATTTCCACCAAGAGAATATCCTCATCCCACAAAGAGATAAACTCCCACAAAGAGAGAAAGACTAATTCCCACAAAGAGAATTAGTGTTACAAAATCACCAAGTAAAATAAATACTCTTACCTATGCCTTGAGATGCTTACTCATTGATGAATGCAAGGCATGGAAGAGGATCTCCAAGTGTTGAGATATGCTTGAGAGCACTTGGATGATTTCCCTTGAGCTGGACTTCAATGCATGAAGAGGAATGAGAGCTCAAAGAGGGAAATGAGGGAGTTTGAGAGTGGCTTATAGATCTCTTATGATTTTCAATACCATCAAGAAGTTCTAGAGATGGCAGCACACCCATATATATATGAACCCTATATCAACCCCCAAAACCCAAGGAAATAGCCAAAGGATCAATTCTGCAACTACTAGAAACTGGGCGAAAACGACAGGAATAGTCGACTGATGATCAAAAGACAGTCAACTGATCAACAGCTAGAAAAAATCCAACGTCTATAATCTGAGCCAGGACAGTCGACTGATGAAGTTGATACAGTCGACTGTAAACAGGACAGGCGCCTGTTAATCCTTCAGCAGGCGACTGCTACATGGGATGGAATAAAACAGAGAGCTGCACTCTTTCTCCAGATAAGCACACAGGCGACTGATGTCAATAATACAGTCGACTGTCATATAGTCAGGCGACTGTAATTCCTTCATCAGTCGTCTGCTGTTTAAGATGGAGAAAAGACAGAGAGATCTAGAGATTGCACTTACGGTACTCAGACAACTGTTGGCCAATTCCAAGGCGACTGTAAATCTACAGGCGGCTGTAAACTGAGCAGCAGTAGATTGTGCGTAAAGCTCAAGTTTGAGTCAATTGAAGTGTTGACTTGAGCAGTGCATATCAGGCGACTGTAGAAGGATGTACAGGCGACTGGAAATCACCCAGTCGACTGTGTATCCTTCAGCAGGCGACTGATGGAAAGCCAGAGACTCCAAATGAGTCTTTGGACAAGATGAGATTGGGTTGGATTCTAAGATAATCCTAAGGCTCGCTAAGATGGCTAAATGCATATGCATGAATGAGTAGACCATCTAACAAGGCATTACATTAACCTAGACTCAAATGAGAGAGAAAGCAATAAAGGAAATATTACATGGATTACATTGCTTTCCTTAGAGTCTAAATCTTCAATCTTGATGCCTAGAAGCTCTCATCATCTCCAAGCTTTGGCACTCCCTGAGTCCAAGCTTTGGCCCTTCTTCACTTGATGTCCATCCTTGCACCAAGTGATTAGTCTCCAAGAAAGATATTCTAGGAATGAAACTGTGAGACTAAAACAAGAGAGTCATTAGCAACAATATAATGTTATGATCATCATCAAAATAAGATTGGTATGAAACACCAATACTCAACAGGAGGAAATGGCTCAAATGGCGTAGAAGTTCCAACACTTATTTCGCAAAGGTAAATTTTCCTCCAAGAATAAATTTGATTCCACTAATAACACCTCATCTTTTTGTTTTTAGTGTAACAAGCCAGGGCACATCAAGAAGGATTGCCCAATGCTCCGAAACAAAGAGAAGTGGAAAGCTCCAAAGTATCACAAGTCCGAAAAAATACAAGAAGGATATGAAGAAAGGACTTGTTGGTACGTTTGATGATTCAAGCGGAGATTCCTCAAGCGAATCCGGATGAGAAGGGTGAAAATGCCTATATGTGTTTCATGGCCAGAGAAGATCCACTCTCCGATGAGAGTGATAGCGACATCGATGAATCCGAGGTATCAATAGATGAACTTCGTATAGCTAACGAAGAACTATTTTCTAAGTATCAATCCCTTATGCTTAGATATATTAGTTTAAAGAAATTAAATGTTAGCAAACCAACCATACCATGCATTATCAATAATGACACCATTGTTGATACACTAACACTTGAGAAAGCCTCTTTGGTTTCTCAAAATGACATATTGAGAATGAGGTGAACTCCCTTAAATCTCAACTAGATCAAACGTATCCTAAAGATAATAGTGATCTAGCTTCACAAAACACACAATTGAGTATAAAGAATGATTCTCTTAAAACCCAAGTGCACAAGCTCAAAACACGGGTGTCCACCGTGGATACCAATATTTCTTCTCTTAAGGAGAAATATGAGCTCATGTCCTCCCGAGTTATGAGATTTAACAAAGGGAAAGGACAGTTGGATGAATTGCTCGCAAACTAATTTCCGGCCACACATCGTGTTGGACTTGGTTATGTGGAAGCGAATGCATCCAATGCTCGCACCTCCAATAGTGGTGTTACTATAGATTGTGAGAGGCCGTCATCCAGTGCATACACAAGTGGTGTCAAAACACCATTGGTAGCAAACCCACCAAGAAAGCCACCACTTCACAGTCTCTTCCTTTTGGCAAGAAACCCACTAATGGTGGAAACCAAAAGAGAGGCCATGCTTATATGTACACCAACCTTCATCCACATAGGAAATATCCTACTTCACACTACACACTCATGACACTTTTTATGTTCCACACCCACGGACACGTGTAAACCCACACATGAGAAATACTCATGCACGTGCCCCTACACGATCATATGCTCATATGCATCATTCTTCCATGTATGCACATCCACCTCATGTTATGCATACTCCATATGTTGCATATAACATGCATGTTCCTAAGTTTGCATATAACCTATATATGTCCAATGCTTATCCACCTCCATCTACATATGCTAGAACTCATGTTCCTAGGAAGCATGCACCACATAGTAATCAATCAATTGTGCATGCAACTAGGAAAAGGACACCCAAAACATACACAATTTGGGGTCCTAAGAACACTAGCTTAAATGATAGGAATGATTATGTTTATTCCTATTTTAATGATGTAATAAATAGTGGTAATTATGTTGGGAAGCCGAAGTCCACTTGGACTTGGCTTCCAAAGGGCTAATCCCCTTGGACCCAACAAAAAATTGGGTACCATGAGCTTATGGTATATTATGTAGATACCCAAGAAAAAGAAAGAGGGAAATAAAAGTCATATTGGCTCTAAAAGGAAAGGATGGATACTCGACAGTGGTTGCTCCAAACACATGACTGGAGATCCCGCATTGCTCTCTGAAGTGATTAGCATCAAGGATGGTGCAATGGTCAGTTTTGAAGGTAATCAAAAGGGAACCATCATTGGAGTAGGCAAAGTCGATAATCCTTCCAAACCACTTATTAAAAATGTTTATTTAGTTAGTGGTTTATGTCATAAACTTATCACCATTAGTCAACTTTGTGACAAGGGTTACAAGGTTAACTTTGGAGAGTGTATATGTAAAATTGTAGATTTTGATTCACATGTTTTATTTATCGGTATTAGGCGTAAAAATATTTATTTTTTGAGCTTGCCTAAAACCATAGAACATTGCTTAGTTGCTAATACAAATGAACAACTATTATGGCATCGCCGTTTTGGTCATGTTCATTTTAAGCACTTATATAAGTTAGCTAAGCATGATCTAGTAAAAGCTTTTCCGAAAATTGCTTTTAGTAAGAAAAACTTTTGTGATTCATGTCAAATAGGTAAACTTAGTAAATTATCTTTCAAACTTAAAGAAGGCATAACTTCTAAGAGGCCCCTAGAATTACTTCATCTAGATTTGTTTGGGCCAACTAGAACCGCCTCTTTAGATAATGCTCACTATGGATTAGTTGTCGTTGACGACTTCTTTAGATTTACTTGGGTTTCATTTTTAACCAATAAGAATGAAGCCTTTGAAGAGTTTACCATATATGCAAGGAAGATACAAAATTTCTTAGGATCCACCATTATCACTATTCGTAGTGATCATGGAGGAGAATTTGAGAATGAGTCTTTTACAAAGTTTTGTGATGACACCGGGATTACTCACAACTTATCTTTTACTCGCGCACCACCACAAAATGGTGTTGTAGAGAGAAAGAATAGGAACCTAATTGAGTGTGCCAGTACCATACTCTATGATAGTCATCTTGGACTATAATTTTGGGCAGAGGCGGTGCACACGGTATGTTATGTGCTTAACAGGATCCTAGTGAGACCCCGAACGAACAAAACTTGTTTTGAGTTATTTTATAACAAAAAGCCCCAAGTTAAATATTTTCATGTTTTTGGTTCAAAATGTTTTATTAAGAACACTTTTGGTAACTTAGATAAATTTGAGACAAGATCCGATGAAGGAATTTTTGTTGGATATTCCACACGTAGCAAAGCCTACCTGATATACAACAAAACCTCTTCAACGATCGAGGAATCACTACACGTATTATTTTATGAAGATTTTGATTTTCCTCATGTTGTTGATGATAGTGTAGATGTGTTATGTGATTCTCTTAATAATGTCAAAATTAATGATTCTATTATTGAGACTAACAATACTAATGAGATTGTTGAAGATGTTCCAAGTGATGCAGGGATTCCTAAAGCTTACCCAACCGTTTGTAATCACCCCCATGACCAAATTATTGGAGATATTGGTGTGGGTGTTAGAACGAGGTCAAGAAGTGATGAATTCTCTCACTGCGCATTCGTCTCTACCATTGAGCCAAAGAACATCCAAGAAGCATGTGAAGATAGCTCTTGGATAGTTGCAATGGAAGAAGAACTCATGCACATTGAGAGAAATGAAGTTTGGGAGCTCGTTCCTCTTCCAAGTGGTCACCAAGTGATTGGGACCAAGTGGATCTTCAATAACAAGACCGATGAGAATGAGGTCACACAATGAATAAAGCAAGGTTATTAGCTCAAGGCTATCGGCAATAAGAATGTATTGATTTCGAATAATCTTTTGGCCCCGTAGCTAGATTAGAAGCTATTAGATTACTTTTATCTTTTACATCCCATAAAAGTTTTAAGTTATTTCAAATGGATGTTAAAAGTGCATTTTTAAATGGTATTGTTAGTGAAGAAGTTTATGTTTCTCAACCACCCGGTTTTATTCATGAAAAAATTCCAAACTATGTTTTCAAGCGTTATATGGGTTGAGACAAGCTCCTAGAACTTGGTATGATCGACTCAAAACCTTTCTTTTGTATTTAGGTTTTAAAATGGTTGAAGTTGATTCACCTCTTTTCATTAAAGATTATGGAAGTGGCATCCTATTAATTCAAGTTTATGTAAACGATATTATATTTGGTTCTACTAACTTTAATATTTACCAAAAAATTTCTAAGTCTATGAAGGATGAATTCGAAATGAGCCATCTGGGTGAGCTCAACTACTTCCTTGGACTACAAATTCGGCAAATGAAGGATGCGACTTTCATTCATCAAACAAAGTACACTAAGGAGCTTATCAAGCGATTCGGGATGGAATCGTCTTCAAGCAAAAGGACTCTCTTGAGTATGTCAACACATCTACACAAGGTTGAGAACAGAAAAGATGTAGACGTTCGTCTATATCGAGGTATGATCGGTAGCTTACTTTACTTAACCGCAAGTAGGCCCGATATTATGTTTTTAGTATGCCTTTGTACTAGATATCAAGCTAGACCTAAAGAGTCACACTTGATTGCGGTTAAACGAATTTTTCGTTACCTCAATCATTCACTAGATTATGGGTTACTTTACCCTAAGTCTAGCATATACAAGTTAATCTCATATAGTGATGCCAACTTTGTCGGATGCAAATCTGATAGGAAGAGTACTAGTTGCACTTGCTATTTTCTAGGAAATTCCCTAGTTTCTTGGTTTTCCAAGAAATAGAACTCGGTATCATTGTCCACGACTGAAGCGGAATATATTTTCGCGGGTCATGCATGTGCACAAGTTCTTTAGATGAGACACACACTTAAAGACTATGGTGTCAATTGTGATACTTGCCCTATCATGATTGATAACCAAAGTGCTATTTGTCTTTCCAAGAATCAGGTACATCGCTCCCGTACCAAACACATAGATGTGAGATACCATTTTATTAATGATCATGTAGCTAAGAAGGACATCATCTTAGAGTACATTGAAACCCAAAAACAAATCACCGACATTCTTCACCAAACCTCTGAAAGAAGATCCATTTGTGAGGTTGCTTGGAGAATTAGGGAATATGGGTGAATCTGAATTGTGGGAGTTCATACTTTCATGTTATATCATGAGCATCATTTTTACTTCTCTTCTTGTGATAAAGTATATGTTTCACATATATTTATTTTAAGAGATGTATTTGAGATTTTGATGATTTCGATTGTTTGATTGATTTACGATATTTGTACGTGAATCTATAATTTTTTTGATATTGATTTCTTAATTAGATTTGTGTTAAAGTATACGGCATAAGGTGAGTTGTCTCTATCCTCTGGTTTTTAACCTCACTGTGCATTTCTGGACCAGGACAGACGACTGTCATTCCTTCGACAGTCGACTACCCATCTCTTCATTTTCATACAGCAGACTGTATTTTTCGCACAAGCGACTGATGAAGATTTTACAATCGACTGTCTCTGTGATAGGCGACTGCAATTTGGTCATCAGGCGCCTGTCCAAATCTTCAGAGGTCTTTGTTTCTATCATTATATTTTTGATTCCCTGTCAAACGATTGTCGTGTAAGTTACAGTCAACTGCTTATCGACATGCGACTATGAATTACTCAACAGTCGACTGTCTGTCAACCTAAGTTTATTTATATCTTATCAACCAGTCGACTGACGATTGTTCATCAGTCGACTGTCAACTACAAAGGCGGTTCGCTAACTTGATCTGCGCCGTCGATTCTTCGATCCAACGGCCCAGATTCTTTGGACCCCTTCTTATAATTTTGAGGGCCGTCGATTTGTTCAGATATTTTCTCTCTCATCCGACTTGGTTCCCTCCTCTTCCTCCCTTCGAATTCCACTGTTGTCGTCGATTTCTTATCCAATTCGAAGCACCACTCTCCGATCACTCTCCCAATCGTTCAATTGCAGGTCGATTGTCTCCTTCTCCGTCGATCTTCTCGGATTAGGTATCTTCGTCGATTTTCATTCGATTGTGCCCTTGTTTCGATCGATCTTCATGGACCCAGCTAGTCCACCGTCTTCGAGGGGGTACTTGGGTATTTTTGTCGATGACCATATTCCCTCAGCCACTGTCACTGAACCCACTCCTCCACCTGCTGACCAGCCACCCTCTTCTCCACCGTCTGTTCCACTGAATGAATTTCTCCTCGCTCAGATGGGTGATCGAGTTTCTTCACTCGAAACTCAAGTTTCCAACATGGATCAGAAGCTCTCGCTTCTCCTTGATCTTTAGTATAATTCATTCCTTTTTCACGGCTTTCCTATTTCGGCCGCCCTCCAGGCTATGTTTCCTCCTTCCGAGGATACTACCGATTCTGCTGTCCCTCCTCCTCCAAGCTTTGAGCCTTTGTCTACCGATGTACTGCCCTTTGTGCCTGATCACGTGGAGTCTCCTGCTGTCGATGCGTCGTTATCCAAGCAGAAGGCTTGTGTGTACCCTACTCGTCACTCTACCAGATTGATGTTCTGTCGGTCTGGTCGCCCTTCAAACCCATCCGTAGTCCAGATTGACTGATGTTGACTGATGCTGCTCTGGATAGACTCACCATAGGATTGTTTTGTTATTTTGGTTTGAGTGTCTGTCTGTATCTTTTTGTTTTGTGTTCTCATGTATGATGATGTATGTATGTCGTTCATATACTTTTGATGTAATTGAAGTTGTGTTTTCATTTTGTACTCCATGTAAATTTTGGATTATATATATGACGATGTTGTACTCCATACTGCTTCACACTTTGTCTCCTTTTTATATGTGTGAAAATTGTGAAATTGTCTCTCTTTGTAAGCTATATCATATACATGAATGTGATGTGAGACTTTTTTCTCATTTGGCTTGAAATGTTGATATTGGATTCTCGTTCTTTTAGTCAACTAAGATTTCTTGTGTTTTATGAGTTTTTGGTATGTATGTCAATGAGATGCCCCTTTCGTGTTTAGTTTATCTCCGATTATATGTTGGTATCATATTTGACATACATCCTATCTTTAGACTCTCATGATAGTTTTAGTACTTATTTAGCACGATTGTTGTTGTTATTCTACTCCCACTTTTTGGACAATGCCATAGGGGAGAGAAATAAACATATCATAATATATGTGCTAAGTAAATTATAATTCTAAACTTGAATCTAAGATTGAAGTTGCCTTAGATTCAGTTGGAATAAGATATAATGAATTTGGATTATAAAATCCTTGATTTCAAGATTTCATAAAAATCATCTCATTCATTCATATCTTACATGCTACATTTGATCTATAGGTGCCCTTATATTCATTGACTAACTTGATTGGTATCTATGTAGGGGGAGTAAGTTTTCCTTAAGCACAATTATTTATCTTTTTTTTTATGTTTGTTTGTCATCATCACAAAGGGGGAGAATGTTGAGTATTGGACTTCTCCCTACTTGGTGTTAATGATGAGCAAACATAAATACTTGTGACTAATCCCCTATTTACCGTTAATCCATTGCCTAAGCATATCATGAAGATCTATTAGCAATGGATGTCACTTAAAGATCAATGAAAGCAAGAAAAGTGGATTGGATGAACAAAGATAGTGATTGAAGCTCATAGAAGACTTCAAGCTCATACTTTGGATTGAAGAGAGAGTTATACATAATGTAATCTTCTTTTTCTTTTCTAGTATGTAGCTTAGAAGTAGAACTATGTTGGTGCACACTCACATCTTCATTTCAGTCCTAGGAAATCATTAGATCACTTTTCCTTAGACTACAATTCATATTTCTCAAGAATACGCATGTTGTGATTTCAACAGTCGACTGCTAAACGATTTACAGTCGCCTGTCTAAAAACAGTCAACTGTGATTTGTTCTACAGTCGCATGTTATGCACATACTTAACCAATTGATTTTTGGGCTTTCTAAACTTTAACTCCTTCAGGCGACTCCTGTACATTTTACAGGCGCATGTCCAAGAGACAGTCGATTGTGATTTGTTAATCAGTCGCCTGTCTATCTTCAGCCCAAAGATCATTTTCCTTTTCATGTGGCCAGTCGACTGCATGTCCAAGGCACAGTTGACTGTAAATGCTTCAACAGTCGCCTGTCCATGTATCCTCTGCAGAATCTGCTCTATAGAATATTTCAAGTTTGAGTGCCAGTCGACTGATGTTGTATTTACAGTCGCATGTCCATAGAATAGTCGACTGTCAATACTTGAACAGTCATCTGTATTTTAACTCTCTGCAGACTCTGCTCTCTCGAAGATGTCAGGGTTTGTGACAGTCGAATAATGTTGGTTTCACAGGCGCCTGCCCATGGCACAGGCGCATGTGTATTCCACATCAGTCGCATGTCCTGTTTTCCCAGTATTTTCTGAGATTTTCTCAGCTTATCCTTATTGCGGTCAGTCGCTTGTAGAAGGATTTACAGTCACCTGTTGGATTTATAGTCGACTGTCTTCTCTTCATCAGTTGAATGTCCACGTGGTAAGTTACCATTTGAATTCTCACCTACCCTCTGACACAGTGCAGCATTCGACTGTGTTTTGTTTATCACGACCCGCTTTCCAGGATACCAGATAAATACGAATCCGTATCAGGTATTCCCAAAACTACGGGTGTGAAGAAAAACGAGGAGAGAGAAGAGAAATACTGCTCAGAACAGAAAACTCCGCAAGCCACTGCGCACATGCTGGAAAGTACAAATAAAGCTCCATTACAGAAATAACACAGAGCACTAAACAAAAGTACATTCATTTTATTAATACAATGATACATCATTTACATATACCATCTGTATAATGGGGTACAAAAGTGGGGGATATAATAAAAGAGAAACCCCAACCCAAAAAGAACAAAAGGGTGTACACGCCCAGTACAACACACCCACTAATCTACCCCAGGAAAGTCCAACTGGGTGAAGTTGCCCACAGGCTCAACCTCTGAACTGGGAACAACCTCCGGTGTCGGAACCCACACAGGCTGCTCTGGTCTTACTCCTGAAAACCACAAGGTGTGACACGTCAACGTGTGACATAGTAGAAACTCCTACCACTCTAGTAGAATCCAGTTTTTTGGAACGGGTCCTTCTAACTAACCATCTATCTACAGATGTCACATCAACCAAAGAATGAATGCAGAATTTTAAATGAACAAATATACATGTGCTGGAAGTAAAAAGTAACTAAGAACAAGAAGTATGGTAGTTATCACAAGTACCCGAACAGAGCAATGTACGTTAATCATCACAAATACCCGAACAGAGCAAGGTACGTTAATCATAATTAGTTAAATTTTAGACGTTTAGTTAATGTTTAGAAACCCGAGTAAATCATAGAACGCTAAGGAGCCAGACTTCACCCAGGGTGGGTGAAGTGTGGTACCACAACCAGCGACATGAGCACTAAAGGGGCCTCTCGTAACTCCCCCTTACGGGAGTGGGACAAATCTCGGGTTTTCAGTGGAAAATGGAGAAAACTATCATTTACCAGTCATGGTGCAACACGAGTACACCACCGGCCTCTCTAACGCTCTCAAACTCTCCCTTCCGGGAGTGACACATCGGGTGAGAAATAATCATCATATGTCCGCTCCTTAACTCTTATAGTTTACCCGTGTTTCCCCCAACCCCACATCAAGAGCTTCACCCATTTTTGGGATGGACTGAAGACTCCAGATTCTATCTCTCTGCCTCACTTTCAGTTTATGGAATATTCATCATTTATTCATTTCTGTGGTCTCATTACCACATTCATATCTTTTCATTTCTTTCATAATCTTCACCGATGTCGTATCTCAACAATGACCATCGTATTTCCATTTCATATCAAGATTATCACCATGCTCTATTCAATATAGTAATTTTATGAAACATAAATTTTAACCACCAGTATAGAACAAGACATATCAACATTCAGCATAGAATTTGCTTACTCATTAACATGAAGCTTTAAATGAAATACGCATGAAATCACATGGGGTACATCATAATGGAAGCTTGATAACAGAATTTAAACACAACTTAAAACATCATCATAACATAATCATAGCATGATATATGAATCTGTCTAAAACTATACCTGCAGAAAGATTGGTATTTTTATGCTATTTACAGTCAGAATTAGTCTTCGGTCCGTTCATGCAAGTTGTAGATATGTGTGTTTTCCTTTTACTGACCAATTTTCATAAGTTCATTCGGTATACATGTTTTATGGTGAATTTTCTCCTGACAGGTATAATTTCAGCATACCGAACCAGAAACTGAGTCAAGTTCAAGTCTATTTTTCTACCAGTTACAGAAAGATATAGGATTTCGAAAATTTGCAAATTTGAAGAGCTTGAAGTCAGATTTCCAACGGCACTAAGAACATCTCATTTCATTAAATGTGCAGGAAACTGTAACCATTTCACTAAGACGTGTACAGATTAGCTAAAATTAGACCAGTTTTAAAGACTGAATTTTTAACCCAACTTCTAGTTGGAATTAGGAAAAGTTGTGAAAACGAAAGTTGTTAAGGACATCAAGATACACAACATAATTTTTTTCCAAGCAATTTCATGGAGCCAATTAAGAGCAGTTCATTACTAAAATTTCAGTTAATTAGTATAAATGATCCTACATCAAAAATTCCTACTAACACAAATCCTAAAACTAAATCCTAACTAGACTGTTAGAAGTTCCTACCTCAAAAAGTCCTTCTCAAAGTTCCTTGGCCCTTCTTCTCCTTGAAGAACTTGAAGCTTTTCTTCTCCAACAACTTCTCCTTCAAAATTTATAGATTGATGATGGAGATAGTTTGGCCTTGGTGGTGATGGAGGTTGTGGTGGTGGAGTTGGTGGTGGAAGAGGAGGAGGGAGGTGGTGGAGTAGGTGGTAGCCATGATGGAAGAGAAAGGGAAGCAAGAAAGAAAGGAAGAGGATTTTCATTTTGTTTTCTTTGTGTTCTTCTCCTCTAAAATTTTCCCCTTGTAAATATTATCCCATGGATGAGTCATTCCTTAATCTCCCCTCCTAATGCCACCTAGTTAGGAGTTAGGTGAGAATATTCTACTAATGCCACATGAGTAGGGGTTAGGTGAGAGTTAATCTTCATATGACACCTAGCATGAAGAGGTGGCATGTCATGACAAATTAGGATTTTAATTTTTAATAAATAGGAATACATGCATTAATACTAGGTACCATCCATTATACATGTATTTAATCATGTATACTTCATTTAATACTTCCAAACTGTGGTTGAAATCATTTAAAAATAATTATTTCACTTAAAATTAAAGAAAAATATGTTAGGATCCCCAAAAATTATACGTACACATATACACCGAAAAATACGTACATATACACGTATATATGGATACTGGGTATTACATTCTACCCACCTTAAAAACAAAGTCCGCCCTCGGACTTTCCAAACGTAAGGGTCTAACAGGAGATTGATTAGGTCTAAGGGTCTTCGCACCCATGAAATGCAAACAATAATATATGTATACATTATACATTCATGTATATATACAATATACCATAGATCATACACCCATATGTACCTACATACTAGTACGCCTATACATACAGACACATATATCAATACTTGTACACAGTAATAAGTAGAAATATAGATACACCTAAAGCATCAATATACTCACCAGCATCTATACACTTACTTCAATCAAAACATATGCACTTACATAAGATTTACACAAGTATATGGTCAAAGACATATGTTATTTCATGGACACATATAGATATATCTAAATACATACACCTCTATATGTAATCACACACCCCTTATAATTATATATATCTACATACATACATGTTCACATGATATTTAAACACACCCTACTCATAAGTCACAGAGCTAGCGTACTTGCACATACACATACCTAAGTATACACCTAGATACGTCAAAGTATAGATCAAGTATAGATCAAGTATACAACCAAGTATACATCCATTAATATATACACATACTACTATATACATCACATCCAATATGCATACAACCTTGCTAACATACATATGTAAGTAGGTATATCCAAATATTTATGCACTTATAGTAGATAGTCATACACCAATAATGATACACACTGATATGATGCACTACATATCAAGTGGGTAATCATACGCAAATATATCACTTAAGAACATAAGTATAAACACTTACAACTATATAGACAATTATATATAATAGTTCGCACACAAATATGTACACAGTATATATCATTATAGTAAATAGTCATGTTAGTATGTATGTATAGTATATCAACATTCTAGTACATACTCACTTTATATATACAAGGATACATACATATGTATTCATGTCGCCCACGAGAGGGTGTCCCAGTGGTAAGTCATTCCGCTCCAAAGCCAAGGGGTGCGGGGTTCGAGGCCTATGGCCGCCGTGACTTGGTAATTATTGTGGAATTTGTTGTGGAATTATTTACCCTGGGGCTACATCTCCCCTCTCGGACTAACCCGGGGGCCGTTGAGGGCACGGCGGTCACCCCCCAGTTTGCATAGTCTCGACCGGGCTCTCGCCTTACCCTCCTTAATAAAAAGCCGAAGGCAGGGGGAGGGGGTTGGGGATTTTTCTGGGTTTTCAAAAAAAAATATGTATTCATATCCAACATTCACTCACGTAAATCTATATTTAACCACCTATATACTACACAAATATACTTACATACATGACGTCAACGTAATATATATTCAATACAGTATATATATGCATACAACATTATATATATACTATAGCAAATAATTATGTCAATACAGTATATGTATATATACACACACACTTGTAAACACAAGACATATCCATATATAAATCTTATTCACATGTTACACTCATATATCATCACATGATATATAAATACGCACCAATATTGTATAACTTAGCATACCTACTTATGTATATCTATACACTCCACTTAATAAGCCAATATATTTCACACACTACTTATGATCCCAATTCAAATGTAGTTATACCTATATATACATATCTTACTACATAAATTCATACAACCACATTTATAGTATGCATACACATATAATTATTCTATGTATACCATCATACACTCTTATACATCCAAATATAAATTAACCTAGACGTACAAGCAACATCCATATACCAACACATATATCATGAATTTAGTTATACACCAATATTTATAAGCATAGATACTTCATACACACACACACACACACACACACACACACACACACACACACACACACATCAATTAGATATTTATGTACAAATATATCTACTTACATCCCTTAAATATAATTCAGTATTTATACTTACAACTCTACATACAATCGTATAGTCATCCATATACACTCAAATGTAGACAATGCATGTATTAGCACATATTTTTATATGACACACGGTATTTTATTACACAGATAGCATGCCTTACACACAGGTTCGCACATCATATACTATCTACTTCTCAATCCATACAAACAACATTTCTATACATACACCTCATAGTTCCTCCATATACGAACACTTATACTATGAATTATAAGGATAAACACATGTAGTCATATAACGTATCGTACATACAAATATAGCTATAAATACTTGCTTACGGGGATACATGCCAATATACATACAACACTTATATATCAGTGCAAACACATAACCACCCACACATATATGTATATATATAACGTCTACCCATGCTTACCATCAGGAAGCTCTGTATCTTGGGTTTCCTAATACCAGAGCTTTATTTTAAGGCCGATCACCTATCCACCTTAGGACAGAACTACCTATATGGAGCATTACTCGTACTATCCTTACACACGCCGCAGTGCGGAGACCTGCATGGACCACCACATGTCACGACCTGCTTCCTAGGATACCCGTAGGTACGAATCCGTATCAGGTATTTCCAAAACTGTGGGTATGAAGAAAAACGAGGAGAGAGAAGAGAAGTACTGCTCGAAATAGAAAAATCCACAGGCCACTGCGCACGTGCTGGGAAGTACAAATAAAGCTCCATTACAGAAATAACACAGAGCACTACATTTTATTAATACAATGATACATCTTTTACATGCATAATCTGTACAAGTGGTACAAAAGTGGGGAATACAACAAAAGAGAAACCCCAACCCAAAAAGAACAAAAAGGTGTCCACACACAGTACAACACATCCACTAATTTACCCCATGAAAGTCCAACTGGGCAAAGTTGCCCACTGGCTCTACCTCTGAACTGGGAACAACCTCTGGTGTCGGAACCCACACAGGCTGCTCTGGTCTTACTCCTGAAAACCATAAGGTGGGACATGTCAACGCGTGACCCCGTAAAAACTCCTAACACTCTAATAGGATCCATTTTTTTGAACGGGTCCTTCTAACTAACCATCTATCTACAGATGTCACATCAACCAAAGAATAAACGCAGAGTTTTAAATGAACAAACATACATGTGCTGGAAGTAAAAAGTAACTGAGAACAGGAAGTATGGTAGTTATCACAAGTACCCGAACAGAGTAAAGTACGTTAATTATCACAAATACCCGAACAGAGCAAGGTACGTTAATCATAATTAGTTAAATTTTAGAAGCTTAGTTACTGTTTGGAAACCCGAGTAAATCATAGAACGCTAAGGAGACGGACTTCACCCAGCGTGGGTGAAGTGTGGTACCATAACCAACGACACAAGCACTGGAGGGGCCTCTCGTAACTCCCCCTTAAGGGAGTGAGACAAATCTCGGTTTTTTAGTGGAACAAAGAACACCAGCATATACCAGTCATGGTGCAACATGAGAACACCACCGGCCTCTCTAACCATCTCAAACTCCCCCTTCCGGGAGTGACACATCGAGTGAGAAATAAACATCATATGGCCGCTCCTTAACTCCTATAGTTTACCCGTGTTTCCTCCAAACCCACATCTAGATCTTCACCCATTTTTGGGATGAACTGAAGACTCCAGATTCTATCTCTCTGCCTCACTTTCAGTTTATGGAATATTCATCATTTATTCATTTTAGCGGTCTCATTATCGCATTCATATATTTTCATTTCTTTCATAATCTTCATCGATTTCGTGACTCAACAATGACCATCGCATTTCCATTTCATACCAAGATTATTACCATGCTCTATTCAATATAGTAATTTTATGAAACATAAACTTTAATCACCAGTATAGAACAAGACATATCAACATTCAGCATTGAATTTGCTTACTCATTAACATGAAGCTTTAAATGAAATAAGCATAAAATCACATGGGATACATCATAATGGAAGCTTGATAACAGAATTTTAACACAACTTAAAACAATATCATTATAACATAATTATAGCATGAGATATGAATCTGTCTAAAACTGTCACTACAGAAAGATTGGTATTTGTATGCTATTTACAGTCAGAATTAGTCTTTGGTCCCTTCATGAAAGTTGTATATATTGATGTTTTCCTTTTACTGACCAATTTTCATAAGTTCAGTCGGCATACATGTTTTATGGTGAATTTTCTCCTGACATGTATAATTTCAGCTTACCGAACCAGAAACTGAGTCATGTTCAAGTCCATTTTTCTACCAGTTACAGGAAGATATAGGATTTTTGAAAAGTTACAAAGTTGAAGAACTTGAAGTCAGTTTTCCAACGGTACTAAGAACATCTCATTTCATTAAATGTGCAGGAAACTGTAACCATTTCACTAAGACGTGTACAGATTAGCTAAAATTAGACCAGTTTTAAAGACTGAATTTTTAACCCAACTTCTAGTTGGAATTAGGAAAAGTTGTGAAAACGAAAGTTGTTAAGGACATCAAGATACACAACATAATTTTTTTCCAAGCAATTTCATGGAGCCAATTAAGAGCAGTTCATTACTAAAATTTCAGTTAATTAGTATAAATGATCATACATCAAAAATTCCTACTAACACAAATCCTAAAACTAAATCCTAACTAGATTGTTAGACATTCCTACCTCAAAAAGTCCTTCTCAAAGTTCCTTGGCCCTTTTTCTCCTTGAAGAACTTGAAGCGTTTCTTCTCCAACTACTTCTCCTTCAAAATTTATAGATTGATGATGGAGATAGTTTGGCCTTGGTGGTGATGGAGGTTGTGGTGGTGGAGTTGGTGGTGGAAGAGGAGGAGTGACGTGGTGGAGTAGGTGGTAGCCATGGTGGAAGAGAAAGGGAAGAGAGAAAGAAAGGAAGAGGGTTCTCATTTTGTTTTCTTTGTTTTCTTTTTCTCTAAAATTTTCCCCTTGTAAATCGTATCCCATGGATGAGTCATTCCTTAATCTCCGCTCCTAATGCCACCTAGTTTGGAGTTAGATGAGAATCGTTCTCCTAATGCCATATGATAGGGATTAGGTGAGAGTTAATCTTCATATGACACCTAGCATGAAGAGGTGGCATGTCATGACAAATTAGGATTTTAATTTTTAATAAATAGGAATACATGCATTAATACTAGGTACCATCCATTATACATGTGTTTACTCATGTATACTTCATTTAATAATTCCAAATTGTGAGTTGAAATCATTTAAAAATAATTTCTTCACTAAAAACTTAAAGAAAAATATGTTAGGATCCCCAAAAATTATACGTACACATATACACCCAAAAATATGTACATATACACGTATATATGGATACTGGGTATTACATTGTTCAATAGTCGGCTGTCGTCTATGAAAATTGTATCCGTTGGATTTTTTCCGCTGATTTCAAAGGGGGTTTTGAGGATTCTGTTTGAGGGATTTGAGAAACATATAAAGGCAGCCTCTACTATTCCATTGAGAGGTTACTCACTCATCTATTGAAACCTTAAGCTTTCATGTTCAAGCTTCTCAAGCTCTCAAATCCTAGAATCAAAGAGATATCTTCTAGGCAATTGGTGGTGACAAGAGAAAGGGCTTTCCTCTCTTCTAAGAGAGACATCAACACACAACACACTTGCTCCTTCAAGTTCTACTTCAAGACATAGGTGATTGTAAGTGTTGTCATTTCAATATTTCATAACTTTCGTTATTAGATTAACTCTCGGTTTGTGAGAGTGTTTAGCTTGCTCCCAAGTTGTGTGAGACAAGGACATCGAGTATACTTCGATTTCACTTGTAGGGTTGTTACAAGTAGATTTAAAGGAAACCTCAAGTGAGGGTTCTAACTTGAGTATCCGGTGGTATCCGGGTGGAAGGGACGTAGAATTACCGGGAACAAGTCGGGAGTTGACTTGGGTAATCCGAACCCTTGAAACCTCATTGTGTTCGCATTCTTTCATTTTAGGGTTTATTTTCATTCCGTATTAATTGTTGGTTACGAATTTAATTTGGTGTAATTATCATTTTAAATTGCATAAACACTATTCAACCCCCCTTCTAGTGTTTTTCTCATAGTCAGGGACCTTACAACGGTGGCGAGGTTCGAGTGGCTATCGGAGAGTGGAGGGGCACCGGAGGTGTTGAGGGTTGATGGTGGGGTTTGGGTATGAGGAGGTTGTGGCACGAGGTTCGGTGGTGAGTCCAGGCAGTTACGAGAGGAGGAGGTTGAGGCGGGTTGCTGTGAAGGGGTGGTCGGAGGCCGTGAAGTAGAGGCGGAGGGAGGTTCGAGGTGAGGAAGCTACCGGGTTTTAAGTTGAGGGTGGCGGCTAGCTTAGAGTTTGGGTGTGTGCGTGTGTTTGAGTTTGAAAGTAGAAGAGAACATGGGTTTGAGAAAAAGAGATATGGCGGCTGAGAAGTTTAGGGTTTTGTTTGCTTCCTGGTTTTATTTTGTTTTATAGTGAAAAAGATATGGTTGCGGCTAGGGTTGGGGGTTTTACTTACAAAGGTTTGAAGGAGACAGAAAAGGCATGAAACGCATTTTTAATTACAATCATTGTAGAGATTAATAGCATTAATATAGTGTAAAAGTCTCAAAGAGCTTATATGGAAGGTATTCAAAATTTTGAATTCAAAATCGATTATATATATACTCAAATAATTGATTGGTTTTTATAACTAGTTTTTATTTTAAAGCAAGTAATACTAGGTATGGAAACTAATAACTAAAAATACTCATAAGCAATTATTTCAACTAGTTCAATATACTAATAAAATACGTACGACATACCTACGATAAAACAGGCAGTTACAAACTTGATAATTCTGAGATTCCAATTGAATTTTGTTTTGATCTCCTTGTTTTAATCTTCTTTATTCTTGAAATCAAAAAGTTTTTACATAAACATTCACAATACACAAAGCTTCAACGTATTGGTTATAGAATATTTTAAAAATTCATATTCATAGAGATGTTTGTAAATCCACACTAGGTGTGTTGGTAAGTGTTTGATTAGGTGTGAAAAGCATCAAGTGTTGAGGTCATCACTTGGTGAGGTTGTGGTTAGTTGTATTAGAAATTCCTAGCAAGTGGAGCTAGTTGAATGTAAACATCCTCTATTTTGAGGCAAGTTGCTCTCTTGGTGGAGAGTTTGATAGTGCAAAATCCCAACGAGATTGGGGACTGGACGTAGCCAACGGGAGGGTGAAACAGGATAATTGCCTTGCGTTTACATTGTATTCATTGTCTTTAACTCTCTATTACTTGCTTGTGTCTGTTTATCTTGTTGTGCATTTTACATTGATAGCTTGTATTAGACACTACTGATTTAAAACCTAGAGGAGTAATGTCCTTAGGAGTTTTAGACATTACTAAAGGGTTTAGATTTTTTACTTAAGCATTAATTTTAAGAAACACTAATCACTCACCCTCTAGTGTTTGTTTGCCGTCTACAGGATCTCCAACAGGTAAAACAATTGAAATTTTATTTGTAAACAGTTTAGATATGTTAGAGCGCATCCAACGGAACAGATTTCCATTTAAATTGCCTAATTTTAAAACTGACTTGTATGAATCTAATTGTTTACTCCATCTAAATGGAGACTATTTCTCACACACACACACATACACACACAATGGGTATCAAATGAATGAGACATCTCTCTCATATACGCTTATGTAACGGATTCTCCTTCACATAGTACATGTGGAATTAAAAAAATACATGCACATATGACCTATTTTTCTAGATGGAAGGGGGTATGCTCCATGACAGTACATGTATATGCATGCTCTTTCCCGACTAAGAAGGCTGTCCCATTCAAAGTACTCTTTATACTAAAATTTTCTTTCTTTATTTTTAAACTATTTCTCGGGATATATATTTGAGTGTCAAATGTGTCGAAATGGTATATCCTCCTCTTAGTTTAGTGAAGCAATCGATGTCGTCTATTACAAAGCGTAATTGTACGAAGAAGAGGCATCGACCTTCACTGTCTATTTAAATAAGTTCAAGATCAAAAGCATTCTAACAGGGAGGACCCCACAATCTCCCCAACAGAAGAAACGTTCCATGCAGAGGTGGACTACATACACCGCAAATTTTTTTGTGTATGTTGTTTTTTCAGAAAAGAAAAAAATCATCACATCAAAAGATAATGATGTGACATGATGTGAGGGTTTTTTTCCTTTTTTGAAAAAGAAAAAAAGTATATACTGTTGTGAAGAGATAATACCGAGTTGGTTAGTCGGTTTGGATCACGGCTTATCTTATAGATAAGACCATATCTAATTTATCTTATCTGTATGCGCTCCTCTACATGCTATAAATAAAGAGCTGGGGGTTTCTCCCCAGATGATGATTCATAACACGTTATCAGCACGAGCCTCTAATTAAAATTTCCACACAAAATCGATCGTTGCGAAAGCGAAGAAAAGCAGGAGATACACACGAGCGACGTCAAGCTTCATCAATCGAGCGTCGTCATCAGCGTAGGCTTTGTTCAACCGTTGCTATATATGGATGACGGATATAGAGGTAAATCTCGCTAAAAATGTCGTTTTTATCATACGTATGATAGTATTTTCCATAGATCCCACAAGATCGAAGTGGAATTAGGCTAATCGCCCAAATCGACGATTTTTATTGTCTAAAAATCATGTTTTTAACATGATTCATTCTGAAATTTGTATAATATAATTATTTTGCACCCCTCGGCATCGCCGCCGGCCTTGCCGCTGGTCGCCGCTTTTTGCGCCCCCCCCCCCCCCCCCCCCCCCGCCTGTAGCGAGGGGGGCTGGCGCCCGTTCCCCGCACCGATTTCCCCTGAAGGGGGGGGCCGCCACCGTCCCCCACGCTCCCCCTGTCGCCTGAAGCAAGGGGGGCCGCCCCATCCCCTGCAGTTCCCCTCTGAAGGGGGGCCACCGTCCCCACATCCCCTCGCTACGGCAGGGGGATGATGTTGCTTCTGCCCCCGCTATGGCGGGGGCCGTACATCTGTCCCCCACCCCTGCTATAGCAAAGGGGGGCCACTCTTCCCCTTTCCCCCCTGCTACCGCCGGGGGGGGCTATGGTCGCCATGTTTCCCCGACCCCGCCCGAGTGGTGGGGCCACCGTTATCCCCCCGCCTGTCTGCGGGGGTCCTCCTGCCGTCCCCGCCACGGTGGGGCGGCCCATGCCCCTCCTGAGGCGACGCAACTGGGGACGGTGGCTGCAAACCCTAGCAACCCTCCCTCAATAATATTTGGGTCGGCAGCCCAATATTTAGGCCGGTAAACCCTAGCCACCCCCCTCAGGCCTGCAGCCACAAGTTTTTTCAAAAAAATTGATTAAATGGCATTGCGGGCCTGAAACCCGCAGCCACACTGCGGGCTTCAGGCCCGTAGGCCATTTTACTGGAAAAAAAGAACACAAAAAAGGCTTTTGGGGGCTAAAAATAAGCTTTAAAAGGCTTTTGGGGGCTTAAAAATAAGTTTAAAAGGGTTCAGTGGAACTAAAAATTCATGAAAAATCATAATAAAATATGGGACATTAATGGAACGTTAAAGGGACATTTGGGAACATTTGGGGATAATTTTGGGGATAATTTAAAAGGAAAACTCCTTCATTTTTCAAGAAGAACATGTCATTATTTGGGCACTTGCCAAACTCTTTTGAAAAATCCCAACTAGCACAACCCTTGCATTATATGATACCTTTGTTGGATCATAATTATATGATATGCATCATTTTAATGGCTTATTCTATGGATAAACTGATATTATGTTATGCAATATTAAACTTAATAATTAGGAACATCCTGCGACTGTTTTGCCGTTAGTCACCTAACCTAACGGTGTATGATGTTGCACAGTGGTCTAATAATTATTAAGTATTAAATTGTTTATCCTTTCTGTGAATGTAAATGCATATGATGCCTACGGTGAAAATGTCAGCTGAAAATGTTTGATGAGCACAAATTTTTGCTTGGATGGCTAATTGCGGTTTTGGATCGGCTGTTTAAGTCCCACATTTTATTTTCTGCACATTTCTTTTTCTTTTTAAGAGAAATTGTAGTGAGGAATTTATGTAATGTCCAAGACCGAAGACTACATTCCATGGAGACGGAGGCTACACTTGAAGCTAACGATCTTATATGGGACCCACGAGGTTTCCAAAGTTGAAATTTCTTTTTAAAAGCTTTCATTTGTGTAATATGAACTGTAATGGGACTTTGGACTTTTTATTTATGTGACACTGGCTGATCCACGCAATTAACTCTTCATTTAAAAATTACCTCCGCATGAAAATGTCTATTGTATAAATTATTAATTCATGCAAATTTGTGTTCTGCTAGATAAAATGGCTAAATTCGCAAGTGTCGATTTCGAAGTGTTGGATGCATCAGGAAGAAACTATCTGAGCTGGCACCTCGATGTGAAGTTTCATCTGTGGTCAAAGTCCCTCATTTCTGCCGTGACTAATAATGAAAATGTAAGCGATATAGAAAAGGCGTAAGCCATTATCTATATTTGCCGGCATATGGACAAGACCCTAAAGGCTGAATACCTTACGGTCGAAGATCCATTTGAGCTGTGGAGTGCCCCTGAGGGCAGGTATAAACATCAGAAAGATGTTATACTACCAAGGGCACGATACGAGTGGGAGAACCTGAGAATGCAGGAATTTAAGTCTATAGCTGAGTACAACTCAGCTCTTTTTAGCATCACCTCACGTCTGAAGATGTGTGGTGAAAAAGTCTCAGAAGATTGCATGCTAGAAAAAAGAGGTACACGTCTTTCCATGAGAAAGATGCGATACTAATGCAGCAATACCGTGAATGAAAGTTCACCAATTATTCGAGCTGCTGTCATGTTAACTCATGGCTGAACAAAACAGAGAGCTTCTCCTCGCCACTCACAACATGCGCCCCCTGACACTGCCCCCTCCCAGAAGCTCATAAGGCATCTTCTTCTCAAAAGAAGAGAGACAACAAAAGAAAAGAAAGACCACAGAAAAGGGGACAAAACAAAAGGGCTAGAGGCTAAGTCCAGCAGCAAAGAAATGAAAGTAAGCAGAAGTTCACCTAGCGCAGAAATGAACAATAGAAATGATGTACCCCACCCAAGAGGGAATGGGAAGACTAGTGTCATAGTTGTGGCATGAAAGGCCACTGGTCCAGAGTGTGCTGAACTCCGCAGCATCTCCAGGATTTGTCTAAAGAAAACAAGAAAAATAAAGCTGAAACAAACCTGTTGATCTATAATGCCCCAGTTAAGTTTACAGCTGACGACTTCAAAAATGAAGAACTGCTTGATTAGCCTTCTATTTTTATCTTAGCTACTTGTTTTAAGAACATTTCATGTTATGCGAGCTTTTTGAATTATGTAATTTGATTTTGAATGAAAATGTTTCTCTGAAAATGTGCTTATATGATTTGTCTTTTAATAGATGAATTGCTCTCATAACTGATTAGTAGACAATAAATAAACATATATGATCCTTTAATACAAAGCCCAATATCAGGGCCATATTGAAGGTTCTGGGAACGCAACACTGTTGCTCCCAAATGACACAAAAATAAAGGATGCATTAATCTATCCGAATTCCAACCGAAAGTTATAAGTTTCAAGGACATCCGTTTCAACCGATTCCATTTGGAAACAGCAAATGTAAATGAAAAACAAATTACTACATGTAGCGTCTCAAGAAAAAGGAGTAAAATCCATACTTGAACATTTTAAGAGCTTTTTCAATAGGCCTCTACCATACAAAGATTTGGAGAGAGGAAGCGGATTTAACGGAGCACCTGAAGTACCCAACATCAGCCAAGTTTTTACCTTGGCATGATAGACAAGGCCACCCTAGATCAGTAATGATGCACCGCATCTTATCCTATGGGTATGATGTGAAGAACCAGAAGACTCTTCAGAAGGGAAAATTTACTCGCATCCCTTACTATAAGAGAAAACAAATTACAAGGCCATCTCTATTAAAATCTGACAAAAGAATCTCCACGCTTCCTTGAAAGAAAATAAATAGATTGATGTGGACAATTCCACCCCCTAGTGGGCTATTTCGGTACGTTATGGTACTGATAAATGCATCCTTAAAATATTCGTATGTGTGTCTACTATCGACCCGCAACTTTGCTTTTCCAAAGCTATTGGCACAAATAGTAATGTTACGTGCATATTTTCCAAACAATAAAATAACGAAAAGAAGTTTGGTTAGTGCTAAGGAATTTACCTCCCGGTCATTTCAAGAGTATGCCAAGCAACGGAAAAAGAAAATGAACACACATTGCCGCATGTTCATACCCAAAATGGGTCGGCAGAGTCTCTGATAAATAAACTCCAATGGATTGCACGTCCATTGTTAATGAAATCCCGATTGCTGGTGGATGCATTGGGACATGCAAATTCTGCATACTGCATCGTAAATGAAAATAAGACCCGTGGAGGTCAGAGTCTCCAATGCAACTTGCACATGGAATGCCACCGAACATTTCTCACTTGAGAATCTTCGGTCGCACAGTTTAAATCCCCATCGTACCACCACAGAGGACAAAAATGGGTCCTCAACGTCGCCTAGATATCTATGTAGGGTTTGACTCACCCTCAATTACAAGATACCTAGAACCCCAAACGGGGGACGCATTTAAGTCACATCTTGAAGACTGTGATTTCGATGAGACGAGTTTCCCAAAATAGGCGCAGATACTGGAAAATCTAGCGCGAAGCAAATTATAACGTGGGATACAAAAAGTTTGACCCACTATGACTCGTTAACGAAACAATGTGAAGATGAGATCCTGAAGATCCTCCACATATAGAACAATGTTCATTAGTTACCGAACTCATTTATTGACAACCAGACGATTATCAGATCACACATCCCTGCTGCAAATACTCCAGCTAGGAATGACATCCCCGAGAATGGATGCAATCCGATAGCAGCAGAAGTGGTTGTTCCTCAACAGAAATGAGGCAGACCACTAGGCTCCAAGGACAGAAACTCCTGGAGACCTTAAGACAATACTAATACAGGACAATGAGCTCATGTCACACCCTTACCCTTCCCGAAATCTACTGTAGAGAAAATGCCAAAAAAACTGAAATTAAAAGTAAATGTTGTACGTAATGGGGAGGTGTTGGACAAAAAGAACATAATTGTCAACAATGTATTCACGTATCTTATTTCCATATACATCGCAAAAGCGATGATGTTTATAAAATATTGTTCCATACCCCGTTGCTAAAATGCAAACATAGAGATTGTCCAAATGTGGAACGATGCAATAAAAGATGAGCTGGACTCACTTATGAAACGTGAAATGTTCGGACCTAAAGTCCAGACACCAAAAGGTGCCAAACATGTGGGTAAACTAAGTATTGCATACATAAGAAAAAATAAATACAAAATTGTATGCTATAAGGTACAACCTATAGCCCAAGGAAAATTTCGCTGAAACCAGGGATCGAACAAATTAAAATGAGCATGACTCATAAATGATGCATCGGTCTCCCTAAGTTATCAGATGCGAATACCTTACGACTTGGCAAATGAAATTTTGAATATGCTGTTATTGGATGTTGTGACGACATACCTTTGTGGATATCATGATAAAGATAAATTACACATTTCCTTAAAATGTCTGAATAGACTTCGGGACGTCTATTCTATTGAAGAAAAATAATAATAATAATAAATAATGTACAACCAAGAGAATCACTTGATAAAGCAACGATTCCTACTGAGGGTTGTCTTTGCATCTAAGCAAAGAACATGATTTGAGATCATAGTTGTAAACAACTTAAATCTCATCGGATCTCCTGAAGAGAAAACCGAAATATCTATTCAAGCCTGACTATTAAACATGAAATGAAAGACCTAGGCAAAAATAAATTAAGTCATGGCTCACAGATTTATTATCTTAATAGAATCCTATCACATATCCCCAGAAGTGCGTTAAAGAAATTAAAAGGACCATTGTCATTCAAAGTACATCTATGGGAGTACACTCTATGGATATACAAAAAGACCCCCTTTCGATCGCTGGACGAGGGGAAGGATATAATTGGTCCTAAAGTCCCTTAACTAAGTGCAATCATGCACTCCTGACTAACTGCATGCGTCCCGATATAGCAGTTGCAGTAAACTCATTAGCCAGAGATAGTTGGCACCTAAAAAGGGCCATTAGACCGGAGTTAAGCCTTCTGCGCTTCCTCCAAGGGTCGAAAGATTTGGGCCTACATTATAAAGTATCATCCTCCATGTTTATGCAAATGCAGGCTACATGTCCGATCCCTATACTGAGAAATCACAGACAGGGTACCTACAGTAGGATGACCATCTACTGCAGATCTGCAAAGCAAATTATGAAGGAAATATCATCCTATCATTCTGAGATCCTCACCATTCCAGAAACACACCAATGGTGTATTTGAGGGCGCGTGGTAGTACATTACATCCCAGTGACGACTAGGATAGAGCTGGTATTGTGGAGCTGACCATATAGTCTGAAGACCACATCAGAGGCGACGAAACTTAGCACACATCTCCAGAGTTCTGAATTCAGCAGCTGCTTAATGATGATAATATTTGTAATCTATGTATATCTTCAGAATGTTGTAAATAGAAGTGATAAGATAAGCCTAAAAGATCTGAAAGCCTAAGGGCTTTTACAGATCAGGGGGAGTTGAGGGGAATTTGTACTCTTTTTCCTTAGTTATGGTTTTTCCCACAGGGTTTTCCATAACTAAAGGTTTTAACGAGACAAATCACATCAACTCTGGATCCTGAAGTATCCACCCTTTGTGACGTTCAGAATCCCGAAGTGTTCATGAGCAGAGTCGCTTGTACAAATCAGTTAGAGTTAGAGAGCGTTTGTACTCTTTATCTTTAACTATGGTTTCTCCCACATTGTTTTCCATAGCTAAAGGTTTTAACGAGGTAAATCTCACCAACTCAGAATCCTAAAGTATCCACCCTATGCGAGACTCTTACTACACTCGGAATCCTGAAGTATTCATGAGCAGAGTCCACACATATGGTTGAATAAGGGGGAGCGTTGTGAAGGGTTAATACCGAGTTGGTTAGTCGATTGGGATTACGGCTTATCTTATAGATAAGACCGTATCTAGTGTATCTTATCTGTATACGCTCCTCTACATACTATAAATAAAAAGCTGAATGTTTCTTCCATAACATATACCACAATCTATTGTGGTGAATATCGTGCACCTCTTTCGCACATCATATAAGATGTAACGCCTCTGTATTCTTTCCATGCAATCCATGCTCTTTAAAAATTAAATTTTTAATGAAAACTCATGATTTCGGGAATTACGGAATTACCAGACTTTTTAGCGGCTAATAACAAAATGGCAGGCATATAATAATTGAAGAGAATAACAAACAAAGTCGAAGACAAGGCGGAGGCATCAAATTTTGAGCGCAAAATCTTGCTGTGGTTTTTTTCCGAAGTTTCAAAAAAAAAAAATCTTGCTGTGAACAAAAGGACACGCGGCGGCCGGAGCGTAGCCAGGACCACGGGTGTGGGGACCCCGACGGCGAGCACGCCTGGAGGCATCCTCCAACGAGGCTCCTCCACGTGGACAGATCGGAGATTTGGGCCCGACTGGTAATTTTTAACCTTTAGCTGGTTGTGAGCTTTGACGCCGCCGGACTCAGCACGGCTTTTTTCTTGTCTCGTGGTCCCCACCCCACCTAAACGCCGTTATGCTCCGTCAACGGTGTTTCTTTTGGTGCAGAGAGAGAGGTGCTGCCTCCTCTGACGTAAGCAAGGCTGTCGCAATCGGATCGCTAACAACGATATTATTAACAATAGTGATTAGAGGAAAGATAATAAAATAATTACTTTAAATTCCGCGATCAATGCCACGAGTTAGCACCCATGGCCCTGTCAAAATATTTGTATATAGAAACAAATTTATATTAGCATAGTACAATACCGATAATAGCTCAACGATAAGTAGTTTGCACTAATTGTTAATTTTGAAGCAATTTGATTTAAATAATCTCGTTCTAGACACGGTCATGGTTATCTTAATGGCAAATAATTCGTAGAGAGCGAGTATAACTTTATTAAATTAAAAAGCACAAAGGGACCTCGGTCCCCGCACCCACTTGATGCAACTAGCCACGGATAAGGGTTCTGGTCCCGATGTTGGGTCCCCCGTCGCCATATGACCATGAGAACGCCACGTGGCGCAACGTCGTGCATGCAGCGTAGCCACCGTAGATCGCTCCCCGCCCCCTATCGTCACTGCTCCACTGCCGTCTCCCGTCAGCCACTACAATAAATTTCCGGCTCATAAAGCACCCGTCAGTACAAAATAACTTTTATTTTGCATCAGCGTCCTTTAATAATATTTATATTACATCCCCCACCCGGCTCATTTGCTAATTTAAGGTTGCTTTAAGGGGATGAAGGTATTTATTTGCACGAATCCCATACCATTAATTACTGGATGCAATCGTGTACGGTTAAAAGTTACCCGCTCGTGAGCTCGGATTTTTGACGCGGGATACCTAAACTTGTCCCAATCAAATGTCAATAATAACGGAATTACCACTGATCGCAGGAAGTTGAGGAGGCTCTTGTAAGGTATTTACGAAACTAATGTCCAATCCGAGGGGCATGTTTGGCCAGTGATCACGGGCACGGCCGGCTTCAAAGGTATTAGACGTCACGCGTCAATCGCTTTCTCGCCCCGCGCGTGCCGATCTTTTCCCACGTCAGCGCTCGATCTCCCCACGTATCCTGGGAGCGAAACGCTAAATCCACCCGAAGACTAACACCCAAAAGTTAACCCCCGAATGTAGTTCCGGGTGAATTCAAGGGTGCCTGTTAGGCCCGTTAGGTGTCCCGACCGTCCCCGACACGTGTGCCGTTCAGGAAGGTCGCGACAGTCGCGGGCGGGGGGAATCTGGTGGCGTTGGCGATCGGAGGTTTCGTGAGGGATCCGCTACGTCCGCGCCCGAGGACGAGGCGGACGCGCCAATGGGAAGGCCACAAGTGGGGGCGCGTGAGGGGAGGGCCGGCCGAGGTGGGCCCCACGATTCGGAAGCGTTGCGATTTAATAATGAGAGTAATTAAGGAAAGGCAACGGATGCCGGCTTATAATTGTAGTCGTCAACGCGCCAAATAATAGGACACGCGGGCGTTTGGTTTCGGTTATAATAAATTATTTAATTTTTTTTAAAAAAAATTGAAATTTAAATAAGTATAATAAATTGTTTCTTATTTGCAATATAATAATAATAATAATATGTCAATTCATAGTATAAACATTATACATGTTTTCAACCCGGTATGTATAAATATTCGAGAAACACGGAGATAATTAGCCAATAAAAAAATTTCCTCGTTGGTTAGCTTATGTTTTTTGACAATCGAATCCGTTCATAACACTAGAAGTGTTTTTAAGAAAGAGAATTGCTAAATAAACCTAACCTTCGGTGTAGAGATGGGAATATATTCCAAATTTAGAAAACAAAATAAAATAATAAATTAACTCACATCAAATTTGTGTTATTTCTTTCTCACTTTTAGAAGTCTGTCAACTCCAAGCACCAAATGCATCGGTGCAGAGAGTCTTTGCCTTAATAAAAGGGTTGGGGTTTGGGGGGGACCACCCTCTCTGGCTCAAAGGCCTGACTATGACATTGGAAAAGGGGGAAGGAGCTGCTTTCATGAGTGACAGTTCATGGGATAATTAGCTCTCAGAGGTGTCAGGCCAACTCCTTTCATTTCATTCCTCACAAACACAACCAATGATCAAAGCTTTTTCGAACTTTAAACTTCGTCGTATCAATGCATGCATCAAAGGCCTGGGCCATGGTTGGCTGTAACACAAAGGAGAGGGCCATGATGAGCTCGGAAGGACTACAGTGTTGGTGGGAGGGTACTGTGTAGCTCACAGTAGCCACCCCTTTCAAAGCCAATGGATGCATGAGGCAATGGAGCGGGGTGATCAAAATGAATAATAGCAATTTGTTGTTGACTACATCTCATGTTCCATCGACGCACACAATCATTTGAAGAAGCCATCATCAAGAGATGACAGGTGAGGATCTTCTTTGCACAGGGAAGACAATTCATGAACAAATGCACACTTTCTTTGTTGTTTTTTTTTTTTTTGGTTTTATTCTTGGCATTTGCTATATGCACCTCAATCCTTGAGGTGCATATAGGATTCAGTGTAATCTTTTGGTTATTTTTGGAAATAATATGAGATGATGAGACACAACCACTGATATAATTGCTTTTTTGGACAAAAGCAAGTACATGCACCTCAAAGTACTGAGCTGCATGTAGTTGTGTCACTTTTTTTTTTCCCCAACTAGTTTGCCAACAATCACCTCCCCGAATGTGTTGGGATGATTGGGATCACTTCTCTCGGGCTCATATGCTCTCTTGATAGAGTTATCAAGAAAGTAATCACCACGTGGAATTTCAAGATCGTTGAACCAATAAAAAAAAAGCAAATAACTTTCTCTACAAACTCGAACCACAGAAATATATATGGAAATTAACACAAAACAAAAGAATAATACGCACCTAACGCTAAGATTTATACTTGTTCCACCCAATACTTGCAGTACGTCCATTGGAAAGATTACTAATGCTTCACTAATAATATATTACAAGTTATATATGACGTTTGGTTCAAGGGAAAAACTAAACCAGATAAGAATTCGGATAAGAAAACAATGGAGAAAAACACACGTTTGCTTTCAAACAACACTCTCTAAGCCCCTCAGTTTGCTCTTTGTAATTTTTTACAAGTAGCCGCAAATATGTACATGACAATTCATCAAAAGCCTAGCCAAAACTAGGTTTAAATACCCTTAACAAACCCTACAGTGTCTGGAAAGGATACCGGACCTAAATCGGACTGAGATTCATGCTCGCCCGCCTGCGCCAGGTCGCATGATTGTACGCATGCTGTTACAGCGAGGCTCACGCATCACGCATGCCACACACTGCGTGCATGCAGGCTGCGCCTGCGAGCTATGCGCTTACGGGCCACACGGTAGTAAGCCATTGCAGCTGAAAAAATTTCGAAAATGATTCTGGGTTGGACTTTACTGTTCATCAGTCTGGGCTTCAAAAATTCCTCACAAATCCTAGATTAATCTTGGGCTATTTTTGGTGTTGTGTATCACAATATTCAACGGAACCCAAAACATTGGGAAAAAAATAAAAACCAATAAGAAACATGCATAATGCAAATTATAATTTTTGGGTTCTTGCATTTTTTTGATGAAGATGAAGATGTTAATATAGGTAAGAAAAAAAGTGAATGATGCTTGTTAAAGACGAAATTGGTGTCAACAGTGATTATGGGCCAACGAGGACGCTTTCGTTGAGTTGACCCTTCACCGGCCGAGAAGATGAAAATCTAAAACCCTTGTTCCTACTCAAAAGCTGAGTAGACAATAGCTTACACTTCTTCAAAAGAGAAGAAATGTCATCATCCCTCTTGGAAAGACATGAGCTAAGATCAAGGCATTGATATTTAAGATCCAATGTCTCATTTCTCAAAGCGTCAATTTGAGAATCCTTCTCCAGATTGACAGAGTCACTATCCGAAATGTGAGCATTGTCCAAACGACGAATAAGAGAAGAATTTTCTTCTCGCAACCCACAAATTTGAGAAAGAAATCCATCTTTCTCGACATGCAGAGATTCAATTAAAGACATACAAGAAGCATGCAAAGTAGTGCAATCATGCATGTCATCATGATGTAAAATTGCACTACACTCATGAGCATCCAAAAAATTTCTACTATTAACAATATCGTGCTCATAAGTAGATTGTGTTTGATATACCTCATCAATGCATGGCTTGGAAAATATCATCATCCTCAAACATTTTGTGTAACGGCCGCTTTCCGACCGTTTGTAATTTTCTGCGCGCACGTACTTTATCGTGCACGTATTTCATTTAATTATTCCTGAGCTCCAGCATATGCGATGCGATATGCCGTTGCGATCGTTTTGGGGTGCTGAATTTTATAGTAATTATTGGGAACGTCTTTTCACTGCTAGTTTTCTCGCGAAATGACTTTGAACGATATGGGCGTTTTAGTGCTTTGACTCAAAACGCCGTTTCTGATTTTACGTAAATTTTTGGTAGGCGTTACAAACGATCAGGCTCTGTAGATCTGTGCGTCTCGTCTCCACGATCGCCACGGTATTTTCGGATTATTTTTCTGACGTCCGGATTGAAAGATATCGCTCGGAGAAATCTCGACCGTTGATTTGCCCAGTCAGATTCAAATTTCGAAATTTGATAGCCAAATCTGGCTATATCCCTAATTATCTCATGTTCCTAAACTGCTTTTCTATTTGTCCCCTAGACTTATCCCAGATTGCACACCCTCTATCACTAACTCCCCCTCCCAAATAACAAATATCAAATAGCTATATAGCTAATTAAAATAATTTATAACTTAACCCTAAAACCTAGCTTCCCTTTTCACGTGAGCCCTAGGCTATTTCTCACAGTCGCCACCAAAACGAGAGGAGCCTTCGAACTCTCTCTCTCTCTCACTTCTCTTCCCCCCTCGTCCTCAACCCCCGCCGGCGTGACCTCGACCCCGACCGCCACCCGTCAGCATCCCGAACTCCGGTCGACCATCTCGCGGCGTCCCTCAACCGTCCTGCCACCTCCTTACCGCCTGCGCGACTGCTTGATCCGGCGGGTTCCTCCCCACGGCGAGAGCAGCGGCAACAGTTCGCCGAGTTGCTGCGTTCCGACCGCCGTTCGCCTGCGCAGCCCCGCTCAGCCGCCCACGGTTTCAGTCCGCCTCCGCCGTGAACCCTCAGCCCTCAAGAGCCGCCAGCACATCGCCTCGCAGATCCAAGTCGCCACACCTCCGCCTGACCTCCCTCTTCTCGCCGTGGAACCACCGCACGTCCCCACTCGCCGCCATCATCCACTGCAGCAATTTGCCCTTCCGCCGCCTCTCAGCTCCGGGCAGTCTCCTCCGCCCTGCCTCCTCGCTGTCCTACTCATTGGCATCACCTGCAAGCTTAAAAGAGCGAGGGCACCGTACTCGTATTACAACGGTGAGTTGCTTCTCTTTATTTCTATGCCTACTGTAAGTGAGGTTAATATTTTATGGTAATATTATAATATCAGCCTATAACCCTATATAATTTTCTAGTTAGTAGTGTTGTGTAGGTTTCAATTATATAATGTTAGTTCTGATGTTGACTCTACACCAAGTGTTTAATGATAGCGGCATGCGTGATCCTTGATATAGGTAATGTAGTGCCCTGGGAAGCTACTGCACATGTACTAGAGGGGGGGTGAATAGTACTTTTAAACAATAAGGAGTGTTATTCCTAATTATCGTGCAATTAACAAACAACGATGCGGAATAACTACAATCAACAAGAATAAATGCAAACGCAAACACAATGGTTTAATGGGTTCGGATCCACCCAAGTCTCCCCGACTTGTTCCCGGTGATCCTACGTCCCAACCACCCGGATCCCTTCCGGATACTTGAGTTAGAAACCCTAACTCAAGATTTCCAATATGACCACTTGCGAAAACCTCACAAGTGCAAACGACCTACAATTGATGACCGTGAATCCCACAACCCGGGATCACGCAAAACCTCTCACAACCGAGAGTATACAATTCAAATATAACTGAAATGAAATGCTTACCAACAAAATACCTATGCCTTGAGATTTCTTACCAAATTAGGGCAAATAGGATTTTGATGGAGAAAGATGGCACCAAACCCTAGCTTCAAGAAGATGACCAGCAATGGAAGCCTAGGGTGAAGATGGTGACCTAGAATCAAGCTTCTAGCTTGAATGGCTCACAATGGAGAGAATCTCTCTAGAGGATATAGGACTCAAGAACTTGAGGGAGAGATTCTTGTGAGAAGAGAGAGCTTGGAAATAGAGTTGATAGCTCTTCTCTTTTGATCTGAAAATATCTCCAATATGTTGCTTAGCCCCTTCAAGAAATGAATCAGGATTCTATTTATAGGGGCAAGGAAAAACGAGTTCAAAAAGATCCCAACGGCTCTTTTCTGAACCAGACTAGTCGGTCAAAGAAGGATCACTGACCGACTAGTTCATCAACTAGTCGGTCGGGGAGACAACATGGACCGACTAAGTGAGGAACAGCCAAAAGGTGAAGTACCAGGCAAAGACAACTAGTCGGTCTAAGAAGACTTGCCGACCGACTAGTTTCTCAACTAGTCGGTCGGTGAATGTTCTTGGACCGACTAACGTGGAAAAAGGAATAGGTTGACTTCAAGATGACTTAGTCGGTTTAAGAACAAATGCTGACCGACTAGTTTCTCAACTAGTCGGTCGGTAAACGTTCTTTGACCGACTAACTCGAAACAGTAGCTCAGGCTGAAAATGAGTGAACACAACTAGTCGGTCTAAGAAGGATTACTGACCGACTAGATCGTCATCTAGTCGGTCGGTGACTCTTCTTTGACCGACTAACTGTAGACATAGAAAGAGCTGAATTAGAGAATGCAAACTAGTCGGTTTAAGTAGAGTTTCCGACCGACTAGATCGTCATCTAGTCGGTTGGTGACTCTTCATGAACCAACTAACATGCACTAGAAGCCGAGGGAAAGAGCGATAGGCTTCGGGAAAGTTTCTAATGGCTTCTATGATAATCCTAGCTCTAAGATATGAGCGAAATGAAGGTTATAAGGTAAGTCCTACTCAAGGCTTAACATTCTAAACTATGAAGCTAGAAGACTATAAAATAAACCTTACGAGCCGTCTTCAAAGCTTCAATCTTCATTCCTCTTGAATTCAATATTGCTCCTTGAGCTTCAACGAAGCTCCAGGCACACGATCACGCATATTGAGAAGTCTTGAGACGTCGCTTTTGTTGTACGTGGTATTTTGGCGACGATCTCCATAACTGCGCTCACAAATTGTTAGTTCACGATTTATTTATGTTTGCTCATCATCCAAAACCAAATCCGGGGAGTCCAATACTCAACATTCTCCCCCTTTTTGGTGATGACAAACCAACATAAATAATAATAAAAAATAATGAACTAAATGAAATATACTTACTCCCCCTGCATTGATGACACATTAGTTCCATATGAAATAATAAGCACATACATCAAGCAGACGAGGAAAGTAAAAATTCAAATCCAATATTTGAGATTTAGGATTTGTAATCCATTTTTATATCTTAACTCCCCCTGAATCTAACATATCAAATTAGATTCATGGTAAATTATCATTTAGCACATGCCATTATTATATATCTCTCCCCCTTTGGCATAATCCAAAAAGAGCGGGAGGAAATCAAAAAAAGAATAGATCATGGCCAAATAATACATTAAGCATGGGAGTCTAAGAATACGACCTCGGTCCAATGATACCAAAGTAAAATCCGAGTAAAACCAAAGCGTGTCAATGAGACCATAGTCGAAAATCGAAAACATAAATCATCAAAATATCAAATGTAAAATCACTTATTGAAGAAATGAATTTACTCTCCAATATCAACATATATAGCTATTTTAGTGCATGGAAAACAATTCTATGTTTTCATACAACTAAAGCTATTGAATCAAAATTAATCGTCGAGCGACGAAATCAATATCAGAGACATACATAAAGTGTGCACAAAGGAATGAACCATCAGAAGAGTGGTGCACATCATAGACTATCAAATGACACAATATCGGTCGAAAATGAACATAAAGTAAAAACACATCAAAACTAAGTGAAGTGTGCGATGAGAAGTGACAATGTGATAAAAGTAATACGAAAATTATCATTATAACTTTTAAAAACATGTCTTGCCAAAAATAGATATGAATTTCAAAACATTTATGGCATTCACAATTCTATCATGCTAGGAGAAACAAAATGATACCAATGTAAAGAAATAGATCCTAACCAAGCATGCATTCAACCCTCATGGATACCAAATGTAATATCATACTTACAACATTAAGCTCCCCCTACATTGGTGCAATACCCAAGCATCATCAACTCCGTTTGAATGAAAGTCTTCGCAAATCGAGGAGTTGGTAGGGTTGGTATCCCACGGTGGATTGAACCTAGAAAACTTCATTTTGGTATCCAAAAACCCTTTTGGATCCAATGGGTTAGACAACAAATTTGAAATACGAAATTAAAATAATTGTAACCCATGAGTTAATGTAATCAAAATCAATTTTATAATCAAATGCCTTGGTACCCATAACATGATCATAAACTCATGGTACCAAGCATTGAAGAGTTAAAGGAACTAACCCTTCGGAAACCAAGTCCAAGAAGAACTTGACTTTCCAACATAATCATCATTCAAAATAACATCATTAATATAGGATTGCACATAAACATTCATATCATGATTGCTAGTGTTCTTGGGACCCCAAATAGTGTACATTTTGGGAATCCTCTTCCTAGTAGTTGCATGCACAAAAGGTTGATTTCTATGTGGTGCATGTGGCCTAGGAGCATGAGATGTGTATGCATGAGGATGATTATGAGAGAAGGCATGCACATGTGGATGAGATGTTTGAACATATGCATTAGGATGTGCATGAGCATGATTACGTGCACGTGGGTGTCTCATATGAGTGTTTGCACGTGCTCGTGGGTGCGGAGCATAAAAATCATTATAAGCATGCACCGGTGGAGTAGGATGTGTGTTCCTACGTGGCATAGCATGAGAGTACAAAAATGCATGACCCCTCTTTGGAGGTCTACCCAAAGTGGGCTTCTTTCCAATCGGGGGTGTGTACGAAGTGGAAGCACTATTGGTAGGAGAACTACCAATGGGGTGTTTGCTCCCACTCGTCGAGGCATCGGATGTCGGCCTAACAAAGGTGGTAGGCGATTTGGATGAGTCTCCCATCTTATACCCCAAGCCAATGTGGTGTTTGGCCGGAAGTAAGTCATTTAGGATATTATCCAAATGGCCCTTACCTCTATTGAAATCATTGATACGGCCTAACATGCACTCATACTTCTCTTTGAGAGAATGCATCGAAGCATCCAAAGTGGATACTTGCGATGTGAGTGCATAAACACGAGATTTGAGATTCTTATTCTCAAAACTCAAGGTTGAGTTTTGAGACGTCAAATCCGCCATCTTGTGTTCATCCAATTTCTCAAAATGAACATGCTCAAGTTGAGATTTGAGATTCTTCACCTCATTTCTCAACAAGCCATTATGAGTAAGCAAACTTGCTTTCTCATTGGCGAGTGTCTCAACAATGGTGTCATTGTTGGTGATGGTAGACTTAGGAGAGGTTTGGAGGCTAACAAGTTCATCTTTGGTCTTATTATATCTATCTACTAATTTAGTAAATTTAGACCAAATTTCTTGGTTTGCTAACCTCATTTCATCAATAGTAGGTTCTCCACTTCCATCCTCTCTACCATCTTCGCTTTCATCCTCGCTATCTTCGAATGAGGACTTTCGAACTTTTGCCTCATTAGCCATGAAGCAAAGTTTTGCTTTCTCCATTCTTCCATCATCCGACTCTCCACTTGAGGAATCCTCTTCGGAGTCGGTGAATGTGCCAACAAGTCCTTTCTTGTACTTTCTCGACTTGTCGTACTTCGATGCTTTCCCTTTCTCCTTGTGTTTGTAGAGAGGACAATCCGGTTTGATGTGTCCCGGCTTGTTGCATTTATAACACACGGGAGTAGAAGCATTAGTCGAACTAACTTTAGATTTATTCAAAGATATACCTTCTCGGAGGAATCGATCGAACTTCCTTGCCATACGGGCAATGGATTCTATGTCCAATTCGTCTTCCGATTCTTCATCATCGGTAGATGGAGCGGCCTTGAAGGCAATCGTCTTTTTCTTTGGCTCATCTTGCTTCAAGTACGCTTTCATCTTTTCCTTCATTCGGATCTTACTATCCTTGCGTACCTCGTAAGACAACAAGGTACCCATTAGTTGTACGACGGTATATTTATTCATGTCATTACCTTTCTCGATGGCGTAGGTACGCTTTTCCCAACATGATGGAAGACCGTCGATAATCTTCGCGACTTTCTCCTTTTGGGTATAGACCTTCCCAAGAGCTTCCAAGTCGTTTGATATATCCACGAAGCGAGCGTAATATTCCTTCATGGTTTCGCCCTGCTCCATATGAAACAACTCAAATTCTTTATTAGCAACGACGAGTTTAGAATCTTTTACCGTACTCGATCCTTCGTGCAATATGAGGAGTTGGTTCCATATTTGATATGCACTCTTACATGTGCATATCTTGTTGAAGTCCTCGGGCTCCAACGCACAATTCAAGGCATTCATTGCCTTGGCATTTGCTACTTCCGTGGCGACCTCCGCGGGAGTCCACTTCGCGAAATTTTCTTCGGAAGGCTCGACATACTCCGTCATGGTGGCTCTCCATAGTGAAGCGCTCCGGAGGAAAATTTGCATCCGGCATTTCCAGTACCCATAGTTGGTACCGTTGAAGTGTGGAGGCCTGACTGAGGATAGTCCTTCCATAACTGAAGAAGCTCCATCGCGGTTCCTGAAGACGTTGTAGTCGTTGTTCGTCATAGCTTTGAACTTTGGCTATGTGTAGCTTTGAACTTGGCTCTGATACCAATTGTAGTGCCCTGGGAAGCTACTGCACATGTACTAGAAGGGGGTGAATAGTACTTTTAAACAATAAGGAGTGTTATTCCTAATTATCGTGCAATTAACAAACAACGATGCGGAATAACTACAATCAACAAGAATAAATGCAAACGCAAACACAATGGTTTAATGGGTTCGGATCCACCCAAGTCTCCCCGACTTGTTCCCGGTGATCCTACGTCCCAACCACCCGGATCCCTTCCGGATACTTGAGTTAGAAACCCTAACTCAGGATTTCCAATATGACCACTTGCGAAAACCTCACAAGTGCAAACGACCTACAATCGATGACCGTGAATCCCACAACCCGGGATCACGCAAAACCTCTCACAACCGAGAGTATACAATTCAAATATAACTGAAATGAAATGCTTACCAACAAAATACCTATGCCTTGAGATTTCTTACCAAATTAGGGCAAAGAGGATTTTGATGGAGGAAGATGGCACCAAACCCTAGCTTCAAGAAGATGACCATCAATGGAAGCCTAGGGTGGAGATGGTGACCTAGAATCAAGCTTCTAGCTTGAATGGCTCACAATGGAGAGAATCTCTCTTGAGGATATAGGACTCAAGAACTTGAGGGAGAGATTCTTGTGAGAAGAGAGAGCTTGGAAATAGAGTTGATAGCTCTTCTCTTTTGATCTGAAAATATCTCCAATATGTTGCTTAGCCCCTTCAAGAAATGAATCAGGATTCTATTTATAGGGGCAAGGAAAAACGAGTTCAAAAAGATCCCAACGGCTCTTTTCTGAACCAGACTAGTCGGTCAAAGAAGGATCACTGACCGACTAGTTCATCAACTAGTCGGTCGGTGAGACAACATGGACCGACTAAGTGAGGAACAGCCAAAAGGTGAAGTACCAGGCAAAGACAACTAGTCGGTCTAAGAAGACTTGCCGACCGACTAGTTTCTCAACTAGTCGGTCGGTGAATGTTCTTGGACCGACTAACGTGGAAAAAGGAATAGGTTGACTTCAAGATGACTTAGTCGGTTTAAGAACAAATGCTGACCGACTAGTTTCTCAACTAGTCGGTCGGTAAACGTTCTTTGACCGACTAACTCGAAACAGTAGCTCAGGCTGAAAACGAGTGAACACAACTAGTCGGTCTAAGAAGGATTACTGACCGACTAGATCGTCATCTAGTCGGTCGGTGACTCTTCTTTGACCGACTATCTGTAGACATAGAAAGAGCTGAATTAGAGAATGCAAACTAGTCGGTTTAAGTAGAGTTTTCGACCGACTAGATCGTCATCTAGTCGGTTGGTGACTCTTCATGAACCAACTAACATGCACTAGAAGCCGAGGGAAAGAGCGATAGGCTTCGGGAAAGTTTCTAATGGCTTCTATGATAATCCTAGCTCTAAGATATGAGCGAAATGAAGGTTATAAGGTAAGTCCTACTCAAGGCTTAACATTCTAATCTATGAAGCTAGAAGACTATAAAATAAACCTTACGAGCCGTCTTCAAAGCTTCAATCTTCATTCCTCTTGACTTCAATATTGCTCCTTGAGCTTCAACGAAGCTCCAGGCACACGATCACGCATATTGAGAAGTCTTGAGACGTCGCTTTTGTTGTACGTGGTATTTTGGCGACGATCTCCATAACTGCGCTCACAAATTGTTAGTTCACGATTTATTTATGTTTGCTCATCATCCAAAACCAAATCCGGGGAGTCCAATACTCAACAGGTAACAGTACCTTAGGTTAGTGAATAGTTTCTTTAGGTTATCATGCAAGGGTATGTATGTTAGTTTAAATATATAAATAATATAAATATATGTGTTAGAGTAATATTATTATTAGTAAATCTCCTAGTTTAATATTTTATAAATCTTATGATGCAGAGATGGTCTCGCCTTCCATACGACCACGCCAGAGTTCTTAAGGTTGTGACAGTAACCCCCGAGGCATGTGACGCTGTTTGGGTACGTACACGTCGTCGCTACCCACATTCATTACATCAACGATTAGTACCCCATCATCATCCTATAACCCACATCGTAGTATAGAAAACCTAATTAAACCGGCAACTTAAACATTAAATTACTTCCTGCTCCTTTAAAACGTTGTGAAACAGTAGATTCGACGACTGGACTTTTTTTGACTGTGCACATAGGATAGAATCGTCGAATAGGGCTAAACACCAAAATGTGACTCTGACAATTAGGGTAGACCCGACAGCCTAGAAACAAACCCTAATAGGACTTGATGAAAATCGCGATCTGACACCGTCGTCGTGACTGTTGCAGACGGACTACCGCGGACGCGACGACTGGACGAGATGCCCCGGACGGACGACCCCCTCGCCACCACAGGCAAGTGTACCCACTTACGTTTTCGACCGCGTCTTGGTCTTAATTTGTTAGAACTGTTAGACTGTGAGTGTTTAGATTCCGGACGTGAAATGATAGCGTCTGGGTCACCCTGACGACTTAGACTTGACGACGAAGTCTAAGTCCGACGAACAACAACTTGTGACACATTAAGATTATCTTGTGTGTGCGTGCGTGTGGACACCCTAGAATAACTCTCCCGTACACTGGTCGTGTCTTGTCACTGTTATACACACTGGTCGTGTCTTGTCACTGTGTTACGGAAAAAAGCCTTCGGGCGTTTCAGATGCTCTCCTTGCGGGAGTGATCTCCGTGTTACAAAAAGCCTTCGGGCGTTTCAGATGCTCTCCTTGCGGGAGTGATCTCCGTGTTACAAAAAGCCTGCGGGCGTTTCAGGTGCTTCCCTAGCGGAAGTGATCTCTGTACTTCTTGTCCTGAGTTCTGGGGTTTGGGGTAGGGTTGAGCGGCACGGGGAGAGGGTCTGATCCCCCTCAACCCGTAAGGCGTGAACCCTTCGTGTCGTGTCGTGTCCTATTTGTCTTGTCTGTCTTCGTCTTGTCCTGACACCTTTAGGTTAGTCCCGTAGTCGTAGCACACGCCACGACTATGCCTGCTACGCTTTACTTTCCTGCTACGTTACTTCTCTTGTACTTGTTGTAACCCCAGCATGCTAATCAACCAGTAAAACGATGTTTAAAAGTTCGGTGCACTTGCAGTTTGGTCTAACCCTTTTTGTAGACCTTACCTGATGTACAGTTCCTCCTTTTGGTGCTATACGTCAGGTGTTCCGCCAGAGTTCGTGGACGAGGCAGACTTACTGGAGTACGTGGAGCCGAGGACGTCGACCCAGAGTACGCGCCTGACGAGGACCAGACCTAGCGGTCATTTTTAGCCGTCACTTTCAGAGGTTACTAATTTTAGGTTTGTCTTTAAATCTTTTGTTGCCATGCTTAGGCTTCTTTTAGACTTTGTACCAGTTGGATATTATATCTCTATTAAATGAATGTAACTTCCTTTCTATACTTTTTGTTGTCCGAACTTTATTAATGCAAGAACCTGAAAACTTTTAAAATGGTACCCCTACAGACGCTTATTGGGTCCGAGCTTCTCAGCTCTGGCCTAAGCGGGCCTTAGTCACGCTTCGCCTCCGTCCATTTTGGGAAGCGGGGCGTGACAGGTTTTAGTGGTGGCCCATGCAGGTCTGCAAAAGTTCGGGACAATAAAAAGTACCGCATTCATTTAATATCCACGTACAAGTCTGAATTAGGTTTTCCCAGTCTTAGATGGTAGGAAGACTTAGGAAGACGTCCCAATTTGATAGTCTGTCGCCTTGGTTAGGAATTAGTCATCCTCGTCCTAGAATACCTTAGTAGCCACTTGACTCTGACCGTGTTAAATTTCCAGATCCCTTCTTTTAGTCGTTCGCTCGGGTCCATCGACTTCGGGCCCAGCAGGACATAACCTTGATTCTCTTAGGAACCTCCTCTTTAGATCCTGAATATAGTCTAGCTCATTAGGAAGTCTTAGAGCTGAGTTATCCTAATCTTTAGACGACCCGATGAGTAGGACCCCGGAATTCTAGCGTCTCTCTGATCATTACACTTCTGCGTTATCGATCGTAGGGTCCCATCGTAACCCCTTGCATCTTATCCTATGTGTAACCAACATGCGATCATTTTCCTTTCTTCCGATTCACGTGATCGTTTTCGGACGATTATCGTTGATCCTTCGAATCCCTTTCTTGGCCTATTCTGCTCCCCCTAAAAGTATTTTCGAAATTTCGTATTAAGTTTTTTTTTCGCTCAGCATAAATTCTTAAAAAAACTATATTATATATTTCGAAAATTTCTTATTTTTCGGTTGAGTTAAAATTCTTTCACTGATTTTAAAACCGCACTGGTTGTAAAATTATTTTACCATCTCGTACTTATTTTCAACTCGGCATCTTTCGTGTTTCTGTTTTAAACCTTGTTATCAATTCTACAATCCAATATATATATATATTACTCTTCTAAACTACAAAATTTTATTGCTAATCACTTACCTTACATACTTTTAAAATATTTTCTAAACTAAAGGGAACTACAATTTTTTTATAAATATCAATTCTATGTTCATCGTGCTCACATTTCAAAAAAAAAATCTTTGTATAATTTATTTAATTAATTATTTATTTTTTTACTTGCAAAACAATCGCTACCTCATCCTACTTTTATTTCTTCATCTAACTCTTTTCCAAATCGTAATAATTTTACCAATCTGCCCACTTTCCTATGTATTTTTTTAATAAGTATAAAAGTATATGATACCATATTTTACACGTAATTCTTCTTTCCATCTATCTAATTATTTTGAGAAATATTTTCGTCACACCCAACCAACTATCTCCTTATTCCGCCTTATTTGAACTCGTTCCTTTCCGATTCATTTCGTTACACTCCTGGCTTCTGTTTTTCCTTAGGTTGTGAAGACATTAGTCCTTGTAGTTGTCTATGTTATCTCCGGTTTAGGAGTAGGCCCTTTGGTAAGTGATGTCGTCGTGGTGCATGAGTATAGGTAGAGTGCGTAGACCTGTATGAGTGTGTGTTCTTTAGGATCCTGATAATTGCCTTTTGTGTCTTGAATGTGTACTCAGTGTTAACCATGATATGGTTGAAGCTGTCTGAATGACGGTATTCATACGTAAATGAATAGGGTCATAGCAGGCAATTTACGTAGTTTTCGCGATTATAGAATAACTTATCTTTGACTGCATGTGATTGTATCAAAACTTTGTTTTCTTTAAACTAACCCTTTAAAGTTTTTGAAATTAGCTCACAAATCACAAATCAATTATCTTTCCTCATCCATTACCACGACTCCACATGTTTTTTTTCCAAATGTTAAAAAAAAAATTGTGTCACTGGTTTTAAGTTTCCCTTTTCTCTTCTCTTTCTCTCCATTTAGAAATGTTATGTTTTGGTTGTTATAGTTTTGGGACTAGCCATTATTGTTGTAGGATTTGTTTGCGGATAGGCTCAGGGAGAGATGAGATTTGTTATAGCAATGATCGACCGATTTTGGAACGATAGGGTATTGGAATAGATTTCTTTCGGATGAAAAGAATGGGCTGTCCAAGACTTATTTATTAAACCGAAGTGTGGCGGACTCAATGGAGGATTCTGGTTGAATGAGATTATATGCGTGAAGATGAGAACTGTCGGATTTGAGGCTTAGTCGAATGGTAGATAGGGATGGCTACAGAGTAAGGTAGGAGTTAGGGTGATCATGGGATTGAGTAGAGTTTTTTTTTCGAGACTGATTGCTGAGTTGACGTGAGAAGACATTGGGAGTAACACGACGTGTTGAGATAAATGAATGGTTAGGTGGGTGGACTTAATATCGGTTGGGATTAGTTATAGTAGGTAGGTTGAGATGTGACCTTGATAGTCCAAATTATTTGGTGGATAAAATTATGGGAAGATATGACAAGAATGCATTGAAGACACATCGATTGTTGATTTGTGAATGTATTGCATGATAGACAAAGTTTTTGGTCTTGGAATGGTGGTTGACTAGAAAATCATTTTAGCGATTGAATAATATTGGGAAGAGATCGGGAGTTTAAAAGATGTTAGTGAGCAATGATGGTTAAGTGGAGTAATATGGTATGAGAAGATGAATATTATTCTTTTATGAGAATTTGGAGTTGGGAATTTGAACAGTAAAATGGGTCCGTAGTCGGGTGTTGGGATGTGAGTTTGGTCATGGCATTATTCAGTGAGAAGAAGGGTTATGATGGATTAATTAAAGACCATTGGTTGAAGTTATAAGATTAGCGATCTATATGGATAGTTATGAGAGTTTTGGGTATAAGGTTATGTAGATGTTATTATTGTTAGTATGAGTGATTCCGGGGACGGAATCATTTCTAAGGTGGATAGAATGTAACGACCGCTTTCCGACCGTTTGTAATTTTCTGCGCGCACGTACTTTATCGTGCACGTATTTCATTTAATTATTCCTGAGCTCCAGCATATGCGATGCGATATGCCGTTGCGATCGTTTTGGGGTGCTGAATTTTATAGTAATTATTGGGAACGTCTTTTCACTGCTCGTTTTCTCGCGAAACGACTTTGAACGATATGGGCGTTTTAGTGCTTTGACTCAAAACGCCGTTTCCGATTTTACGTAAATTTTTGGTAGGCGTTACACACGATCAGGCTCTGTAGATCTGTGCGTCTCGTCTCCACGATCGCCCCGGTATTTTCGGATTATTTTTCTGACGTCCGGATTGAAAGATATCGCTCGGAGAAATCTCGACTGTTGATTTGCCCAGTCAGATTCAAATTTCGAAATTTGATAGCCAAATCTGGCTATATCCCTAATTATCTCATGATATCTTTCCTAAACTGCTTTTCTATTTGTCCCCTAGACTTATCCCAGATTGCACACCCTCTATCACTAACTCCCCCTCCCAAATAACAAATATCAAATAGCTATATAGCTAATTAAAATAATTTATAACTTAACCCTAAAACCTAGCTTCCCTTTTCATGTGAGCCCTAGGCTGTTTCTCACAGCCGCCACCAAAACGATAGGAGCCTTCGAACTCTCTCTCTCTCTCTCACTTCTCTTCCCCCCCTCGTCCTCAACCCCCGCCGGCGTGACCTCGACCCCGACCGCCACCCGTCAGCATCCCGAACTCCGGTCGACCATCTCGCGGCGTCCCTCAACCTTCCCGCCGCCTCCTTACCACCTGCGCGACCGCTTGATCCGGCAGGGTCCTCCCCACGGCGAGAGCAGCGGCAACAGTTCGCCGAGTTGCTGCGTTCCGACCGCCGTTCGCCTGCGCAGCCCCGCTCAGCCGCCCACGGTTTCAGTCCGCCTCCGCCGTGAACCCTCAGCCCTCAAGAGCCGCCAGCACATCGCCTCGCAGATCCAAGTCGCCACACCACCGCCTGACCTCCCTCTTCTCGCCGTGGAACCACCGCACGTCCCCACTCGCCGCCATCATCCACTGCAGCAATTTGCCCTTCCGCCGCCTCTCAGCTCCGGGCAGTCTCCTCCGCCGTGCCTCCTCGCCGTCCTACTCATTGGCATCACCTGCAAGCTCAAAAGAGCGAGGGCACCGTACTCGTATTACAACGGTGAGTTGCTTATCTTTATTTCTATGCCTACTGTAAGTGAGGTTAATATTTTATGGTAATATTATAATATAAGCCTATAACCCTATATAATTTTCTAGTTAGTAGTGTTGTGTAGGTTTCAATTATATAATGTTAGTTCTGATGTTGACTCTACACCAAGTGTTTAATGATAGCGGCATGCGTGATCCTTGATATAGGTAACAGTACCTTAGGTTAGTGAATAGTTTCTTTAGGTTATCATGCAAGGGTATGTATGTTAGTTTAAATATATAAATAATATAAATATATGTGTTAGAGTGTAATATTATTATTATTAGTAAATCTCCTAGTTTAATATTTTATAAATCTTATGATGCAGAGATGGTCTCGCCTTCCATACGACCACGCCAGAGTTCTTAAGGTTGTGACAGTAACCCCCGAGGCATGTGACGCTGTTTGGGGACGTACACGTCGTCGCTACCCACATTCATTACATCAACGGTTAGTACCCCATCATCATCCTATAACCCACATCGTAGTATAGAAAACCTAATTAAACCGGCAACTTAAACATTAAATTACTTCCTGCTCCTTTAAAACGTTGTGAAACAGTAGATTCGACGACTGGACTTTTTTTGACTGTGCACATAGGATAGAATCGTCGAATAGGGCTAAACACCAAAATGTGACTCTGACAATTAGGGTAGACCCCACAGCTTAGAAACAAACCCTAATAGGACTTGATGAAAATCGCGATCTGACACTGTCGCCGTGACTGTTTCAGACGGACTACCGCGGACGCGACGACTGGACGAGATGCCCCGGACGGACGACCCCCTCGCCACCGCAGGCAAGTGTACCCACTTGCGTTTTCGACCGCGGCTTGGTCTTAATTTGTTAGAACTGTTAGACTGTGAGTGTTTAGATTCCGGACGTGAAATGATAGTGTCTGGGTCACCCTGACGACTTAGACTTGACGACGAAGTCTAAGTCCGACGAACAACAACTTGTGACACATTAGGATTATCTTGTGTGTGCGTGCGTGTGGACACCCTAGAATAACTCTCCCGTACACTGGTCGTGTCTTGTCACTGTTATACACACTGGTCGTGTCTTGTCACTGTGTTACGAAAAAAAGCCTTCGGACGTTTCAGATGCTCTCCTTGCGGGAGTGATCTGCGTGTTACAAAAAGCCTTCGGGCGTTTCAGATGCTCTCCTTGCGGGAGTGATCTCCGTGTTACAAAAAGCCTTCGGGCGTTTCAGATGCTCTCCTTGCAGGAGTGATCTCCGTGTTACAAAAAGCCTGCGGGCGTTTCAGGTGCTTTCCTAGCGGAAGTGATCTCTGTACTTCTTGTCTTGAGTTCTGGGGTTTGGGGTAGGGTTGAGCGTGCGCACGGGGAGAGGGTCTGATCCCCCTCAACCCGTAAGGCGTGAACCCTTCGTGTCGTGTCGTGTCGTGTCATGTCCTACTTGTCTTATCTGTCTTCGTCTTGTCCTGACACCTTTAGGTTAGTCCCGTAGTCGTAGCACACGCCACGACTACTGCCTGCTACGCTTTACTTTCCTGCTACGTTACTTCTCTTGTACTTGTTGTAACCCCAGCATGCTAATCAACCAGTAAAACGATGTTTAAAAGTTCGGTACACTTGCAGTTTGGTCTAACCCTTTTTGTAGACCTTACCTGACGTACAGTTCCTCCTTTTGGTGTTGTACGTCAGGTGTTCCGCCAGAGTTCGTGGACGAGGCAGACTTACTGGAATACGTGGAGCCGAGGACGTCGACCCAGAGTACGCGCCTGACGAGGACCAGACCTAGCGGTCATTTTTAGCCGTCACTTTCAGAGGTTACTAATTTTAGGTTTGTCTTTAAATCTTTTGTTGCCATGCTTAGGCTTCTTTTAGACTTTGTACTAGTTGGATATTATATCTCTATTAAATGAATGTAACTTCCTTTCTGTACTTTCTGTTGTCCGAACTTTATTAATGCAAGAGCCTGAAAACTTTTAAAATGGTACCCCTACAGACGCTTATTGGGTCCGAGCTTCTCAGCTCTGGCCTAAGCGGGCCTTAGTCACGCTTCGCCTCCGTCCATTTTGGGAAGCGGGGCGTGACATTTTGCCATCGATGTACTTGGCTTCAAGGTAGCTCCAAACCTCAAGTGTCATCTCTAACTAAGAAATTTCATCGAACTCATAATCGAAGGTAGAGATGCATAAAATCCTCTTGGCGTGAGTGTCCACATGATATTTGAAGTAGCCTAGACATCGCTTCCTAAAGACAATTACCCTTGAGGTGATCAATCATCTTATTCATCCATTGAGCATAGTTGTTCCCATCGAAGTAAGGTGGTGGTAGTTGAGACAGAGTCATCATGCTTGCAAAATCCACCAAACCAAGGCTCCGATACCACTTATTGGGACATGTGGCTACACAATAAACTAAACAAGAGTGTATTAGTGTAAAGACAAGCAAAACATATAATTAAAAAGTTACTAGTAATTAAACGCAGTACGCAGAGGAAATTAAAATAATACGCTCAACAACAAAAACAACCACATAAAGGAAAATACGCCAATGCAAATGCAAATACAAGACGTATCCTGGTTCGTGTCCATACCTGGAGATCCTACTCCAATCCCATATTGCAATTGCACTACATGGATTTCCATTATGCTCCCTAACTAAGGCACCCAAACTCACACAAGAGAATAAACCCTAACCGGGTACAAAGGAGTAACCCTCCTAAAGATGGAGTAACCATCCAATTGGTGTAACCCACTAAATTGCTCTCACAACCCGAGAGCTAGGTTTAAACGAAATTGTTTAAATACAATTAAACACTCACATATGCCTTGAATATATTTACCTATAGTGAAGATGAAGGTATGAGTCTGAAGAACCAAAGTGCCTGAGATGGAGCTTGAATGCACTTGGAAGACTTCCTTTCTAGATGCAAGATCAATGCATAATACGAAAGTGAGAGAGAGAGAGAGAGAGAGAGAGAGAGAGAGCTCTTGGAGTTTGGCTCAATAAACTGAGCTCTTACGATCAGCAATGGTTAGCCAAAAATCCCTCAAAACAGATCATATATACCCTCCCAAATCTGCACGAAAATTGAGAAAACAACTACTCAAAAAATACAGCCAATGGCTTACACGGGCATATTTTCTAGCGACCAAATGTATGGAGTAATATTTTCAGACGGCTGATCCACTATACAGACGTCTGAGAACACAGCATCAGGAGCCTGGCAAAATGAGAAGAACATAAGAAAAATATGAAGTCCAATCTCCAAGCGATAGACGTCTTTAGAACACTTACCAGACGACTGATCGACTGTGCAGTCATTTAGAAAGCCTTCTGTAGACGGCTGCTAATTATAGGTCTAAAAACAGAGAGTTCATGAAAGTTGTCTCATGCTGAACGTTCGATTGGAGTTCATGTCCCAGACGTCTAGACCACTGTACAGATGCCTGGTCATTGAACTTCTTTCGACTGACACATGGATGTGTCAAGCTGATCAAAAAGCAGACATGCCAGACGTTTGGTGCCCCTACACCAGGCGTCTGTCCTGTTCCAAAAAATATTACGAAGAGTGTTTTGAGCATAAGACAAAATGGGAAGGGTTCTACATGAATTCTAATGAACTGTATGATGAAAATGGTAGAAATGAACATGTGTGTGCATCTATTCAAGCCAACAAATAATGTATGAAATAAAACCAAGATTACATGAAGATTAAAATAAACAAACTCTTGGAATCTTCAAGCGTCCTGTAATGCTTTGCCACATAGCCTTGAACCATCACCCATCATCAACCCATCACCTATTGTTTTGTCTCATTATCAAGATAATCAATTAATAATCTGAGACAAAAACTGTCACGACCCGTTTCCCTAAAATGGAGGCGAGACGTGAAAAGGTCCGCACGAGAGTGGAGCTGTGAAGCCCCAATCCCGATAAGCGTAAATAAAACATAAGCAGGTCCCTGTAACCACAACGGAACAACAATAATAATACAAGGAGAGACTGAAATAAAAACCTCACATCTCAAATATTGTCCAACATGAAAATAAGTTCAACATCCAGAAAAGCCACCAGGCTAAAAGAAAAGAGTCTAAAGGCCCAGAACAAGGCCAACAAAAGCAACAACATAACAAAGTATAGGTGCTACGCACCGATAACAAAACAACTGTCTAACAAAAGTAAAACACAACGAAGACACTAGGACTGGTCCCCAGTGTCCACGTACTCCCCGTCAAACACAGGCTCGGGCTCGGCGTCAGCAAACACCTCGTCCTCAACAAGGTACTCAGGCTCAGGATCTAACATGTGTCACCCAAAAGAGTAAAGGGGCACATGTCAGCAAGTCTAAAAGACTTGGGCAAGGAAACTGAAAGTAAGGCAACTAGCAACCTAGCAGTTTAGTATGCATGACATGGCAGTTATAGCATGAGTGCACAATTGAAACATGGCAAGACAATTTGTACAAGAGAACAATCATCGGGACAAGACAAGAGTAGCCAAGCTACTATCAATATCAATCAATTAACTATTCACGTTGTTTGTAGTTGTTTACGCCTTACAGCTGAATGGTTTCACATTCGCTGATTGGCCGCTTAACAACTACCCCAAACCCAGAGTTTACGCCTTACCACTGCAGTTGCTGATCGGGCAGACTCCCAGTTGATTGGTCGCTTAACTCTTACCCCCAATACCCACTCGTAATGGAGCCAAGGTCCCCGCACAATGAGCTCAGCTAGTGAGCCTGGGGTTGCCCCGCACAATGAGCTCGCATTCTTAAACATTTGGCGTAGGGGTGCACCTAGCCGGAAACACGCAATTCGGGCATTGGCTATCAACCAACACATGGCCCGCTTCTGGAACACGAGCCAGGAACACAAGCATTGTAGCGAAGCTACGCAATCACAGAATCACTTAAGGAATGCAATGACATGACAATTAATTTGCGTACCGTTAATGGAAAGTAAACATGACATGGTAATTGTGCAACATGCTAAATGTCGGAACTAGCTTCGTTGTCAAGCTAGTTCCCCAATTTGTGCCTAGGCGAGTATCATTTCGTCGCCTAGCCTCTTTTACGCCTACAACAAGCAAATGGCCTAAAACATGGCCTAAACCCTAAGTGGCAAGTTTCACTTGCCTAGCTCCGGGGATGACGACCACTTCGTCACACGGATGCCAATCTATGGGGAAATCGCTGTTATGGGGGAAACAAACACCAAACAACATGAAATTTATTAGGGTTTCATAAAATTATAAATAGGTTATAAAAACAACGGTAGATCGATTTCTTACCGAGAGGAGGCGGAAGAAACACTCCGGGGAACCCTAGGATCAGATCTGGAAGCAAATGGAGAATTTTGGGGAAACTAGGGTTTTGGGGGATTTGGGGATTTGATGGATTTGGTGAGGTTTTTGGGGAAGATGAGAGGTAGATAGAGTGGATGGATGGTTTGGATGATGGATTTAGGGCTTGGAATGAAGGATTAAAGCTTGGAGGAAGATGGGGGCTCTAAGGGGAAGATTTTAGGGTTTTGGGTCGTGTTGGGGAAGAAGAAAACATTTGGGTTGGGTTTAAATAGGTTGGGCTGGCGGCTGCCCAGAAATTAGGGTTTCAACACTGGTTAGTCGGTCAAAGAGCAACCACTGACCGACTAGTTTGGCAACTAGTCGGTCGGTCGACCAACACAGACCGACTAAGTGTAAACAGTAACTCCTGAACGAAAATAGGATTTAGAGTTAGTCGGTCCATGAACAAATACTGACCGACTAGTTTAGCATCTAGTCGGTCGATAAACGTTCTTAGACCGACTAAGAGTGAACCATACTGATACTAAAATTTAGATGATGAGTTAGTCGGTTAAAGAAGCATTGCCGACCGACTAGTTTACAACCTAGTCGGTCAACCAACGTTCTTAAACCGACTAACGATAAACAGTAACTCCTGAGAAATTCAGAAAGCCAACTAGTCGGTCCAAGAAGGATTGCCGACCGACTGGATCGTCATCTAGTCGGTCGGTACCCCTTCTTATACCGGCTAATGAGCACCAAAAGTTCTGATACGGAGCGCGGGGCCCCGGGATCGATTCCTAAGACTCCTAGGCTTGATCTAATAGTAAGATACGACCGTTATGAAGTCCGTCATGAATGACATACTTCGAAATCGACAATCCTAAGGAAGAAACGAGAAAATACGACGAATCGATCGAAAATGAAAGCTACGGAGACGAAAACCACACATGAGGAGAAAATCCACCAAAACATATATTATATTATAATAAATCCAGATACATGAAAAGCAGTCGTTACAAAAACATATAAGACGATTAGCACACAACATAATGTAGATCATCATCAAAACAACATTGGTCTTAAACTCAAGAACCAACAGTGTTGACATGAACATTATATCACAAGAGCTACAGTGTTAACGAGTAGTCGTTATACCTCGGTTGAGCCAATGATGGCGCTGATAATAATTGCGTCATCATTTATTATCTTGACACCCTCAAAATCTTCATCAGAAAAATTGATAGGCGGTGGTGCATCTCTCGGCCTCTTTTGACCACATTTGTGGTCATCACTCTTCGGACATATGCGTTTCGAGCTGAAGAGAACAACCCACCTAAAGCGAGTCTGCCAGAGATAACATCGATGATCTTGAAAGAGCTGAGATCGATGGTGGATAGTGTATCTTCTGCCACTCCCCAAATTATTTGCCTCTAAGGCCTTTGGTTGACGGGTCGAGTCATTTCAGTGTAGTTGATGCCGTGGATGCCGACTCGTACCCCATAGATGGCACCAGATGTTTCGAGATGTTTTCTCACCACCGAAGTTGTTGGAATATGAGTTGGATGTAACAGCTGACGTCGGGGTGTCAATAGATGATGTGGGCAGCTAACTGGAAAATGGTCGAGCTGTCCACTGTCTTGATAGGCCCTGATCCGAGATATAGGAGCAGAATTTGAGCTATCTTCGGGCTATCTACTGATTCGGGGTATAAATTGCTTATTTTCCCCCCCATTTCTGGGTATTTTATGTGTATATCATATCAATTTTGGCGTTGTTACTTGCATTTTCGTAATATCATGGTTTATTAACGCCTAACTTCATTTTATACATAAAATACAATTTCTGGTGACTAATTTTAGCTTCTATTATTTTTCAGGTACTCCTGGGAATTTTTCAGATTTTCTGGAATTTTTTCAGGATTTTTCCAAGCTTGGAGCTATTTTTGGTGAATTATTGTAGCAATCTGGGCATTTCTGGGAATTTCTGGGCATTAAATCAAAGAAAAAAGGCTTACTGGGCCTTGGGGCCCGCGGCCCGCTTCTGAGCGGGCCGCAGATCATTTAAAAAAAACATTTTAAAAAAATGTTTTCCGCCCAGCGGGCCGGCCCGCCTGGCCGGCCCGCCAGGCGCCCAGCGGGCGAAAGCCCCCGCTCAAGGAGCGGGGGGGAATGCGAACAGCGGGGGGGGCCACGTGCCCCCCCCATCGGCGAATCGCGGGGGGCCACGTGCCCCCTGCATTTTTATTACACAGCGAACGCTGCGTTTGCTGGGGGGGCGGAAAATTTAATCCCGCCCCCCACTTTTGCTCAGTATTTTTCTGGGGTCCAAAATTGCCCGGACGAACAAAAAACACAGAATTGAGCTTGGGCCTGTAACGAAATTCTGTTCTGTTTTTCTCTTGGGCTGAACACGTTTTTGACACTTAGTTTTTTTTGGAGCAGTTTTTTTTGGGTTTTCTCTTGGGTTTTCTCCTCTAAAAGAAATCTAGGGTTTGGGAAAGCTTGGAGAAGGAGAAGAGCTCAAGAGAGAAGACAAAGGGGGAAGCTATCTTCTCAAAAGGGGGTGTCTTTGCCTTAAGCTTGTATTTTCTTCATTTCTCTTGTTGAACTTTGTTGCTTATAAAAACATTTGGATGTTGATTTTGAAATCAAATATAGTGTTCTTGTGTATAATGAGTGGCTAGTCTTATTGTGTGTGTTTATGGTGGATGGTTGTATGTTGGGCTTGTAGATTTCATTTCCAACTTGATTTTAACCTCTTGTATGTGGATGAAACATTGAGTTAGGGTTGTCTATTGGAACCCTAGTGGGAAATCCAAAGAGAGGTTCATCCTAGTGGACCCTCTCTATTGTGTTTATTGTAAAATTTTCTCAATGTTTCATTCACTATCTTTGCGCACCCAACGTGTTCGATGAAATGCCAAACTATCCGATCACACTCTCCTTAGCCGGATGAGGGATCGTAGTGATTCGAAATGAAGTTTGAAGCCCGACTACACCATGAAACCATGAACACTCACATTTCTCATATTTGTTTGCTATCCTACATATTTCGTTGTTTGCATGATTAACGGAAGTTCGTTCTAAAAATTCACTCAACCGGTCCTCTCCCCCAAAGGGTGGTATTTCTCACACCGCATAAGCTAATTATGACTTTTGTTGATTGTAAGCGAGTTGTCCCCGTGTTCGACCCTAGGCTCACTAGGATTTTTACTACTTGGCGACCTCCTACACTTGGGAGTTAGCGTGTAATCTTTTGTTCACGCCAAGTTTTTGGCGCCGTTGCCGGGGACAACGGTTTTACCATCGACAATTACATTACTTTTAGCTTTGCTTTGTGACTATATCATCTTTTCGTACATAATCGTATATAAATTTCACTTTGTTTGCTTTCGTTTTACATAACATCGCTTGCTTGGTTAGTTTATGTGGCTTCGAACACCTCGAACACATAGACTAACGCGCACACACGTCATGGAGGAAGAAAACTTAAACAATGATAATACTAATAACCATGACACTAATTCTCAAGCCGATGTCCCTAGGTCTTTGAGGGATCTTTTGAGACCCACCCGGTCTAGTTCGGCTTCATGCTTTGTGTTACCTACGGATGCGAACTCCTTTAATTTTAAACCCGGGGTAATTCAACTCCTACCCACTTTTCATGGGTTGGAGAGGGAAAACCCATACCTTCACATAAAGGAGTTTGAAGATGTATGTTCCACATGTTTTGATGGGAAAACGAGCGCCGACACGATATACTTGAAATTATTTCCGTTTTCTCTCAAAGATAAAGCCAAGAATTGGCTTAATGCTTTACCACCCCGCTCAATTACTTCATGGTTGCAATTTCAAGCCGAGTTTCTAAAGAAATTTTTTCCCTTGCACAGGACACAGGGATTGAAGAAGCAAATCATGAGCTTTGCCCAACGCAACAATGAGACATTCTACCAAACTTGGGAAAGGCTAAAGGAACTTCTACTCTCATGTCCTCACCACGGATTCGAGAAATGCCGTGTCATCGGGTTCTTCTACGAAGGACTCTTACCGACATCAAAGCAATTTTTGGAAACAATGTGCAACGGGGAGTTTTTTGATAAGGAACCGGATGAAGCGTGGGAATATTTGGAGATGGTGGCGGAGAATGCACAAACATGGGACACAACTTCGGAGTTTGATAGAGGCGACTCATCTTCATCACAACCAACTCGTGGGGGCTTACACACTTTGAAGACCGATGATGCTATGGAAGCCCGGTTAGAAGCTATGCAAAAGAAGATCCAAGCCATGGAGTTGAGGGCGGTGAAGAGTGTAGCCATGGAGAAGAGTTGTGCTATTTGCGAGACTACGGGGCACGATACATCAAATTGCCCCACCATTCCCACATTGAAGGAGGTGTTGAGAGAGCCTAATGCGGAGGTAAATCAAGTGTTTGGACAAAACTTCAACTCCAACACATATAACCAAAGTTGGAAGAATCATCCCAACTTGAGTTGGAGGCCTCAACAACCGCAACATCAAGGGCCACCACAACAAAGTCATCAACCGTACAAAGCTCCTCCTTTCAACAACAATTACCAAGGAGGCGGTTTCCAAAGAAAGAGAGAGGAAGGGAGTGAGACCCAAATGAACTCCATGAATGAGACTTTACAACAACTCATCCAAGTGCAACAAGCTCAAAGCCAACAATTCCAACAATTCCAACAACTCCAACAAACTCAAAATCAACAAATGGCGGAGCACTTGGCGAAGTTGACCGCAAGTCTAGAGAAGGGGAAGCTTCCATCCCAACCATTGCCCAACCCCAATATGAACTCTTCTTCGTCATCGGGGGGTTCAATGAAGCAATGCCAAGCGGTGACGACATTGAGAAGTGGAAAAACTTTTGAAAATGTGGAGTCACCTAAAGATCCACAAGTGGAGGAAGTGGGAGAGAAGGAAAAAATACCGGATTTGGTGCTAGAGGAGGAGCAAGGTGAAGGCCCAACAATGAAGAATCCATCCAAGGAGCCCGCGCCTTATTCCACTCCGGTACCTTTCCCTCAAAGGCTCGCCCCGCCATCCAAGGACAAGTATCAAGCGGAAATCAGGGAGATTTTTCAACGATGTCAAATTAATATCCCTTTACTTGATGCTATTAATCAAATTCCAACGTATGCTAAGTTTCTTAAAGATTTGTGCACGGTAAAGAGGAATTTGAATGTGAAGAAAAAGGCTTTCTTAACGGAGCAAGTGAGCTCCATTGTGCAACACAACACTCCCCAAAAATGTAGAGACCCGGGATCCCCTACAATTGAATGCACCATAGGCACAAAGAGGATAGGTCAAGCACTTTTGGATTTGGGGTCGAGTGTTAACATATTGCCTTACCCGGTCTTTCTTCAACTAGGATTGGGTGAATTAAAAAGCACGCCGGTTGTTTTACAACTAGTGGATAGGAGTGTGAAGATTCCACGGGGATGTGTGGAAGATGTGCTTGTCCAAGTGGACAAATTTTATTACCCCGTTGACTTCATTGTCCTTGACATTCAAGGACCCACATCGGGGAATCCCACCCCGATAATCCTAGGAAGACCATTTTTGGCCACTTGCAACGCCTTGATAAATTGTAGGAGTGGCCAATTAAAATTTTCTTTTGGCAACATGACTCTTGAACACAATATATTCAATGCATGCAAATTGCCACCCCGAGAAGGGGAATACGATGAAGTTAACATGGTTGACTTTTTGGCTTCGGAACCTATAGACTCATGTGTTGAAGATCATTTCGGTTCCGAATGTGATAATGCTTTAGATTTTCTTGACTCTTTTTGTGAGCATATTGATGAATCTTTTCTTGTGCAGGAGACACATGCGGGACCAAGCACCAAATGGGTTCCGAGATTCGAGACATTGCCGTTGGACTCCCCACCTCAAATGCCGTCATCTTCGGAGCATCCCAAATTGGATCTAAAGCCACTTCCGGAATATTTGAAGTATGCATACCTTGGGGAGGGTGAGACATTCCCGGTGGTAATAAATTCTAACCTCACACCTAAGCAAGAACACGATTTGTTGGATGTGTTGAGAACACACAAAAAGGCTATAGGTTGGACACTAGCGGATATCACGGGAATTAACCCTTTAGTGTGCTCACATCACATATATTTGGAAGAGGATTCAAAACCCTCGAGAGAGTTGCAACGTCGGCTTAACCCGACGTTGAAAGAGGTTGTAAAAAATGAACTTTTAAAATTGTTGGATGCGGGTATCATTTACCCGATTTCGGATAGTAGGTGGGTGAGTCCCATCCAAATCGTGCCCAAAAAGTCCGGAATCACCGTCATTAGGGACAAGAATGATGAATTGATTCCTACGCGAACCACCACCGGTTGGCGTATGTGTGTAGATTACCGGAAACTTAATGCCATGACCCGCAAGGATCATTTTCCTTTGCCATTCATTGACCAAATTGTAGAAAGGGTTGCGGGCCATGAATTTTATTGCTTTTTGGACGGGTATTCGGGCTATTATCAAATAGAAATTGCCCCGGAGGACCAAGAGAAAACCACTTTCACTTGTCCCTTCGGCACATTTGCTTTTCGTAGGATGCCCTTCGGGTTGTGTAATGCACCCGCCACATTTCAACGATGCGTTCTAAGCATTTTTAGTGATATGGTTGAAATTGTGGAGATTTTTATGGATGACTTTTCGGTTTTTGGATTTTCATTTGAAAGTTGTTTGTCTAACCTTTCTTTGGTTTTGAGTAGATGCATTGAGAAGAACCTCCTCCTAAATTGGGAGAAATGCCACTTCATGGCTACGGAGGGGATGGTTCTTGGCCATAAAGTCTCAAAGCAAGGAATGGAGGTAGACCGAGCCAAAGTTGAGATAATTGAAAAGCTACCGGCTCCAAAAACCGTGAGGGATGTGCGATCTTTTCTTGGGCATGCGGGGTTCTATCGTCGTTTCATCAAGGATTTTAGTGCCATCTCCCGACCCCTTTGCCATTTGCTAACTCTTGATGCAGAATTTATTTGGACACGTGAGTGTCAATCCTCATTTGAATTATTAAAATGCGCATTGACTACTTCTCCCATTTTGCAGGTGCCGGATTGGAGCCTCCCATTCGAGATTATGTGTGATGCAAGTGATTTTGCCGTGGGAGCAGTGCTTGGTCAAAAGAGGGAGAAAGTACCATGTGTGATTTACTACGCGAGCAAAACTCTCAATGAAGCCCAAAAGAACTACACAACAACGGAGAAAGAGTTGCTCGCCATAGTGTTTGCTTTGGAGAAATTTAGGAGTTACATCTTAGGGTCACCTATTCTCATTTTTACGGATCATGCGGCCCTAAAATATTTGCTTTCAAAGAAAGATGCAAAACCGAGGCTTATTAGATGGATCTTACTTTTGCAGGAATTCCACGTCGTGATTAAGGATAAGAAGGGCGTGGAAAACTTGGTGGCGGATCATTTGTCACGCCTTACTTTCGGGAACGAGCCCGCCACCGCACCAATTCATGATGCATTTCCGGATGAACAACTTTTCGCCGTGTCTTCCTTGCCGTGGTACGCCGATATTGCAAACTACTTGGTTTCCGGTAAGGTTCCTCACTTTTGGTCGATTCGAGATATAAGAAGATTTAAACACGAGGTAAAATCATTCTTTTTCGATGATCCATACTTGTATAAATATTGTTCCGACCAAATTGTTAGGAAGTGTGTGCCAAATGACGAGTTTGCTAGTGTATTACATTTTTGTCATTGTGGTGCATGTGGGGGACATTTTTCCGCACATAAAACGGTGGCCAAAATTTTGCAATGCGGATTTTATTGGCCCACCATGTTTAAGGACACATACACATTTTGTAAATCTTGTGTGCCATGTCAAAAGTTAGGGGGAATAACAAAAAGAAATATGATGCCCTTAAATCCGATCTTAGAAATTGAAATTTTTGATTGTTGGGGCATAGATTTTATGGGGCCATTCCCCATTTCATTTGGGTACACATATATTTTAGTGGCCGTTGATTATGTATCCAAATGGGTGGAGGCCATTGCATGTAGGAATAATGAGGGTGCCACCGTGCTCAAATTTCTCAAAGAAAATATTTTTGCACATTTTGGAATTCCTAAAGCTATTATTAGCGATGGTGGATCTCATTTTTGCAATAAACCATTCTCTAACTTGATGAAGAGGTTTGGGGTCATACACAAAATTTCCACACCTTACCACCCCCAAACCAATGGCCAAGCGGAATTGGCTAATAGAGAAATAAAAAAACATCCTACAAAAAACGGTGAATCCTACACGGAAGGATTGGAGTGTCCGATTGCCGGAAACACTTTGGGCGTATCGGACCGCTTACAAAACAACTTTAGGAATGTCGCCGTATAGGATTGTTTATGGAAAACATTGCCATTTGCCCGTGGAGTTAGAGCACAAATCATTGTGGGCAATTAAACAATTTAATTCAATTTGTGACTCATCCAATAATTTTCGTAAATTGCAGATTTGTGAATTGGAGGAGTTGCGGCGGGATGCATATGACAATGCCAAATTAGCCAAGGAGCGCATGAAATTTGAGCATGACAAAATGATTTTGAGGAGGGAATTTTTTCCGGGCCAAAGCGTGCTATTATACAACTCCCGGCTCCATCTCTTTCCGGGAAAATTGAGATCTAGATGGTCCGGGCCGTTTGTGGTGAAACATGTCTACAACCATGGAGCGGTGACCTTGGTGAACAACAAAGATGGGAGCGAGTTCAAGGTCAATGGACAACGTTTGAAGCCTTATTTTGATTCGTGGGCTAAGGAGCGAAACACCGAGGAGCTTGCGGACCCGCCTTCGGGCGGCGACTAAATAGGTGTGTTTGTTCCAACTTTTGCTTCTACTACCCTTTCATCCATTGAGGACAATGCATATTTTTAGTTGGGGGGAGGGTTGTAGGTTGTTTTATGATGTTTAGGATGTTTAGTTAGTTGTGTTGTTAAAAAAAACAATCAAAAATCAAAAAAATCAAAATTTTTTTTTGGAGACATCCCTTTTGTCATCTCCAATATCTTGCGAGCTTAAAATCGACTATCCTTGCTCATTTGCTAGCTTTTTGCTTGATCCCTTACATGCTACATCTTAATGCATACATTTGGATTTAAATCCTATTTTGGTGTCAACTCATGAATTTTTGATTGGCGTGCTTTAATTTCTTTTCCAAGTCGATTTCAAATGCTAATATACCATGAATGAGACTATTTCATATGTCGTGATGCTCTATTTGAAACAATTTGGGAAAAGTGTGGTGTAAGAAATTTCATGTTGGGATGAGCGATGTAGTTTTGATTGGATAGGAGATGGCCAATTTGTTATGCATTTTTTTCCTCTTAGGAGTGGGTGGATGAATTGCTAATTCGTGAAGGAGAATGAGAGTAATATAAGTGAATTGCCTTTCTAATCAAGTTTAGTAGCCGGTGCCCCACGAAACATTGGGGAGGACGCCAAAAAAACGAGATTTAGAAATCATTTCACCTTTTTGCCTATATTGCGTTATCGCGTGTATGCAAATAATAATAATAATAATAATAAACAAAAAAATAGAAAAGAAAAGGTGCATCGTTCTTCTAGTCTTGTCAAGTAGTCGGTGCCCCACGAAACATTGGGGAGGACACGAAAGAGAAGATTTAGGTGAGTGCACAAAAACATAAACAAAAAAAAAGAGAAAAATGATGAAAAAAAGGGTATGAATAATTGAGTGAATAACCTACATGAATTTTGCAAATCTCATTCCTCCACAACTTAGAGAAAAAAATTTCTTTTGTATTGGCCATTTTCCTTGAAGATTAGCATTTTTGATATCGTGATATCCCGACACGTGTGATACGGGCTTATTGCCTCACTTTTCTTTGAATTGGATTGAAGAGAGTGTCACTTATTATTTACTTTCATACATTGGTTATATTGACTTTGAGATCACTTGGAAATAACTTTTGGAATATGTCATGAGAATTTTGTGAGTTTGATGCACGTTTCCATTTTAATCCGAATGTATCGCTTGATTTGCTAGGGACTAGCAAATAGCTAGTTGGGGGGTGTGATTCGGGGTATAAATTGCTTATTTTCCCCCCATTTCTGGGTATTTTATGTGTATATCATATCAATTTTGGCGTTGTTACTTGCATTTTCGTAATATCATGGTTTATTAACGCCTAACTTCATTTTATACATAAAATACAATTTCTGGTGACTAATTTTAGCTTCTATTATTTTTCAGGTACTCCTGGGAATTTTTCAGATTTTCTGGAATTTTTTCAGGATTTTTCCAAGCTTGGAGCTATTTTTGGTGAATTATTGTAGCAATCTGGGCATTTCTGGGAATTTCTGGGCATTAAATCAAAGAAAAAAGGCTTACTGGGCCTTGGGGCCCGCGGCCCGCTTCTGAGCGGGCCGCAGATCATTTAAAAAAACATTTTAAAAAAATGTTTTCCGCCCAGCGGGCCGGCCCGCCTGGCCGGCCCGCCAGGCGCCCAGCGGGCGAAAGCCCCCGCTCAAGGAGCGGGGGGGAATGCGAACAGCGGGGGGGGGCCACGTGCCCCCCCCATCGGCGAATCGCGGGGGGCCACGTGCCCCCCGCATTTTTATTACACAGCGAACGCTGCGTTTGCTGGGGGGGCGGAAAATTTAATCCCGCCCCCCACTTTTGCTCAGTATTTTTCTGGGGTCCAAAATTGCCTGGACGAACAAAAAACACAGAATTGAGCTTGGGCCTGTAACGAAATTCTGTTCTGTTTTTCTCTTGGGCTGAACACGTTTTTGACACTTAGTTTTTTTTGGAGCAGTTTTTTTTGGGTTTTCTCTTGGGTTTTCTCCTCTAAAAGAAATCTAGGGTTTGGGAAAGCTTGGAGAAGGAGAAGAGCTCAAGAGAGAAGACAAAGGGGGAAGCTATCTTCTCAAAAGGGGGTGTCTTTGCCTTAAGCTTGTATTTTCTTCATTTCTCTTGTTGAACTTTGTTGCTTATAAAAACATTTGGATGTTGATTTTGAAATCAAATATAGTGTTCTTGTGTATAATGAGTGGCTAGTCTTATTGTGTGTGTTTATGGTGGATGGTTGTATGTTGGGCTTACAAATTTCATTTCTTGCTTGAATTTTAACTCTCATATGTGAATGAAATGTTGAGTTAGTCTTTTTCAATTGGAACCCTAGTGGGAAATCCAAAGAGAGGTTCATCCTAGTGGACCCTCTCTATTGTGTTTATTGTAAAATTTTCTCAATGTTTCATTCACTATCTTTGCGCACCCAACGTGTTCGATGAAATGCCAAACTATCCGATCACACTCTCCTTAGCCGGATGAGGGATCGTAGTGATTCGAAATGAAGTTTGAAGCCCGACTACACCATGAAACCATGAACACTCACATTTCTCATATTTGTTTGCTATCCTACATATTTCGTTGTTTGCATGATTAACGGAAGTTCGTTCTAAAAATTCACTCAACCGGTCCTCTCCCCCAAAGGGTGGTATTTCTCACACCGTTTAGGCTAATTGTGATCACTGTTGATTGTAAGCAAGTTGTCCCCGTGTTCGACCCTAGGCTCACTAGGATATTTACTATTTGGCGACCTCCTACACTTGGGAGTTAGCACGTGCAATCTTTTGTTCACGCCATCTACAACATAGGAAGCTCGTCAGGGGGTCGGATCTGGGGTCTGACCAAATCCCCACCAATGCTTAAGTCAGTAGATGACTGCGGAAGGCTCATTGAAACAATGTCCGACCTATTAGGAGGTCGTTCGCTAGTTCTCAGGCCGATCTATGGAGGGAATGTCATGTTTGGTTGAGCTAATTTGTGTATAAGAATACTTGACTTGGGTGAATGTCAGAGAGTCAGTAGTCGAACCTTTCTCTTGTTGTTCTCATGTCTATATATAGGCGAGAGTCCTTTGGAGTGCCGTTGTTCAGGTAACGGCCAAGCATTGAAGACGCTTTATTGTAAAGGCATGCGCTGCCGATAATGATGGCGAGTTTAATGGTCAGCTATTGATATCCGCCATTATGTAGGAGCCCAATGGCTAGCTACGCTCTTAGTTTTTGTCATGTACGGATCACGTGACCGTTCAATTACAGGCCGACATACGATCCCTACCGATATCCGTCTACCAAGTTGATTATTCTAAGTTGTGATTCATTGAATACAAATGCTCAAATTGCTCATCATCTCGTCTTCGTTTGCTTCGATGCTACTGATAATAATCCACAAAATTGAATTATTAATTTCCGATCCCACATTTTTATAATTTTGTCTTAATAAGAGATTGACATTGTCATGATTTTCCATCATCTATTGTTGTGATTTGATTATTCTTCAGCTGGCCATGTCCTTGTCCCTGCATTGCCCCCCTCCTTGAAACTTTATTTATTTATGATGTTGGTGCTGGTGCTGTAGTTAAGTGTATTACTCTTCACATGTAATCTCTATTAAGTAAGAGCATTAGAGAGCAAATTCGGTTAAATTATCCCTACTTCGACTTGCCCACATCAATATGTGTAATCTTAAGACCTCCTTCCTTCGGGGGAGAGATTTTTTAGTAATTGCACGTGAAAAGCATGTCTCACCTCGGTTGATGCATGTCTTAAGTTGAGCGCTTATGTCTTTTGCTAATTTGGACATATATGCATCTTTCTAAGTTAGGCACATATGCTTTTTTTTTTCTCCATTAGGGAAGAACTTTTCCATGTGCCAGTGGCCAAAAAATGAATGGATGAGAAGGAGGAAAAAAAATCAAGAAAAGAAAAATCCTTTAGCAATGCCCTTTGTGACAAAGAAAGACTAATATGACTTGCTTTTTTTTTCTAATCCCTTTTTTCCAAACTAAATAAGTGCATGGTTGGGACCATTCATAAAGATGAGCACAAAATGAACGACCTTAGTCGTCGGCCGTAAGTCGAAGGGGTCACGCCCCTCGCAACCGAACGACCATCGTCGTCGGCCGTAAGTCGAAGGGGTCACGCCCCTCGCAACCGAACGACCCTTATGCACTCGAACTTTTCACCCCAGCTGGCAAGCTGTGCTACTCGGAATTGTTACAATAAAACTGAGTATACTATGCTTGATATTCAGCTATTCAACCTTAGCAATTCTTCCATGCTAAATGTAGAATCGTTCAGTGGGCATATACGCGGAGAATACGGAAAATAACAGAAGCTTATTTTTCCAAAATTTTCCAAATCTTTTTTAAAAGAAATCATCACACAACATGGGTGATTATACCAAAACTTTATTAAACATTAAAGTTTTACAAATTATGAGGAACCACCGCCCTGTGGGGCGAGGAAATCCTTCAAATCATTGAAGAGTTTAGCCCTTAGGGCCTCGTCCGCGGCTGCCGAGCGCTCCAAATCCGCAATACGAGCAAGTAGCTCGGACCTATCCTTCTCCCCTCGAGCCATAGCGGCTGCGTATTGAGCCTCAGCGTCTTTATTTACGTCGGATAATGAGGTAATACTGTCCCTAGACTTGGACAGGTCCCACTCAACTTTTTCTTGGGCTTTCCGCGCTTTATCTAAGTCTTCCTCCATCTTTTTGTTCCGATCTTCAAGTTCTCTGGCTCTTTTCTCTGCTGTGTCCACTCTTTGACGTTCACAATTGAGTCGAGCCTTTGCATCGGTCATCTCCATGGTTTGATGGCGAAGCTCCACCCAAATGTGGACAGGTGAGCAAAACTTGAGTCAGACAATCAGCTGACATGATGAAGAAATGAAAGAATCGGTGACTAATCTGGTAGTCACAACCCACAACGAAGTTGGCTAATCTTTCATAATCCATTCCCTGAAGGACCTCACGGTCGCGAGGAAGGATGGAGTTCTCCACCAAAAGAGCAGTCGTCCCAAAGTCCAAAAAGGCATATTCCTCTTGCCAAACGACAAATTGAGCTAGTGGCGCTCTCCTCTAATCAACTCTTGTGAGGCAGAAGATTGCTTGTTCAGCAGTAAAGCTCCCTCGTAATCTGAGGGTATGGGACCTACCAAGAGAGTTGGTGGGTCGATACTACCCTATGGCCACCTGTCTTGGGACCGCTCATAGGAGGCACGGTCAGAGTTTGAAAGCCTTCAGGAGCAGTAACCTATGTTTGAACTGACTTCATTGTCACTAAATAAACTGTGTGGTGTTTCAACACCATCCCTAATTCGCAGCATAGTGACAAAATATGCAGATATATTTCATGATTTGGATGTCACATAATATAATATGAAATCTAAAGCCATGTCAGAAGAGACTATATAAAAGGGACCATTTAGATCTCTTCTAGTAGATGGCGCCTAACATAGATTTTCATATATTCTTTGCATCCAATAAATGATCAGAGTCAGTATACCAAAATGATCTCAAACCTTTTTGACTACTGATCCTTGAACATGCAACCCTTTTGTTCTCCATAAATATCGTAAGACACATTTGGCTGCTGTCAAATGGTCAACTCCTGAACTTAACAATCTGCCCAACACACCTGCAATATATGCAATAACCAAATGCATATAAAACTGAGTATACTTTAGACTCCCTATTGGTGAGATATAGGAAATCTTCTGAAGATTATTCTCAGGGCAATTATTGAGACTAAACTTGTCTCCCACAGAACTTAGCATTCATTACCACATAGATATTATATAAATTACATGCTCCCACAGAACTTAGATAACATCATTAAATATCATCTCAAAACCGAACGAGGTGATCACTTAATGAAATTTAATGTATCAGTAACGATATTGAAATGCTCTACTAATGCCATTATAAATCTTATAGAGTCTTTCATGAAAAGTGAATAGAAAGTCTCTTTACAATTAATGCATTCTTTTCCGTATAAAGTCTTTGAGTGATACACTTTAAATCTTTTCTTAATACCCTTTTGAATTCCTTTTGATCATAAAAAACTATTTACAATCAATAGGTTTCAAACCTTATGGCGATGAGAAAAGATTTTAAGTATCATTCAAGGACTTTCTTAATTAATGCATTAATCCATTTAGAGATGTAAAACCTTTTATGACTTGATGTAAGTCAAACTTCCATCATCCTAATGTCAACAGTAAACTTGTCATCTCTTTAATGGATTTTCCTGAATGGCAATTAGTTACTTGAGGTGCTAGAGTTTGTCCTTATGAACAATTTCCCGAATGGGAGGAATTGCAACATTATCTTGAATTTATTGTGTCTCGAACAATGTCAGGAATACCATCCTGAAAAATGCCAACAACACCTGAGGATATAATCTTCTTCAAGAATAATGTTACTAACTAAATTTCCCCCTTCAAACTCAGCATCCTCAAATAGGTGTGCATTTCCTAATTCGTTAATCAACTTAATAGTGGGATTATGCAAAATAATATCAACTTTAAAACTATTCAACAAAATTAGAAAATCATTAGCATTATGTCCTATTACTTTATTAGGCTTATAGAGCCTTACTTTAGTTGGACATATCCAAACATGCAATTGATTTATTTGTTGAAACTTTATTAAGGATATAAGCTGCAATCAAAATATAACTGAATTCTAAATTGTTAATTCTTTCATTACAACACATGTACTTAAACTGCAGGAATCTTATAAATGAAGCAACATTTCCAAATAAATGAAGATTATAGCGATCTTTTAAAGAACTAGAATAAACCAATTTTGAATTAAGAGACAACCAAATTTTCCATTCAAAATTGAACACTTATAACCAAATTTGCTCAAAAATAGAAATGGAAATCCAAATTCCATTAAAAACGGTACATAATAGTATCATAAAATTCAAATACAATCTAGCATTTAAAAGAAATAATCTAAATTTAATGTGCCTATAATTGAACCATCTTGCCATTGCCCATATCGATGTATCTTTCACCATCATTTGGCTCTTGGCATCTTAGGCAATCCCTTTTTAGCACGCCAAGCGTGATAATTTGAGCAATTCTTCTTTACATGCCCTTCAGCTCCACAGAAGAAACAACCATGACCTTCTGAACTTTTCAGTTCCCTTTGTTGTTTCTTTTGAGAAGCTGTATCTGCAGCTTCAGTATCCTTCTTTCTCTTGTTGAAGGTGGATGTCAGGAGAGGGCTTTCTGTCAATTCTTGCTCAAGCCTTTCATCTTCCTTTACACAGTTTGAGATGAGCTCATCCAGAGACCAAGTCTCATCCTTCAGATTGTAGCTCATCTTAAACTGGTCAAACTGGGATGGAAGAGATATCATAACAAAATGCACTAGCAGAGCCTCAGAGAGGTCTAGCTCAAGTGCTTTCAACCTTGAAGCAATATCAGACATCTTCATTATATGCTCCCTGATGTTTCCTTTTCCTTCATATTTCATTGAAGATAGGTTTGTCAAGAGTGTATTAATTTCACCCTTTTCATTCTTGACAAACTTCTTTTCAAGCTCTATAAGGAACCATTTAGCTGTGGAAATTTTCTCTGAAAGAGAATCCCTGAGATATTCTAGAATGACATTCTTTATAAGCATTAGGCTCATGCGATTTGATCTCTTCCACTCCTCCATCTCCCTCTTTTCATCAGAGGTACTCTCATCAGTGAGTGGTGGGGGACAATGAGTCCTTAATGTCAGATCAAGATCCATGACTCCGAGGATTATCAAAAGATTCTCCTTCCATGCCTTGAAGTTAGTGCCATTAAGGACTGGAATTGATTTTAGGCTGGCAGAAAAATTTTCAGGAATAATAGCTGAAAAAGAGAACAAGAAAACAATTTATAACATGTTCATATGAGTATTAAATACAACAACAAATTCAAATGAATGCTATTTTCCCATCTCAAGACATCCCCCACTAGTCCAATATTTATATTTGGATAATCTATTGACTAGTCATTGACATCTTGTTGTAGCAATCAGACAATGACAATAATAACATGCCAAAAATAAAACTTCCTTTGGGCCGAATTAAATTTGCATGCATTGAACTCACTAATCATCACCTTGTCTATTGCCACAGGTGCGCATGAAATGGTAGAGAACGGTAATCTTCCTTTGGGCCGATTTAGCATTCTTACGCAAATCACGGGCACATTTGATTCCTTTTACATTTATGAAATGAAATAATGCAAATCAACAGAGCCCACTTTGGCGAGATGATGATTGCACGAAGTCATTTCAAAAATATATACCTTTGCAAAATTTGAATTTATGTCGCAATTTAATACATGAATATACTTTAAGTGGAGATATTCAAGTCCACTTTTCTTCAAAATCAAATTTAAGGCGACCAAAATTTTCATACAAAAGTATGTATTCAACTTGTTATATTTCTAGATTAGAACTGATCTTCACAAGAAAACTCACTTTGGTGAGTTGATGATCTAATCATTCTATATTCGAAATATATAATAATTGTGCCAAAAATTGAAATTGAAACTAAACCGAATTTAACAAAAAAATGATTACAACAAGCGGAAATATATATAAGAACCTTTTATTCCACCCTTCTAATCATTTATATTGAGTTAAATAAAATTTATAACTTCAACACAAATTTTCTTCTTCAAAATGGGGTATATAGGTATACTAATGTGTATATGAACATACATATAAAGTTATATATATAAATACACACCCTACCCCATTTCATATATAACTTTAATATGTGTCAAATTTCCTTAAGGCCATTTGCTTGATGGTTAGTGCACGAAAATTCTTTAAGGCCTTTTTAAACTTATTCTTAAGGAGAAATATATGTTAAAACTTTTTATTTGCTCCCGAAGAAAACACTTAAATTTTGTGTTTTAATTTAAATCTAAATTTAGGCAAACTGAATTTTCATACCAACGTGTGAAGTCAACTTGTTATATACCGAAGTATATATATATGGTTTTAAGCCTTAAACTTAGAATTTAAATTTATTTTGCACAATTAACACAAAATTTTATCTTTGAGGAGAAATATACATTTAAGAGTCTTATTTCCTCCTTCATCCCAAATTAAATTCAATATCGGGCAACCTATCATACAAAAGTATGTATTTAACCGTTTATGTTACGAAATAATAATAATTTAACAGTAAAGCCCACTTTGGTGGGATCCCGTAATAATTAAAATTATTTTGAAACATATAATTTAATGCGCCCAAAATTGAATTTAAATGAAACTGAACTTAAATGTAAATATACAGGAAAGCCTTTTATTTACTCTTTCGATCCGTTTAAAATTCATCCAGGCAACTGATCATACTGAGTATGTATTCTAATCCGTTTACATTCCGAAATAATAACAATTTTAATAGTAGAACCCACTTTGGTGGAATTTTACAAAAAATTGGAATTATTTCAAAAAATGTATATATGACTGAATTTTGCCTAAAGAATTAAAATTGGAATGAACTTAAATTTAACACACAAAATTGGGCCTACAGGAAATATATATACACAACCATTTATTTCCTCCCTTTTAATGAATTTAAATTCAAGATTTTTTTAGGCACCAAATTTACATACAAAGTATGTCCGTAACTTTTTATATATCGAAATAAGAGTAATCGACACGATAAAGCCCACTTTGGTGGAGATTTGATGTAATTACAATCATTTCGAAATATATATATATAATGTAGCATGCCGAAAAATTAAATTTAAAATTAAAGCTGAATTTTAACACAAAAATTTCACTTAAGGGAAATATACAAGGTCCTTTTTATTCCCTCCTGTAACTTGTGTTAAAATATCCCAAAGTAGGTCCAAATTTGTGTCCAAATGACCCAAAAATTGGGTCCAAAATTGACCATAAGGGTGCCCAAAACTGTTTTGCAATAAGCCTAAAAGAAGGCTAAAGATCCGATTTGCAATAATAGGCCCAAAGAAATATACAGCCAAATAACCCAAATCATGGCCCACTTGGGCAGCCCAGCCTTCCCAAAAAAAATCAAACAGTTTGTTTTTTTTTTTAAAAAAAACTTCTTGTGGGCCGGCCCAAGGGGGGCCGGCCCACGCGGCTGTGCGTGCGAAAACAGGGGGGGTTAGGGTTCCTGATGGGGGCGGCCGCCGCCGCCGCGCGCCGCCGCCCCGATTTCCGACAGGGGGCGGCAAATCCGCCCCCTTGTACTCAGTCAGGCGCCGGCCCCCTTGGCCGGCGCCTGATCTCCGACCGGGGGGCGGCGGCCCAGCCGCCCCCCTCGCAGCCTACGGCAGGCCCCGTACGGGGCCTGCAATGTTTCGACGGGGGCGGCTGGGCCGCCGCCCCCGATCGCCCAACGGGGGCGGCGGAAGCCGCCCCCTCTGCGCCTGAACGGGGGTGGCTTCCGCCGCCCCCTCTGTTGCCGTCCGGGGCGGCGGGAGCCGCCCCCTCTTGCGCCTGAACAGGGGCGGCTTCCACCGCCCCCTCTGTTGCCGTCCGGGGGCGGCGGGAGCCGCCCCCTCTTGCGCCTGAACGCGGGGGGGGGGGGGCAGCCGCCCCCCACTGTTTTTTTACTTACAGGGGCGGGTTCGCCGCCCCTTTCTGATCTGCGACGACGCAGGCGTCGCCGGCGCCGTTCTTCCGACGGGGGCGGCAGAGCCGCCCCTCTTTTGCTGTGTCGGGCGGCGGCCGGCGGGCCGCCCCCGATCTAGGGTTTGTCAAAAAACAAAATTTTTTTTTGTTGGAAAAATTAATCAAAAAACCAAATTTTTATAGATCTGAAACTTAAAACTGATAAAAAACTAATTTTTATCAGATCCGAAACTTAAGACAGATTAAAAATCTGATTTTTATCAGATCTATTATGAGCAGGCAAAAAATTTAAGATCCTCTGCATGGAGGCTCTGATACCACTTGTTAAAACTAGAGATCCAGACATGCGTTCTTAACCAAACAACACAAATCCAGATGAATAACATGCGGAACCTTAAATCATTAACCTACTCTGATTAGCGGAAGCTTACCTGAGTCCATCGCTAATAGTCTGAAAGATCCTGACGATAGCTCAACGATCGATCTTCCAGAATAGCACGAATCAACCGGTTGGAGAATCCCTTTAGCCTTCTCCCGGTTTCTCTCCTAGCGACGGGACGTAGAAAAGACGGCTCAACTTTGTTCGTGTATTCCGGGGATCATGACCGCTAATATTTATAGGCTAGCCTCCATAGCCCTAGGGTTTCCAACTCGGCCCATCAACGAGTTGAAGCCCAATAGTCTCTACACATAAAGGCCCCACAACCTGTTTAACTCATTTAGCCCATTTAATTAATTAAAACCAGATCACTAATATATTGGGCTTAATACGACAGCGTAACACTTATATAATTATTCAACGCATATTAGCCCAATGTTGGATTAAGATCCAACTTAGTTGGATAAGTTCCAACATGAACTACATCGGACGAGGGTGCAACACCCTTGTCCAAAGCAGAAGTCAGAAAGGCTACATCTTCGACCCTGTTTTTCTTTTCAACATTCCCCTTGCTGACTAATGGGAGATTCCTCTTCTTGAGTAAAGACTCAGAAGGTTTTGAATCCATGGCTGGCAGAGGAACAATCAGAGGGCTGGCAGAGGAACAATCAGAACGGGAACCTCTGGGGCATGGACCGGATACGAGTGCCGACCGACACAAACAAAGTTTGAGTCGATATTCGATGATACGGAAGGATGATTCAACGACCCAGATGTAATCCAATTTCACTTCCTTCATCAGAAGAGCCATGGCTAGTAACAAAGGAGGATACAACAGGTGTGTTATCCTCTTGCATCTTCCTTCGTTGTTCCTGGCGAAGTTTACACACCTCTCGAGGCAATTTCTCAAGGTTTCCTCCGGCTATTTCTGTAAATGAAAAATACAATTAACATAAGTGATCGATAGGGGAGCATTGAAGCAGATATGTTATCTAGATTCCACAAGACGATCTTCATCAAATGACTATTCAACAAAAATGTGGTCGACCTCTCTCACAACGGTCGACTCAGTAATGTTTTGGCTGCTTTAATCTCGTCGAGGGGATAATCTCAATTCTTTGAAAATTTAAGAATTGGGGGTACTCCAACGAGTGAGAAGTGAACCCACACTCGAAAGGGAAATGAATACAAAGGTATCTCCCTAATTATGGTCAAAGCTAGGGAGGTCGCAAATAAGTTTCCTATTCTTACGAGCGACGATGAGATATCATATATCCTGAGAGTTGATCTTTACTTGGAAAAAGTATCTAAAAAGAGGAATGGATGGTTTTTTCTCATTAAGCTCACAAAGCATGGTAAAGCATACCATGTGGAAAATAGCACAAGGTGCAATCTGGTAGAGGGGAAGTTCTAAAAAATTCAAAATCTCTAAGAAAAGGGATGGAGAAGAAAACGGAGGCCAAAGAGGAAATATTTCGGATATACTCCAATCTCATGTCTCCGGGGAAAGCAAATTCATTCATCCAATTCTGGAACCCTTAGTTTATAAGGAAGAGAAAGATAGTCTGACCAGATCTTGAAGTCAGATCAATAGAGAGCTCCGGCACCTTGTCCAAAATATCTCGAGGCACGATAGACGATTCATCAAACCGAAGGATGTGAGATCGGGGTTCCACGAGGAGTCCTTTCCCATTTCCAGGAACCAAGATATACTGGGAGGGTCGAAGACGCCGCAAAATCTCAGACGGGGATGACTTTGTGATCCTCAAAGGCGGCCACATAATTGAAAGAATTAAAAAGAGCACAAATGAAAAAGAGGACTTAGCACGGTCTGATGAGCGTCGAGGGAAGCAAAAGCAAGAGCATGCTTTTCAAAATTTGGGGACGAGACATGTTAGCTTCTTTGTTTTTCCTTCTCCACCTTTATATCAGAAAGCCGAAGCAAAACAAAATTTGGCCGTTCGATAAACGACACGTGTCCAAATTTGATGCAACGGAAATTCCAAGTCTAAAATAAGGTGAGGATCAAAATAGGAGGTGAGTTGTCCGTTTCGACTGACGTGCTCATTTAATGTCACTTCACATCATTTAGTCTCAATCAATGCCTTTCTTGAGCATGAATAATATGGGCCATTATTAATACATGGGTATAGCCCACGAAGTGAGGATATAACAATGAAGCCCATTAGAAATGAGTTAGACTCGGTCCAATAACTCTAGAGCTCATTAGCAAGGATGCGCTATTACTTAGTCAAAGGGACAACTCATCCACCTGGTGGGGTCCCGCTGATTAAGAGGGATTGGTTAATGAGGACCGAGTAAATGGGCAGCCGTTGTCAACAATCCCAGAGAATATCCCGCCACCATCAATGTGGAGCCGTTATGCATTAGCAAAGAAGATCATCAGCTATAAATAGGCAAAAAGGACGAAAGAAGAAGGGTTCAGATTCCAAAGGTACAAAATACCACATACCTTAACAACTTATCTCCTTCCACTCATATAATTCTTCCTCCAAACGCTTGAGGTGACTGATTCGGGACGAACCCTCTTGGGTCGATCTTGACAGCCCCAAGCCCTATTAAGTCGATACTAACTTAAGCATCGGAGGGGATTTGGGTCAGAACCCAGATCTGACCCCCTTACCAACTGTCTGTGTTACAGATTGCTTGAGGTTCGACCCAGCAGAACAGTCGAATGGTCACCATCTTTGACCGAGAGATCGATCGAGATCCAGCCCAGTGTTCTCAGCTCAGCCTCCATCGACACTGGTTCTTCCAACCAAGGATCCCACCTCATCAGTTGACGAGGTTCCACCTCGACAAAGGAGTCCACGTCAGCCTCAATCACTGTTGGCCGGAACCTAGCCGTCAACAGTTGGGTATCTATTCGCCGAGGGCTTTCGTTGTGTACTATGGTCATTCAGATTTTCTCCAACAATAACTCATTCTTATTTTAACTTTTTGTTTCTTCATCTGAGGATCTTTAGATTGTCTCCCTCAGGTTTTAATTTGCGTGTTGGAAGAGTCGAAGCCGGTGACTATCTTTCCGAATTCGATACGCTAACGCTCTTAGTTTTTTTTGTTATGGACAGATCACGTGACCGTTCAATTACAGACCCCAACCGATCCGTCTACCAAGTTGATTATTTTAAGTTGCGATTCATTGAATACAAATGTTCAAATTGCTCATCATCTAGTCTTCTTTTGCTTCGATGCTACTGATAATAACCCACAACTTGAATTATTAATTTCCGATCCCACGTTTTTATAATTTTGTCTTAATAAGAGAATGGCATTGTCATGACTTTTCATCATCTATTGTTGTGATTTGATTATTCTTCACCTGGCCATGTCCTTGTCATTAAATTATATTTATTTATTTAATTAGGAAAGAATTTTCCATGTGCCACTGGCCAAAAATGAATGTATGAAAACGAGGAAAAAAAATCAAGAACAGAAAAATCTTTTAGCAAAGCCTTGTTTTTTTGTATCCCTTTTTTTTCTCAAACTAAATAAATGCATGGTTGGGACCATTCACAAAGTTGCGCACAAAAGGGAGAGGTTGACAAGATTGCCTTGTTATCATGGCACTTGTTCTCATCCACACCTAACACTCCCTCTGATGGACAGAAGAACTGTTGAGAAAGTTTGCCAGCAACAAGATTCAATTATTAGGAAAAATTGTGGTATGAGTTGTCAAACAAAAAGATGAATTTATTTATGATAACATAACAAATTACACCTTTTTTTTTTTGGAAAAAGCACTGCATGCTCTATATTTTTTTATCCATCGGAAAGCGGAAAATATGGGTCGTAGAACACGGGTATACCCACCCAGATCGCTTAACTCCGAGCACGAAAAAGACAAGTATCCATCGGAGCCCTAAAAGTTGGAAAATAAAGAAAATTAAAAGGGGCTATTGGATAGTATGATTCGAACCCGGGCCTCTACCGAGACACTACTTGTTCTATATTGAAAGTGAAGAAAGACTTCTTTTAACTTATGGATATAATATTAAGTTGCATTTGCTACTTGAACATATCATGTGCAAGAAAGTAGCTCTACAATACCAAAATGAGGAGCTTCAATGCAATTAGTAACGAGTAGTTACTTCATCAATCAAATTTCAGCTCAAACTGAGCATTGGCTAGGCCCAACTCTGAACTAGCCCCAGATGCCAAACACGGATGTTAAATTGTATATGAACTAAAAATAACCCGTGCACAAAGTGCACATGCACCCAAAAAGCCAACCCATACACTCAGGGCACGGGACCCATACAGATGTTTCGGTAGGTGCAAAACTGGGTGAAATGGGAAGAGTGTGTGTAAGTGCGGGTATTATCTTGGGGGTTTTGGGTTTTTTTATTGGGGATGTGTTTTTGAGTGTTTTGGGTTGGGGAGTATCTTGTGGGTTAGGGTGGGTTTTTGGGTTTTTTTGGTTTAAGGTTTTTTTTGGAGGGTGATGTGGCATCCCATGTGGCATCCCTCTTTGGATGACACATAGGACAAATCTCCCATCAACCCCCCTCAAATGTTTAATAGATTTCCAAAGTTGTATATGTACAATTGTATACGAGTTGTCTTTCTTTGTTTTGCTTCCTACAAAGTTTCATAGGGTTGTAGACTTATCATAGCATATTCTTTGTTCAATTCCTACAGTTGACATGGTATCAGAGCTGTCTATCAAATCATAGCCCGTCATTCTAAAACAAACATATTCTCAATTGTTCAGTCAATCTAAAACCCCATCCGCCAAACCTGTCTCGATCTCAACGCACACCGCTCACATACATCTTCTCCCACTCTTGATCACCGTCGTTCATCCATCATTATCTTGCTTCTTCTTCTTCATACATGGCTTCATCTTTCTTGAACTCTGCTCCATCTTTACCACCGACTGGTGAAGATGTTGAATATTGAGTCACCACATGCAAATTTTGATGATGAGCAAACATATAGTGCACTAATGATTTCATGAGTGTAGGTTTGTGCAAACACATTATGATGATGAAAAAACATGCAAATCAAGGTTGTGTGCAGTCAACGCAGACAATGGAGTCCAAATGAAACCAAGACAAGAGGATAAGCTTCATGACTACATCAAAAGAGCTTCAAGTTAATTTAATTTTTGATGTAATTTTATTTATGTATTTGTAAACTGTTAAAGTCTTTGTTGAAGCTCTTACACACTTAGGAAAACTTTATAAATGTTTTGAAATATTCCTTAAGTGTTAGATAGGTCAAAAAACCATTTTAGGTTGACTAGTCAACTAGAACAGATACCTAGTCGACTAGGATAGTCTGAAACAATGGCTAGACAGTATCAGAAACTGGTCAACTAATGTTGTTCGTAGACTGGTGGACCAGTATCAATGCTATGGTCGATTAGCCAATGAAATATGGTCGACCAGTTTTTACAGAGAGCACAACAGCTTCTGATCTGAACTGAACTAGTTGACCAATGTTCTTGAACTAGTCAACTAGTTCTTGACTAGTCAACTTGTACATGAACTATAGTTGACTAGTACTTCATGTTGGGCTCAAATGGTAGCTTTTTACTAGCAATTTTTTGACTGTTTTAGGGGCTTTTTAGTGATCTGTTTTGACCCAGATTTAGCCATATATATATATATGGTTGTTCAAGCTTTTATCCATGAATTGAATGATCATTTATCTTGAGTAAAAATCAATTTCAAGTGCAAAAGCTTTTAAACAAAAACCATCTTCTTTGGCTACAAGTTTCAAAGTTTCTCAAATCTTTTCTTGGCCAATTTTGATCTCAAAAAGAGCTTTCATTTTCTTATCATTTGGAGATCAATCACTATAGCCACAACACTTTAATACAAGAGCTTCAACTCAAAGGCTATAGGTAAAAGAGCTTTGTAGGTATTTCTCACCTAAATGTGAGGTGTTTGTATTGGTCTCATTCGAGACGTGTTGCTCTCTTGAGGAGAGGGGCTTTTGTCCTTCATCGACTTATGGTGTAAGTGACGTTTTGTAATTCTTGTTCCGTTGGAAACCTGTTTAGTGGATTTGTGTCCTTATGGGGACGTGTGGCTGGATGTAGAGTACGAGGTACTTAAACCAAAGATAAATCTGTTGTCTTTGTGTTTGTCTCTCTTTGCAATTGATTGTAGACTTGAATTTGCTTCTGCTATTTATTTCTATTATTGCAAGTTACTATTATTGATTAATAATTAATTGTGTAACACTAATTAAGTTCTTAGGTAGAATTTTCTAGAGTATTTTATATTTCATAAAACACTATTCATCCCCCTATGATGTTTTACATGCCATCTCAGGACCCAACACGTGGTATCAGAGTAGGTTGAAAGATGGTGTCAACAAATCAATTTCTAAAGGGACAATCCATTACCCCGCCACATATGCTTACTGGCTCCAACTATGGTGCGTGGAAGACAAGGATGATGCCCTTCATCCAATCAATTAACATGGATTTATGGAGCATGGTGGAGACTCTTTATGAGAAGCCAACAAAGCCAATTCCAAAGTGGAGTACAAAGGAGAAAGCCCAAGGGACACTCAATGTCAAAGCCACGACTTCACTGTTATGTACACTAGACAACACTGAGTACAACCACGTGTGCACATCTACTAAGTCACACCAAATTTGGCACTCCTTTGAGGTAACACGTGAAGGTAACACTCGTGGTTGAAGATATTAAAATTTCTCTTTATTCATAGAAATATGAGTTCTTCATAATGAATGAAGGAGAGACAATTACCGATATGCACACTCGTTTCACGGAGATAATCAACACTCTTACCAGTTTGGGCAAAATAATCACTCAAAAGGAGCAAATGAATAAGATTCTTCTATCTCTCACACCTGAGTGGGAGAAGAAGACTATGGCCATTGAAAAAACCCATAACTTTTCCAAGCTCACAATAGAACATCTGATAGGCAACTTTTTGACCTATGAGCTCCAAGTAAATGAGAGAAATGAAAAGGAGCAAACAAAGAAGAAATATATTGCACTCAAGGCCTTCAAGGAGAAGGAAGGCTCAGGAGATGAAAAAGAGGATCAAATTACTCTCATGACGAGGAAATTCAAGAATTATATCTGAGGTAAGTATAAATCTAATAAGCAAAGATTATCTACAAAACTATTATTTGTTTTGAATGTAATAAGCCAGGACATGGCATAAAGGATTGTACATTAGCTAAGGGCAAAGGAAAGGAAAAAGGAATACCAAATGTTAAGAATCCCAAGAAGAAGACGTTGGCGGCTTGGGATCAAAACCTCAATAAGACATCCAATTGAGTCCTCAAGTGAAGAAGAAGAAGAAGAAAGAGAAGAAATGACATGTATGTACTTCATGGGCATTATAGACGAGAATGAAGTAAATTCTGAACATGATTTCAATAATGAAGATGATGTTTTTAGAAGGTTATATGATAAATACGAGAGCTTATTAAGGGAACATATTCGATTTCAAAAGATTCATAAAAATTGTGATGCTAGTTCTTCTAACAATTTAGAGTTTGAAAGATAAAAGAAGAGAACTTAAAATTGATTAGTAAGAACAATGAGTCAATAGATGAGAATAAGTTGCTTAGTAATGAATGTAGTAACTTAAGTGATAAGCTTAATGAACTAGAGAAAAACATAGCAACTATTAAGACTAAGTATGAAGATCTTTATAAAAATGTAGACAGGTTTAATAGGGATAAATAGAGACTAAATGATTTAATTAATTTACAAAACCGGACTGATAACAAATTTTGACTTATGTTGTAACAAGACTAGTCAAAATGTTAGGATTAGACATAACCATGCTTGGGTTAATCACACTAGAAATGATTATGTTAATATTTGGATACCTTAAAAAGGAACTGTCATGCCCCGCTTCCCATTAAGCTTGGGAGCGAGGACGCGAGCGGGTCCGCTTGTGCAAGTAAGGAGGAGATACTTTTTCTTTTCTTTCCTCCTTGACTTTACACAATAAGCGTTTGTGTGAAATACCGCAGGTTCTTGCTTGCATTACTCAAAAACAACACAGATAAGTAAAATATTATTACAATCTCATTCGTCTCAAACAGAATTTCAATAATGCAAGAACAGAAGAGTGGGTCTTATGACTGTACAACAAATGAAAAGAAGTACAATGAAGGTTCATTAGTTCAACAACTCTTGGTCCACTGGTTTAGCTATCTCAACTAGTCCTCCTAGTGCTATAGCTCGGGATCTGACATATATCCAAAAACATGAATGTATGTCAGCAAGGGTCTGTAAGTAGAGGTCAGAAATCCAAGGCAAGATATACAAATTTATACTAAATTTAAGAGGCATTTATAAATTAAACGAGATAACGAAAACAAGTTTAAACATGCCAATTATAAAATGAAATGAAGTAAAATACTCCTATCATGCAGTTCTAAGCAAAAGTAAAGTGAGCAGTGATGACATGGCAGTTATAACGAATTAAAAGTAAGCACTATAACATAGCAATCCTAATTTGCGAGCAAGTGACACCGATTATTACAATTACAGTGCAATGCTTTCTATCATGCATAGGGTTCACGTCTTTAGATCGTGATGAGTGAGTCGTTCTTCTCACGGGGGCCTACCGTGATTGGCGCTAACGCATTGCAAGCGGGTGGTGCCCTTGAAGAGAGTACCCCTTCATACGCCTAGTGGCCGCTCAACCCTAACCCTACCCAAAAAAGTTGTGCTGGACACGAGCCAGGCGCTAAACCGACATATACTGGAACACGAGCCAGACTAGTCATATGTGACCCTACTGGAACACGAGCCAGACTAGTCACACATGACCGATGGAGTAGCCATATTACAAGCACAAATTCACGAATTGAAGCATTTGTCAACTCACATGACATCACGAAGTCACGATTTCGCCTTCGAGGCGCACAATTTCACGATGTCACACATTTGTTAATTATTCCAACATCAATTAAATAATATCATCAATTATCTTTTTACAACATTTCCAATGATTACGAGAGTATCGAGCAACATTTAGAGTATCGAGCAACATTTACAATAATTTAACAAAAGTGTTGAATATGAGAATTTAACGAATATGTCATGGAAACTAATTTTCTTTGCTATTGTTCTAAACTAAGGTATATTAAGTTATATGCCGTTGGATCACATTTTCAGTCACGGATGTCATGGTAGTAATTTCACGTGTCATTTCACATGTAGATTTTGAGTTATACAACTTTACATGCAAAAGACTAAATGAGCATCTACTTTTAAAAATTCAATATTAATTGTACACTTGCCTGATTTCAGCGATTTTGGTGTCGTTGGGTTCGTCTTGACAGGTACTACGTAATGGTATGTCTGGTTCTCTGTTTCGGTTAAACACATCACCGAATTAGATTTGTTGCGAGATAAGCACAATATCAAAATAATCCCTGAATTTGGTTCGTCTGCTTTTATAGGGTTCTCTGGCTAGTGTGATGTTTATATTTTATTATAACATTCTTATCCTAACATGATAAGCCTTATTTTATACTAATATTATCCTAACATTATTTAACAGTTATTAATCATGCTGAAATTAATACTAACAAATTAATTCTAACAAGTTAACTTTTTAAAATAACACTAACAACCTTTTAATACCAATCTTACCTTAATAAGCTAACTACAAGGTTAACATAAGGGTAAGATTACATTTAATAGTGCCACCAACCTACAACTACTCTAACAAATTATTATGGGTTAATATAATAAACCAACAAATAATAACTCTTACTACCCCTCTGTCTACTGACATCCCCTTTAACTCTCTCCCATTCTTTCTTTCTTTCTATTCTATCTCTTGGCTGGCTGTCTCTTTCTCTCTTCATTCTTTATTCTTTTTTTTCATTCTTTGTTTGCAGCCGAGGGAAGTTCACGCAATGGGGGAGCTCGGAAACTCACGCACACATGGAGGCACTCACACGGGGAAGGGAGAGAGGCGACCGGCGGCGGCTTCCTTCGACAGGGCAGCACAACTCCGGTGCTCTCCGATGGGTCTGCAGGCGCGGCAGCGCGCTCCGGCGTCTGGCGGCGGCAGATTCCAACAGCACGGCGGCGCGCGCGTGGGGATCGGGGCCTGTCGGAGCTCCGACAGATGCGCGAGGGTGGCTGGTCGGAGCCCAGGGTGCATGCAAGGCTGCTGCTATCCTCCGGCAGTCTCGGCAATGCAACAGCGGCACACTTCAGGCGAGGGAGAACTCGGGATGGAGGAGGGAAGGATCTGAAGTTTGTTTTGGATTTGTTTTGTTTTGATTTGATTTTAACTTCAGATCTGAAGATGTTTTTGGGTTTGATGTGATTCTGGTTTTGATGAAGTTGGTGGAGGATTTGGGAAGCTGATTTGTTTGAGGGGCTTGAGAAATTGGGTTCTGATTTGGGGTATTGATTTTGGGGCTGAAATGTTTCAGATCTGATTTGGTGAAACTGATTTGCAGAATGATTTTGCAGGGGAGAAGACGTCCTTAAGAAGATTAGCATGGGAACAAGGTTTTCCTTTTGTCAAAGCAATTTAATTAGATTAGGTTTTTGATTTAGACAGAAATTAATGTAATCTTTTGACTAACATTTTTAGGGGAATGTATCTGCCTTCAAAACGTGAGTTGGGTTGTGAATGTTTAAGCAGTCATTAAATTTTTAGTCAAATAGGTTAGGTTTGTTAATTAAATTGTGAATTTAATGTAAACTTGACTAATCTTTTGGGGGAGGAACGTGACTCATATAAACGTGTGTGTTGTCTTTAATGTTTATTTAAGAGATTAAGGTAATTAAGTAATTAAGTAAATTTTAAAAGTAATTATTAAAATAAATAAAGTACTTAGTAAAAGTTAAAAGTGATTAGCAAGTTGTAATTAGTAAGATAATTAAGTTAAAGTATTTAGTTAAACTTGATAATCAATTAATTATGATACGGTGAAAACAAAAAACAGAGACGCGCTCGCGTCGACGCGTAACAAAGAAAGTATGGACGAAAGATTATCCAGACGACTGAAATAAAATACCGGTACGCACGATCTAAAACACGTCTAAAAAGTACAGGCCGTTACATTCTACACCCCTTAAGAAAAATTCCGTCCTCGGAATTCTTATCAACTAATGAGCAGGAAACAAATATGGACGTCCTTAAGAAGATTAGCATGGGAACAAGGTTTTCCTTTTGTCAAAGCAATTTAATTAGATTAGGTTTTTGATTTAGACAGAAATTAATGTAATCTTTTGACTAACGTTTTTAGGGGAATGTATCTGCCTTCAAAACGTGAGTTGGGTTATGAATGTTTAAGCAGGCATTAAATTTTTTGTCAAATAGGTTAGGTTTGTTGATTAGGATGTGAATTTAATGTAAACTTGACTAATCTTTTAGGGGGGAGGAACCTGACTCATATAAACGTGTGTGTTGTCTTTAGTGTTTATTTAAGAGATTAAGGTAATTAAGTAATTAAGTAAATTTTAAATGTAATTATTAAAATAAATAAAGTACTTAGTAAAAGTTAAAAGTGATTAGCAAGTTGTAATTAGTAAGATAATTAAGTTAAAGTATTTAGTTAAACTTGATATTTAATTAATTATGATACGGTGAAAACGAAAAACAGAGACGCGCTCGCGTCGATGCGTAACAAAGAAAGTACGGACGAAAGATTATCCGGACGACTGAAATAAAATACCGGTACGCACGATCTAAAACACATCTAAAGAATACAGGCCGTTACAGGAACTATTCAAATGAAAGATGATTGCATTACTAGTTTTATGAAAAAATTTCATTGCAATGAAAATTATATATATGATGGGAAGTTTAACCCAAATGGGATTGGTTCCTGGTTGAGTGATATCACTTTTATGTTTAATCAGATGGACCCAAAAGAAAATACCAAGATATTTGATGATTTTTCAGGTACTCCTATATGATGGGATTAGATGCTAACTCTTAAATTACACTTCAAGGCATGTACATGAATTAAGGGGGAGACCGAAATGCTTGGTATGCATACTTTCAGGGAGGAGCTCATTTAAGAGTTTGTAAGTAAAATTTTTGGTTTTATGCATACTTTATATTACGTGGTGTTAAAGCTGAAATTGGCGTCAACAGTGATTGAGCTGACATGGACTCTCTTGAAGAAGTGGATCCTCATCAACTGGTGGAGTGGGACCCTTGGCTGGTCAAACGAAGGTCGATGATGATGGGTGTTAGAATGCAGCGCAAAAGCTTGCTCTACCTAGTGGTTGGATGCGACAGTCGTTCGACCCTTTGGTAGAGTCGATCCTCGAATGCATGTCGTCGAGAGCTATCGTTCGACCCTCCTGTTAGGTCGTGCCTTGATCTTTCTGCACCACAAAGGAGCGTCAGGGGGTCAGATCTGGGTTCCGACCCAAATCCTCTCCGATGCTTAAGTTAGAACGGGAACTTAAGGGAAGTCTCGGGGCTGTCGAGATCAACCCACGGAGGTTCGTCTTGAGTAAGTTGCCGCAAGCTATTTGGAAGAAGAATTATAAAGTGGGAAGTAGAATGTCAGAGTATCAGTATTTTGTACCTTGGTCCCCCTTCTTCTGTTCATCTTCAGTGTATTTATAGACTTCAGAAGTCTCTTCGGTGACGTCGGGAGGATAACGATCAACCATTATGGTGCCACGATCCTTCCCTCTTAATAGGGGGTAACCGGTGTTCATGCCTCCACGATTTATGAGCCCATTATCGATCGCACGTTTGAGACGATGGAAGTCCAACAGGTAAATGACACGTGGGCTTTGACTGGGTCAGCTTCAAGCTTTCCTTGTGGGCCTTGTGGGCTTTGGTTCCATTTGAGTGAATCCATCGGGTGTCGTTCCAAGGGTTTAACAATGGCCCCCATCACTTGAGCTCAGACAGTTCGTCTGTTGGGGGTCAAATGACGTGATGCCTTATTAATTGGGCATGACAGTCGAGGAAAAAGTACTCGAGTCTAAGCGCCAAAACTCCCATTCTTCTGATTTGGACGATGCGTCGATTCGAAATTCAAGATATTAGGGTACTTGGATCACCAACGCTGTCCCAATATGATGAGATCGCCTTGCCTTGATAAGGCCATTTTGGACGGAGATCAAACCCCTTGTCTTTGGCATCCTTGACCCAAATTTCTTCTTCGCTAATGGCTTCCTCCTCTGCTCGTGCCACTAGTAAGGCCTCAGCCTCCATCCCTCAGAAGGATAAGGGGGAGGTTGTCGTGCTTAGTCTGATTTTTTGTCAAGTCTCTCAAGTGTGGGCGGATCAAATTCCTGACCTCCAAGAGAAATATGTTCGGTGCGACTACCAGATCTGATTGCCTTAAAGGGATGAGATGGATATCTCCCTGGTGATCGAGATGTTGGGGTTTCTGTCAGATCTTTCCATCAGGGACTTCAATTCCCTATGCATCCCTTCATGCTCTTCTTGCTGAAGACATTGGGTCTTTCCCTTTTTCAACTGATGCCGAACACCATTGGTGTCTTGGTCTGCTTCATCGCACTATGCGTGATGAATAGGATTGAACCAACCATGGAGTTGTTCAATTTATTTCTTGTAATTCCTCCTCTCAAGATCCCGGGCTGGTATCAGATAACCGCTCACCGAGGCAGGAAATTATTTGGTGAACTTTCCACCTCAAATCTGAAATGGAAAGACCAATTCGTATTTGTGGTGTTTCACGAGGAGGCGAGTTTCTGTACCCAGTGAGGGACTCTTGATTTGGGCATGACTAAGGATAAGCCTCTTTCCGTTGAGGAGGAAAAGATTGCACGTTTGTTGATGAAGCTGCCTGAGGGGACATGGTTGACGAAGTGGCTATTGTCTGACCCTGTGCTGCTCAGTACAGTATGTACAGAAGGTCGATTCGACCTCACCCATCTTTAACATGTTCTTCCTTTTCTTTAATTTTGCCTCCTCCTTTCAGACATGGTCGGATTGGAATATCAGGTGGACCCTAGGACGCAGGACGCAGTCGAAGCTTCCATCAGAGAGGCTAAGGGAAATCTGTCTTCCCCTCAAGTGTATTCTCTGGAGGGAGGAATGATCAGGACCTCCGAGGCTTTACCCCTAGTGGTCCATGAATTTTCTCAGTAGATTCGTCCTCAACAGAGGAAAAAGAAGAAGCTCCCCATCAAATTTGATGTGGTTGCGATTGAGAAAGTGCATAGATCGAGGTGGTAACTTCGTATTATCCACTCGGACTTGTCTGTGTCAGATGACGCCATGGACTCATCTGCCTCTCTAAGCGCAGAGCAGTCGCGTGAAGAGATCCAATCCCTCGAGCAAGAACAATGTTGTCTTTCAAAGAGAGATTCATGAGAGTCATCTTCTCCTCAGGAGCCAATTCTGCATCAGGATTCTTGGCCCTGGGGAGGTCTGTTTCCTCCTAAATCGCTGGCTGAGGATATTCCTTTGGATTTTAGATCGATCTTGCTGGAAGATCGGTCGTCTCAAGCACCGTTTGCGTGTTCTGAGGATGAGCTCCTTCGACCGAGCTTTCCAATTAAGAAAGATGAGTCGGCTCTTTTGGATCGTGGGACTGCCTTACGATTGCTGAGAATTCAACCTTTCCTAGGGACAGGGCCATTCTGGAGAGGGTCAACCATGAGAGGTTGTCCATAATTGCCATTCACACGAACGTCATGGTAATAATTATGATTGTCTTCATTATGACTGAAGAAAGCATTGAAATTGACAATTTTTGCTTGTATACAGGCTCTCTTGGCTAACACTGAGATATGCCATTGCTCGTTGGTGGCAGCTAACTATGAAGCCATATTGAACAGGGCCAAGACAGCCGTTGAAAAGGCCGAAGCGAATCTGGTGAGATGGAAGATTCTCAATAAAATGATCCAGCCTCAAGTGCCTGACTCGAGCATGAGTTAGGCGAGTCTCGTACGATGGAGGTTGGTCAAATTGCTTCGAGTGAGCAAGTAGAAAAGATGCTACTTGCGAAAAGGGCCAAGTGGAAAGTCAGAGAGAATGAAATTCAAGCTCGACTCCTGGATGGCTCTCTGGAAATTAATGCGAGAGATACCGCAGAAAAGGCAGTTCAAGAGTATATGGAAAATTTGCTTGACTTCGACGAGATGTATATACAAGGCTACGAGCCAACTGGAAATAAAGGGTTGATTCCCAGATTTTGTGGCTGAAATCAACGAAATCCCTATCATTTTTCTTGTCGATGATGTTGGTCAAAGTAAGACCATAGATGCCGCTATCCCCGTCGACGAGGTTGTCGCCGAGACGGGTGATGCTGTAAATATTGCTGCTCCAGGAGATCAGGAGCGTATTGCTTTGATCGAAGGATATCAAAGGCATGCCGATCTAGTTGAGTGACCTTAGGAGTTTCTTACTCCTCCAAGTTTTTGAATGTATTGCGGGTGTAAAATTTGTAAATAACACGACAATTTTGTAACACAAAAAATTGATATTGCCAAAAATTTACATATACCTTTTTGTTTGCCAAAAATTGATGTTTGTTTAAAGGAGCATGTATGCGCGCATGTGTCACCATTTGGCCCCTTTCAATGAGTTAAGCAACTGCCCAAGGTGATAGGGGTTGAATCATTGAATCATACCCTCATTAACTTTTATAATAAGGCACAATTCTTGAAATTGTGTATGGGATGACCTCTCATTTTGTCTAGGTCATCCAGTTACATTATTCCCTACGGTCAACAGGTGAGTAGAGTTATTCAATTGTGAGGAGGTGGCCTCTCGGCTTACGGCTAACTTTCAAGGAGAGTCGTTCGGTGGCAACGGGTATGATTCCTTCGACTTACGACTGACGACTAAGTAGGATCGTTCAGTTGCGAGGGGGTGGCCCCTCGGCTTATAGCTGATAACCAAGTATGGTCGTTCAGTTGCGAGGGGGTGGCCCATCGGCTTATGGCTGATGACCATGGAGAGTCGTTCGGTAGCGAGGGCCGTGGCCCTGCGGCCGACGACAAAGTAGGGTCGTTTAGTTGCAAGGGTGTGGCCACTCGGCTTACGACTGATGAAGAAGTAGGGTCATTCCATTGCAAGGGGGTGGCTCTTCGGCTTATGGCTCACGACCAAGGACTGTCGTTCGGTAGCAAGGGGCATGGCCCCTTTGTCTTACGGCCGATGACGAAGTAGGGTCATTCAGTTGCGAGGGGGTGGCCCCTCGGCTTATGGATGATGATGAAGTAGGGTCATTCGGTTGGCCCCTCAGCTTACAGCTGATGAGAAAGTAGGGTCATTCTATTGTAAGGGGGTGTCCCCTCAGCTTACGGATAACGACCATGGAGTGTCGTTCGGTAGCGAGGGGCATGGCCCCTTCGTCTTACAGCCGATGACGAAGTAGAGTTGTTCAATTGCAAGGGGGTGGTCCCCTCGACTTACGGCTAACGACCGAGGATAGTCGTTTGGTAGCAAGTGGCATGGCCCCTACGTCTTACGGTCGACGACAAAGTAGGGTCGTTCAATTGCAAGGGGGTGGCCCCTCGGCTTACGGCTGACAACCAAGGAGTGTCGTTCGGTAGCGATAGACATGACCCCTTTGTCTTATGACCATCGACAAAGTAGGGTCGTTCAGTTGAAATGGGGTGGCCCCTTGGCTTACAGCTGACAACCAAGGAGAGTCATTCAGTAGCGAGGGGCATGGCTCATTCGTCTTATGGTCGACGACAAAGTAGGGTTGTTCAGTTGCGAGGGGTGGCCCCTTGGCTTAAGGCAAAAAACCAAGGAGAGTTGTTCAGTAGAAAGGGGCATGGTCCCTTCGTCTTATGGTGGACGATAAAGTAGGGTCGTTCAGTTGCGAGGGAGTGACCCCTTGGCTTATGGCTGACGACCAAGGAGAGTCATTTGGTAGCGAGGGGCATGGCCCCTTCATCTAATGTCGATGACAAAGTAGTGACATTCAGTTATGAGGGTGTGACCCCTCTACTTACAGACCAAGTAGGGTTATTCAGTTGCGAGGGGGTGGCCCCTCGGCTTACGGCTGACGACCAAGGAGAGTCATTTGGTAACAAGGGGCATGGCTCCTTCGTCTTACGATCGATGACAAAGTAGGGTCGTTCAGTTGCGAGGAGGTACCCCATCGGTTTACAGCTAAAGACCAAGTAGGATCATTCGGTAGTGAGGGGCATGGCCCCTTCATCTTACGACCGATGACAAAGTAGGGTCGTTCAGTTGCGAGGGGTGGCCCCTCGGGTTATGGCTGACGACGAAGTAAGGTCGTTCCGTTGCGAGTGGGTGGCCCCTCGTCTTATGACTGATGACCAAGGAGATTTGTTCGGTAGCAAGGGGCATCGAAACTTCATCTTACGATCGACGACAAAGTAGGGTCGTTCAGTAGCAAGGGGGTGGCCCCTCGGCTTACGAATGAAAACCAAGGAGATTCGTTCGAAAGCGAAGGGCATGTCCCCTTTGTCTTACGGCTGACGATAAAGTAAGGTCGTTCAGTTGCGAGGCTTGCAGAGTTGTTCGGTATCGAGGGACATGGCCACTTCATCTTACGGTCGACGAAAAGGTAGGGTCGTTCAGTTGCATGGGGGTGGTCCCTCGGCTTACAGCTGACGACCAAGTAGGGTCGTTCGGTAAAGAGGGGCATGGAAATATTACACTTGTTAATAGTACACTTGTCAAAGATTAACCGAGTACTAGATGGAAAGATCCTCACAAAAATAAATGTCATGTTGAAAAATGGATTTTGAAGGAAAACGGACTTTATTAATTTGGAAAGCTTTAACATTTTGATAACAATGAAAAGCGTACATGCATTTTTATTCTGCTCGGAGCTGTTTCTACATGGCTTTTATTTGATCCTTGCTTAGAAGTTTTTAATCGACCACCTTGGTGACTGGTGACCCGATCATTGGCCCCTTGCCTTTTTGCTTCAGGGTCCCTTCCTTATTTTGTTGATCGTCACCCAGCTTCTTTGAAAGACAACGTTTGACTAACGCGTCAATCTCCTTCTTGAGTGTACAAGAATCATCAGTGTCATGCCCGTTATCATTATGGTACCTGCAGAATTTGAGGTCATCCCTTTTTTCATACCGGTTCTTTTTGACAGGCTCATTGATGAGTCCTCTTTGGGCGTATGCTAGGACTTCTTCCTTAGGAGCATTCGACCTGACGTAAGTGTCTTTGGCATGGTGCTCCTTGCTCCGGGGACTCTTGTTGAATTGTTCCTGAGTCACCAATCGAGCATTGGGTGGGGCTCCTTGGTCTTCAGGATTTGCATTCGAAACACCATCATTCAATGTGTCCTCGATTAGAGCGAGGAGCGATCCAGTGTCATTGGGTCCAGTCGACATTGGGCTTTAGTCGCTTCGGGATGTTGACAATCAAGGCAAATGGATCAAATGAAGCTAGAAGAATGAAAAGAGCTTCACTTGGGACTTCCATGGAATTATATTTGTAATGTATTTTTGTTTATTTTTGTCTAGCATGTTAAAGCCTTGTTAGAAGATCACACACACTTAGAATAGCGCACAAAAGGCTTTTAAAATGTTTTTTTAAATATTTTGAAATGATTTCATGAAGTTTTCAATATTAAAACCACATATATCATAAAAGTAGTCGACCGATTTTGATTTTAGTTAACAGATTTGAATGGGAGAAGTGCTTTGCTCTCTGGTCCCCAAAGTAGTCGACCTCCATTATAGAAGTAGTCGACTAATTCTAACACTGCGGTCGACTAATTCTAACACTGCTGTCGACTAATTCTAACACTGCCGTCGACTAATTTGAACTACATGACAAATTTACATAACTTTGTTTTTATAGCTGTTTGAAGGGTATTTTGGGATACGATTTTCAACGGTTTTTCACACATATTTAAGAGTTGCTATGGATTCTATGAGAAGAATTAATGAGCAAAAATCAAGTTTTCAAGATCATTTTCTAAATTGTTTTCAAACCCAAAGAGCTCTATTTTCTTTAGCGTATGTTCTAAGTTTTTTATTTCTCTTTAGCCAGAGTTTCTTGATCTCCACAAGCTTTAATTTCTTCATTATTGGAGACCATCACTATAGCCAACACTCACTCCACAAGCGTCAAAGAAATGCTATATGAAAAGTGTAAGTACTCCTCAAAAGAGTAAGTTGAGAAAACCCTCAAAGTGTTGAGGTGGTAAGTTGTAATTCCTTGAGAAGAAATTGATTGTAAGAAAGACATTGGGAAGAGGCAATTGTAACTATTTGGAAAATAGTGAATTGGGCCGAATGGGACTCGTGTGGCTGGAGTAGGATATAGGAGGTAAGTGGGACTTGCGTATCCGAACCAGGGTACATTCTATGTTTGCGTTTGGTTTGCTCTCTCTATCTCTCAATCTCTTTGATCTTGCATATTGAGTTTAAATCCGATGTGCATATTTATATTGCAAGATTATTGGTTGATTAGAACTAACTTGGGTAACTCCATTTGTAGTTCTAGGTAGATTTATTAGAGGAAATTTTTAAGTTTTATTGAGATACTACTCACCCCCTAGTATCCACTTGACCATCCACGGGATCCCAGCACGTGGTATCAGAGCCAAGTACAAGTATGCCGTCAACAAGCTTCGACAACAATGACAAGTTCCCCGAAGGCAGTTCTACCTGTTGGGGAATTGGCGGTCCCTTAGGGCATAAAAACTCTAGTCCCGTCCTAAGTCGGACGGAACATAGACAGGAAAATCAAAAGCAGCGGAAGAAAAACAGTTAATCTTAATTAACATGCAAGTTAAAACATTTTTAACTTGGCCCTAAGGTCCAAGACCCTATGCCAAGATCTATGCCGACTTGGGATGGGTCTGACCATCCCAAGAAGGATCTAGCCTACTGCGATTAAACTAAACTAATGCTAATAAAATACTTTAACCACATACCCGGAATCTCAGCCCTGGAGCAGGCGAGATGTTCCGCGCCGTCTTCCGAGCTGCTCCCGTCCCACGCCGAGCCGCTCCTTGAACCGCTCCCCGAACCGCTCCTCGAACCGCTCCGCATCCCGAGGCGATCAATCCCCGTGCCGCCGAGCCAACCAACCGCCGAAGAAAGTTTCACGCGAGTGAAACCTCCGCCAAGATTTCGGATCCAGAATCCGAACTCCTTTGAGGCTTTGCTAGAGCCCGCAGGAGTAAGGCAGAAATTTTAGGGAGATAGAGAAATATTTAATTTAAGCTTAGATCCGAGCGTGCTCCAACATTTACGAGAGCCGCTCAGATCTAGAGCTTGGGACGAGATTTGAGAAAGGGGGGAGACCCCTATTTATATAGGCGGCGGACTCTCCCCTTTTCTCAAAATCCGATGTGGGACTAAAATAGAGTTAATTTAAAATCAAGTTAGTTTGCACTTCAAAAGGTGCAAACTTCCGTGAATTTTAACTCACTCACCGTTGAGCTTCAAGATCGATACAACCTATCAATACGACAAGCGTTCAACGGTGAACGCATAGGAAAAAACCGTTCGTCAATCGGAGTTCGTTTGACCCTCCAATTGAGTGTCCAAAGATCAGCCCTAGGCTAGTTTTTCACAAAAACGAGCCGTCAAAAACTGCCCATTAAACCTAGGGTTCCACACCCAGAGGTGGGACCCACAAGTCTGACTGGGCGCCCAAAACCCAGACTTGGGCACGGGCGCCCAAGTCTGGGCCCGGGCACCCAGGCGCCTGGCGCCCAGGCGGGCGCCTGGCGGGCGCCTGGGCCGGGCGCCCAAGGCGCCCGGCCCAGGGCGCCTGGGCTCCCAGGCGCCCAGGCCCGCCTGGGCGCAGGCCCAGGCGCCCAGCGCCTGGGCCTGTGCCCAGGCCTGGCTGCCTGGGTTCCTGGCTCAGCCAGGTCTGGCCAGGCACCCAGGCCAGACTTGGTCTGGTCTGGGTCAGCCTGGTCTGACCCGGTCTGATTAGTTTGGCTGTTTTGGCTCTAACTTGAGCATCCGGCGTCCGATTTGGACGCCGTTCGAACCTGGGTCTAGACCGGGACATTCCCGTCTTACCCGTGAACTTTTTCCTTGCGTTTATTTCATTAAATATATATTAAACAATTTAATACATATTTAATCACTTTTGCATCAAATGCAAAATAGTCCCTATCTAAGCTTAAATTATCATATTGCATCAAATGCAATTATCTCTTCTTTTGCATCAAATGCAAATATTCTCCCTAACTATTTTCTACCTATTACTAGACGAAGCATTGCACTCTGTGTGAGACCCTACAGCCTGACCCTTACAACAGGTTGGGCTCGAAGCCCTATACGGCAGTGACCACGAGCAGTGGTTGCCGTCCCTGCTTCAGGAATCATCATTATGTGGTTGACTCATTGACATGAGTATTGTCGGGACCACCTGACTGTTTCCGTGATGAATTCCGTAGTTATAGTCTCTTCGTCTTAAATATGTCGTTCGGATCAAGTCTGGGGTACGGTCAAACTGTCAACCCCAATAACTTGACTCCGGTTAGTTTCTATCGATCTTTAGTCAACTAATGTTGGACTTCTTCCAACATACTCTGCGCAGAGTTTTTACTAAAGACCGAACTAACTCTACGACACTAACTCCCATTGACCGGGAGAGACGAATCCTCTCTTGGTCATTACTCGCCTCGTACGTTTCAAGTGACACCCAATCAAAAGACCTTTCGACAGGCCTTGCCTCGAAGCTAGGTCAATTGATCTAAGTGGCACCGTTCACGCACAGGTCCATCAAAATGACCTCAAGTCAAAAGACCAACTATCCTATCATCACTCAGAGTTATCACTGACAGATTGGTCAATATAACCATGTGATAACTCTAGTGGATCGTTCAGTGAACTCATTCTAATGAGCACCTGTGTCTCGTCTTCGACTTCGCCAAGTCAAGAGATCATGAGATCATCGCCACCGCTAAACGGTGAAGACTAAGACACAATGGTCTATCCGATGTTTCGATATCCTTGTCTCGGAACATCTACGACCACGAACCATTTTAGACTTATGCTACAGACGGTCAAACGTTTCTCCATGATCGAGATACTCATCTCGATACCCGTTTGACCTTGCATAAAGTCTCAGGACTTTACCTAAGTTTATATCTAATGTTGACTACATTACAATATAGCTTAGATAAATTATTACCAAACAGCTTACTGTTATTTCGAACAAGATGTTTGTGCTATTCACACAGGAATAAATGGCCTCGAGGGCACCATATTCCTACATCTCCCACTTGCACTCAGGCCCATTTATCTCGGTATCTTATATCGTTTTTACACATAAGTTTTCCCGACTTCATGTGGTAGAGCCTTCGTGAGTGGATCTGCTAAAACCGTCTACACTATAGACTTAAGGGGTTTCCATGTTTGTGTTAGACCAACCATTTGAATCTCATTCAAATACTTCATTTGGTCTGTCGGAATCCATAATATTTTATTTCCCTGGATCTTATCCAGTTTATCGTACTTTACAATAATCATTTCAAATTAGTTATTGGTCATTTCAAATGGTTCATATTCATTTCTGATAAATAATCAAACTCTTTGATTACTTAATCAAAATATATGTTCCATCTCTTTGATGTCTCGCATGTAATTTACACGCTCCCACTGACCTTGAAAATTCTCTGGCCAATTCATATAAGTTGGTCCGTCTAAATCATATTTAGAAAAACGAACTTATAAGTGAATGCTCAAATTTTCATGGTCAACATGAACGTTTTACATCGAGCTTGGTCCGAGTAGATTTGTACACATCTGCTGGCGAGACGGTTTCAACTAATCCGTTTTAAAGAAATTAGGATGAAAACCGTTCTCGTCCAACAAGATTGTACTTCACTATTTTCTTTCTGCACCAATCTTTCAACTTAAAGATTTAGTTGCAAAAAGTGAGGGAACATTTTCCTTGGGCACGTAAACTAAATTCTCAAATTCATTTACGCACACGGACCTGCATCAAGTTTTAAATCGGAGTTACTACTCCGAATGTCATCCTAGAAGTTGACTAAGTCATTATCAGTTATGATGTCTAACTCGACATTTCGTTTTATGAAATTCGAGTAAATATACAACTTCCTTACTATTGATTTATTGAATATCTTATTGATAATGTTCTCATAGAACTTTATCAAAACCTAGGCATTACTATTTGGGACTTAACCCAGAGGGAGGACTTAGCTCAGAGTCACTTACAATGGATCACACTAAATCTAATTAAGTGTGATTCATACCTTTTAACACACCGATGTGTTAACAGACTTGATCTGAGAGAAAATCACATTTTCTTTTAATTACACAAGATTTTATTTAGCTAAGTATTTGACCATTCGATCTAATCGAATCAGTTAAATACTTTAGTCATTTCGTTTCTTTATTTTATCAGACTTGTGTTTCATCAAGAACACGTGTCTTAATAAAACTTACGAATAACTTATTTCGGTTAATCTAGACTCTGGTACATCAGTATGTACTAGACTGAGTTCGACAACTCATTCTCCCACTGTCTCACAGATGAGTTTCGGCCATTGTATCTAAGAGGCTAAGACTCACAAGTGTCCGTAGACTTCATAATACGAGAGGTCAGACCCCTCTTTATGTGACTTGTGAAGCTTAATCTCTTGATACGGCCTAGTCTAATTTTACCATATAAGTTTGCTACTATCTTGTGTATTTATATATTAACATTTAATATATATATAGTTATTTACAAATGACTTAACACAAAACATTACTTCAGAAGCAATGTGACGACATTCGTCAAAATGTGTTAAACGTCTTTTGTATAACAATTTATTTTGAAATCGTGACATCAAAATATGTCACATTTTCATTTCCTCCTACTTATGCCTCTACTAACTTTCTCAATTGACTTTCCGAAGTGCCTTCTTCCTTTTCTAAATCACATTTAGATATCAACATAAATAAATAGCTATGCAAGCAACTTATGTATCCAAACGCTTGAGCTTTGCAATCTTGAGTGTAGCTCAAGAAGTTGCTTGTCTCAAGATCCGGTTGGGATACATAGTCTTGCATCGCTCATGCACTCGTATTCGACTCAAACAGTTTAATCGAATTCTCGAACTTTGCGGATCAAAATTGTTTGTCCATACAACCTTGAGGGTAGCTCGATAAGTTGTAGGGAGAAACATACTTTGAATGTCCTATATGTTCAAGCTGCCTCCTATAGAGACGAGTGACATGTAGCGTTAATTTATTTGTTGGACACAGAACTTAATGAAATCATATTTCTTAAGTCTGTTCTTTAGAAGGTCATTTAATTTGTCAACTAGAATATAGTTTAATTCTATCAATTAGAATTTAACTTGATATTCAATTAATCAACTTTTTGACCAATTAACTAATTCCAATATTATCAATTGATTCTTTCGGTAAACATAGTCTTGCCCTAGTTTTAGCATATGTTCAATATTAAATATAGGTAGATTGGCTTTTATCTATCTATATCCTCCCACTAAATTTACGAACGTTTTAAAGCTTAATAACGAACGATTTAATCGAATTAAAATTAATGGGTAAGAGTTCCAATCACCTTGAGTCTAAACAACCTTGAGTGTAGCTCAACAAGTTGATTGACTCTGCGATCGGAAGATGACTCTTCATCGATCATATCGGATATGACTCTCTTAATCGGTTTTTGCCCCTAGCCATTCGTGATCATGAGTGTGCTCATCCAAATCACAATGTCTAGTCTAGTCGGACCCTTGTTTTCATGTCTAGCCTGACTCGCCCCTCAGCTCGGTGTATGCACGACACGTCGGTTTTTGTCAGGTCTTAGACTACATCTTTGACTTAACTTACGCCGGCGCTCGGGGTACGAGACGACGGTTAGGTTTAGTCAAGATTTCATCTTATGTATTTAAGGAGTTGGTTTCTACAGGGTGCCATGTCACAGCTTGAGTGTATCTCAACAACTATAACACGGGCCCTATAGTTGCTAACCCCTAAAACAAGGAGGGCTACGGCTAATCTTGAAAAAGATCATTAACGTATTTGACTTAGATATAGTCCAGGGTGTCATACAATCATGATTCGCGACATTGCGGTCCAGCGGAACTCAGCCAGGGAATTGACTAAGCCAGGATCACTACCCCTTGGACTAGCAAGGGTTGACCCAGAACTCTTAGCCAAGCACATTGACTGGATCATGGTCCATTGAATGAAGCTTGTCATTTTTGTATGTATGCCATAGACTAAACAGCTTTTATTAACAACTAATTAATCCTATCAACTAGTTGAATCCTTAAATTCAAAATTTTAGGATTTGTTTAATAACTTTTATTAAGTCCTTATCAACTATAAGGTTCACGTGCTACCCTAATCGTTATTAGGATTTTGATAAATTATTAACAACGCTAGAAGCGAAGTCCTTTAATGAAAATTAATTATAACAATTAGAATTTGAAAATTCATTTAAAGGACTACCCTAATCAGGAATTAGGTCTTTAATATTGTTGTTAATGATTTATTAAAGCATAGCATATCATTAAAATTCAAGTAATAAATTTTAATCATTTTTAATGGCTAACCTAAAGGGTTGTCTTGTGTTATCAAATAAGGGACAAGATTAACATGCCATTAAAATAACTCTACACTAATTTATCGCATAAAGATAGTGCACAACTATTTAACATTTAAATAAACTAAGTTTATCGCATAAACAATTTTTAGACTGCATACATAAATTTAACATTTAAATTTAAAATATGATTTTAAAAATATTTTATTTTTATCTCATAAAAAAAACTTAATTTTTAAAATCACTAACTTTGCATGCTATTTTAAAAAATTTATCTCATAAAAATTTTAATCTTTAAAATAAGTTTTAAAGTTATCTCATAAAATTAAAACATCATTTTAAAACTTTCATGCTTAAAAATTTATCAAATAAAAATTTCTAGGCATCCAAAATAAATTTAAACTTTCAAATATTTAAAATTAGTTTTAAAATTATCACATAAATTTTAAAACGTTATTTTAAAATTTTCATGTTCAAAAATATCAAAAAGAATTTTGAACATCTAAAACATTTTTAAAAATTTTATCTCATAACCCTTTTTAAAAACATTTGAAAAGAATTTAAAAGCATTAACACGTTTAATAAAATCGCAGTACCTAGATCGCTACGCAAACCTAGGCTCCGATACCACTGTTGGGTATCACTCTGATATCATTGCAACGCTGTTAAGGCCCATCATCCATGGCACCCTAGACCCGTCACAAGATACCTCAGAAACTTGTTTTACGGCATGCCTCTCGACAATGCCCAACCCATTATAAGATCACCATCTTATCGGGACTTGGTACGGTAAGAGCGATTACTTCGGGTCGGCTCATAACCCGAGAACCCGTACTCAAGCTCAACAAGCTCTGATACCACTGTTGGGGAATTGGCGGTCCCTTAGGGCATAAAAACTCTAGTCCCGTCCTAAGTCGGACGGAACATAGACAGGAAAATCAAAAGCAGCGGAAGAAAAACAGTTAATCTTAATTAACATGCAAGTTAAAACATTTTTAACTTGGCCCTAAGGTCCAAGACCCTATGCCAAGATCTATGCCGACTTGGGATGGGTCTGACCATCCCAAGAAGGATCTAGCCTACTGCGATTAAACTAAACTAATGCTAATAAAATACTTTAACCACATACCCGGAATCTCAGCCCTGGAGCAGGCGAGATGTTCCGCGCCGTCTTCCGAGCTGCTCCCGTCCCACGCCGAGCCGCTCCTTGAACCGCTCCCCGAACCGCTCCTCGAACCGCTCCGCATCCCGAGGCGATCAATCCCCGTGCCGCCGAGCCAACCAACCGCCGAAGAAAGTTTCACACGAGTGAAACCTCCGCCAAGATTTCGGATCCAGAATCCGAACTCCTTTGAGGCTTTGCTAGAGCCCGCATGAGTAAGGCAGAAATTTTAGGGAGATAGAGAAATATTTAATTTAAGCTTAGATCCGAGCGTGCTCCAACATTTACGAGAGCCGCTCAGATCTAGAGCTTGGGACGAGATTTGAGAAAGGGGGGAGACCCCTATTTATATAGGCGGCGGACTCTCCCCTTTTCTCAAAATCCGATGTGGGACTAAAATAGAGTTAATTTAAAATCAAGTTAGTTTGCACTTCAAAAGGTGCAAACTTCCGTGAATTTTAACTCACTCACCGTTGAGCTTCAAGATCGATACAACCTATCAATACGACAAGCGTTCAACGGTGAACGCATAGGAAAAAACCGTTCGTCAATCGGAGTTCGTTTGACCCTCCAATTGAGTGTCCAAAGATCAGCCCTAGGCTAGTTTTTCACAAAAACGAGCCGTCAAAAACTGCCCATTAAACCTAGGGTTCCACACCCAGAGGTGGGACCCACAAGTCTGACTGGGCGCCCAAAACCCAGACTTGGGCACGGGCGCCCAAGTCTGGGCCCGGGCACCCAGGCGCCTGGCGCCCAGGCGGGCGCCTGGCGGGCGCCTGGGCCGGGCGCCCAAGGTGCCCGGCCCAGGGCGCCTGGGCTCCCAGGCGCCCAGGCCCGCCTGGGCGCAGGCCCAGGCGCCCAGCGCCTGGGCCTGTGCCCAGGCCTGGCTGCCTGGGTTCCTGGCTCAGCCAGGTCTGGCCAGGCACCCAGGCCAGACTTGGTCTGGTCTGGGTCAGCCTGGTCTGACCCGGTCTGATTAGTTTGGCTGTTTTGGCTCTAACTTGAGCATCCGGCGTCCGATTTGGACGCCGTTCGAACCTGGGTCTAGACCGGGACATTCCCGTCTTACCCGTGAACTTTTTCCTTGCGTTTATTTCATTAAATATATATTAAACAATTTAATACATATTTAATCACTTTTGCATCAAATGCAAAATAGTCCCTATCTAAGCTTAAATTATCATATTGCATCAAATGCAATTATCTCTTCTTTTGCATCAAATGCAAATATTCTCCCTAACTATTTTCTACCTATTACTAGACGAAGCATTGCACTCTGTGTGAGACCCTACAGCCTGACCCTTACAGCAGGTTGGGCTCGAAGCCCTATACGGTAGTGACCACGAGCAGTGGTTGCCGTCCCTGCTTCAGGAATCATCATTATGTGGTTGACTCATTGACATGAGTATTGTCGGGACCACCTGACTGTTTCCGTGATGAATTCCGTAGTTATAGTCTCTTCGTCTTAAATATGTCGTTCGGATCAAGTCTGGGGTACGGTCAAACTGTCAACCCCAATAACTTGACTCCGGTTAGTTTCTATCGATCTTTAGTCAACTAATGTTGGACTTCTTCCAACATACTCTGCGCAGAGTTTTTACTAAAGACCGAACTAACTCTACGACACTAACTCCCATTGACCGGGAGAGACGAATCCTCTCTTGGTCATTACTCGCCTCGTACGTTTCAAGTGACACCCAATCAAAAGACCTTTCGACAGGCCTTGCCTCGAAGCTAGGTCAATTGATCTAAGTGGCACCGTTCACGCACAGGTCCATCAAAATGACCTCAAGTCAAAAGACCAACTATCCTATCATCACTCAGAGTTATCACTGACAGATTGGTCAATATAACCATGTGATAACTCTAGTGGATCGTTCAGTGAACTCATTCTAATGAGCACCTGTGTCTCGTCTTCGACTTCGCCAAGTCAAGAGATCATGAGATCATCGCCACCGCTAAACGGTGAAGACTAAGACACAATGGTCTATCCGATGTTTCGATATCCTTGTCTCGGAACATCTACGACCACGAACCATTTTAGACTTATGCTACAGACGGTCAAACGTTTCTCCATGATCGAGATACTCATCTCGATACCCGTTTGACCTTGCATAAAGTCTCAGGACTTTACCTAAGTTTATATCTAATGTTGACTACATTACAATATAGCTTAGATAAATTATTACCAAACAGCTTACTGTTATTTCGAACAAGATGTTTGTGCTATTCACACAGGAATAAATGGCCTCGAGGGCACCATATTCCTACACTACCAACCATCCACCCATGCTTACTGGAACCAACTACGGGACATGGAAGAACCACATTCGGATATATTGCAAATACATATCCTTTGATATGTGGAACTTGATAGAGAAGGAGTATGTGCCACCATCAAATCCCGGGAGTGAATGGACCAAGTTCGAAAAGGATAGAGACATGTTGAGCTACAAGGAAACTAACACTCTTCTTTGTGCCCTCAATAATGCAGAGACAAATCGAGTAGCAAGAGCCACCTCCGCTCATAAGATTTGGAAAATCTTAGAGGTAATGTATGAAGGAAACTCTATGGTTAAATCTTCTAAAGTTTCTCTTTATGTTAGTAGGTACCAAGACTTTAAAATGAAGAATGGAGAAACTAACACAGAAATGTTTGCTCTCTTCAATTAAATAATCAACACTCTTGCAAGCCTCGACAAGAAGTACACCCAAGAAGACCATGTGACAAAGTTACTTGCTGATCACTCCTTATTTTACACTTTTTTCCCGCATGTTTGCATGCCATTTAGATCGCCCAAATCATGTTTTTCACGATATATCGACGATATTGCGATGCTTTTCACGATTTGTTGTTTTTGTCGCATTTCAGGTGATTTGGAGAGATTTGGAGTGATCTCGAGATACGCCTACTCCAGAGTGTCACCGACGACCTCCCCGAGGGGTATTTTGCTGTTGGAGAGGAGCGGAAGAAGAACGGACGTCGCAGGAGCGACGAGGAGGCCAAAACAAGCTGTTTGGGCATTTTTAGTGTCCCACTCGGCCGAGTGAAGGAGTCACTCGGCCGACCAGCGAGACACCGCTCGGCCGACCAGATCAGACACGATTCATATGTGCACTCGGCCGAGCGACGGAGACCACATCGGCCGAGTGACGAGATCCCGTCCGCCCGAGTGGCGCCCAGACGAAGCCATTCAAAAATCGCCAACTTACTGTTTTTCGGCTGCCTGAGCTTCAGAAGACCCACTCGGCCGAGTGGATAATCCCGACCGCCCGAGTACCAAGAAGCCATCGGCCGAGTGACGACAACTCACTCGGCCGAGCCGCCCCCGAAGTGAAGACCCCTGAAGATCAAGACTTACTGGAAAATTACAGGGTTTCTCACTCGGCCGAGCGACTTTTGTCACTCGGCCGAGTGCGACGCGCTGCCTGTAGCGAAAATTGCGGATTTCAGGCTGCGCAGGGGTATTTTGGTCACAGTTTTTGGACGATTTTGGGGGGTATTTAACCCCTGTTTTTACCCTAGTTTTGGAGAGCTTTTCTCTTAGATTTTTGCAGCTTTTTAGATTAACTTTTTAGCTTTATTCTTGTGATTGGAGAGGAGACAAAAGTTGATTTTTGTTGGATTATTTGAAGAACTCAATTGGTTTGTCTCTCTCTTCTCTAAAAATTCTATTTTTATTGCTTATCTCAATATTGTGATGAATTCTCTTGTTTATTTGATTGATTATTTTTGTGTTTGTGCTATGAATTGTGAGTAGTCTCCACATCTTGGGGCGTGGGGATGAACCCTACAAGCCCAATTTCATATTTGTGATGAATTGGTAGAAATTTTGCTAGAATTGCTATTAGGGATTAGTTTGGGAGCGATTTACTACGGATGGCTAGGAGTTCATATCGATTGGGATTTGCAAGAGATTGGATCCCAATTCGATAGGAAACCCTAGAAATCCGAATTGGGTTGGAATCGAATTTCCGTAGTATCGGTTTGCAAGAGATTGGACCGATACTAGGGTTCCCGGTTGCAATTCCGTGCCGATACCCGTTTGCAAGAGATTGGACGGGTAGGAACTATCCCAACCTAGGTCGTGGGCCGAGTTTGCAAGAGATTGGGCTCGGTGCGCGATTGAACGATGATGTTGATCCTAATGCTAGCTTCCCTAGGCTAGGGTTTGCAAGAGATTGGACCCAAACCTAGGATAGCTATAGACCGGCAATTGCGCGAGATCGTGAGCTTGGTTCTACATTCAGTTGCAACTAGTTCATCCAAAATCTTATTCTAGCAATTTTGATACCGATGAACCACATTTACGAAATACGGTGAGTAGCGGGAATTCCCCATTCCCTAGACGTTCTTTATTCGATTTGATATTTCCGTACTTTGTCTGACGATTGTGACAGGATCGCCAAAGACAAATTTCTCTCTTCTTAAATAGCCAGGTTGATTAGAACACGCACGTTCATTCGTCCTCCCTGTGTTCGATAACCCGCTCACCGCTATACAGTGCGCTTGCGGTAAAACTACAACCGTTCTTTGGGTTACATCCCGGAGCGATCAAGTTTTTGACGCCACTGCTGGGGAGGGTATTTTGACAGTGTTCGGCATCGACCACCCGGTTATTTCTTCTTTCTCTCTTTCTTTACTTTCTTCTATATCTTGTTGTAACTTTGTTCGCAGCCCTATTTGCATATTCTCCCCGTATTTTGCATAAGATCTTAACAGGGAGAATGGAGGATGCAATGTCAACAATAGAACTCAGTCAGGAAGACTATGACTCCTTCACAGACCTCCTTAAGGAGCTTGTCGACGAGGTCCACGCTACCGGAGCTTTTGCTATCGATATCAAGGACCCCGACGAATAGCTGTTTGCTAGTTTTGTGATGGACCAAGTCTCCCCGGATGGGACTATCGGGGGTAATGTCAGAGTTGACGTGATCAACGACAAATTATATTTCGAAGACGGTAGAACAAATGTCGAAGAACACTATACTCCCGAAGAATCCTTCGAGCAAACCGACATTCAGGGAGTTACACTTTATGACGCTCACTCTTGCTTTTATGAATCGTCTGATGTGTTTCTTGATTCCAGGCACGAACCAGAGCAGAGTGACGGTTTTGGCGATGCTAGCACAGAATCGGAGAGCGCCTATTTCGATGCCTCGTCCTCACTAAGTAGTGAGTCTGACTCGTCACAAGAGAACGCACCACCTGAACATGAGCTAAACCCGGATGACAAGGAAGAAGCCCAACTCATGCGAGCTGATGAAGTGGAAGGAGCAGCGCCTCTTGAGGTAGAACTTAAACAATTACCTCCGAATCTAAGGTATGCCTTTTTGGGTAATAAATTAACTTTCCCGGTGATAGTCAATTCCCACCTCACACAAGATCAACTTGAAAACCTCCTAGACGTTCTTAGGAGCCACAAAGATGTTCTGGGCTACACTATCTCCGATCTAAAAGGGATAAGCCCTAGGCTTTGCACGCATAGGATCCATTTGGAGGATACCGACGCCACCTCCATAGAGCCTCAAAGGCGGTTAAACCTGAACATAAAGGAGGTGGTTAAAAAGGAAATCCTAAAATTGCTAGACGCCGGTATTATTTATCCTATCTCAGACAGTAGGTGGGTTAGCCCCGTTCACGTCGTCCCCAAGAAAGGGGGATGACAGTCATAAAAAATGAAAAAGGTGAGCCCATATCTACGCGCACCGTCATAGGATGGCGAATGTGCATTGACTATAGGAAACTCAATAAAGCCACCCGAAAGGACCATTACCCATTGCCCTTCATTGATCAAATGCTTGAACGCCTAGCAAAACATAAATACTTTTGCTATCTAGATGGGTATTCGGGATTCTTCCAAATCCCTTTGCACGAAGACGACCAAGAAAAGACCACTTTTACTTGTCCCTACGGTACCTATGCCTACCGAAGGATGCCGTTTGGTCTTTGTAATGCTCCCGCCACTTTTCAGAGGTGTATGACATCCATATTTTCCGATTACATTGAAAATATTATGGAAGTTTTTATGGATGATTTTTCGGTTTATGGGAGTGAGTTTGACTCTTGTTTGGCCAATCTTACTAAAGTCCTTAAAAGGTGCCAACAAAATAATCTCACTCTAAATTGGGAGAAGTGTCACTTCATGGTCACGGAAGGTATAGTCCTCGGGCACCTTGTTTCCTCGAGAGGAATTGAGGTAGATAAAGCAAAGATTGAGGTAATCAAAAAACTTCCTCCTCCTATTAATGTCAAGGGCATTAGAGGCTTCCTTGGTCATGCGGGGTTTTACCGCCGCTTCATCAAGGATTTCGCATCGATTACCCGGCCACTTACTTCCTTGCTCGCTAAAGATACTCCTTTTATTTTTTCAGGGGAATGCTTGCAAGCCTTCAACACCTTGAAGGAAGCACTAGTTTCCGCGCCCATCATACAACCACCGGATTGAAGCCTTCCTTTTGAGCTAATGTGTGATGCTAGTGACCAAGCCATTGGAGCGGTATTGGGACAAAGAAAAGATAGGAAGCTTCATGCGATATACTACGCAAGCAAGACATTGGATGCCGTGCAGAAAAACTACACAACTACCGAAAAAGAGCTTCTAGCGGTCATCTATTCCATCGAGAATTTTCGCTCCTACCTCCTAGGTTCCAAGGTGATTGTCCACACCGACCATGCGGCGTTGAAGTATCTTTTGAACAAGAAGGAAGCCAAACCTCGGTTGATTAGGTGGATACTCTTGTTACAAGAATTCGACTTAGAGATCAGAGACAAGAAAGGTACGGACAATGTCGTGGCGGATCATTTGTCTAGGCTCATTCGCGACAAGGAGGATGAGAGTTTACCTATCGATGACACATTCGTGGATGAGAGGCTATATGCCATAAGGACCGGAGAAGTACCTTGGTACGCGGACTTCGTCAACTACTTGGCTTGTGGAATTAAACCGCATGGGATGCCCACACATCAAAAGAGGAGATTCCTGCATGAGGTCCGTAGCTATTTTTGGGAAGATCCATACCTCTTCAAGATATGCAAAGATAGTGTCATTTGGAGGTGTGTTTCTAAAGAGGAGGCAACGTCTATCATTTTGCATTGCCACGGTCTACCATGCGGAGGGCATCATGCCGCCTCTAAAACAACCGCTAAGATCTTGCAGAGTGGATTCTTCTGGCCAACAATGTTTAGGGACACCCACGCTTTTGTGAAGGGGTGCGATAGATGCCAAAGGACCAGGAATATCTCTAAGCGCAATGAGATGCCGATGAGACCCATCCAAGAAATTGAGCTTTTTGATTGTTGGGGAGTAGACTTCATGGGGCCATTTCCGTCAAGCAATGGTAACAAATACATCCTACTGGCCGTTGACTATGTCTCCAAATGGGTGGAAGCAATCGCCACCCCTACTAATGATGCAAGGGTTGTCTCCAAGTTCTTTAAGCAAAATATCTTCCTGCGCTTCGGAGTGCCTCGTACCTTGATAAGCGACGTGGGAAGCCACTTCATAGAGAACAAGTTTGAAGCCATGCTAAAGAAGTATGGGGTAAACCATAGAGTTGGCATGGCATATCACCCCCAGACAAGCGGCCAAGTGGAAGTCTCAAATAGAGAAATTAAGCAAATTCTTGAAAAGACGGTGGATCGATCTAGAAAGGATTGGTCAATGAAGCTAAACGATGCTCTATGGGCATATCGCACGGCCTTTCGCACTCCCATAGGCATCACACCGTTCCGACTCGTTTATGGGAAAGCTTGCCACTTGCCGGTAGAGTTGGAACACCGCGCATATTGGGCCATCAAAACCTTTAATTACGATTACAAGAGTGCGGCGGTGAGGCGACTCTTGGACATCAACGAGCTTGATGAGATAAGAAGAGACGCCTACGAAAGCTTGAGAATTTACAAAGAAAGGACCAAGATTCTCCACGATGCCCGCATAACCGTCACAGACTTCAAAGTAGGAGACAAGGTCTTGCTCTATAATTCCCGGCTCCGACTTTTTCCCGGCAAGTTGAGGTCACGTTGGTCCGGACCTTTCACCATTAAGAACATACAACCGGGAGGGTCCTTCGAGTTAGAAAGCAAAGACGGAGCCTCGTTCAAGGTAAATGGTCAGAGACTCAAGCATTATTCCGAGGGAGTCCCAACGGGAGAAATCAATAGAATCTATCTACTTAAGGGACGGCCGGATGATCTTTCATACCTCCTTGATGAGGTAATTGAAGAAGCGATCCCTCACTCGATTGGCGCTCTATTCGATGAAGATTTCGAGGAAGGCCCAGACTTAGGCCAAGATGAGAAGAAAATTGATTCCCCCGACCTCTCCGCTGAAAATGATGAAGGCGACGCTGATGTCGCAAGGATTCGAGAGCTCTGCAAGCTCTCGAAATTGAAGTCTCCGAAGAAAGCTCCATCGATGCGGAAATCGGCGTCACCGGTGAAGCCGTTGACCGGAGCAAACGCTAGCTTGGGGGAGCCTCCCCCCAACACTATTCGAGACGGGAGACCACCGAGGGAGAACATGCCGCCGCAACTTCCAAATCCAAGCGTTCTCCCCGGAAAGTTTGATGGGTGCATCTCATATGCACCAAACATCCCACATTAATTGAAAATCATAGGGGGTCGAGCTCACGACCTTAAACGAGCGCTTGTCGGGAGGCAACCCAACGGTTATTGCTTTATTTTTACTTTTTCTTTATTTTTGTTTTAGAAATTTTTAGTGTTTTGAGTCGTTCGCCCAAAAATTTTGTGATAACGGGTCCTATTTTTCTTGACAGGAGAGGAGATAGGTAAATCCATCATGAGGAGGATGAACGAGGTGATAAGGAGCGCCCCAGGAAGGCGCTCGATGCTTAGGAGGAAGATGAAATCGACTGGAGGAAGAAAGACGGAGTTTAGAGCCAAAACAAAGACAAACAGCAGAACACAAGGCTCACTCGGCCGAGTATACTAGTCACTCGGCCGAGTACACAAGTTCGTCCGGCCGAGCCGCTCACGAACGAGGGAAGTCTACTGTACCCAACTCTCTGTTTAATTTCCTGATTTCAGTATAACTGCTACTCGGCCGAGTATATATTTTCACTCGGCCGAGTAAAACGGATACGCTCCTAGGGCGAGTCTTGCCGAGTAGCTTGAGCCACTCGGCCGAATGGACTTACTCCACTCGGCCGAGGCTGGCAAGGCCACTCGGCCGAAGCGTAAGCGGGGAGGAATTTTCCATTGATATCGCTCGGCCGAGTGACCTAGTCACTCGGCCGAGTCGTAACTTTTACTATATAAAGGGCCGAGGGGGGGCACGTTTTTCGAAACGAAAAACTCCCAATCGCCCGCGACCCCTCAGCTCCCTCGCCCGTTCCCCTCACTCGCGCCCCCCACTCGCCCGGCCATCGACCCTCACACCGCCGCTCGGCCAGCCACCGCCGGCCGAGCTCCGCCGCGCCCGCCCGAGTTGCCGCCGGCGGCCACCACTCCGGCCACCTCCGGTATCGCCTATTTCGCCTTTTTCTCCTCTTTTTTTGTGTTTTTCGAGGATCCATGCGTTAAACGAACCCCAAACCCAAATCGATTTTTATATCTATCTATTATACCCCTAATGCTCCATACGTTTTGAATATTACTCGCTGATATCTCCATTTCATGCGCAGGTTGTTTCTGGGAGCTTAGGGGAGCCCAGGGGAGCTTCTAGGGACTGATTCGGGCTTCGCGGAGGCGTTGTCTTCGCACGATTGCTTGCACTCGCGGCGTGTCGTGGTACACTCTTTCCTTTATTTTACGCACGCCGCACTTTTTACGTTTTTCGGTGCGCGCTCGGGGCCCATATGCCGCCCCGGACACGGCCGCGGTCGAAGAGAGCTTCCGCCAAGCGGAAGCGGTCGGATGATGCCGGCCCCTCCCACGAGTTGGAGGACTCTCCTCCGCCTTCTCCCACACACCCCGTCCACCCAACACAGCCTACAGGCCCCGCACACCCCGCATAGCCTGCAGCGCCCGCACAGCCCGCACAGCCACTCCCTGCCGCTCCACAGCCACCACCTCCGGCTCCACTTATCGGGCCGCTGGGGATCACGTTTCGAGACGACGCACACCGCGTCGCTTTCGAGCGTATCTCCCAGCGCTCGATCGTACCCTCCAGGTTTGCACACCTTGCCGACCTAGGACACCTAGGGGTACTAGAGGGGATGCTCAAGTTGTACGACAACGTGGGCTGGCGAGATTTCTTTCAGGTGTCGGCGGACACATTTATCCGTCCGACACTTGAGGTACTTAGTTCGATCGCCCGGACCGACGAGGGATGCTCGTTTCGGTTCATGGACCGGGAGTGCCAGGTCACTCTCGGTATGATGAGAGCCTTTTTCTCGTGGCCTGATGTCCCCGGGGCCGATCTAGGTTACGCCCCCACCCATATCCCCCCACCTTCCTTCGACGCCGGTGCCTTCTGGGCCCGGATTACGGGTCTTCACGCTGCCTTTGACCCTAGTAGGGCCAAGGCCTCGGCCATTGTCCACCCCTGCCTCCGTATAGCTCAGCGCCTTATGGCGACGACCTTTTTGGCCAAATATGAGCCGGGCACGATGTCCATGCCAAAGCTTTACATGCTCTACGCGATGACACGGCCCAGAGCTCTATCTAGGGATGGCGATGAGCTGGTCCCCGCCGTCGTGATTGATGTCGCGGCTTGGTTTTTGGACCGCATCATTGTATCGGTGGGCGCTCGCTCACCGATATGCTGCGGCGGCCTGATCACCTTGCTTGCCCTTATGACCGGCGAGGACTTCCCTGACGACCTGCGACGAGCACCGGGCCCCACTTCTATGTCGATTGATGTTATGGCCCGGATGAAGATGCTTCGTCCGCACGGTGAGCGACACTGGGTCTGGTTGCATGGCCCTTACGGTGCCGATTACATGATTCTTCCGAGCCCAGCTCGGACTCAGATTGCACCGGCCCACGTGGACTGGCTCCCTGCGATAGATGTTCTGATCCCAGCCGCTTACGTGCTCGAGGCCGAGCAGGCCCACGCTGCCCACGCTGCCCCCGCAGACCCTGTTGCACCTGCCGCGCATGCTGCCCCTGTTGACCCCGTGGCCCCTCAGCCTATCCCCGATGTTTCCGATGCTCCTGACACCTCTGTCCACACCTCTGTCGGTGTCGGGAGTACCTTAGCTGAGCCCACTTCCACTGCTTCCACGCCTGTCACCACCACCACTGGCCCTCTGTCTGCTGAGCCCATTTCCTCTGCCCCACCCGAGCGCCCGCCGACCATAGTTGAGTGCGGAGAGCCCTCTGTCCCCACTGCTGCTGTATTTTTCGAGAGTGTCGTGGCGTCTGTCCACACTTCTGTGCCACCGACCTCTCCGGCCGCCTCGCTGCCACTTTTGTACTCTTCTTTCGCTGCTGCTGCCTCCACTTCTCACCAGCCGGTGCCCCGGCCTCACACTGAGGCCAGGCCCACATTTGCGAGCGCAGCACCTTTCGTTCCCTTGCCTACTGAGCCCGTCACCTACGCCACCAGAGTACGCCAGCCCTGACTTGCACAGCCCCGACCGGTGCATCCCTCTGCACCACCTCCCCCCGACACTGTACTTCAGAGCATTCGTGCTCTCGAGGGGGCGGTGAGTGGCCTCAGAGGCGACCTTAGGACCCTGTCCTCCACCGTCTCCGCGATGGCCGGCCGCTTTGACCTGCTCCCGCAGATTCACTACTGCCTTACCCAGGTCCTAGAGCGTCTCCCCCGCGTACCCGTACCCACCCAGCAGGTTCCCACCCACACTTCCACACACACTCAGCCTGCTTCCACTCCCACACCCACCCCCGCTCAGCAGCCACTACCACCTCCTCCTCCTCCTCCGCCTCAGGACGGAGACGGCGCAGCACCACCTTCCTAGGCACTCTTGATGCCATCGCTTCTTTTTGCCGTTGTGCTACCCGTCTCTGCTGGGTCCTGATGCACTTTTGTCCACCCCCCCTCCCCTCACTATTTCTCTGATACACATTTTCTATATATATCTTTTTATATCTTTTTTGGGAGAGAGGGAGAGTTTTTGGTGCCACACCTATATATCTGTATCACTCCTATTTCTACATTCATCATGTCCGCATCATCTTTTCCGTTTCATTATTTTCTTATTTTTCATCATGCATGCATCCTCACTTGCCCCTCACATTACTTGTCTCTCGGTGTGCCACACTTTGCACATTGAGGACACTGTGCCATTTAGCTTGGGGGAGTGAGTTCTCACGTTCTTTTTTCGATTTGCCGCCTTTATTTTTAGTTTTTCACACCATTTTCCGCTTTTGCACTTATTTTCATCATTTTTCTTTTTATTTTACCATGCATCACGTTTTCCTTATTTTTCTGTGTGCCGCATTGTAATTAGTTCTATTTTCCCTTTATCTTTATTTCTTTCTTTTTCATCTCATGCTAGAGATGACTTTTCTATGATGATGATGACGTGGAGTTAGCTTACTCTATTTGCATGCTTTATTTGTCATGTCTTAGGCTTTATTTCTGATATCATATGCTATGACTTGCCTTGCATCTAGAGATAGTAACCCACACTTTTTCCACATGAAAATGGATGAAATTTTATTATTAGCTGAGTCTGAATATTCATATGTATGCTATCACAGAAAACACACCAAGATTCACGCATTGAATGCTTATATCTGGAGTACTGATTTCTTTTCCTATATCACTTCTATATGCATGAATTGTACATTTCACTTCAGGATGATTGAATGATGTTAGCTATGATAAATCAGGATTAGTTAGCTTTTTTGTGATCGAAACTGAGTAGATTAGATTACCCTGCTGAAGTTGTCGTGCATGTCTTATAGAGTGAACCGAGAGATATGTTTATTTCTTTCTCCACAAATCTTGAACATCATTTCTCTACTTTTAAAATCATTGGTGAATCTCCCCTTAGCGATTCTATTATATGGCATTTCCCCCGCTATTAATTCCTAGCTCCAAATTTCCCGAAAAAAAAAGGAGGAAATATTCTTGTATATCATTATCTCTCTTTGAGTTGGGATCATTGTATATATGTTCAAAAAAAAAGAAAAAAAAAAGAGCAAAAGGAAAAAGAAAAGAGGAAAAATCCTCAATAAAAGATCCCATCTCACTTTCTTTCTTTCCCCTCTCTTTTCGTGTTCACTTTTATTGCTTTTGGAGCTTTATAAAAATGGGGATGTGAATATTTTTTTTATGCCACCATGCTTATAGATAAGCTTGGGGGAGAGAATCCATTGATGTGTGAGAGAGTGACTACTTGACGTTGCACGACAACCTAGGCTAAGTAATATTCTATACTCGGTGAGATTATTTTTAGCTGTACGAAATCCAGAAATCTAAGCCTAGCACTCATCTCATGAAATCCACACTTTTCTATTCTCTCTATTCTATTGTGTGATACTCTTATACTCCTCATAGAAAGCATTCAATTGAAAAGTGTGTGATCTGCGATTTGTATACCGCTTTAGATGATTCAGACGATGTTAATTCTAAAATTATTCCGTTTTTCATGATTATATCGTTGTTCGTGGGTTTTCTATTTCTATTTGCATTATTATACTATGATATCAAAATAAAACTCTTTGACATGTATTTCTCATTCAGTGCATGCTATTTGAGTAAGCGGAACCCACGTCCTGAGAAAATGATCTAGCAGCTTACCTCTTCGCTTCTTTCTTTCTTCTTTATTTTTATTTTTATTTCATTTTTCATTCTTCTCCGTTTTTCATTTTTCATTTTTCGCCGTTTTCATTTTCCGAATCCACCGGGTTCGCCTTTTACTTATCTTCCTCGAAGACGAGTAAGAGGTAAGCTTGGGGGATTTTGATCACTCCTTATTTTACACTTTTTTCCCGCATGTTTGCATGCCATTTTGATCGCTCAAATCATGTTTTTCACGATATATCGATGATATTGCGATGCTTTTCACGATTTGTTGTTTTTGTCGCATTTCAGGTGATTTGGAGCGATTTGGAGTGATCTCGAGATACGCCTACTCCAGAGTGTCACCGACGACCTCCCCGAGGGGTATTTTGCTGTTGGAGAGGAGCGGAAGAAGAACGGACGTCGCAGGAGCGACGAGGAGGCCAAAACAAGCTGTTTGGGCATTTTTGGTGTCCCACTCGGCCGAGTGAAGGAGTCACTCGGCCGACCAGCGAGACACCGCTCGGCCGACCAGATCAGACACGATTCATATGTGCACTCGGCCGAGCGACGGAGACCACATCGGCCGAGTGACGAGATCTCGTCCGCCCGAGTGGCGCCCAGACGAAGCCATTCAAAAATCGCCAACTTACTGTTTTTCGGCTGCCTGAGCTTCAGAAGACCCACTCGACCGAGTGGATAATCCCAACCGCCCGAGTACCAAGAAGCCATCGGCCGAGTGACGACAACTCACTCGACCGAGCCGCCCCCGAAGTGAAGACCCCTGAAGATCAAGACTTACTGGAAAATTACAGGGTTTCTCACTCGGCCGAGCGACTTTTGTCACTCGGCCGAGTGCGACGCGCTGCCTGTAGCGAAAATTGCGGATTTCAGGCTGCGCAGGGGTATTTTGGTCACAGTTTTTGGACGATTTTGGGGGATATTTAACCCCTGTTTTTACCCTAGTTTTGGAGAGCTTTTCTCTTAGATTTTTGCAGCTTTTTAGATTAACTTTTTAGCTTTATTCTTGTGATTAGAGAGGAGACAAAAGTTGATTTTTGTTGGATTATTTGAAGAACTCAATTGGTTTGTCTCTCTCTTCTCTAAAAATTCTATTTTTAGTGCTTATCTCAATATTGTAATGAATTCTCTTGTTTATTTCATTGATTATTTTTGTGTTTGTGCTATGAATTGTGAGTAGTCTCCACGTCTTGGGGCGTGGGAATGAACCCGACAAGCCCAATTTCATATTTGTGATGAATTGGTAGAAATTTTGCTAGAATTGCTATTAAGGATTAGTTTGGGAGCGATTTACTACGGATGGCTAGGAGTTCATATCGATTGGGATTTGCAAGAGATTGGATCCCAATTCGATAGGAAACCCTAGAAATCTGAATTGGGTTGGAATCGAATTTCCGTAGTATCGGTTTGCAAGAGATTGGACCGATACTAGGGTTCTCGGTTGCAATTCCATGCCGATACCCGTTTGCAAGAGATTGGACGGGTAGGAACTATCCCAACCTAGGTCGTGGGCCGAGTTTGCAAGAGATTGGGCTCGGTGCGCGATTGAACGATGATGTTGATCCTAATGCTAGCTTCCCTAGGCTAGGGTTTGCAAGAGATTGGACCCGAACCTAGGATAGCTATAGACCGGCAACAGCGCGAGAGCGTGAGCTTGGTTCTACATTCAGTTGCAACTAGTTCATCCAAAATCTTATTCTAGCAATTTTGATACCGATGAACCACATTTACGAAATACGGTGAGTAGCGGGAATTCCCCATTCCCTAGACGTTCTTTATTCGATTTGATATTTCCGTACTTTGTCTGACGATTGTGACAGGATCGCCAAAGACAAATTTCTCTCTTCTTAAATAGCCAGGTTGATTAGAACAAGCACGGTCATTCATCCTCCCTGTATTCGATAACCCGCTCGCCGCTATACCGTGCGCTTGCGGTAAAACTACAACCGTTCTTTGGTTTACATCCCGGAGCGATCACTTGCTAGTCTCACACCGAAATGGGCGAGGAAGGTAACCGCCATTGAAGAAGGAAATGATACTTCTAAGATCACCTTAGAAGAGTTGGTAGCAAACCTATCCAACAAAAGAAAGATAAAGAGGAGAAAAAGAACAAGAAGACCTTAGTCAGATAGAAGAGAGTTCTCATAGTCGACTATGCAATCTTTAGGTCGATCAAACTGGAAATCGTTCTTTGTTAGAATTTGGAGATCGCCCTGTTTTTTATAAAGTTAGCTGTAAATCAAAAAATCCATCCTGAGAGCTATCCAAGGATGGTAGGGTCACTGGGTTCATACATGTTGGCTCCTTCCATCTTCATGACTTTATTTGGTCCAGATCCTTGCAGCAGTTAGGCGAGTCTTCTTAGCTTTGGCTGCATCAAGATCAATAAGAGTGCCGAAACCATCGAGCTATTTCAGTATTTACGAATTCCATGCGAAGTAAGAGAGGTCATAAGGAGAAAGGAATCTGACAAGAGAGAGAAATCGCCAAAGAAAGTGGACTCCAAGAATCCGAGAGTCTCAATTTTGTTTCCCCTCAAAGAAACATCTAAGACGGAGTCTGGAGATGATATTAAGGACCAACTCGCTCTCATCTCCAAGGGTTTTAAAAATCCTTAAGGTACATAACTCCAGTCGAATGAATAGATTATCTGATGAGCCTATTTGTTTTGAGTGCAATAGGCCGGGCCATTTGAAGAGGGATTGTCCACTTGTAAAAAGAAAGGGAAAGGACAAGAAGGCGTTCAAGAAGACAAAAAGAAAAGTTTTTGCAGCATGGGATAGGAGTCCCCAGAAGACGGATGTATCTTCATCATCTTCATCATCTTCATCTGAAAGTGAAAAGGAAGAAAGAAAAGAGAAGGCATAAATGTGCCTCTGGCCAAAACCGACAATAAGGTAAATTCCTATTACTCACACTCTAGTGATAGCTCTTATAATGATGATGAGAAAGATTGGAAAAATGAGTATAGCCAGCATTATGCCGAGTATGAGGACAATTTGAGAGAACTTTTGACTCTCAAGAAAAGGTATAAAAATGCAATGCTACTTCTTCCAATCTTGATTTATAGAAGATTAGGGAAGAAAATGAAAAATTGGTTAGTAAGAATAAAGAATTAGAGGAATTGAAAAGGACTCATAGTTTAGAGTACAATGACCTAAGTGTTAGGTTCAGTGACTTAGAAAAGACTTTTTCGCCATTAAGGCCAAGCATGATGATTTATGAGCTAATGTTGCTAGGTTCAACAAAGGAAAAGATAAATTAGATGATATCATTAGCTCGCAAAGACCATCATCTAGCAAACATGGCTTAGGATATGTGACCCATCAATATGCTAAGGGTACTCATCATCTTAGGGCCCCAAAGTCTTAAAATGGGTATGTCAAAGTTTGAATCCACAAGAGAGGAACAATTCAGATGAAAGACAAATACGTTTCTAGTTTTATAGACAATATTCATTTTTGTCATGTTTATACATTCTCATATGATAGGAAATCAAAACCCCAATGGGTTTGGTTCCCTAATTTTTGATTACTAACCCCATGGATTCAAAAGAAACGATTGCTTGCTTGCTTTGCCTCCAAATAAAAATGTGAAATTTGCATATTTGTAGGGGAGGATGAAAACTAACAATCTTATTTGCAGGGGGAGCTAAAACTTTTGCAAATATTTTGCATATTTATTTTTTCATTCATTCTCATTTTTGAGATATTGAGTCATATTTCATATACACGCGTCTACTGGGAGTTTTTTCATACGTGGAAGAATTATAAAAATGTTAGAGAGTTGTTGGAAGAGAATTAACCATGGCAACAAGCCATGGTGATATATTTATAAAACATCACTTAGGCAACCCAAAGGACTAGGATACCAAAAGTCTCCACCACTTAATGTGGTGGAGTAAATGGGTGGATAAGTGGTGGGGAGGCCAAAAGCCTCCACCCCACTCACAACACTTCCCCTTATCCATCCATTACTTTGGTCTTAGCGTATAAGGCTAAAAAGGGGTGGATACTTCTGGATCCTGAGTAATTGTGTTTGCCTCGTTAAAACCTTAGATGTGGAAAACCCAGTGTGAAAAACCAACAGCTTAAGGGAAAAGAGTACAACACACAGGTTACTCTCCCTCATCCGTACAAGCTTCAGGCTTGTAGGTCTTTTAGTTGTCTCATACCGATTCCTTTTACAAGTTTTACAAAAATACATTTTGGTAAAGATTTGGTAAAAAGATCGGCTAAGTTGTTGCAGGACTGGATCTGCTGAACTTCAATTTGTGTGTCCTCCTTTAGCTCGTGTGTCCAGAAAAACTTGGGAGATATGTGCTTCGTCCTGTCGCCCTTGATGTAGCCCTTTTGAAGTTGAACAATGCACGCACCGTTGTCTTCAAATAGGACAGTAGGCTCCAAATCACCAGTTTTCAGGCCAGTGGATTGAAGAATGTGGTGGACGACGGATCGTAACAAATAACATTCTCTGCTCGCTTCATGGATAGCAATGAGCTCTGAATGGTTGGATGATGTAGCTGTTGTGGTTTGCTTTACTGATCTCCATGAGATAGCAGTACCTCCGTAGGTAAACACAAAACCTGTCTGTGATTTTGCCGTGTGTGGATCTGAAAGATAACCTGCATCGGCATAACCAAATAATTTGGGGGAGGCACCTCTCTGGTAGTAAAGTCCAAGATCAATTGAACCCTAGAGGTATCGCAAAAGATGCTTTACTCCATTCCAGTGGCACTTTGTGGACGCTGCACTGTGTCTGGCTAGCAGATTAACTGTAAACGCTATATCGGGACGCGTACAGTTAGCCAGATATAAAAGTACTCCAATGGCACTGAGGTAGGGTACTTCAGGACACAGTATCTTCAAATCGGCTAGTTTTGAAATTGGTCGACCAAAATGACCACATTGGTCGACCAAAATTTAGAGAGAGAATTTCGACCGTTGGAAGATAGTTCTAGAATCTACACGGTTAGGGGAGTTTGTGTAATGCCCTGCTAAGCTACTGCACAAGTACTAGAGGGGGGATGAATAGTACTTTAAAATAATTAAGAGGCTAATTCCTAACTACTTGCAAACTCTACCAAACAATGCGGAAAATGCGGAAATGTAAATGTTAGACAACAAAGAAACAATCGCAAACAATGATATTACTGAGTTCGGATCCACCCAAGTCTCCCCGACTTGTTCCCGGTGATCCTACGTCCCAACCACCCGGATCCCCTCCGGATACTTGAGTTAGAAACCCTAACTCAAGTTTTCCACTATGAAATACTTGTGAAAAACCTCCACAAGTCAAATCATACACAAAGTAATTTGTGACTCCCACAACCCGGGATCACAACCACACTCTCACAACCGAGAGTGAAACTTACAATTGAAATTGAAATGAAATAGAACTTCTTACCGACAAAATACCTATGCCTTGAGTAATGCTTACGAATTAGGGCAAGAATGATTTTGAGGAAGAAGAAGTGGCACCAAACCCTAGCTCCAAGATGTAGATCAGCGATGGAGAGCTATGGGAATGTTGGTGACCTAGAATCAAGCACTTGGCTTGGAAGGCTTCACACTCAATGAATCACTCTTTGGAAGTAAGAGTGGGGAGAGATTATTGAATGGAATGAAAGAGCTTTGAATGAGCTTGGAATGATTTCTCTTGATCTCTAAACTTGCAATAATATCAACCTTGACTGCAATGAATGCAGCCCATCAAGTATATATAGGTTAGAGGAGAGAGAGAAAGAAAAACGTTTCAATTAATGCTCCAACGGCTCTTTTCTGAACTCAACTAGTCGGTCAAAGAACAACTACCGACCGACTAGTTCATCAACTAGTCGGTCGGTCAATCAACGTATACCGACTAATGAGTGAATAGAGAAAAGGTCAAAGCACAGACAAAAGAAACTAGTGGGTCCAAGAAGAGTAGCTGACCGACTAGTTTCACAACTAGTCGGTCGGTTACTCAACTGAGACCGACTAACAGATAAAACTGAAGTCTGAGCACAAATTGACTTAGTCGGTCCAAGAACAAATGTTGACCGACTAGTTCATCAACTAGTCGGTCGCCAAATGAGCATAGACCGACTAACGATAAACAGTAAGTCAAGTGAAAATTGGCATGTACAGTAAAACTCAACTAGTCGGTCCAAGAAGGAAAGTTGACCGACTAGTTCATCAACTAGTCGGTCGATCAATGAACACAGACCTACTAATGATAAACAGTAACTAGCTTGGAAAAGACTGACTGAAACTAGTCGGTCCAAGAAGCTTTGCCGACCGACTAGATCACCATCTAGTCGGTCAGTTCTTCTTCTTGAACCAACTAACATGCACAAGAAGTCCCGAATCGAAGCGTGATGCTTCGGGGAAGATTGTATGGACTTCAACTAAGATCCTAGAGCTAAGATATGAGCGTTATGAAGATTTAAACCATAAGACCTACTCAAGGCTTAACATTCTACGAAAGAAGCTTAAAGACTATAAATAAAACTTGACGATACCGTCTTCAATAGCTTCAATCGAATCTTCATGACTTCTAAATTGGTCCATAAGCTTCAACGAAGCTTTAGGCATACGATCACGCGCTTTGAGAAGTCTTGAGATGTCGTAATTGATATTCATATGAATTTGGCGACGATCTCCATAACTGCGCTCACAAAGTGTTAGTTCACGATATATTTATGTTTGTTCATCATCCAAAACCAAATCCGGGGAGTCCAATATCCAACATTCTCCCCCTTTTTGGTGATGACAAACCAACATAAATAATAATCAAAAATAATGATTCAAATGTAATTTACTTACTCCCCCTGCATTGATGACACGTTAATTCCAAATTAAACAATAATAATACGCATCAAGCAGACGAGTAAAGTATATAAATGAGAATCGATTATTGAAATTTCGAATACCAAAAGTTGGTTATTGAAATATCGGATTTGAAAATCCATTTATATATATTAACTCCCCCTGAATCTAACATATCAAATTAGATTCTTGGAATAATGCTTTAAATTATCATTTAGCACATCGTTATTATTATATCTCTCCCCCTTTGGCATTAGCAAAAAGAGCGGGAGGAGATCAACGACAACAACAATGGCTTCAAATAAAAGCACAGAAATCGTAGAAAACGACGACGGTTCAAGTGACACCAAAGAAAAATACGAATGAAATCAATGTGTTTCAATGAAACCATAGTCGAAAATCGTAAAACGAAATCATCAAAACTCAAATCAATTTTACGGATTGAGTTATGGAATATACTCTCCAATATCAACATTCTTGGTTAATTTAGTGAATGGAAAACAATTCTATGTTTCCATAAAACAAATTTCTATTAAACCAAGTTATTTTCGTCGAGCGACGAATTCAAGACATCAGAGACATAAAAATTATATAATGTGCATAATAGAATGAAATGTCAACATCGATGTATATATATTAAAAATATGAACCAGAGTACATCAAAAATATACATCACTCACATACAAAACATCGATCCAACGATCGTTGCACAAAATATATCATCATATCAAACAGATATCAGAGTGTCACACAACATACAACATCATCAAAGTACATCAAAATACATCATCAAAATGATACAAAAATCATAGCCACCCACACTATCCTACCGAACATCTCTCACAACTAGATATGTCATCCAATGAGCATCGGGAGAGGCCTCTAAGAAGCTCAAGAGGCAGCGGGAGGATCAGAAGCAATTGCAGGCTCAGCAGGAGCGGAGGTGGTAACTGGATCAGCTGGAAGGTCAACTGGAGTGACGGCAGAAGTCTCAGGCACTGCAGAAGAGATGATCTCAGGAGCAGCGAGGGTAGTGGCCTCGGGAGCACCAGTGGTAGAATCCACCGCAGGTGTGGTGGCAACAGGTGTACTCTCGGGGTCACCAGTAGAAGAGACAGCAGCCGCACCAGAAGTGCCCTCAGGGGCACGAGTAGAAGCACGACAAAGCTCCTCAATATTCTCCTCATCCAACTCATCCTCGTCAGAAAAAGACGGAGGGACCTCAATATCAAGGCATCGAGCGAGATACGGCAGAGAATCTCCTCAGAACGAGCCTGACGAGACTCCAAACGACGGATCGAACGAATGACGTCGGCAAGAGTGGTAGAGGGAGCAGCTGAGGCAGAGGCAGACGTTGAAGGTGTCGTCCTCTGAACGTGATGGAGCACCGCAAGATACTTCTTGACGGCCATCGCGTTCAGGGGAGGACCAAGTGGACGCTCATCGTCACGAGGAAGTGTGACACGGAAGTGGCAAAAAACAAGGGTCAACAAGCACGGGAAGGGGATGTGAGCCGACTTCGTGGTCTTGTGAATACACTCGAAAGAGTCCATCTTATCGAGTATAATGCGAGCCCAGTTAATCGAGCTCCCCATGAAAATAGCGTAGATCAACTTCAGAAAAGGCTGGGACGGTAGAGATGAGGAGCCGTACTTGGGAAGCAAGCACGACTTCAGAATCAAATTCAGGACCCATGCATTAGGCTTGAAGGATTTGGAGGGTACGCCAATCATGGCGTGAGGAATCTGATGGAAAATCTCAGAAAGGATGGTCTGATCAAGGGAAGAAATATCATCAACAGAAATGTCAGAGGGGAGGAGGCCAGACGAGGAGATACCCAAAATCTCTCCTAAGATTTCTGCCGTGAGGACTATAGGAGTCCCCAAAACAGTCGTCTCAATCGAGTGGGTCTCGTCATACTGACCCCGGATCCTATTGGCATAGAAAAGTTTGACTAAACGAGGGTAGGGGTGAGGATTCGCCTTAGGATCATATCGAAGGTAATCGATAAGACCCGAAGACGACAGAAGATCAGCTAGCCCTATGAAGTCACTAATCTGGACGAAATGCTCCAGAAGCAGCGGGCAATGTTCGATACGGTTGTAAGCCGCGAGACACATATGGTCGTCGCGACACAACGAGATATCGACACCGCCTACCGGCATCGGAGCCTTTCCCTTAGGCTTACGGGTAGACGTACGTGGTCGGGAGCTAGACTCAGGATGGGTAGGAGGAGTAGGTTCCCTATGAGTCTCAGTCTCGGGAATGAACTCGGTATCGGAGTCGGTAGGAGTGTGGAAAGAGGAGGGAGAGGCAAGCACCTTGGTCTTGGGCTTGGGCTTGGGCTTGGGCTTGGGTTGAGCACGGGGCTTCGCTTTCGTCGTCCTCTTACGCTTAAGAGGAGGCGAAGACGAAGAGGGTTCGGTAGGCTTTGAACGTTGTTTCGGAGGAGGATGGTCCGAGGGTGGCGAATCTATGGTCATGGGCGAAGGGCCAGAGGGAGTGATCAGAATCCTCGTCTTTGCCATGATCGTGGCACGACGAGATCAATCAATCGATACAACCCTAAGCAACAAACCCTAACAGCTGAAAGAAATTTCGAAATAAACAAACCCTAGATGCGAAATCAACAAGCCCTAGGAGATGAAATCGACCTAGATCAAACCCTAGAATAGGAATCGAGACCTAGGAGGAGGAGATATACCTAGGAGGAGTGATCGACGGCGGCAGAAGATCGGAAGATGGCCGGAGTTGATCGGAAGATGAAGAGACTCGAGCGGGGGTTTGGGGGTTTCGAGCTGGAGAAGATGGAGCAACCGACTAAAATGAAAAATAATCGATTAGATTGAACTTAAGTCGGTCGAAATCGCGAAATGACGTGACTGCCCTTGAGCACTTAGTCGGTCTAACTTCAAACGCTGACCGACTAGATGACGATCTAGTCGGTCGGTTAACGAGCTTGAACCGACTAGGTGGAAACAGAGACCAGTCGAAGATTTCCTGAACGAGAATTAGTCGGTCTAAGCTCAAATACTGACCGACTAGAACTAAATCTAGTCGGTCGATAAGTAAACTAGAACCGACTAAAGGAGTTAAGCTGGAGAGGAAATCCTAATAGCTTGAATTAGTCGGTCTAAGTTCTTTTACTAACCGACTAGATACGAATCTAGTCGATTGGTGATTGAACTGATACCGACTAAATGAGTCCAAAAGTTTAGAGATAGAGCTAGTCGGTCTAAGTTCATTAGCTGACCGACTAGATGAGAATCTAGTCGGTTGGTTGATGAATTGAGACCGACTAGATGAGTCCAAAAATTGATAATTAAGTTCTCTCCTCAATACACTTGGACGATACATCGTAATCCTCTCAAAAATCATCTAAACTACCCCATTAAACATCGAAATCTCAAATACGACATTCAAACATGAATTCGAGAAAAAATTCAAAATATCACATAAAATCCCGAAAAATCCAATAAGTCTAGCATGAACGAAATATTGCGAAATATAATAGCATGCAAGATTATTGAATGAAACACGAATCCTATATCTCGGATTCACCCATAATCCCCAATTCTCGACGCAACCGCACAAAGGAGTCCTCCTTTAGGGGTTTCGTGAAAATATCGGCGATTTGCTTTTGGGTTTCAACGTACACTAAAATGATGTCCTTTTTAGCAACATGATCATCTAAAAAATGGTGTCGGACATCTATGTGTTTCGAACGGGAATGGTGTACCGGGTTCTTGGAAAGACATATTGCACTTTGGTTGTCAACCATGATAGTGCAAGTATCACAGTTTATACCAAAGTCTTTAAGTGTGTGTCTCATCCAAAGAACTTGAGCACACGCGGCACCGGCGGCAATATATTCCGCCTCGGTGGTTGAAAGTGATACGGAATTTTGCTTCTTGAAAAACCAAGAGACAAGAGAATTTCCTATAAAATGGCAAGTGCAACTAGTACTTTTCCTGTCGGATTTGCATCCCGCATAATCGGCATCACTATATGAGATTAACTCATACGTGCTAGATTTTGGATAAAGTAATCCAAAATCAAGTGTATAACTTAGATAACGGAAAATACGTTTTACCGCTACTAAGTGAGACTCCTTAGGTTGAGACTGATAACGAGCACATACGCATACGGCAAACATAATATCAGGCCTACTTGCGGTAAGATAAAGTAAACTACCTATCATACCTCGATATAGACGAATGTCTACATCCTTACCGCCCGTGTCCTTATCAAGATGCGTAGTCGTGCTCATTGGAGTCTTTTCCCGGAGGCATTCTCCATTCCAAATCGCTTTAGCAACTCCACCGTGTACTTCGTTTGGTGGATGAAGATTGCATCGTCCATTTGGTGAATTTGGAGACCTAAGAAATATTTGAGCTCACCCATGTGGCTCTTCTCAAATTGATCCTTCATCACATTAGAAAACTCTTCGCAAAGAGCAAAGTTAGTAGCACCGAAAATGATATCATCAACATATATTTGAACTAAAATTATATCATTATTCGAATACTTAACAAATAATGTGGAATCAACTTCTCCCATTTTAAAACCCAAATCCAAAAGAAAATTCTTTAAACGATCATACCAAGCTCGAGGAGCTTGTCTCAAACCGTAAAGCGCTTTCTTTAGTTTAAAAACATAATTTGGAAATTTTTCATTAATAAAACCCGGAGGTTGAGAAACGTAAACTTCCTCAACAACATCTCCATTTAAAAATGCACTTTTAACATCCATTTGAAATAATTTAAAATCCTTATGGCATGCAAAAGACAATAATAATCTAATTGATTCTAATCTAGCTACCGGAGCGAAGGATTCTTCGAAATCAATACCTTCCTCTTGACGGTAGCCTTGATCAACTAACCGAGCTTTGTTCCGGACGACGACTTGGTTTTCGTCGATTTTGTTCTTGAAGATCCACTTTGTCCCAATGACGGTGTGGTTCTTCGATGGCAATGGAACAAGCTCCCAAAATTCATTCCTCTCGAATTGAATGAGTTCCTCCTCCATGGCTAAGATCCAAGCGCTATCTTCGCATGCTTCATTAACATTCTTTGGCTCTATCGAGGAGGCAAAGGCACAATGAGCGAAGTAGTTCACTTGCGATCTCGTCTTGACACTATCATGGATATTGCCAATGACTTGCTCATGAGGATGGTCACGAACGGTATGAAGCCGTTTGGGAATACCTTGATCCCCGGCAACTTTTTTCTCTTTTTTTTTATTTTCTGTTTTATTTTTTTCTTTTTTTCTATTTTTTTTCCTTTTTTTATATATTTTTTTTATTTTTTTTGTCAAAAACTTGATCGCACCACGAATACACGTCCCGGAGCGACGGTTGTAGTTTTACCGCAAGCGCACGGTATAGCGGCGAGCGGGTATCGAACACAGGGAGGACGAATGACCGTGCTTGTTCCTAATCAATCTGGCTATTCAAGAAAGATAATTGCCTTGGGCGATCCTGTCACAATCGTCAGACAAATGTGCGAAGTATCAAATCAAATAAAGAACATCTAGGGAATGGGGAATCCCCGCTACTCACCGTATTTCATAAAAGTGGTTCGTCGGTATTAAAATTGCTAGAATGAGAATTCGGATGAACTAGTTGCAACTGAATGTAGAACCAAGCTCACGCTCTCGCGCTGTTGCCGGTCTATAGCTTTCCTAGGTTCGGTTCCAATCTCTTGCAAACCCTGGCCTAGGGAAGCTAGCATTAGGATCAACTTCATCGTCCAATCGCGCACCGAGCCCAATCTCTTGCAAACTCGGTCCACGATCTAAATTGGGATAGTTCCTACCCGCCCAATCTCTTGCAAACGGGTATTGGCATGGAATTGCACCCGGAAATCCTAATATCGGTCCAATCTCTTGCAAACCGATACTTCGAAAATCCGACTCCAACCCAATTCGGATTTCTAGGGTTTCCTATCGAATTGGGATCCAATCTCTTGCAAATCCCAATTGATATGAATACCTAGCCATCCGTAGTAAATCGGTCCCAATCTAATCTCAATTAACAATCCTAGCTCAATTTCTACCAATTCATCACAATTATGAAATAGGGCTCGTAGGGTTCATCCCCACGCCCCAAGACGTGGTGACTACTCACAAATCATAGCAATATCACAAATTTGATCAATGAAATAAGCAATGGAATTCATCACAAATATTGAGATAAACAATAAAAATAGAATTTTTAGGGAAGAGAGATGCAAACCAATGGAGTTCTTCAATTTAATCCAACAAAAATCCAAGTTTTTCCTCTTCTCCAAACACAATAATAAAGCTAAAAAGTAATCTAAAAAGCTGCAAAAAATCTAAGAGATGGCTCCCAAAACTAGGGTAAGAACAGGGCTTAAATAGCCCCAAAAATTGTCCAAAAATCTTGACCAAAACGCCCCTGCACAGCCTGTTTTCCGCAAATTTCGCTACAGGCAGCGCATCGCACTCGGCCGAGTGACAAATGTCGCTCGGCCGAGTGAGAAACCCTGTACTTTTCCAGTAAGTCGGGGCCTTCAGGGGTCTTCACTTCGGGAGCGGCTCGGCCGAGTGAGTTGTCGTCACTCGGCCGATGGCTTCACTGCACTCGGGCGGACGTGGTTTACCACTCGGCCGAGTGGGTCTTCTGAAGCTCAGGTGGCCGAAAAACAGAAACTTCGATATTTTGGAGGGGCTTCGTCTGGGCGCCACTCGGGCGGACGTGGGATCGTCACTCGGCCGATGTGGTCTCCGTCGCTCGGCCGAGTACACATGGAAATCGTGTCTGAACGGGTCGGCCGAGCAGTGTCTCACTGGTCGGCCGAGTGGCTCCTCCACTCGGCCGAGTGGGACACAAAAAATGCCCAATCTGATTGTTTTGGCCTCCTCGTCGCTCCTGCGACGTCCATTCTTCTTCCGCTCCTCTCCAACAGCAAAATATCCCTCGGGGAGGTCGTCGGTGGCCGTCTAAAGTAAGCGCATCTCGAGATCACTCCAAATCGCGCCAAATCACCTGAAATGCGACAAAAACAACAAATCGTGAAAAGCATCGCAATATCGTCGATATATCGTGAAAAACATGATTTGGGCGATCTAAATGGCATGCAAATACACGGAAAAAAGGTGTAAAATAAGGAGTGATCAAAATCCCCCAAGCTTGCCTCTTACTCGTCCTCGAGGAAGATAAGTAAAAGGCGAACCCGGTGGATTCGGAAAACGAAAACGGCGAAAAACGAAAAAAAAATGAAAAACGAAGAAGAATGAAAACGAAATGAAAATGAAGAAGAAAGAAAGAAGGAAAGAAGCGAAGAGGTAGGGTGCTAGATCATTTTCTCAGGACGTGGGTTTCACTTACTCTTATAGCATGCACCGGATGAGAAATACATGTCAAAGAATTTTATTTTGATATCATAGTATAATAGTGCAAATAGAAATAGAAAACCCACGAACAACGATATAATCATGAAAAACGGAATGATTTTAAAATTAACATCGTCTGAATCATTTAAAGCGGTATACAAATCACAGATCACACACTTTTCAATTGAACGCTTTCTATCTGGAGTATAAGAGTATCACACTATAGATTAGAGAGAATAGAAAAGTATGGATTTCATGAAATGAACGCTAGGCTTAGATTTCTGGATTTCGTAAAGCTAGAAACAATCTCACCGAGTATAGAATATTACTTAGCCTAGGTTGTCGTGCAATGTCAAGTAGTCACTCTCTCACACATCAATGGATCCCCTCCCCCAAGCTTATCTATAAGCGTGGTGGCACAAAAATATTTACATCCCCATTTTTTATATATATAGCTCCAAAAGCAACGAAAAGAAAGAAGAGAGAAAGAAAGTGAGATGGGATCTTTTATTGAGGATTTTTCCTCTCTTTTTTTTTCTTTGCAATAAGCAATATATACACAATGATCCCAACTCAGAGAGAGATAATGATATACAAGAATGTTTTTCTCTCTTTTATTTTTTTTTTCTCTTTTTTTTAGAAGAAGGGATTTGGAGCTAGGAATTAATAGCGGGGGAAATGCCATAAAATAGAATCACTAAGGGGAGATTCACCAATGATTTTTAAAAGTAGAGAAATGATGTTCAAGATTTGTGGAGAAAGAAATATACATAACTCTCGGCTCACTCTATAAGACATGCACGACAACTTCAGCAGGGTAATCTAATCTACTCAGTTTTGATCACAAAAAAGCTAACTAATCCAGATATATCATAGCTAATCATCATTCAATCATCCTGAAGTGAAGTGTACAATTCATGCATATAGAAGTGATAAAGGCAAAGAAATCAGTACTCCAGATATAGGCATTCAATGCGTGAATCTTGGTGTGTTTTCTGTGATAGCATACATATGAATATTCAGGCTCAGCTAATAATAAAACTTCATCCATTTTCATGTGGAAAAAGTGTGGGTTACCATTTCTAAATGCAAAGCAAGTCATAGCATATGATATCAGAAATAAAATCTAAGACAAGACAAATATAGCATGCATATAGAATAAGCTAACTCCACGTAGACATCATCACAGAAAATTCATCTCTAGCATGAGATGAAAAAAGAAAGAAATAAAGATAAAGGAAAAATAGAACTATTTATAATGCGGCACGCAGAGAAATAAGAAAAACGTGATGCATGGTAAAATGAGAAAAAATGATGAAAATAAGTGCAAATAAGTGCAAAAGCGGAAAGTGGCGTGAAAAACTAAAAATAAAGGTGGCAAAACAAAAAAGAACGTGAGAACTCACTCCCCCCAGCTAAACTGCACAGTGTCCTCAATGTGCAACGTGTGGCACACAGAGAGACAAGTAATGTGAGGGGCAAGTGAGGATGCATGCATGATAAAAAGGAAGAAAAAAAATAAAAAAAAGGAAAATAAGAGGAAAAAATAAAGAAATGAAAAATATGATGCTGATATGATGCATGCACAGATATGAGTGATACGAGTATAAATGTGTCACCAAAGACTCTCCCTCTCCCAAAAAAGATATATAAAAAGATACGGCAAAATGAGAATCCCAAAATAAGTGAGGGGAGGGGGGGCAAAAATGCAACGGGACCCAGCAGAAACGGGCAGCATAACGGCAGGAATAGACTAAGGCATCAGGGGTGCCTAAGAAGGTGGTGCTGCACCGTCTCCGTCCCGAGGCGGAGGTGGTGGTGGTGGTGGTGTAGGCTGCTGAGCTGAGGTGGGCGTGGAAGTGGAAGCAGGTCTAGTGTGTGTGGAAGTGTGTGTGGGAACCTGCTGGGTGGGTGGGGGTACGCGCGGGAGACGCTCTAAGATCTGTGTCAGGCAGTAGTGAATCTGAGGGATCAGCTCAAAGCGTCCAGCCATCGTAGAGACGGTGGAGGACAGGGTCCTAAGGTCACCTCTGAGACCGCTCACCGCCAACTCAAGAGCACGAATGCTCTGCAGTACAGTGTCGGGCGGGGGTGGTGCAGAGGGACGCACCGGTCTAGGCTGCGCAGGGCGAGGCTGGCGTACGCGTGTGGAGTATGTAACGGGCTCAGCAGGGAAGGGGACAAAAGGTGCCGCGCCAGCAAATGTGGGCCTGGCCTCAGTGTGAGGCCGGGGCACCGGCTGGTGAGAAGCGGAGGCAGTGGCAGCAAAGGAAGCGTGCAAAAGTGGCAACGAGGTGGCCAGAGAGGTCTGTGGCACAGAAGTGTGGACAGACGCCACGACGCTCTCGGAGAATACGGTGGCTGTGGAGACAGAGGTAACTACCGCTGGGGCGGAACTGTGTGGACCAAAAGGCGCAATCCCAGTGGAGATCATGCTAGCCATGGTCTCCACGACCGCGGCAAACGAGGGCTCTCCACTCTCGACAAAGGTCGGCGGGCGCTCGGGGAGTGCGGAGCAAAGAGGCTCCACGGACAGAGGGCCAGAGGTGGCAGCGGGAGTGGTGGGGACAGCCTCGGAAGTGGTGACAGTGGTGGAGGTGGGCTCAGCAAAAGTACTCTCGACACTGACAGAGGTGGGGACAGAAGTGTCAGGAGCAGCGGAAACGACTGGTATGGGCTGAGGGGCCACTGGGTCAACAGGGTCGGCGGCAGGCTCGGCAGGGTGTGCAGCAGGGTCTGCAGGGGCAGCCTGGGCAGCGTGGGCAACGTGGGCCTGCTCGGCCTCCTCGGCCTCGAGCACGTAGGCGGCGGGGATGAGAACATCCATCTCTGGGAGCCAGTCAACGTGGGCTGGTGCAATCTGGGTCCGAGCAGGGCTCGGGAGAATCATGTAATCGGCCCCGTAGGGGCCGTGCAACCAGACCCAGTGACGCTCACCATGCGGACGAAGCATCTTCATCCGGGCCATGACATCAATTGACAAAGAAGTGGGGCCCGATACTCGCCGCAGGTCGTCAGGTAGGTCCTCGCCTGTCATCATGGTAAGCAGGGTGATCAGGCCGCCGCAGCATATCGGTGAGCGAGCGCCCACCGATACAATGATGCGGTCTAAAAACCAAGCCGCAATGTCGATCACGACGGCGGGGACAAGCTCGTGTCCATCCCTAGATAGAGCTCTGGGACGTGTCATCGCATAGAGCATGTAAAGCTCTGGCGTAGACATCGTGCCCGGCTCATATCTGGCCAAAAAGGTGGTCGCCATAAGGCGCTGGGCAATACGTAGGCAGGGGTGGACAATGGCCGAGGCCTTGGCCCTACTAGGGTCAAAGGCGGCGTGGTGGCCTGTAATCCGGGCCCAGAAGGCGCCGGCGTCGAAGGAAGGTGGGGGGATGTGGGTAGGGCCGTAACCGCGATCGGCTCCGGGGACGACGGGCCATGAGAAGAACGCTCTCATCATATCGAGAGTGACCTGGCACTCTCGATCCATGAACCTGAATGAGCATCCCTCATCGGTCCGGGCGATCGAACTCAAAACCTCAAGTGTCGGGCGGGTGAACGTGTCCACCGACACCTGAAGGAAGTCGCGCCAACCCACGTTGTCGTACAACGTGAGTATCCCCTCTAGTACCCCCAGGCGTCCAAGGTCAGCGAGGTGTGCAAACCTGGAGGGTACGATCGAGCGCTGGGAGATACGGTCGAAGACGGCGCGGTGTGCGTCGTCTCGGAACGTGATCCCGAGCGGCCCGACCAGTGGAGCCGGTGGTGGTGGCTGTGCAGCGGCGGGGAGTGGCTGTGCGGGCTGTGCGGGCTGTAGGTGCGCTGCAGGCTGTGCGGGGTGTGCGGGGCCTGCAGGCTGTGCGGGGTGTGTGGGAGAAGGCGGAGGAGAGTCCTCCACCAAGTGGGAGGGGCCGGGCTCGTCCGACCGCTTCCGCTTGGCGGAAGCTCTCATCGACCGCGGCCGTGTCCGGGGCAGCATATCGGCCCCGAGCGCGCGCCGAAAAAGTGAAAAAAGTGCGGTGCGTCTAAAAGAGTGGAAAGAGTATACCCAAACACGCCGCGAGTGCTAAGCAGTGGAAGCGTGCGAAGTCCGCGCCTCCACGAAGTCCTGAGCAGCCCGTAGAAGCTCCCCTGAGCTCCCCTAAGCTCCAAAAAGCAACCTGCGCATGAAAAAGCGATATCAGCGAGTAATAATCAAAATGTATGGAGCAATAGGGGTATAATGGATAGATATAGAAATTGATTTGGGTTAGGGGGGCGTTTAGCACATGGATCCTCAAGAAATACACGAAAAGAGGCGAAAATAGGCAAAATAAACGATACCGGAGATGGCCGGAGCGGCTGCCGCCGGCGGCGACTCGGGCGAGTCGCGGCGGTGGTCGGCCGGCGGTGGCGGGCCGAGCGGCGGCGCGAGCGGGCGAGTATGGGTGCGAGCGAGGGGATTCGGGCGAGGGAACTGAAGCGTCGGGCGGTTTGGGGGTGTTTGCGATTTCGAAAAATGAGCTCCCCTCGGCCCTTATATAATAAAACTTACGACTCGGCCGAGTGACGGGGTCACTCGGCCGAGCGAGACCATTGAAAGTTTCCTCCCCGCTATCGCTTCGGCCGAGTGGCTTTGCCAGCATCGGCCGAGTGGAGTAAGTCCATTCGGCCGAGTGACTCAAGCTACTCGGCATGACTCGCCCTAGGAGGGTATCCGTTGTACTCGGACGAGTGGGAATCTATACTCGGCCGAGTGGCAGTTCTAATGAAATGAGGAAAATAGACAGAGAGTTGGGTACATCAGACTTCCCTCGTTCGTGAGCGGCTCGGCCGGACGAACTTCTGTACTCGGCCGAGTGACTAGTATGCTCGGCCGAGTGAGCCTTGCTTTCTGCTGTTTGTCTTCGTTTGGGCTCTAAACTCCGTCTTTCTTCCTCCAGTCGATTTCATCCTCCTCCTAAGCGTCGAACGCCTTCTTGGGGCGCTCCTCGTCGTCTCGTTCATCCTCCTCATGATGGATCTACCTATCTCCTCTCCTGTCAAGAAAAATAGGACCCGTTATCACAAAATTTTTGGGCGAACGACTCGAAACACTAAAAATTTCTAAAACGAAAATAAAGAAAAAGTAAAAATAAAGCAAAAACCGTCGGGTTGCCTCCCGATAAGCGCTCGTTTAAGGTCTTGAGCTCGACCCCCTATAATTTTCAATCAATGCGGGCTGTTTGGTGCATATGAGATGCACCCATCGAATTTTCCGGGGAGCGCGCTTGGGTTTGGATGTGGCGACGGCGCGTTCTCCCGCGGTGGTCTCTCGTCTCGAATAGTGTTGGGGGGAGGCTCCCCCAAGCTAGCGTTTGCTCCGGTCAACGGCTTAACCGGTGATGCCGGTCTCCGTGCCGGCGGAGCTTTCTTTGGAGACTTTAATTTCGAGAGCTTGCAGAGCTCTCGAATCCTTGCGACATCAGCGTCGCCTTCATCTTCTTCAGCGGAGAGGTCGGGGGAATCATCTTTCTTTTCATCTTGGCCTAAATCCGGGCCTTCTTCAAAATCTTCATCAAAAAGAGCGCCAATTGAGTGGGGAATCGCCTCTTCTATCACCTCATCAAGGAGGTCCATGCAGTCAAGTTCCTCGTGATAAGGCATGTGCTTCATGGCCTTAGGAATGTGGAGCTCCACCTCGATGTTTCCGACGTTTAGGGTTAAGGTACCTTCGCGCACGTCGACGATGACTCCGGCGGTGGCGAGGAATGGGCGTCCAAGTATCAATGAGGTGTCTCCCTCCTCCTTAACGTCCATGATCACGAAGTCACATGGCAAGCATATTCCACCCGGGACTTGTAGCGGTATGTCTTCGGCAATCCCCACCGGCCTTGTTATCCGTCCATCGGCTAATTGAATGCGCATGTCGGTGGGTTTCAACTTTGTCCCGGTGTTTAGCTTTAAGAACATGGAGAGAGGCATGAGACTTACACTAGCCCCAAGATCAACCAACGCCTTTTGAAGAGGAATGCCGCCCAAGGTGCAAGGAATCCGAAAACTCCCCGGATCTTTGAATTTCGCCGGCTCCTTCTCTCTCTTAGTAAACCAAGAGCCCTCCTCGGCTAGCATGATCTTCTCCTTCCTCTTTCTCCCCGAAATCAAGTCCTTCAAGAATTTGGCATATGTGGGGATCTCGACGATGGCGTCAAGAAAGGGAATGTTAAGGCTAACTCCTCTTAGGTACTCGAGAAATTTTGCTAGCCTTTTCTCCATTTTCGCTCTAGCGAGCCTTTGGGGGAATGGGACCGGTGGCATGAAGCGCCTTTCCTCGATCAATTGCTCCGCTCTAGATTTCTCCTTGTCTAGCGGCTCCTTCTCTTTTTCAACTTCAACTATCGGCTCAATTGGCCCCGAGCTTTCCTCCACGGGCTCCTCAATAGGAATCATGGCGGGGGTGGTGTCCTTCCCGCCTCTAGTAGTACCGGCAACTACGGCGTTGATGTGGCCGGTGTTGCCCCGTGGGTTTTGCTCCGGTTGTGCCGGCAATCATTGAGTGTTCCGATTGAGCAATGCCAATTGCTCCGATATTTGAGCCACTACGGTATTAAGAGAGTCTTGCCCCGCCATCAAGCTAGCATTTACCTTGTTTTGTTCGACCATGAACGCCTCCACTCTAGTTTCGAAGTCGGATCGTTGTGGAGCTTGTGGAGTGTTTTGATTTTGATTCCTCCACCCTTGGTTGTATCCGGGAGGCCTATATGGTGGAACTTGTTGCTTCGGTTGAAAGTTTTGTTGTGGAGGCCCCCTCGGCGGATAGTATTGTTGTTGGGGTGGTGGTGGTCGAGCTTGATTAGGCGGTTGTTGTGGCGGGTTCAAAGCTCCTTCATTGTTGGCGTAGGAGAATCCCGGGTGATTTCTTGCGGCCGGATTGGACCAATACCCTTGGTTCCCCGCAACATATTGCACTTGCTCCAAGGATCCTTCTCCTTGCTCTCCTCCCGAGTACATGGCTTGAGATTGGTCTTGCCAATCACACATTTGGTTCGTCGGCGCGGAGGTGGAAGGGCTTCCTTGGGGCTCCGTAATGAACTTCTCCAATCTCTCCACCACCTTGTGGAGAGAATCAAATTTGCTCGTAAGCTCCGCTACGGCCTTCGCCTCATAGATGTTAGTTGGCTTTAAGGAGGACGTAGAGTGTCCTCGCTCATCGCCCCATTGTTGGTTATTTGAGGCCATCTCCTCGATTAGGGCCGTAGCTTCCTCGGGAGTCTTTGACAAGATAGCACCATTCGCCGCGGCATCAATAATTTGTTTGGTCCCCGGTTGGAGACCGTTGTAGAAGCTATGCACTAGCTCCCAATCTTCTATACTGTGGTGCGGGCATTGATGCTGTAAATCCTTAAACCGCTCCCAAGCTTCATAGAGCGTCTCCTGTGGTCCTTGCTTGAAGGACATGAGAGCGCTCCGGATTTTCACCGTCTTGGATGGGGGATAAATTTTGTCAATGAAAGCGTCCGCCAACCCGTCCCAAGAGGTGAAAACTCCGTCAGCCTGCGTCCTCAGCCAATAGAGTGCCTTGTCCTTTAGCGTGAAGGGGAAGAGACGCAGTCTGATGGCATCGATGGGGACCCCCGGCATTTGAAATGTGGCGCACTTCGACAAGAATGATTGGATGTGGTAGTGGGGGTTCTCATGGGCGTTCCCATGAAATGGGTCTTGTTGCATCAAAACCACCAATACAGTCTTTAGCTCGAAGTTCTTGTCGGCCGCCAACTCCGGCACGGCAATGGATGATGTGGTAGAAGAGGTCTTAGGCCGAAGCCTATCGCGAATAGAAATTATTCTCGCCATCCTTGCCACCAATTCTTCGGGAGTTTCCGGGTTGGTCATAAACCGCCCTTCTGGATATTGTCTTCTTTCCGCTCTAAGTCTCCGCGCGGTACGTTCGATCTCCGGATCAAATATTAAGGCTTCGGGGTCCGCCGTAGATCTCGTGTACATGCACAGGGAAAACAGAGTTTCAAAGAGATGATTAGTACCGTGGAAGGGTTAGGTAAGAATAGTAATGGAAATAATAATAATAATGAAAAAAGAAAAATAAAAATAAAAGAAAGAAGTAGCTAGGGTGGAAAAGAATCAAACGCAATCGCCTCCCCGGCAACGGCGCCAAAAACTTGATCGCACCCCGGATACACGTCCCGGAGCGACGGTTGTAGTTTTACCGCAAGCGCACGGTATAGCGGCGAGCGGGTATCAAACACAGGGAGGACGAATGACCGTGCTTGTTCTTAATCAACCTGGCTATTCAAGAAAGATAATTGCCTTGGGCGATCCTGTCACAATCGTCAGACAAATGTGCGAAGTATCAAATCAAATAAAGAACGTCTAGGGAATGGGGAATCCCCGCTACTCACCGTATTTCATAAAAGTGGTTCGTCGGTATTAAAATTGCTAGAATGAGAATTCGGATGAACTAGTTGCAACTGAATGTAGAACCAAGCTCACGCTCTCGCGCTGTTGCCGGTCTATAGCTTTCCTAGGTTCGGGTCCAATCTCTTGCAAACCCTGGCCTAGGGAAGCTAGCATTAGGATCAACTTCATCGTCCAATCGCGCACCGAGCCCAATCTCTTGCAAACTCGGTCCACGATCTAAATTGGGATAGTTCCTACCCGCCCAATCTCTTGCAAACGGGTATTGGCATGGAATTGCACCCGGAAATCCTAATATCGGTCCAATCTCTTGCAAACCGATACTTCGAAAATCCGACTCCAACCCAATTCGGATTTCTAGGGTTTCCTATCGAATTGGGATCCAATCTCTTGCAAATCCCAATTGATATGAATACCTAGCCATCCGTAGTAAATCGGTCCCAATCTAATCTCAATTAACAATCCTAGCTCAATTTCTACCAATTCATCACAATTATGAAATAGGGCTCGTAGGGTTCATCCCCACGCCCCAAGACGTGGTGACTACTCACAAATCATAGCAATATCACAAATTTGATCAATGAAATAAGCAATGGAATTCATCACAAATATTGAGATAAACAATAAAAATAGAATTTTTAGGGAAGAGAGATGCAAACCAATGGAGTTCTTCAATTTAATCCAACAAAAATCCAAGTTTTTCCTCTTCTCCAAACACAATAATAAAGCTAAAAAGTAATCTAAAAAGCTGCAAAAAATCTAAGAGATGGCTCCCAAAACTAGGGTAAAAACAGGGCTTAAATAGCCCCAAAAATCGTCCAAAAATCTTGACCAAAACGCCCCTGCACAGCCTGTTTTCCGCAAATTTCGCTACAGGCAGCGCATCGCACTCGGCCGAGTGACAAATGTCGCTCGGCCGAGTGAGAAACCCTGTACTTTTCCAGTAAGTCGGGGCCTTCAGGGGCCTTCACTTCGGGAGCGGCTCGGCCGAGTGAGTTGTCGTCACTCGGCCGATGGCTTCACTGCACTCGGGCGGACGTGGTTTACCACTCGGCCGAGTGGGTCTTCTGAAGCTCAGGTGGCTGAAAAACAGAAACTTCGATATTTTGGAGGGGCTTCGTCTGGGCGCCACTCGGGCGGACGTGGGATCGTCACTCGGCCGATGTGGTCTCCGTCGCTCGGCCGAGTACACATGGAAATCGTGTCTGAACGGGTCGGCCGAGCAGTGTCTCACTGGTCGGCCGAGTGGCTCCTCCACTCGGCCGAGTGGGACACAAAAAATGCCCAATCTGATTGTTTTGGCCTCCTCGTCGCTCCTGCGACGTCCATTCTTCTTCCGCTCCTCTCCAACAGCAAAATATCCCTCGGGGAGGTCGTCGGTGGCCGTCTAAAGTAAGCGCATCTCGAGATCACTCCAAATCGCGCCAAATCACCTGAAATGCGACAAAAACAACAAATCGTGAAAAGCATCGCAATATCGTCGATATATCGTGAAAAACATGATTTGGGCGATCTAAATGGCAAGCAAATACACGGAAAAAAGGTGTAAAATAAGGAGTGATCAGACATCCATAGAGTCATCATCATTAGTAATTCTAGTTGGAACAAATCCTTCATTAAATGACACATGAAGTGATTCCTTGATCGTTGAGGTTCGTTTGTTGTATATCTGGTAGGCTTTGCTACGCGAAGAATATCCAACAAAAATCCCCTCATCGGATCTTGGATCGAATTTGTCCAAGCTACCATACGTGTTCTTAATAAAACATTTTGAACCAAAAACACGAAAATGTTTAACTTGAGGCAACCTAACAAATAACAATTCATAACAAGTTTGTTTAGTGCCTGGCCTCAAAAGTATTCTATTAAACACATAGCAAGCGGTGTGTACCGCTTCCGCCCAAAATTGATGGCCAAGTTGGCTATCATCAAGCATAGTGCGAGCACACTCCACTAGCGTCCTATTCTTTCTCTCAACTACACCATTTTGAGGAGGTGCACGAGGGAAAGAGAAGGTGTGTGTAATACCAACTTCATCACAAAATGTCTCAAAAGACTCATTCTCAAATTCCCCTCCATGATCACTACGAATAGTGACAATGGTGGTTCCAATGAGATTTTGTACTTTCTTAACAAAAATTGTGAAGTTTTCAAAAGCTTCATTTTTATTACATAATGAAAATACCCAAGTAAACCTAGAAAAGTCATCAACGATGACAAGCCCATATCTAGCATTACCTAATGAAGCAACTCTAGTTGGCCCAAATAAATCTAGATGTAATAGCTCTAGTGGCCGTTTAGAAGAAATGCTTTTCTTAGGTTTAAATGAAGATTTTGGAAGCTTGCCTCGTTGACACGAGTCACAAAAGATTTTCTTTTGAAAGACTAGCTTAGGGAAGCCTCTAATTAAGTTTAACTTGGAAAGCTTAAATAGTGTTCCAAAGTTCACATGACCAAAACGTCTATGCCATAAGTGTTGTTCACTTGTGTTGGCCATGAGACATTGTTCATGTGTACTTGGAAGATCTAGGATATATATATCCTTATGACGTGTGCCGGAAAATAATACATCATTAGTATTCTTATTTAAAATATGGCACATTCCTTTCGCAAAGCTAACTTTGTAACCTTTGTCACAAAGTTGGCTTATTGAAATAAGATTGTGGTTTAATCCTTTAACAAGGTAAACATCACATATAAGGGGTTTAGAAGGATTACCCACTTTACCAACACCTATGATGGTTCCGCTCTCGTTGCCTCCAAAGACGACGTGATTCCCATTTGCAATGGGCACCACTCCGGAGAGCAATTGAGCGTCACCCGTCATGTGTTTTGAACACCCGCTATCGAGTATCTAATTCCCCTTGGAGCTAAATTTAAATTTGTTGCTCCTTTTCGTTTTCTTTTCCTTGAGTACCTAAAGATAGAAAATTTCATATCATGGTACCCAAGGTCATTGGGTCCAAAAGATTAGACCTTTGGAAGCCAAGTCCAATTGGACTTAGACTTCCCCACATAATTTCTACTATGCACAACATCCGAAAAATAAGCATTCATGTAAACTTGTTTTTCATCCATGCTTGTGTCCTTTGGGCTCCAAATTGTGAATATTTTGGGAGCCCTCATCCTATTGGGTGCATGCATGCGACGTTGATTTCTACGTGATGCATGTTGTGGATAGGCATAAGGAACATGATGGAATTGTGCACGACGATAATTATTCATATGATGACGTGGGTGAACATATGCATGTGGGGGAACACGTGCGTGAGGGTGTCTCACATGGTGTGCACGTGCCCGTGAACGTGTAGTATAGAAATCATCATATGTGTGAGCCGGTGGAGTAGGACGTGTGTTCCTACGTGGCATAGTATTGGTGTACATATAAGCATGCCCCTTCTTTGGAGGTCCACCCAAAGTGGGTTTCTTTCCAAAAGACGGCGTGGACGAGGTGGAAGCACCATTGGTAGATGAACTACCAATAGAGTGTTTGCTACCACTCGTTGAGGCATCGGAAGTTGGCCTAACAAAAGTAGTGGCCGACTTGGATGACTTTCCCAAACTATACCCCAAACCAACACTTAGGCTATTATCCAAATGGCCCTTACCCTTATTGAATTCATTGATTCGGCCTAATGTGTTCTCATATTTCTCGGTGAGAGAACGCAAAGAAGTATCCAAAGTGGATACTTGCGATGTGAGCACATAAACACGAGATTTAAGACTTTCATTCTCAATACTCAAAGTCGAGTTTTAAGAAGTCAAATCCTCTATCTTATGTTCTTCCGGATCCTCAATGCTAACATGTTCAAGTTGAGTCTTGAGATTAACAATCTCATTCTTCAACTCTTCAACAACGGTGTCGTTGTTGGTGATGATAGTTTTAGGCGAGGTTTGGATGCTAGCTAAATCATATTTTACTTTAGTATACCTATTTACTAATTTAGTATACTTAGACCACAATTGAGAATTAGCATTCCTAAGGTCATCCATGGTTACCTCATCGCCTTCATTGTCGCTATCATCGGAGGAGGAAGATCCTTGATCATGCTCCTCTCTTGCCATGAAGCACATGTGCGCTTGCTCCACTTGCTCATCGTCCGACTCTCCGCTTGAGGAATCCTCGGAGTCGGTGAATGTTGCTCCGACAAGTCCCTTTTTGTACCCCTTTTTGTACTTCTTGGACTTATCAAATTTCAGCGCCTTCCACTTCTCCTTTTGCTTATTTAGAGGACACTCCGCTTTCATGTGTCCTGGCTTATTGCACTTGAAACACAAAGGAGAGGAGGAGGCGTTAGAAGAACCAAATTTAGCTTTGTTCTTATAGTTACCTTTTCGGAAGAAACGGTTGAACTTCTTGGCCATGAGTGCCATGGACTCCAAGTCCAACTCGTTTTCCGAGTCTTCATCATCGGTTGATGTGGAAGTTGATGGAGCGGCCTTGAAAGCAATAGCCTTCTTCTTTGGCTCGTCTTGCTTTAGATAGGACTTCATCTTATCCTGCAACTTAAGCTTGCTATCCTTGCGAACCTCGTATGACATTAAAGTACCCATTAGTTGAACAACGGTATAGTTTTCATGTCATTACCTTTCTCGATGGCGAAGGTCCGTTTCTCCCAACTAGAAGGAAGTCCATCGATGATCTTCGAGACTTTCTCCTTTTGGGTGTAGGTTTTACCGAGATCCTCCAACTCGTTTGTGATGTCGACGAATCGATCGTAGTACTCCTTCATCTTCTCACCCTGTATCATATGAAACAACTCGTAATCTCTATTAACTACCACGAGTTTAGAGTCTCTCACCCTACTAGTCCCTTCATGTAATATGAGGAGGGAATTCCATATTTGATATGCACTCTTACATGTGCATATCTTATTGAAATCCTCGGGTTCCAAGGTGCATTGCAAGGTGTTCATTGCCTTGGCATTGCTCACCTCCGCGGCGACCTCCGCGGGAGTCCACTTCTCAAAGTCTTCTTCGGTAGGCTCGACGTATTCCTTCATCGTGGCCCTCCATAGAGATGCACTCCGGAGGAAAGTTTCCATCCGTCATTTCCAGTACCCGTAGTTGGTACCGTTGAAGAATGGAGGCCTCGTTGAGGAATGTCCTTCTATCACCGAAGACGCTCCTTCACGGTTCCTGAAGGTGCTATAGTCGGAAGGTGGACGAACGGTCTTGTTGTCGTTGGCAGACATAGCCATAAACTTGGCTCTGATACCAAATGTAATGCCCTGCTAAACTACTGCACAAGTACTAGAAGGGGGGTGAATAGTACTTTAAAATAATTAAGAGGTTACTTCCTAATTACTTGCAAACTCTACCAAACAATGCGGAAAATGCGGAAATGTAAATGTTAGACAACAAAGAAACAATCGCAAACAACGATATTACTGGGTTCGGATCCACCCAAGTCTCCCTGACTTGTTCCCGATGGTCCTACGTCCCAACCACCCGGATCCCCTCCGGATACTTGAGTTAGAAACCCTAACTCAAGATTTCCACTATGAAATACTTGTGAAAAACCTCCACAAGTCAAATCATACAGAAAGTAATTTGTGACTCCCACAACCCGGGATCACAATCACACTCTCACAACCGAGAGTGAAACTTACAATTGAAATTGAAATGAAATAGAACTTCTTACCGACAAAATACCTATGCCTTGAGTAATGCTTACGAATTAGGGCAAGGATGATTTTGAGGAATAAGAAGTGGCACCAAACCCTAGCTCCAAGATGTAGATCAGCGATGGAGAGCTATGGGAATGTTGGTGACCTAGAATCAAGCACTTGGCTTGGAAGGCTTCACACTCAATGAATCTCTCTTTGGAAGTAAGAGTGGGGAGAGATTATTGAATGGAATGAAAGAGCTTTGAATGAGCTTGGAATGATTTCTCTTGATCTCTAAACTTGCAATAATATCAGCCTTGTCTGCAATGAATGCAGCCCATCAAGTATATATAGGTTAGAGGAGAGAGAGAAAGAAAAACGTTTCAATTAATGCTCCAACGGCTCTTTTCTGAACTCAACTAGTCGGTCAAAGAACTACTACCGACCGACTAGTTCATCAACTAGTCGGTCGGTCAATCAACGTATACCGACTAATGAGTGAACAGAGAAAAGGTCAAAGCACAGACAAAAGGAACTAGTCGGTCCAAGAAGAGTAGCTGACCGACTAGTTTCACAACTAGTCGGTCGGTTACTCAACTGAGACCGACTAACAGATAAAACTGAAGTCTGAGCACAAATTGACTTAGTCGGTCCAAGAACAAATGTTGACCGACTAGTTCATCAACTAGTCGGTCGCCAAATGAGCATAGACCGACTAACGATAAACAGTAAGTCAAGTGAAAACAGGCATGTACAGTAAAACTCAACTAGTCGGTCCAAGAAGGAAAGTTGACCGACTAGTTCATCAACTAGTCGGTCGATCAATGAACACAGACCTACTAATGATAAACAGTAACTAGCTTGGAAAAGACTGACTGAAACTAGTCGGTCCAAGAAGCTTTGCCGACCGACTAGATCACCATCTAGTCGGTCAGTTCTTCTTCTTGAACCAACTAACATGCACAAGAAGTCCCGAATCGAAGCGCGATGCTTCGGGGAAGATTGTATGGACTTCAACTAAGATCCTAGAGCTAAGATATGAGCGTAATGAAGATTTAAACCGTAAGACCTACTCAAGGCTTAACATTCTACGAAAGAAGCTTAAAGACTATAAATAAAACTTGACGATACCGTCTTCAATAGCTTCAATCGAATCTTCATGACTTCTAAATTGGTCCATAAGCTTCAACGAAGCTTTAGGCATACGATCACGCGCTTTGAGAAGTCTTGAGACGTCGTAATTGATATTCATATGAATTTGGCGACGATCTCCATAACTGCGCTCACAAAGTGTTAGTTCACGATATATTTATGTTTGTTCATCATCCAAAACCAAATCCGGGGAGTCCAATATCCAATAGTTTTCACATGAAATCCCATTACCAAATTCGAAGGTTTAAAATTGGTCAACCAAAATAGGGTTATTGGCTGCCAATTTTCAAAGTTGCGAATTTTCGAAATTGGGAAGTGTAGATCTCTGAGGAATGGAACCTAGATGATCAAGATATATTATCACAAGGCTTTGTGACTCTAATAAAGTAAATTTGACAATTATTACATAAAGCCGTAGATAGGACTGCATCTGCAACTGAATCTGAGAAGCTTCTTTGCAGGAGATCCTTATCAAGTGATTATATATCCAAGTCGTGGATTAGGTGCCTTTGTCTTTCCAGCTTCATGAATGATATATCTGATTGAGTATGCATGAAGATATCTCATTTGTGTGGAACTCAGCATTGATTTGTATCTGCATACATAGAGTTAGTAGCACTGAATGTGTTTGTCATATCAAAACCATATGGGAATAGAAATATGGAATTATGAAATTCCAACACATTCTTCATTTGCCGAATTTGTAGTCCAAGGAAGTAGTTGGGAATTTCTTATTTTATTAAGAAAAACAAAATAATGTTTGGTCAAAATATATTTTCCAATCATAAGGATCAAATTCTGAAAATTTCTCAAATTTTTGTTCCTAGTCGACTAATAGTTTTTCCTGGTCTATCAGACAGTTTTTCAAATAGTTATAACAGCAGTTATTTTAACTGTTTTCTATTTATTAATTTTTAATTAATTAATGGAAGTTATAACTTCCCATAAACAGATAGATTTGGACAGTTTCTAGCCGTTAATAGTAGTTTCTAGCCGTTTATTAACCATCTCCTGTCAAAGGACACTTCATCAGTCATTTTCTGACCTGGCAGCATTATTAGTCGACTAATACTTTTTCCTAGTCGACTAATTTTTGGGAAAACGGCTCAGAATTTTCTGAAAATTTAGGCAGTTGTCCAACGTTCGAAAACTAACTTTTTGGGCTATAAATAGACCCCCAGACCCTTGCTAAAAAATCACGAAAAATCACACACTCTCTCTTTTCTTAAGTTTTCTTTCTCTCTTTAGAAAGTGTGTGATTTTCAAAATTCCATAGGGGGACCTCTGCAGAAATTTTGCCCCTTTAGGAAGTCCAATTTCCAAGAGTGTTCTAACACAATTCATATCTTGAACATTGGAGATTCCATAAACAACATTGTGCTATAATTCCGATATTATCAAGGCTATAGGTGATATTGTTTCATACTCTTTCTTTTACTTTATTTGGTGAATCTCTTGTTGAAGAGATTGTACAAGTTTGCAACACGGGGAGTGTTGGCATCTTTGTATATTAATTACTTGCGGGGAGCAAGTGTTTTAGTGGATTCAAATCTCTATGGGGTAGAGGACTCGACGTAGGATCACAAGGATCCGAACCAGGATAAATCTATGTGCTTGCATTTGGAATATTCTGGATTGTGTTCATTTATTTCCGCATTCTTATTGAAATTTTTTGTTAACTATTAAGTTTGCAATATCGTCGTGATTTACACTATTCACCCCCATAGTGTATTTTATGTGCCAGGAGATCCAACAGCTTCATCGTGCTGTGTGAGCTCTGTGGGGTCCGACCGACCCTAGGGCTATTCAGGTACTTTTTTAGGATAGTACCTGACCCTCACCGAGTGTGGTACCATATTACTGCTCGCCCTGGAACGAGGCTCATATACGACCCTGTGTGGGAGGAGACCTTTGTGTTTGTCGTCCTTTTCGAACTGGGTCCGTTGCTCAATGGTTGGAGTTCTCTGAATCCTGGGCTTGCGAAAGAGTCTAGGTTATCAACAGAGGAGGTCAGAGCCAAGTTGTCGCTGGATAAGGTTGAGGCGGTGAAGCTCCTGAAGGGATTTCTGGTACCCTTAGGGCACAAAAACTCTATGCCCGTCCTAAGTCGGACGGAACATAGACAGAAAAGCAGCGGAAAAATTATCATGTTAATCTAATTAACGTTTAACCCTAAGGTCCAAGACCCTAAACCAAGATCTATGCCGACTTAGGATGGGTCTAACCATCCCAAGAAGGATCTAGCCTACTGCGATTAAATTAAACTAATGCTAATAAACACATACCTGGAATCTCAACCCTGGAGCAGGCGAGATGTTCCGCACCGTCTTCCGAGCCGCTCCCGTCCCATGCCGAGCCGCTCCTCGAACCGCTCCCTGAACCGCTCCTCGAACCGCTCCGCATCCCGAGGCGATCAATCCCGTGTCGCCGAGCCAACCACACGCTGAAGAAAGTTTCACGCGAGTGAAACCTCCGCCTAGATTTCGGATCTGAATCCGAACTCCTTTGCGGCTTTGCTAGAGCCCTCAGGAGCAAGGCAGAAATTTATAGGGAGAGGAGAAATATTAATTTAAGCCTAGATCCGAGCGTGCTCCAACATTTATGAGAGCCGCTCATATCTAGAGCTTGGGACGAGTTATGAGGAAGGGGGAGGGCCTCTATTTATAGAGGCGGCTGACTCTCCCCTTTTCTCCACAACCGAGGTGGGACTATTAATTTGGGATTAATTAAATCAAGTTAGTTTGCCTTTCACAAAGGGCAAACTTCCTCGAATTTTAACTCCCTCACCGTTGAGCTTCAATGTTGGTACAACCTACCAAATGAAAGAGGGTTCAACGGTGAACGCGTAGGAAAAAACGGCTCGTCAATCTGAGTCCGTTTGACCCTTCAAACAATTGTCCAAAGTTAGCCAAAAGTCATGCTTCTCTTAGAAACGTAGCCGTCAAAAAAATCCCAGGTTTCAAAAAAACCCTAACCAGAAAATTCGGGCTTGGTGGATCTCCATTTTCGCTGGTTTCAGCCCAACATGGCTGACTTGTTTTGGCTATAACTTGTGCATTTGGACTCCGTTTTTGACGCGGTTTGAACCTGCGTTTAGAGCGGGACGATCCCGTCATCTAGGCAACCTTTTCAACGTGTTTATTTAATTAAATATAGTCTTAAACAATTTAAGACACATTTAATCTCTTTTGCATCATATGTAAATTAGTCCCTATCTAGGCTTAAATTTTCATTTGCATCAAATACAAATGATCCGAGGGCATATTCCTCTACAGCTCCTTCTAGGTCGACCGAGGCGAGAAAGGTTGACTCAGAATTTATTGGATGATCATACGTTGAAGACCATTTTGTGGAGCCAATGTAATGTATTTTGACGCTATGTCTTTAACTTTGCCACTCACGATAATTATATCCGTCGTTTGTAGATATGACTAATGGAAATCGATGGAGCAGTGATTTTGGTATGGACCAAGTTTGGAGGGAGCAACGGAAGAATAAGAGAAGCTTCGCAAGGTCGGGCGCATGTGCTAAAAGGTCGAGCGCACGCATTGTGGGGTCCAGCTCTCAGTCTCCTCTCCCAACCTACCAGATCTCTTCTTCCAAGGGAGGGGAGATTAGGCAAATCTCCAAGCCCTCTTCTTGAGCCTCCTCGAGAGAGGCCTCCAGCCAGACCCCATGCGGCCCGTCGTGCCCCTGGTCTCTGTCGTGGTTGCAGAGCCCCATGTGGTGGTCGACGTCGATGCTGCCGATGCTGTTGAGCCTACCGAAGCGGTTGGCCAGAAGAGGGAGATGCACTCCCATGGGGAGGAGGAGTCTGGAAAGAAGAGGCAAGTGGAGGAGGAGGATCCCTTAGGGAAGGGCATGGGGGTCGCTCCTCTCGAGCCTCAAGGGGTGGTGAAGACTCCTTCGGCATCTCAGGCCCCCGTGACGCCCCTTTTGGATCAGTGGCCCTGGGGCAACATTGTGTCGCCCGTTCCTTTGGTCGGACCAATCCCTGCGGAGTTCGATCAAGCATTACTACTCAATCGACTTTCGTCTCGATCCTCGGGGTCGGTACAAGGTAACTTTCACCTACCTCCCTTTGCCATTGAAAAGGAGGAGTCGGCCTTCCTGGATTTCGGGACGACTGGTCGATTGGTGGAGAACTTAATTCTCCCTAGGGATCTGGAGCTTCTACAGAGATTGGACCTCGAAAGTGTGGCAAACTTTTTTGTGGGGAGCAGATACCAGGTACATCACGTGAGTCCTTGTTTATCATCGTCCGAGTCAGTCGTTCTTTGACTAACCCCCTTTTTTACAGATGTCTGTTCTTGGAGCCGTGCTGCACCATCAAGCTGCCGACTTGATCGAAGGAGGTCGGTGGGTGGCAGATGCAGAGCACAAAGCGTTCGGCCTCGAGGCTCGGACGAAGGAGGCGAAGGAGGCCCTGGGGAAAGACCTCGTGGATAAGGCAATGGCCGAGTGGATAGCTGCAGAGGCTAAGGACAGCCTCTCGTCACTATCGGACCTCTGCAAATCTATCGAGCTTCAGTGGCGGGTGGAGAGGTCTCAGCTCGAGGTGGAGCTCGATGCTTCTCGGAAGGAAATGATCGAGCTTCGGGCCAAAGCTGCGACTCTGAGAGGTGGGCAGAAGCTTGCAAGGAGGAGGCAGCTGAGCTTCAGGCCAAAGTCACTGGGCTCGAGGAGGCCGCTGCAAGGGAGAGGTCGGAGCTTACAACAAAGTTTACAAAGGCGATGGAGGCTTTTACCAGTGTCTTTGCGTCCAGAAGTCCTCCTCCTCCCCTTAGGCCGGCATGCCTTAGTTTAGGCTTCTTGTAATTTTCTTTCATTCAAATAAATGAAAAACTTTTTGCAAGCTTGGTATGCTGTCACATTTCTTTTTTACTTGAATACATGCGTGTGTATGGCCCCTCAACGACCCAACTTCAAATTTCATAGAAATCTTTAGGCAAGTTTTGTCGTTGATAAGTTAGGCACATTCAATCGATGAACGCAACCTTTTAAACCATAAATCACGCTTCCTTGGGTAACAAGGGGCAAAGCCCCTTCGACATATGGCCGGTGAACATCGGGTGTCATTCAGTGGCGAGGGGGGATCCCTCGGCTCACGGCTGACGACAAGGGTCGTTCGGTGACGAGGGGTGAGACCCCCTTCGACTTATGGCCGACAAGCATCAGGGGTTGTTCAGTGGCAAGGGGAAATCCATCGGCTTACGGCTGACGAGCGTCGTGTGTCGTTCAGTGGCGAGGGGGATCCCTCGGCTTACGGCTGACGACAAGGGTCGTTTGGTGGCGAGGGGTGAGGCCCCTTTGACTTACAACTGACGAGTGCCAAGGGTCGTTCAGTGTCAAGGAGGAATCCCTCGGCCGATGGCTGATGACAAGGGTCGTTCAGTGGCGGGGGGAGAGGCCCCTTTGACTTACGGCCGACGAGCACCGGGGGTCGTCAGTGGCAAGGGGGAATCCCCGGCTTACGGCTGAAGACAAGGGTTGTTCGGTGGCAAGGGGTGAGGCCCCTTCGACTTACCACCGATGAGCATAGGGGGTCGTTCAGTGGCAAGGGGGAATCCCTCGGATTACGGCTTACGACAATGTTGAGAAGGTTATTTCGACTAATGTCAAAAAAACGATCGAATTTGTATTCATCATGAACGGGCATATGATAAAAGACGAAGATAAATTTCAATCATTTACCCCCGTTAGTACAATCATTAATAATACTTCCGTAAGTGCTCAGTATTCCAAGGATAAGGAAGTTCTCTACCATCCAAAGTAGCGAGTCGATATGTGGCAGGACCGAGTACATCGATCACTGTGTAAGGTCCTTCCCACTTCGCAGCGAGCTTCTCTTGTTTTGCTTGAGAATCTCGGGAGTGAAAACAACCTTACGCAGCACCAAGTCGCCTACACAAAAGCTGCATTCGCAGACCTTTGAGTTGAAATAGCAGGCCATGCGTCCTTTTTGTTTGATGAGGGTCGCCAGAGCCTGTTCGCAGACCTCATCCACCAGTTGTAGGTTAAGCTCGAGGCCTTCTGAGTTTCTTTCTTCATCATAGTACTAGAGGTGAAGCGGTCGCTCATTGACCTCTACTAGGACGACAGCTTCGCATCCGTAGGCCAGCATGAATGGTGTTTCCCCCGTCAAGGTTTTGTGGGTCGTTCTGTACGACCATAGTATGACGGGGATTTCATCAGGTCAAGTCCCTTCGAGCCCGGTTATTCTATTCCAAAGGGGCCCGAGGATGCTTTTGTTGCCTACCTCTGTCAATATTCCGTTCGATTGGGGATGGGTGACAGAGGCGAAGTGCAACTCGATCTTCAGCTCTGATCAAAAGTCTCTGAAGCCGGTGCTGTCGAACTGTGTCCAATTGTCCGTCACTACAGATTGTGGGATGCCAGAACGACAGACGATGGACTTCCAAACGAAGCTTCGAGCTTCCTTCCAGGTGATTCGGGACAGAGGTTCTGCCTCGATACACTTTGTGAAGTAGTCGATCGCCACTATTAGGTACTTCTATTGCCCACTCATTGGCTTGAATGGACCAAGAATGTCTAACCCCCACTTGGCGAAAGGAACTGGACCAAGAATGTCTTCGACCTTGGCACATGATGGATTTCCATGTGTTTGAACTTGGCGAGCTCCGCTTTAGCGACTTGCATGTAACTCTGCATCGAGTCTTCGCGGGCCTCGAAGGTTGATCGGTCCATATTTTACACCTTTGTTCTGCATGTTTTCACGCCATTTCCATTGCTCATATTGTGATTTCCACGAGTATTCGACGATATTGCGTTACTTTTCACTATTTCTTGTTTTTGTCGGATTTCAGGAAATATAGAACAGTCGGGAGAAAAAATGAGCTTAAAGAACTTGCACATGTACCGGAGCGTCGCCCATGGCTCTATCGAGGAGCTAACGGCGCTGGAAGATGAGTGGAAGAAGAAGGAAATCGATAGAATCGATGAAGAGGCGAGGAGAAGAAGAGTTGACTCCAGAAACAGGCCACTCGGCCGAGTAACACAGCCCACTCGGCCGAGTGAAGAAGCGCATTCGGCCGAGTACAACTGATACGAAGGGATCTTGAGACACAATGTACTTGACCGAGTGGTTACATCCACTCGGCCGAGTAGAGATTGCCACTCGCCCGAGTGAGTCAGGACTTCTGAAAGAAATCAAAGCCAACTCTCTGGAATTCTGGATAGAACATTAGAAGACCTACTCGGCCGAGTAGAGAAGTCCACTCGCTCGAGTGAAGAATCCCACTCGGCCGAGTGAAGCCGATGACACAAGCGCCCAGATTTTCAGATAGCCTTCCACTCTTTTGAACTCTGCTATCATTCCAGAGGTCAAAGTATTTTTCTCATATTTTTTATGGATAATAGACTTCATAATGGTTCTAACGCAAACAAGAACGTGCCAATCGGAGGTCAGATGAAATCTGGAGAATTTCTGTAAGTTGATGCTGCAGTGCTGGAATTCGCATGTCAGTGTCCCTCGGCCGAGTGACATTTCCACTCGGTCGAGTAAGATTCCCACTCGGCCGAGTGACCAGTTTTTGCCAGTTTTTGACAGAGTGCTGTTTTCTGGAAATTCTGTAGGAATTCCCACTCGGCCGAGTCGCGACTGGCGCAGAATTTAAGTTACGTGCAGATTCAGTTTTGGGCGCAGGTTTCAGAGGGTTTTTGGGCAGTTTTGTTAAGGTTTTTTGGGGGCTATTTAAGAGGGTTGTAGCCGTCATTAGAAGGAGTTCCCAAAATGTTTTATTAGTGATTATTTTAGAGGTTAGGCCATGCCCTAGGCCCCCTCTTGGATCAAAAAGCTTGTATTTGGATTGAAGATCTTCATCAAAGCTAAGTATTGTGTTCTTGTTATTTGAATCTTTGTTTTTCTATCTTTTTGTATGCAAGCAATGATTTTTATTGATTCTCATATCGTTATTGCAATGCTTGAGTAGATTTGTTGTTCTAGGGCATGGGGATGAACCCTATGGATCTAATTTCAGATTTGTGATGAATGAATTTCTAAATTGCTAGAATTGCTAGGAAGTTAGGTTGTGATCGATTTATTACGGATAGCTAGGGATTTCCATCGATTGGGGTTTGCAAGAGATTGGATTCTAATCGATGGGAAGGCCTAGATATTCGATTTAGGTTTATAATCGAGATTCTCTAGACTTGGTTTGCAAGAGATTGGACCAAAGCTAGGATTTTTATTGTAAATCTATACCAATATTCGTTTGCAAGAGATTGGATGAATACGAACTATCACAACCTAGATCGTAACTCGAGTTTGCATGAGAGTGGGATCGAGGGGCGATTGAACGATGATGTCTATCCTAATGCTAGTGGCTTAGGCTAGAGTTTGCAAGTGATTGGGCCCTATCCTAGGTTGCTATTGACTGGCAATAGCGCGAGAGCGTGAGCTTGGTTCTCTATTCAGTTACGACTAGTTCACCTCAACACAAGCCTAGTAATATTGAGATTCACAATTTACAATGATGTATGATGATCCGTAGTGGGGATTCCCTAGCTCTAGACTCTTTTATTGTATTAAATTTGAATCGATACTTTATCCGACTTCTTTATCACCGACACCGACATCCACCACCATTTCCATTATATCATTCCATAAATATCTCAACCAATAAAACATTCGTAGTCAAACCAACCTAGGATAGATTAGAGCCAACACCACCTCCTCGTGTTCGATACCCGCTCGCCACTTGACCGTGCGCTTGCGGTAAAACTACAATCGTTCTCTGGGTGTATATCCGGGGCCGATCAAGTTTTTGGCGTCGTTGCCGAGGAGGTGTTTCCCGTTGGGTGCCAATTTGTCACAATTAGGTTGATTAGACTACGAAAAAAAATTAATTAACAAAAAGAAATTTTCACCCCCGCCACCATTATTATCATTTCCATATTCTTTTGTGCCACTGATATTTTTCTCCAAGTATTTATCTTTTTTGATCAGGTGTTATGGATGATATTATGTGGACCACGGATTTTGAGGAGGAAGCATTTCAGAACTTATTGGAGGGCCTCTTGGAGTCAGTGAGGTTCATCGGTTCAGAGAGCATTACAGCAGATGATGCATTTGATCTACGATTTGTAGATTTTGTTATGAACCGTGTTTCAGCTCCAGGAACAATTGAGGATGACATCCATGTCAGTCTTGAGGGGGATAGACTATATTTTCGGATTGCTTGTGAGAATTCCCCTCCACATGATACATCCCCACAAGCTGACACACATGAGCAGCCATCATCACCATTCCAAGGAGAGCATACATTGATAGTTCACGAGGAGGCATCACATGCGGAGCCAGAGCATTGCATTGCGGAGGCAGCACTTTGGGACGAGGGTAACTTCATTCAGATAAATCCAGAGTCTTGTCCACCGATAGTTGAGCTTCCGCAGCCACCTCTACCTTCTGCTGAGGCTGTGATCATATGGACCACACATTTTTATGTGTACCTGAATGAGATTCTTGGATGGCAGGCTGAGGACATTGATGCTTCCACCTCTGAGGAGACAACGGTACCAGGCACAGATGCAGCCACTTCTGATGAGAGAACTGTAATGAGACACTCGGGACGTGTTGCTACAGAGCCGAGTTGCACCGTCATCACTCCCCCACCCACAGATACAGACAGTCCATACGATGAGTGGATGGATGGAGATGATTCAGATAGAGAAGACATTGAGGTTATTTACCTCACTGAGCCGAAGCATGCTTTTGAGGAGGCATTACACATGGAGCCAGAGTTTATCACCGAGGAGGTCGTGCATCGGGACGAGGACATAGCCATTCATGAGGATCCCGAGCACTACCCTCCTCCATTTGAGCTTCCGATGCCACCTCATCCTTCCATTGACGTCGAGGACTATCCCACAGAGCTTATGGATACACATACATATGAACAAAAGGTACAATGGGATGTATACGAGGAGGAGAGCGAGGAGTTAGCACCCATGGACGCATATGAATATGATCAAGAGGTGCGCTGGGATGAGTCTGACGATGATGAGGAGCATCTTGATGAGGTCCACACCTATGATCTAGATTTACATGAGCAGCATAGAGAAGACACCATGGAGACTGCTATCACGGCACGTGAGGATATTGGATTATTTCCAGGGAAGTATCGTCCACCATTATTTATTCCATATATTTCTATAGATGATCCTCTTTGGGATACTTTTATTATGAGGGTGAATTTTTTGCAGCGAACTGATGCATCATATTCTCTGCAGGGTACATATGGAGTCCTTGTGGGAATACTGGAGGATGCATTGCTGGAGTTCGTTGGTGTCCGTGGACATACGCATCTGGCAGAGCCACGAAAGGAGCAGTTGGAGCAGTTGCCTGCACCGGCAAAGATACTGGATCTGCCTTTTGCTATAGGTGATATCAATCCAGTAGTGTAGAAATTTTTATGCTTTAAATAAACACGAATCCTCTCGACAGCGAGAGGACCGTATAGATTTGCTTGAATAAATATCACCTCATATGACGGCAACAAAAAAATCTTTTACACCCCAAACCCATTATATATTAATTACCATCTTCATATTTTGATACGCCACATTCTTTTGCTCACCACCTATCGAGCATTTCTTTCAAGTAAATACTCACATTCTTATTCGTTTGACTCAATCTCACTTAGCAAAGCCATGACATTTTTGATCGAGTCATTTGAATAGGATTGTTTAGTATAAGCTTGGGGGAAAGCGCTCTCATGCATCATTGCATGTGCATGTAGTTGCATTAGGATTTCATGTCATTCATTTCATCATTTTTCATTCACCTCCCTCATATTTATCGTTGTTCCTCATATTTTTCCTTTTATGATCACATTGAGGACAATGTCAAGTTTAAGCTTGGGGGAGTGCATTTCCATGCCATCTAGTTGCACTTTTACTTTATTTTTAGGGTTTTTTAGAATTTTTCAAAAATTTGGCATCATCTTTTTGATTTTTTCATCTTATTTTCCTTGTATGTGTGTTCATGCATCATATTGTGTGCTTGATTTTCTTTTCTTTCCTCTCTTTTATTTTCTATTTCTTTATTTTCTTTTCCTCCTTTTGCTAGATGCGTTCCTTATGATGATATCTCTTATTGCTTTAGCAACCATCACGATGCTTATTATTACATGCCATGCTACTTAGAGTATTCCATAGTCTTGCTATTCACATGTGCTTGCAAATTTATTTCTCTTGATGATTCCTCTATATGAATGCATGATATTAATTGAAGCTGAATGTATGGATTAGTGGTTAGTATGCTTTTGTTGGAAGTGCACCAAGATTCACGCATCAATTGTATAACGGAAGCATCTGCTCTATTGTCTAATTCACCTTCTGTTGCATGCCTGATATTATTGTACTCTTACTGCTTGACTTCACTATTTATTGAAATGATTGAGATTATCCATGCTTACATATGAGTTTTAGTTGATGTATTATCTTATTAAACCGTTGTGCACATCTTAGAGTGAACCGAGTGCTACATCATTTCCTTCTCCACATATATCTTTTTATTCTCTACATGTCGCTTGAGTTCACCTCCTAAAGCTACTTATATCGCATCTATTTCCCGAAAATTCCCACAAAAGAAAAAGGTTGCTCCAAAAAGTCCAAAAAGCCAAAAGGAGCCAAAAATCAAAAATACAAATCAAATTGCTCCTACAAAAATCCAAGAAGAAAAATGAGAAACAAAGTCCAAAAGAAAAAAAAATATTTCTCTATCTCATTATTGGAGCCACAAAAATACTTGGGAAAACCAAGGCAAAAATCCCATTTTCCACTATTATATTTCTTTGGATGCGACGCCTCAAACTAAGCTTGGGGGGTGAATTCATTTGACCAAATGAGTGAGTATGACATTAGAGTGGAGTCGTGCATGAATGGGAATATACGATAATACTTCAACTTTGCAAAATATATTAGATATGGAGATTTTTCATGATTTGAAATAAATATGTGAATGCCATAGCTCTTATTCTATTCTCTATTGCATGTTTGGTGTGTATCTTATATGCTTCATTTATAACTTTTGATTGAAAAGTGCATCACCAACATTCGTATATTAAATTCTATGAAGTGCATGATGTGGATATGAGTTGATTGCATGAATTTAGGGAGTCCTTCCTTTGTTCTTAAAAGCTTGCAAGTATCATGTTTAAATAAGATATGAAATCTTTATAGCATGAGATTCGTATTTTCTGAGTTATCGTGATGTGTAGCTTATGGCTTGAGATCTGAGAGAATAATCTAGCGACTCCTTCCACCTCGTTTTCTTTCTTTTTCATTTCATTTTATTTGTATTCATGTCCCGAGTTCGTCTTATTACTTATCTTCCTCGAGGACGAGTAAGAGGCAAGCTTGGGGGATTTTGATCGGTCCATATTTTACACCTTTTTCTGCATGTTTTCACGCCATTTCGATTGCTCATATTGCGATTTCAACGAGTATTCGACGATATTGCGTTACTTTTCACTTTTTCTTGTTTTTGTCGGAATTCGGGAAATATAGAGCAATCGGGAGCAAAAATGTGCTTAAAGGACTTGCATGTATCGGAGCGTCGCCCATGGCTCTATCGAGGAGCTAACGTCGCTGGAAGATGAGTGGAAGAAGAAGGAAATCGATTGAATCGATGAAGAGGCGAGGAGAAGAAGAGTTGACTCCAGAAACAGGTCACTCGGCCGAGTAACACAGTCCACTCGGCCAAGTGAAGAAGCGCATTCGGCTGAGTACAACTGATATGAAGGGATCTTGAGCCACAATGTACTTGACCGAGTGGTTACATCCACTTGGCCGAGTAGAGATTGCCACTCGCCCGAGTGAGTCAGGACTTATGAAAGAAATCAAAGCCGACTCTCTGGAATTCTGGAGAGAACATTAGAAGACCTACTCGACCGAGTAGAGAAGTCCACTCGCCCGAGTGAAGAATCCCACTCGGCCGAGTGAAGCCGATGACACGAGCGACCAGATTTTCAGACATCCTTCCACTCTTTTGAACTCTGCTACCATTCCAGAGGTGAAAGTATTTTTCTCATATTTTTTATAGATAGTAGACTTCATGACGGTTCCAACCCTGCCAAGAACGCGCCAATCGGAGGTCGAATGAAATCTGGAGAATTTCTGTAAGTTGATGTTGCAGTACTAGAATTCGCATGTCAGTGTCACTCGGCCGAGTGACATTTCCACTCGGTCGAGTGAGATTCCCACTCGGTCGAGTGACCAGTTTTTGACAGAGTGCTGTTTTCTGGAAATTTTGCAGGAATTCGCACTCGGCCGAGTGAGCTTTCTACTCGGCCGAGTCGCGACTGGCGCAGAATTTAAGTTACGTGCAGATTCAGTTTTGGGCGCGGGTTTCAGAGGGTTTTTGGATAGTTTTGTTAGGGTTTTTTGGGGCTATTTAAGAGGGTTGTAGCCGTCATTAGAAGGAGTTCCCAAAATGTTTTATTAGTGATTATTTTAGAGGTTAGGCCATGCCCTAGGCCCCCTCTTGGATCAAAAAGCTTGTATTTGGATTGAAGATCTTCATCAAAGCTAAGTATTGTGTTCTTGTTATTTGAATCTTTGTTTTTCTATCTTTTTGTATGCAAGCAATGATTTTTATTGATTCTCATATCTTTATTGCTATGCTTGAGTAGATTTGTTGTTCTAGGGCATGGGGATGAACCCTATGGATCTAATTTCAGATTTGTGATGAATGAATTTCTAAATTGCTAGAATTGCTAGGATGTTAGGTTGTGATCGATTTATTACGGATAGCTAGGGATTTCCATCGATTGGGGTTTGCAAGAGATTGGATTCTAATCGATGGGAAGGCCTAAATATTCGATTTAGGTTTATAATCGAGATTCTCTAGACTTGGTTTGCAAGAGATTGGACCAAAGCTAGGATTTTTATTGTAAATCTATACCAATATTCGTTTGCAAGAGATTGGACGAATACGAACTATCACAACCTAGATCGTAACTCGAGTTTGCATGAGAGTGGGCTCGAGGGGCGATTGAACGATGATGTCTATCCTAATGCTAGTGGCTTAGGCTAGGGTTTGCAAGTGATTGGGCTCTATCCTAGGTTGCTATAGACCAGTAATAGCGTGAGAGCGTGAGCTTGGTTCTCTATTCAGTTACGACTAGTTCACCTCAACACAAGCCTAGTAATATTTAGATTCACTATTTACAATGATGTATGATGATCCGTAGTGGGGATTCCCTAGCTCTAGACTCTTTTATTGTATTAAATTTGAATCGATACTTTATCCGACTTCTTTATCACCGACACCGACATCCACCACCATTTCCATTATATCATTCCATAACCATCTCCACCAATAAAACATTCGTAGTCAAACCAACCTAGGATAGATTGGAGCCAACACCACCTCCTCGTATTCGATACCCGCTCGCCACTTGACCGTGCGCTTGCGGTAAAACTACAATCGTTCTCCGGGTGTATATCCGGGGCCGATCAAAGGTCCCGTTCAGTTGGTGGATGACGAGGCTAGAGTCGCTGAGTAGTTGAACCACTCTCGCCCTAGGGCTCGAGCCAATCGGAGTCCGTTGATGGCCGCTTCGTATTCAGCACCATTGTTAGTGGTTTGAAAATCGAAGTGAAGGGCGTATTCGAATAAATTACCCGCTGATGTTTGGACAATTATTCCGACCCCGCTTCCATCTTGATTGGTCGAACCGTCGACTTGTACGATCCAGGTTCCCTCGTCTTCAATTGCATCATTCGGTGGATTGATACTTATTGAGGGTGAGGGGGTAGCCTCAGGCAGTACGTTAGTTGCACATACCTCTTCTTGCGGGCCGTCGTTGTAAGTGAGTTCGACAATGAAGTCAGCGAGAGCATGTCCTTTGATGGCGGTCGTCGATTTAAACTAATGTCGAATTCTCTAAGTTCGACCCCCCATTCCTTCATTCTCCCTGAACAAACGAGCCTCTTCAGGGTCTACTCTAATGGAGTGTCGGTGAGGACCAGGATGGTGTGCGCTTGGAAATATGGTCGCAACCTCCTTGTAGATTGGACCAGTGCAAAATCCATGTTTTCGATCCTCGAGTAGTTGATCTCCACGCCTCAGTGAACCAGACTGACGTACTAGATGGGGTGTTGTACTCCCAAGTCTTCTTTGACGATCGCCAAACTTACATCCTCATGGTAGCGGCCAGATAGATTATGAGCTGGTCATCTTTATCTGGCTTGTTCGGGAGCAATGGGCTGCGAAGGTACTCCTTTAACTCGGAGAAGGCTTTCTTGCAGTATGCATCCTACTCGATGACTCTTTTGCCGCTTGACGCGGAGGCTATCGCCTTTCTCAATACCTTGAAGAAAGACAATGACCTCTCGGCTGACTTAGACAAGAATTGTCCCAAAGCAGCTCTCCTTCCGTTCAGGCTCTGGAGCTTTCTGAAGGTCGAGGGCTCCTTCATCATGACGATCGCAGCGATCTTGTCGGGGTTGGCCTCGATCCCTCGATTCTTCAGCATGAAACCGAGGAACTTCCCTGATCGAACTCCTAAAGTACATTTGGCAGGGTTCAGCCAAAGGTTGTATCGTCGAATCTGGGCAAATATTTCTCGGAGGTCCGCGACGTGATTCGATGGCTTCTTTGACTTGACCAACATGTCATCGATGTAGACTTCTAGGTTTCGTCCTATTTGAGCCTCGAAGACTTTGTTCATCATGCATTGGTATGTGGCCCCTGCATTTTTCAAACCAAATGGTATTTTGGTGTAACAAAAAATACCTCAATCAGAGATGAAAGAAGTTTTCTCCTCATCCTCTGGTGCCCTCTGGATCTGGTTGTATCCTGAGAATGTGTCCATGAAGCTGATGAGCTCATAGCCCGAAGCATTGTCGACCAGATGGTCGATTCGTGGCATGGGGTAGCTATCCTTCGGGCATGCTTTGTTGAGGTCAGTGAAGTCGATGCACATCCGCCATTTGTCGTTCACCTTCTTGACCATCACGACATTCGAGAGCCATTCAGTGTATTTGACTGTTCGAATGAAGCCTGCTTCTAGAATTCGATCCACTTCTTCGATCGTGGCCTTCATTTTTTCGCCTCCCATGTTTCTATTCTTTTGCTTCATGGGTCTGGAGGTCGGGTCGACCTCCAGCTTGTGGGATATTACCTCGAGGTCGAAGCCAGGCATATCTTTCAGGGTCCACGCGAAGATGTCGGCATGCTCTCTTGGGAGTGATATTAAATGTTCCTTTAGGTCGAAGGGGAGCAGCGACCCAATAGAGACAGTTTTCCCTTCTTCTTCAGAGATCCTGATGTTCTCCGTTTCTTCGACTACTGCAGGCCGTCGATATTTGATTTGTGGGTCGACTGGATCTGCCTGCTCGATCCTGTAATTTTAGCCTATATGGATCAATACATTAGAGGGGGGTGAATAGTGTATTTAATAAAAACTGTTGCAAATAAAACGTTACTGATATTTGCAATGATGGCAAAGAAATAAAATGACAAGTATAAAATTAAATCAATCGCAAACACAGAGATGTATCCTGGTTCGGATCCTCTTGATCCTAATCCAGTCCTCTACTCCCAGTAGAGATTTTCAATCCACTATCATCACTTGCCCTGTAAGCACAAACTTACAAAAATGGCGACACTCCCCGTGTCCCAAACTTTGTACAATCTCTAAACAGAGATTCAAACCTGTAAAAGAAATAATGAAATATAAAACACATATAGCCTTGGTATGAATATCAAAGATGAATTCAAAGGATTGGTGTTTAAAAAGGAACTTCAATGTTTCAAGATATATAATGGTGAAACACAATTGAAGTTCTTCCGTTCTTAAACGAAGAGAGAAATCAAAATGATTTTTTCTTACAAATAAGAAAAGAACAACTTTCCCAAAAAAGTGTTGAAATCCAAGTTCTTCCGTTCTTAAACGAAGAGAGAAATCTAATTATTTCTTCTTACAAATAAGAAAAGAACAACTACTGGCCAAAAGCTTAAGAAATTCAGAGGCTTGATTTCAACAAAGATAGAAATAAAGAAGAGGAAAGTGTGTGTCTTGAAAGAGAGGGTCTACCACTCTATATATAGTGTTTAGGGATGGTTGGAGAGTGTAAATGACGTTGGAAAACAGTCATAAACTGTCCCTGAAAATTTGGGCTTCAAACGGCTAGTTTTGAGATTGGTCGACCAAAACCAAAACATTGGTCGACCAAAATTTTAGAGACGTTGGATAATGTTAGAAAACCGTCAGAGAGGTTAGAGATTAGTCAGAAACCGTTCTGGAAAATTTGAGCGTCTAACGGTCAGAATTGAAATTGGTCGACCAATTTTCAAAAATTGGTCGACCAAAATTTAGAGAATGAATTTTGACAGTTGGAAGACAGATCCAGAATCTACATGGTTAGAGGAGTTTGCTCAAGAAATTCCATAGTCAAATTTGAAGGTTTAAAATTGGTCGACCAATTTGGCTGCCAATTTTCTGGGTAAGAATTTTCGAATTTTGGAAAGTGTAGAATTTTGAGTAATGGAACCTAGGAGAATAAGATATAATATCACAAGGCTTTTGTAACTCTAATAAAGTAAATTTTACATTGATTACATAAAAGCCGTAGATAAGACTGAATCTGCAACTGAATCTGAGAAGCTTCTTTGCAGGGGATCCTTATCAAGTGATTATATATCCAAGTCGTGGATGTAAGGTGCTTTTGCCTTTCCAGCTTCATGAACTATGATATATCCGTTTGAATATGCATGAAGATATCTGAATGTGTGGAACTCAGCATGTATTTGTATCTGCATAGGTAGAGTTAGTAGTACTGAATGTGTTTGTCATATCAAAACCATATGGGAATAGAAATATGGAATTATGAAATTCCAACATTCTCCCCCTTTTTGATGATGACAAACATGTAAATATATAATTTTAAATTTGAACATATATGGTATACTCCCCCTGAATATATGGAACGTGTGAATACTCCCCCTGATGAGATGAAATATATTCTCCCCCTTTGGAATCCTCAAAAAGAGGCAAATAATAGATTAGTTAATAAAAATGAAGTTATAAAGTAGCAAAAATTGGCCAGTTGTGGAAAGAGATTTGTAGGCCAAATAGGGAGTGTTAGGCTGAAAAATAGACAGGCCATTATAACAATGCAAATCAAAAATTGCTTTTCTTAACAGCAGGGAATACTTTTTATGTCTAAATGAAACCATATACATATCCACCGAGTTCATTGGAATAGTGCAAATAAAAAATATAAAGGACATATCAGTTAGACAAAAATAAAAAATACGACATGTCTGTTCCTATGTGCGCTGAATTCAGATATGACGTACTGAAAACAATTTGATGTTGATGCGCGTGTGTACAAATTGAAATCGCTATACACAGTATGCCATAAAATATCAAATGAATAAAATAATTGTGACAGTACGCCTAGAGGTAATAAATGCAGAATTACGTGTAATTCAAATAACAACAGACAGAGCTGATATTAAAAAATGTCTGCAGGCAACAGTCAGAATGAAATCACCTGGATTTAGTAAGATAGTGGAGTTTGTAACATAAGAAATAAGTATTGGTATTACAAACTTATAATCACAGAGTCTAATTGTAATCATTAGAGTGGGACATACAGTAACTAAGATAGAGTAAATTGCATTAGACTTATCAAATTCGTAGCCTAGAAAGTAGCAAAGGTGCTATTAATTTAATATAAAAGCCAAATTCAGCTTCAGGACATTAATACCATCATAGAAAGGACGGGGCCTTGGGAAAAAGAAATGAGGGGATTGGTTGCCTCATTAATTGAGGGGATTAAAATAAGAAGGAAAATGATTCAGTTAGAGGAAGTTGGGGAAGTTTTGAAAATGGGAATATTTCACCAATCGGCAAGAGCAGTTAAGAGAACTGAAATAATACAAAAATGAAAGGATGGGTGCTATTGGAAACAAAAAACTTGGAAGGAACTGTTAACTGAAAAAATAAGCGGGAAGACGAAGCAATTACCGAAAAATTGAAAAATAGGCAATTGGCGACCAATTTTTGTGAATTGGTCGACCAATTTCAAAAATAGCCAAAAAATTTGTGAAAAATTTGTGAAACATTCTAAAAAATAAAATAAGAATGTGTCATAAGTCGGATTCACTAATTATTCCCAAATTTCTTCGAAGCTTAATAAAAGTCTCTTCTTTCAAAGGTTTTGTCAAAATATTAGCAGTCTGATGTTCAATAGATATAAATTTAAGAACAATATCTCCTTTCTGAACATGATCATTTAAAAAATGATGACGTACATCAATATGTTTTGTACGAGAATGATGCACATGATTTTTAAAAAGATTAATAGCACTAGTATTATCACACATAATAGGGCATGTGGAGCAATTAACACCATAGTCTGAAATAGTTTGTTTCATCCATAAAATTTGAGCACATGCTAAACCGACGGCAATATAGTCTGCCTCGGTGGTAGATAATGAAACAGAGTTTTGTTTTTTGCTAAACCAAGAAACTAAAGCATGTCCTAAAAGTGGCATGTACCACTGGTACTTTTACGGTCTGATTTGCAACCAGCAAAGTCTGCATCACTATATGATAATAAATCAAATGTGCTTGACTTAGTATAAAATAAACCAAAATCAGAAGTATGCTTAACATATCTAATAATCCTTTTTACGGCAGTTAGATGTGAAACCTTAGGATCTGCCTGAAAACGTGCACATAACCATACGGAAAACATAATGTCTGGTCTACTAGCAGTTAAGTAACGTAAAGAGCCAATCATACCTCTGTAAAGACGTTGATCAACACTCTTACCATTTAAATCTTTGTCGAGAGAAGTAGATGTACTCATTGGAGCACGTTTTTCTGTAGAATTTTCTAAACCAAAATGCTTGATGAGTTCTTTAGAATACTTGCTTTGGTGAATGAAGATTTTTTCCTTCATTTGTTTGATTTGAAGACCGGGGAAGTAATTGAGTTCACCTATGTGACTCATCTCAAATTCTTTCTGCATAATCTTAGAAAAATCTTGACAAAGAGATTCATTAGTAGAACCAAAAATAATATCATCAACGTGTATTTGAATAATGATTATGTCAGATTTTATGTTTTTAATAAATAAAGTTGAATCAATTTTACCAATTTTATAACCAGAATTTAAAAGATAGCTTTTAAGTCTTTCATACCAAGCACGAGGTGCTTGTTTGAGACCATATAAAGCCTTTTTCAATTTGAAAACATGATTTTCTAAATTTTCATGAATAAAACCCAGAGGTTGTTCTACATAAACTTCTTCTTTGAGAAAACCATTTAGAAAAACACTTTTGACATCCATTTGAAATAATTTAAAATCTTTAAAACATGCAAATGATAATAACTTTCTAATGGATTCAAGACGTGCAACTGGTGCATAGGTTTCATCATAATCAATACCTTCTTCTTGATTATAACCTTGTGCACCCAATCATGCCTTGTTTCTAATTACCTGACCAGATTCATCCAATTTATTTTTGAATACCCACTTGGTACCAATAATTGAATGATCTGTTGGTCTGGGAACCAGTTTCCAAACATCATTCTGTTGAAATTGATTGAGTTCTTCCTGCATAGCAATAATCCATGAACTTTCTTCATAGCATCTTTGATGTTCTTTAGTTCAATGGTTGAAAGGAAAGCACAATGCGCCATTTTTTCTATTTGACGACGAGTTCTCACTCCATCTGTAATATCTCCAATGATTAACTCGGATGGATGATTTGGAACTTGTGCAAATGCCTTAGGAAGATCTGTATTGTCTGAAATAGACTCAACAGAGGGTTTAGTAGCATCAATTTCATCAAGTTTAATATTATCTAAAGAATTAGATAAAGGTAATATATTCTCTTCATCATCAATGATGGGAGAATTAGATGAGGGATTCTCATCAAAGGTAACATGTAGTGATTCTTCAATTGTTGAAGTTCTTTTGTTATATACTCTATAGGCTTTGCTACGTGTTGAGTATCCAACAAAAATACCTTCATCAGATTTTGAATCAAATTTATCAAGTGTATCTTTAGTATTAAGAATGAAACATTTACATCCAAACACTTTAAAATATGATACACGAGGAATGCGATTAAAGAATAATTCAAAACAAGTTTTATTAAGCAATGGCCTTATAAGAACTGTATTCATAATGTAACAAGCAGTTGCGACAGCTTCTGTCCAAAAATATTTTGGTAATTTACTATCACAAAGTATTGTTCTTGCACATTCTTGTAAATTTCTATTTTTCCTTTCTACTACTCCATTCTGAGGAGGAGCACAAGGAAAAGAAAAATTGTGAGTAATGCCATTTTCATTAGGCATTACAAAACTTGGTAAAAGATTCATTTTCAAATTCTCCCCATGATCACTTCGAATAGTGACAATGTTATAGGATTTGATCTTTTGTATCTTTTTACAAAATATTGAAAAATCTTCAAAAGCATCATTCTTATTTTGTAAGGATATAACACAAGTGTATCTTGAATAATCATCAACAATGACAAATGCATATCTACTTCTATTCAAAGAGGCTACTCTTGAAGGACCAAACAAATCCAAGTGTAGGAGTTCTAATGGTCTCTTTGTTGAGATAATGTCCTTTGATTTAAAAGAAGATTTGTGCATTTTTCCTTGTTGACAAGCATCACAAAAATGTTTGTGTTTGAAAGAAATATTTGGCATTCCATTTACTAACTTGTGTTTTGAAATATGTGCTAAGTTTTTGAAATTAGTGTGACCAAAACGCTTATGCCATAAAAGTGTATCATCTGATGTAATCATTAAACAATGATTATGAATGGTAACAGACATGCATAAGATATTAATGTTATTCTTACGCTTACCACGGAATAAAATAGATGACATATCAGAATCATAAATGATGCAATCATTTTGTTCAAATACTATTTTGTAATTTTTATCACATAATTGACTAATGGAAAGCAAATTGTGTTTCAAACCGTCAACCAGGAGAACATTCTCAATGATAGGCTAATTTGAGTTACCAACTGTTCCAGTGCCTATGATTTTGCCTTTGTTGTTGTCACCAAAGGTAACTGTGCCTCCATCTTTATATTTAACGGTTGAAAGCAAGTTGACATTTCCTGTCATATGTTTTGAACATCCACTATCCAAATTCCATCTTTCTTTTCGAGGTACCTGAAAGATAAAACATTAAGCATTGGTACCCTTTGTTTGAGGGTCCTTGGGATTAGATTTTTGGAAGCCAAACCCAAGTGGAATTTGGCTTTCTAATATAATTACTAGAATAAACAATAGAATGTTTATAATGAGAAATATAGTCATTTCTATCTTTTAAGCATGAATTCTTAGGAACCCATATACTAATCGTAGTAGGTTTCTTATGAGATGGTTTTGAAATGTTAGTAACATTTCTTTGTGAAGAAGAAGTAGGAATGTTTACTTTCTTCGTGTAAATAAATGTGTGATTCTTCTTCTGTGGTTTAACAAAATTGTTTTTCCACTAGATGAAGATGTGTTACAAGATTTGGGTGTATTCTTATGAGAATATTCCAATCCTTGTCTTTGATTTGCTGGATATTGAATTTTTAGTAAATTATCGAGATTTGTCTTTCCTTTGTTAAATTTATTAACATTGGATGACATCTCATCGTATTTCATCTTTAGTGAAGAGATACTTTTATCTATTTCGGATATTTGTGTATGTAATTCTAGATTCTTAGTTTTGAGAAGTTCATTCTCTTTACTAAGATCCAAATCTTGAGAAGATGTATTCTCAATATGTATAGAATTTGGTGTAGTGCTCTTAGAAGATGACAATTCTTGATATTTCAGAAGGAGATCATCATTATTCTGTTTCAAAGATTTATGTTGACCATTTAATTTTTTGAAACGAGAATAGAGATCTTTTAATGCATTTAGTAACTCTTCGTTATTAAAAGAACTTACTGTTGGATCTGGATCCTAGCCTAGAGGGGGGGTGAATAGGCTTTTAAAACTAATTCGTGCAACCCACGAATAAGCACACGCAGTTATAGCAGCAACAGGGTAAATAAAAGCAGACAGAGAGTACACAGTAGATTTACCCTGGTTCGGTCGTCCCAACGACCTACTCCAGCCCCCAAAGCAGAACTAGTATTGAATAGTGCAATAGATACAAAGCCACAAGTTAGAGCACGCTCAGAGCACCCTCTACGTCTCTACATTCGCCAGGCTCTCAGTACCCCCCACACAGTGTTTCCTCTCACTATCAATCCTAGCAAAGCTTTCTACCAGCTAGTCCCAAACTAGCTGGGTCCCGCTTGTTTAGTCCCAACTAGACAAGTCCCAAAATAGTCCACAAAAATAGGTAAAAGTTTCCCCACAGAGAACGTTACACTAAGACACAAATAAAGGAGTTTAAGGGTTTAGAAATGCTCAGTTTGTGTTCGTGTAGGCGTCTCTGTCGATCAGCACGTCGTCAGCTCCAATTTGACGCAAACGGTGTCTCAATCCGACTCCTGGATCTCAAATAGCACACTGGTCTGTTCGTAAAGTAGTTTCAGTTCAAACCCAAATAATAGGCAGTCGGTGTGCTCAGCAGATCTGTGGTCGGTGTGCATAGAGAATCAGCTTAACCCTTATAACAAAGTGGCATGTGCGCAGAGTATTTCCCTTAAGTTTCTTAGGCCACGTCAGCACGCAAATCGCAACTCTCCGCTTAATTTTTTTTCGCATGAGATCAAATCGCAGCCGTTGCTTCTTTCTCCTTCCGTGATCGTGCGGATCTCCTATCGCCACGTCAGCACTAAAATTTGCGTTCGCTCCGTCTCCTTCAGGCTTTAGGGCATGCAGGGTCGCGTTCTTCGGCGATCGTCTTCTTCGAGGCACGGTGACGGCGGGTGATGTCTCCGAGCAGTTCTCGGCGGTGGCTTCCGACACAGGGCGCTCGTGCAGTGATGGACGTCGCCTTCTACGTCTTCGACAGCGACGAGCAGCTTCTCTTCGACGGATTTCTTCACGGCGGGTTGACTACGGCGATGTGCAGATGGCAGCGGCGATGGCAGCTGCTTCGAGCGGCTTCTTCGGCAACGTCGAGCGGTGGCAACTCCTCGGCGTTGGCAGGCTCTCAGCGACGGTGAGGATGTCTTCGTGCAGTGGTGATGGCGACTTTGTCTCCGACGTGCAGTGCTGTGGATCTCCGAACGGCGAGACTTCTAGGCAACGGCGAGGCTTCGACAGCAACGGCGCTTCACGGTGGCTGCAGTTGTTTCCAGCGCTGTCTTCTTCGGTGATCGTGTGGCGGCTCAGCTCTTTCCAGCGATCATCTCACGGCGGCGAGTTGTTCTCCGACGACCCAAAGGAAACCGATGATGTGCAGATCTTCAGTGAGCAGCTTCGATTCGCTGCTTGGGCCTCGTCTTCACGCTCTTGACGGTGATGGCGGTGGTCTCGACTCCCCCGTGCTTCGACTGCTCCATCGTGCAGCGGCAATCTCTTCGTTGGCGGCGTTTCGTGCAGCAGCGGTGAGAACTTCAAGCAACGGCCAGTGTTTTGGAGTCTCGTCCTCTCCTTCTCAATGGATCTCCGGTGGTTGACGACGGCGACGACGATCCCTTGGATGGTACGTGATCAGCTCTCGGCGGTGACTCTTCGGCTTCGTGTGCTCGATGGCGACAGCGGCAGGCAAGGCGTTGAACTTTCTTCTCCGTCGGTGATAGTGTTTGGGTGCGGTTGAGTTCGAGACTCGACGATTTTTTAGAATTTCGTTTTTGGGCTCCTGAGGATTTTTTGATGCGGCTATCAACGCAAAAGGCAATGGAGAGGAGATCCCCTGGGGATTTTTTTAACAATGGTTTTGGCCTAGGGAAATATGATTGGTAGTGCCACTTTAGTATTTTGTAGCCCCTCTCTTTTTGTTTTAATTGCCGCACTCTTCTCCCCTTAACACTAGATTATTTATAGGATGGGTATTAGGGTTTTATGCAAGGGAGAATCCCTAGAGTATAGGGATAGAGAATTTCAAAAGTGATTTGGTTCCATCTCTTTGTACCATGGATAGGAGATTTGTATTTTACTATGAATTTGTATTGGCTAGGGAGTTTGAATCCGAATAGGATTTGATCCTATCTCCAAATAAGATTTGGCTTCATCTCTTCCAACATTGACCAAGTCCACTTTGCTCCATATTGGACCAAGTCCACTTTGCCTTAGCCAAAGTCCTCCCTCACACCCAAATAGCTATATGAATAGCAATTCCGCCAAATTGTGAATGTATATTGTCTTGCCAAGCCTGAAACACACTAAGCACACACATTAGATATAACGACACGTTTGTCATCATCAAACCAAGATCCTAGATCATTACTTCCAACAATCTCCCCCTTTTGGTGATGACAAACCCATAAAAGATTTGAGCAATGAGTATGGGTGTGTGAAGTGTGTTGAAGGGTGTAATGCAATATGATGTATGGATGAGTCAGTCAAACATTACAAAGCATGCACAACAATTAGGAAATATAAAAGCATGCTCCCCCTTCTCTCAAGCTCCCCCTTCAATATTTATTCAAGTATTTTTCTCAAGCTCCCCCTTCAACAAATAATACCGACAAATCTTTCTTTTCTTTCTCCCCCTTTGTAATCACCAAAAGTGGATTAATGAAGTCACAAAAATATTCCATGCAAAAATAAGCCATTATTAAATGTAGCGTGCAATTTGCATGAGTTTTTCAAGGAATAGACAATTCAATCTCATGGAATTTCATAACAAGACTTCTCCACCTTTGTGTAAGTGTAATGATATAGACAATAAAGTGCAAGAGCAGATTCAATTTCAGATATTCAACCAAATCAATCCACATTTTCCAATTTTCATGAATATCACTAGGATTGATTTTTCCCACCTCATCAAAGATGAGTTCAAGTTACTGAATCCCAAAACATGGCCTAAAAGGACTTTTAAATGTGGGATGGCATTGCTTGACTAGTTATATACACCAACGCTAATGATTACCCATGTAGCACAAGTTGGATACTCGTGGGTTGTGTATTAGCCATGAAGTGTATCCATTTTTCATACGGAGCAAATATCGTTTTTTTTTCAATTCTTTTGTGCTCAATTTTAATTCATGTCTAAACACTTCATGTCCCTTAGAAAATTCAGAAATTAATCATTCCTTCATTCACTTCCCATTATTCTTCAAAAGAATCTCCAAAAGCACGAAAAAGTCAAATATCGTGAAAGTGCAAATGTAGGTGTAGAAGTCAAGTTTGAAATTTTAGAGACATGTCATGGCTACTAAAAAGATAACAACATGTTCATGTAGCTACAACAATAATGAATTGACTTGTACAAGGGATACAATTGATCATTCATACAATACCACTTAAGAGATTCATAAGCGAAGAATCAATAAGCACATTTTTTTTATTTTTGATTTTTCAGTTTTTTTTGTTTTTTTTCAGAAATAAAAACATTAAAAATCATCCATGCAAGCACACAAAACAAAATAAATCAAGCACACACACAAAAAACTATGAAGGTATGCAATGAAGTGCAAAGCTGGGTAGAAAATTATACCTTCTCGTCGCTATTTGACGAAGGAGCTAAACGAATGAGACATTGAGTTTATTGCTCCTTGCCAAATCTCCACCTTACCTACATGAAAGGTGTTAAGTGTGACCTTGGAATCCAACAAGGTCCACTAGTGTTAGCCAATATAGTTTTAGGAACCCACACTTGTTTAAACTTGATATTTGTGTTCCTAAATTTACAATAATATGAAGTGTGGCCTACACTATCACAAGTAAAGCACTTTGCATATTTGTTCTTTGCAATATAGGATGCATTGTGGAATTTCTTGAATTTTGGCTTTTCGACATTTTTCAAACCAAATCCAAGTCCTCTTCTATTATTGCCATATAATTGATTCTCTAAAATATTATCCAACGATTGTTTTCCCATAGAGAATTTCTTAATGGCCAATTCAAGATTAGAGACTTTGGATTTCAACAATTTATTTTCTTCCACAAGCAATGTGCATTTACTTATAAAAGCTCTCTTGTTTTCCTCTTCCTTCTTTTCAAATTCAATCATTTTTCTTTTAAAATCATTATCCAACATACAAAATTTATCGTTAAGCTCTCTAATCACATAGTCTTTTTCAGTTTCGAGCTTAATCAAATCAAGTTTAAGCATGCTAATATTATTCATCAAGGAAGGGCAAGAGAGACAAGGTGCTTCATCATTAAAACTGGATTTTTCCTTTTTCAACATGTCAATAGTAGAGTCACGAGCAACAATTTCAATTTTCAGATTTTTAATCTCTTTAGACATATCATATTCGGATTGTTGCATTTCAAAGTTCTCATTTTGATAATCATCTATAGTGGATTCAAGCTCTACTATTTTATCTTGCATTTCTTTACAAAGAGTAAGGAGTTCGGTTTTACTACCAGAAATTACCTCATCGTGTACTCCCATCAATGCTATGCATGAGTGGGCTTCGTGTTCCTCCTCCTCACTCTCAGCTTCGCTGTCCATATCCCAAGTTAGCATCTTGGATTTTCCCTTTTCTTTAGCTACCTGAGCTGTCTCATGTGGGCAATCCCTCATTCGATGTCCTCTTTTCTTGCATTTAAAACAAGTCATTCTATTAGTATCATTCTGATCATAAGTTTGCTTAGAAGACTGAAAAAAGTTAGAGCGATTAAACCTGGGTGCCATTTATGTTCTTCCTTGCTTGGTTTGGACATACTTTCTGAAGTTTCTGACCATTAGCGCTATGTCATCATCATCTTCTTCACTTTCGTCAGCTTTCAGAGCAAGTGGCTTGGTGGCTTTTTCTTTTTCCTCAGGTTTCTCCCTTTCATCAATATTTTGCAATTCAAGCTCGTGGGACATTAAATTACCTATCAAGTCCTCCACCCTCATCTGCGATAGATCTTTCGCTTCTTGGATGGCAGTGACTTTAGGCCTGAAAGAGCTTGGCAGTGCTCTTAATATCTTTCTCACCTGCTCAAGTCTAGAGTACGGCTTACCGAACGAGCTAGACTTGTAGACAATATTGGTGAACCTCGCAAACATTTCTGATATAGACTCTGATGGTAGCATGCGAAATCCCTCATACTCTGTGCTCAGAAGTGCAAGTCTAGACTCCTTCACCTGTGACGTTCCCTCGTGCGTCACCTCCAAAGTATGCCATATTTCCTGCGCAGTTAAACAATGTGAGATGCGATTGAATTCAGATTTATCTAATGCACAAATGAGAGCATTCATAGCTTTAGCATTAAGAGAATAAAGCTTCCAATCATTATCATCCCATTTATCATCAGGTTTAAGCATCTCAGTGTTTTCAATTTTAATAACAGGAGATTTATAGCCGTTTACAACAATTTGCCCAGCTTTATAATCAATAGAAATCAAGTAGATTCTCATACGATTTTTTCAGTAAGCATAGTCTACTCCATTAAATCTAGGTGGTCGGGAAATAGACTGACCCTCAGCAAAAGCACTATCAATGTGGTCCATGGTCAAACCTAGGCTAGATCCTAAAACCTGCTCTGATACCACTTGTTGGATCTGGATCCTAGCCTAGAGGGGGGGTGAATAGGCTTTTAAAAATAATTCGTGCAACCCACGAATAAGCACACGCAGTTATAGCAGCAACAGGGTAAATAAAAGCAGACAGAGAGTACACAGCAGATTTACCCTGGTTCGGTCGTCCCAACGACCTACTCCAGCCCCCAAAGCAGAACTAGTATTGAATAGTGCAATAAATACAAAGCCACAAGTTAGAGCACGCTCAGAGCACCCTCTACGTCTCTACACTCGCCAGGCTCTCAGTACCCCACACACAGTGTTTCCTCTCACTATCAATCCTAGCAAAGCTTTCTACCAGCTAGTCCCAAACTAGCTGGGTCCTGCTTGTCTAGTTCCAACTAGACAAGTCCCAAAATAGTCCACAAAAATAGGTAAAAGTTTCCCCACAGAGAACGTTACACTAAGACACAAATAAAGGAGTTTAAGGGTTTAAAAATGCTCAGTTTGTGTCCGTGTAGGTGTCTCTGTCGATCAGCACGTCGTCAGCTCCAATCTGACGTAAACGGTGTCTCAATCCGACTCCTGGATCTCAAATAGCACACTGGTCTGTGCGTAAAGTAGTTTCAGTTCAAACCCAAATAATAGGTAGTCGGTGCGCTCAGCAGATCTGTGGTCGGTGTGCATAGAGAATCAGCTTAACCCTTATAATAAAGTGGCCTGTGCGCAGAGTATTTCCCTTAAGTTTCTTAGGCCACGTCAGCACGCAAATCGCAACTCTCCGCTTAATTTTTTTTCGCATGAGATCAAATCGCAGCCGGTGCTTCTTTCTCCTTCCGTGATCGTGTGGATCTCCTATCGCCACGTCAGCGCTAAAATTTGTGTTCGCTCCGTCTCCTTCAGGCTTTAGGGCATGCAGGGTCGCGTTCTTCGGCGATCGTCTTCTTCGAGGCACGGTGACGGCGGGTGACGTCTCCGAGCAGTTCTCGGCGGTGTCTTCCGACACAGGGCGCTCATGCAGCGATGGACGTCGCCTTCTACGTCGACGGTGACGAGCAGCTTCTCTTCGACGGAGTTCTTCACGGCGGGTGGACTACGACGATGTGCAGATGGCAGCGGCGATGGCAGCTGCTCCGAGCGGCTTCTTCGGCAACGTCGAGTGGTGGCAACTCCTCGGCATTGGCAGGCTCTCAGCGACGGCGAGGATGTCTTCGTGCAGCAGTGATGGCGACTTTGTCTCCGACGTGCAGCGTTGTGGATCTCCGAACGGTGAGACTTCTAGGCAACGGCAAGGCTTCGACGGCAGCGGCGCTTCATGGTGGCTGCAGTTGTTTCCAGCGATGTCTTCTTCGGTGATCGTGTGGCGGCTCAGCTCTTTCCAGCGATCATCTCACGGCGGCGAGTTGTTCTCCGACGACCCAAAGGAAACCGATGATGTGCAGATCTTCAGTGAGCAGCTTCGATTCGCTACTTGGGCCTCGTCTTCACGCTCTTGACGACGATGGCGGTGGTCTCGACTCCCCCGTGCTTCGACTGCTCCGTCGTGCAGCGGCGATCTCTTCGTTGGCGGTGTTTCGTGCAGCAGCGGCGAGAACTTCAAGCAACGGCCAGTGTTTTGGAGTCTCGTCTTCTCCTTCTCAATGGATCTCCGGTGGTTGACGACGGCGACGACGATCCCTTGGATGATACGCGATCAGCTCTCGGCGGTGACTCTTCGGCTTCGTGTGCTCGATGGCGACAGCGGCAGGCAAGGCATTGAACTTTCTTCTCCGTCGGTGATAGTGTTTGGGTGCGGTTGAGTTCGAGACTCGACGATTTTTTAGAATTTTGTTTTTGGGCTCCTGAGGATTTTTTGATGCGGCTATCAACGCAAAAGGCAATGGAGAGGAGATCCCCTGGGGATTTTTTTAACAAGGGTTTTGGCCTAGGGAAATATGATTGGTAGTGCCACTTTAGTATTTTGTAGCCCCTCTCTTTTTGTTTTAATTGCCGCACTCTTCTCCCCTTAACACTAGATTATTAATAGGATGGGTATTAGGGTTTTATGCAAGGGAGAATCCCTAGAGTATAGGGATAGAGAATTTCAAAAGTGATTTGGTTCCATCTCTTTGTACCATGGATAGGAGATTTGTATTTTACTATGAATTTGTATTGGCTAGGGAGTTTGAATCCTAATAGGATTTGATCCTATCTCTAAATAAGATTTGGCTTCATCTCTTCCAATATTGACCAAGTCCACTTTGCTCTATATTGGACCAAGTCCACTTTGCCTTAGCTAAAGTCCTCCCTCACACCCAAATAGCTATATGAATAGCAATTCCGCCAAATTGTGAATGTATATTGTCTCGCCAAGCCTGAAACACACTAAGCACACACATTAGATAAAACGACACGTTTGTCATCATCAAACCAAGATCCTAGATCGTTGCTTCCAACACTTACCTCATCTTCATCATCTTGTGTCATAAAGCACATGTTAGCACTTTCATTATGATCATCATCTTCATCATCTGAAGAATCATCCCAAGTTGCTGCAAATGCTTTCTTCATTTTGTCAAACTTCCTTTCTCTTCTGGAATGATCATTGTTGTTGGAAGTTTTGAACTTAGCTTTGAGAAGCGGACAATCTTTCTTCATATGTCCAGGCCTATTACAATTAAAGCAGAGAGAAGAATCAGTATTCTTAGATTTGAAATTATTATACTTACCTTTTTGAAAGAATTTTCTGAAGTTCTTGGCAAAGAATGCCATATCATCATCTGAGTCTTCATTTTCTGATGTAGTGTTGAAGGCGAGTACTTTCTTCTTTTGATCTGATTCTTCTTTCTCATCTTGTAATGTAACTTCATATGCCATTAGGTTACCAATAAGATCTTCCATGGATAATGTGGAAAGATAATTGGCTTCCTCAATAGCAGTAATCTTTGGACGCCATTCTGGAGAAAGTACCTTAAGAATCTTACGTACCTGATCATGAGACGAATAAACTTTTTCAAGAGCATTAAGTGAATTAATAATATTAGTGAAACTGGTGTTCATTTCTCTAATCGTCTCTTTGTCTTGTATCTTGAACAACTCATATTTATGAACCAAAGAGGAAATCTTAGTTTCCTTTACTTTATTGGTTCCTTCATGAGTTACCTCGAGTATATGCCAAATCTCCTTTGCACTTTTGGCCTGAGATACTCGATTAAACTCATGTTTATCCATGGCACAGAATAAAGCATTCATGGCCTTTGAGTTGTTGGTCTTTGCAGATTTGTTGTCAGCGGTCCATTCAGCAAGAGGAGCTGTTGGCTTTGTGTATCATGTCTCTATGATGTCCCATATCTCATAATGCATACTTTGGAGATGAATCTCCATTCGTATTTTCCAATATGAGTAGTTAGAACCATCGAATAGAGGAGGACGAACTTGAGAGTGCCCTTCAGGATGTTGATTTGTGTTGTAGTTGTGTGGAACGGCGTTCATGTTTGATGTTGTGGAACTTCCTGCCATCTTAACCTCGCTCTGATACCAAATGTAATTTTAGCCTGTATTGATCAATACACTAGAAGGGGGTGAATAGTGTATTTAATAAAAACTGTTGCAAATAAAACGTTACTGATATTTGCAAAGATGGCAAAGAAATAAAATGACAAGTATAAAATTAAATCAATCGCAAACACAGAGATGTATCCTGGTTCGGATCCTCTTGATCCTAGTCCAGTCCTCTACTCCCAGTAGAGATTTTCAATCCACTATCATCACTTGCCCCGCAAGCACAAACTTACAAAAATGGCGACACTCCCCGTGTCCCAAACTTTGTACAATCTCTAAACAGAGATTCAAACCTGTAAAAGAAATAATGAAATATAAAACACATATAGCCTTGGTATGAATATCAAAGATGACTTCAAAGGATTGGTGTTTAAAAAGGAACTTCAATGTTTCAAGATATATAATGGTGAAACACAATTGAAGTTCTTCCGTTCTTCAACGAAGAGAGAAATCTAAATGATTTCTTCTTACAAATAAGAAAAAAACAACTTTCCCAAAAAGTGTTGAAATCCAAGTTGTAACAGCCACTTCTGGTCGTACGTATTCTGTGCGTAGGTTGTTTCGTGTGCGTATTTCCGTATTGATTTTATTATTGTAATTCCGTAGTTCTGACGCGTGATCGGACCACGTACTCACGATCCTCTCGAAGGCGCGATTGCCCCGGTATTTTCCTCATAATTTTTGGACATCAACGGACCAACTTGCTATCTCATTACTAATTTATAAAATATTTTTTATTAAAAAAAATTGTTTTGAAGGGACTGTACGTTTTTGTTAAAATAAATTTAAAAGTATTGATTAAGTTTTTTTTTAAAAGGCACTAACCTAAGGTTATTTTTGAGTGCCCAAGCTTGTACGGTTTTGTTTTACTTCAAGAATAATTAATTATCTTTCAATCCTCTTACTTTAACTAGTAAATAATTCCAACCCTGCTAGTGCGTTCCAGAGGGAAACAAATCTTATATATATATTTTTAAACAAACCAATCAAATCTGTTATAACTGAAACCCTACTAAATATTTCAACCGCAACCTCTTTCCCCATATCCCCACGATCTCTCTTCCACGTGATGGCACCCCTATATACCATATTCCTTTATAAAATAATAACCTAGGGCTTTCTTGTTATCTCCCTACATCACAGACCGCCGCCCCTATACTCCAATTTATTTCTCCACGCAAACCAGCGGCGCCAGCTTCTTCACCCTCGCACGCGCACAACAAACACCGGCGATTCCTCACTTGCCCAGCAACCCACGCGCCTCCTCCCCTCCACGCGCAGCCTGCTCCCCTTCTCTTCCAGGCGGCGCAACCCCCGAGGCCGCAAACCGCCTGTACCTCCACTCTTTCCCCTCGCGACTACCTTCCGGCCATCGCTTCCACGCACGAATCAACTCCAGGCCGCCTGTTTCATCTTCTCCGTAGCCCGATAGCCGCACAACACTCTCCGGCCATTCCCAGCACCGCGCCTTCCTCACCCCGACGATTCGTCGCCGCTGCCGCTCCAACTGCGAGCACACGCCGAGGTGCCTTAACATGTAAGCCTATGTCTTTTTCATTGGAATAAATATTATAGATGATAGCAATATGAAGGGGAATGGCGTATGTGTACTCATGCATGCAAAGCTTATAAAATGAGTTAAAAATTAGTTATAGGTTATGAACCGTATACTCCAACCTTGCATGCTCAAGTCTTCTGTATGCTGGCATCTAAGATGTTTTAAATTAGTGGAATAAGGAAGAATTGGTAGGTTAGCTTAACATAGATGTTTAACATGTTAAAGATATACATATGTTATCAACCCATGCGACAGTAAGATATATCACTTTATGATATCACTCCCATGCAACCGTGTATTTCTTTAGCAGGGATATATGATAGAGATTTATCTTAATAATACTTGTAGCCTAGGTTAGTAAGTTATGTTAATTAATAACCTATAAAATCCACAGTTAGCTGTTTGTAAGATTAGCTTTTAAATTGACCTGTAGAGGGTTGCAACCATACCGTACATATGAAACTCTTAGAGCTTTTAAGTTGAATGCTGCTGTTCGGCCAATGAACATTACCCCCACAAGCATATATGTTTGTTAAACCTACAGGTTAATGTGATGTCAGTTGGGTATATGAAGTGCATGCATTAATTTATTAGTTACTCATATTACACCCTGTTAGTTGCTCCTCTTCAGGAGTGAGAACGGAAATTCTTATTGATGAAGGATATGTTTTATGAGCAGTACCATATGTTCATTAATGAAACACATAGGATAACAGCTAGTAATGATTTATAACCTTAGTTGCAATAGTAATGTTGACATATGGTGTTAATTGTTAGTGCCAGTAAGTTAACTTAGTAAATACTCCATCCTTCTGGGAATATTTGGAACCAAATGTTACATTTTCTTTGAACTGAACTTCAAAAGTCTTCAATAAAAATACAGGGGCACATCCAATATAGCATAAATTCAATACGAAACCATAGAATCACTTCATTATTAATTCCTTCGCATGCTTATAAATAAGGGTAAATTTTGTTAACATCCTCGTATTCTATACCTGCCAAGCCAAACATCTCTAAACTATGATATTAGCAGAAATATTCAATAATGTTACAAATATTATAACCTAGTATAAATAGTAGGTTATGTCTATATTATGTTATGGACATCACCCTAAGGTAGAGAACCTAATAGAATGAATTATTATTTAAATATCTTGGGATGAACCTAATTCGAGGATATTTTCAATCAAAACAGAGAACCAATCGCTCCTTAGCGTAACGCTCAACGAGACGAACCCACGACAACGGACATCACCGGAAACAGGCAAGTGAAACTTGCCAACTTTTCTTTAGGCCATGTCTTTAGGCCAATTCCTCGTACTAGCGTGAAAGAGACTAGATCGTGAAATGATAGCGATCTAGGCGCAACTTCGTGATCTAGCTTGACAACGAAGCTAGATCCGACACCTTGCCATATCAGTTATGTAATGATATCTGCCATGTTTAAATTTCTTAACTGTACGCATTTGAATTGTTAACTTCCATGCATTGCATCGTACATGTCATCCTAGTTAAACTTGCATCGTAGCACACGCTACACTACTTATACAATCCATGTTTCCATGTTACCGGCTAGGCACCCGTTATGCGGGCATAACCCTACGCCATCCGTGTTAAAACACTTCCTGGCTCGTGATCCAGAAGCGAGCATTCTGTGTTCGGGGGTAATGCCATGGCTCGACACACGTGGAGGGGTAGGGATAAACGGTCACTTGAGCGTAAGAGTTGGCCCGTACAGCCACTCTAGCCAAAGGGCGGAATCTCTGTGCACGACGTGATTACAATTCCAGTACTTGTCTTTTACTTGTTTACTTTCCATGCCATGTCATTTGTCATTTTATATCCATGTCATACTTTACTTTAGAACTGTTAGGTTGCTTTACTATTATAGTTTCCTTGCACAAGTCTTTTTAGACTTGCTGACATGTGCCCCTTCTCTTTGGGTGACGCATGTTAGTTGCTGAGCCAGAGACAGTTGCGGAGAGTGACGAGTTCGTGGAGTTCGTGCCCGAACCCGTTGGTGACGTGGAGTACGAGGACACCGGTGATCAATCTTAGAGATCTTCCGTACTTTTCTTTGTTAGCTGTGGTTGTTGGTGAGTAGCACCGTTTTGTTAGTTCTTTTGGCCATGCTAGGCCTTGTACTTTTGACTCTTTTGTTGCCGGTGGCATTTCTGGTTGTGGACTTTTGTTGGACTATGAGCTGGTATAATGTTTTATTATTTGTCTCTCTTTTGCTATTATTATTATTGTTGTTCTGAGTCACATTACAGGGACCTGCTACTTCGTTTTATTTGACGCTTAACGGACTTGCGGCTTTGCAGCTTCAAGTCCGTGCGGACCTTCTCACGCTACGTCTCCATGTTTTTGGGAAGCGGGGCGTGACAGGTTTCTTTGGTGGCCCATGCAGGTCCAATTTTTCTGTAACTGTGACTTAATCGGAATGACAATAAGAATTATAGCAAGTCCAATAAACAAAATTCAACACCGTGTCATAAGCAAAGAGTCTGATTTGTTTTGTTTCCTGTGTCAATAGATGGCTGGGAGACGGAATGCCCGTGCTGGTGGTCGTGTGCCCCCTCGCGACCAGGAGCCGGACCGAGAGCCCACCACCGGGGAGATGATGAGGATGATGCATCAGATGATGCAGGTGCAACAAGGAATTCTGCAGACTGTCCGGAATGATCCGCCTGCTCGTGCAGCGCCGGTTGTTCAGGCTGCCCCTCGCTTCGAGCCTGGAGCGAAGCAATTTCGGGAGCTGGGTCCCGCTTACTTCGATGGGACCGAGGGACCCCTGGCTGCAGATGAGTGGACCAGGAACATGGAAGACAATCTGAAGATGTCGAAGGTCGACCCGACTGGATGGGTTGATCTGGCGAAGCGGCAGCTGAAGGACAACGCGCGGAACTGGTGGGACGCCGAGGAAGAGTTGCTGGAGGAGCCGATTTCTTGGGCTACCTTCAAGTCCAGATTTGATGAGGAATATTTTCCTAAGGCCGCCAGGAGGGAGATGGCTCAGCGCTTCATTGACTTGAAGCAAGGAAATTTGACGGTGGATCAGTACCACCAGGAATTCACGAGGCTGAGTCGTTTTGCACCAAAGATGGTGCAGGATGCTGAGGAGAGAGCCCAGAGGTTTCTGTAGGGGCTTTCGTTGGATCTGCAGAGCTATGTCACTTCTTCTGATGCGGAGACTTACCAGAAGGTTCTGATTGCGGTGAAGAGGCAGGAAAAGATTGTGAATCAGAAGAGGGGACAGATTTCTGGCACTGGGAAGAGGCCTATGGAGCAGGCCAGAGCAGTGGTGAGACCGGGGCACGGGCCCAACCAGCCTGTGCAGTTCAAGAGGCCCGGAGGACCTTCTACTTTGAAGACTTGCAATTTCTGTGGCAAGACGGGGCATATCAAGGATCAGTGCCGAAAGATGCTGGGGCAGTGTTTAGTTTGTGGTGATCCTGCGCACACCATGAAGGATTGCCCGAGGTCGAAGCAGCCGTGGAGGGCACCTGTTGCAGCTCAGCCGTTGCAACAGAGGGCACATGTTCCTGCTGGTCGTGAAGCACCTCTCGTTCCGCAGAGGCAGGCGTTTCAGCAGGCTGTCCGGCCGAGACGACGGGCGTTTTTGATGACTGCTGCTGAGACCGAGACACTGGATGAGGTTATCGCAGGTAACTTTCTAACTAGTTGTTCCTTTCTTAATTAGTTGGCTGTTAGATATGATTAGTTGTTGCATATGATTGTTGCTAGAATAGAATTTGATTGTTAGACTGTCTGTTAGGTGTGATTTTGGTTTGCGCTTTTCCTACACGAGTTCTCTTTGACTCTGGTGCATCCATGTGCATCATTTCTCGGAGCTTCGTGGAGAGGCATTCCTTGTCGACTTCCTCTCTTCCCCAGAGTTGGAACATCGTCACAGGGAATGGCGTGATCTCGGTGCATCTTGGGTGCAATTCCTGCCCGTTGGTGGTCTGTGGACATGAGCTGTATGCTGACTTTATTGTCCACGACATCATCAACTACGATGTTGTGCTTGGGATGGATTGGCTTGCAAGCTTCTACACTACGATCGACTGTCGGAGGAAGAAGGTGGTGTTCGAGATTCCCGGACATCCAGTGTTTGAGTTCAGCCGTGGTAGCAGTTCGCTTGGTCCGGTCAGGTTTCGGGCCAAGCCGGTGGAGGCTGTGGCTATGCTGATGGAGCAGGGTAGGCCTGCTGTGGTGCGTGAATTTGATGACGTCTTCCCCGAGGAGACGTCTGGTCTGCCGCCCGATCGAGCTCTAGAGTTTTCGATTGACCTGATTCCGGGAGCGCAGCCCATTTCGAAGTCACCTTATCGTATGGCTCCAGCGGAATTGGAGGAGTTGCGGAAGCAGCTGGATGAGCTTTTGTAGAAGGGTTACATAAATCCCAGTGTGTCTCCGTGGGGAGCACCGGTCCTGCTGGTGAAGAAGAAGGACGGTTCGTGTCGCATGTGCGTGGATTATCGAGGACTGAATGCGGTGACTGTGAAGAATAAGTACCCATTGCCGCGGATTGATGATATTTTTGATCAGCTTGGAGGATCGAGAGTATTTTCCAAATTGGACCTGAGGAGTGGATATCACCAGCTGAAGGTGAGGAAGGAGGACATTCCGAAGACGGCGTTCAGGACGAAGTATGGTCACTACGAGTTCGTGGTTATGCCTTTTGGTGTGACCAACGCGCCCGCAGTATTTATGAACCTGATGAATTTGATCTTCTATGACTATCTAGATAAGTTTGTCGTTATCTTCATTGACGACATTCTGATCTATTCTAAGTCAGAGGAGGAGCATGCGTCGCACTTGAGGATGGTATTGGAAATTCTGAGGAGGCATCGGTTCTATGCCAAGTATTCGAAGTGCGAGTTCTGGCTGGATAGAGTGGCTTTCCTGGGGCATGTGGTGACTGGTGATGGGATTTCAGTGGATCCCGAGAAGATCAAGGCCATCAGAGAGTGGCCGGTTCCACAGTCAGCGACTGAGATCAGGAGTTTTCTTGGGCTAGCAGGATATTATCGGCGTTTCATTAAGGATTTCTCCCGGATCACCGAGCCGATGACCAGACTGACGAGGAAGGATATACCGTATGTTTGGTCCGGTGCTTGTGAGGAGGCTTTTTCTGTTCTGAAGGAGAGATTGACGATTGCACCGGTTCTAGCAGTGCCTGATCGTAGTGGAGGATTCGAGATCTTTTGTGATGCTTCTGGCAAGGGTCTCGGTTGTGTGTTGCACCAGCATGGGCACGTGGTTGCATATGCTTCGCGTCAGCTCAAAACCCATGAGAAGAATTACCCGACGCACGATTTGGAGTTGGCTGCAGTCGTATTTGCGCTCAAGATTTGGAGGCACTTCCTGCTGAGTGAGAAGGTGAAGATCTTCACCGATCACAAAAGCTTGAAGTATATTTTTACACAGAAGGAGCTCAACATGCGACAGCGTCGATGGTTGGAGCTCATGGTAGACTATGAGATCGAGTTGCAGTATCACCCGGGTAAAGTGAATGTGGTTCCTGATGCGTTGAGTAGGCTTCCGGCGGTGATGTTGCTGACTTCGCAGTGGAGATTACAGCAGGATTTTTGCGAGTCTGGAGTTGAGGTGGTTCTGCCTAGAGAGACTTCTTCGTTGATGTGTATGCAGATACAGTCGACGATCGTGGATCGGATCAAGGCTGGACAGAGTGGTGACCCGAAGTTGGTAAAGATTCGAGAGATGGTGGAAGCGGGTCTGCGGACTGATTTCGTGATTCACGAGGATGGCTCGCTAAGGTTTGGAGCCAGGTTGTATGTGCCTGCAGGAGATATCAGAGAGGAGCTGTTGGTGGAGGCACACAGTTCGCCGTATTCTGTGCATCCTGGTGGGACCAAGATGTACAAGGATCTTCGTTTGAATTTCTGGTGGCATGGGATGAAGAGGAGCGTGGCTCGGAGTGTGGCCAAGTGCTTAGTTTGCCAGCAGGTGAAAGCAGAACATCAGCGTACGGCGGGGTTGCTACAACCGCTTCCGATTCCGGAGTGGAAGTGGCAACACATCACTATGGACTTCGTGACTGGACTACCTCGGAGTCCGAAGCAGAATGACGCGATTTGGGTGATCGTAGACCGATTGACCAAATCCGCGCACTTTATTCCCTTCCGAGTAGGACAGTCCACTGAGACGCTAGCGAGGAGATATATGGAGGTAAATTCTTTTACTCTCCGAATTTATTTCCTTTTCTCTAGTTTAGATAGTGATGTAACATGAATCGTGCAGGAGATCGTTCGACTGCACGGAGTCCCTGTGAGTATCGTGTCGGACAGAGACACGAGATTCACGTCTCAGTTCTGGCAGAGTCTGCAGAAGAGTTTGGGTACGAGTCTGAGTTTCAGCACGGCGTATCATCCGCAGACGGATGGCCAGTCCGAGAGGACGATTCAGATCTTGGAGGACATGTTGAGAGCGTGCATGTTGGATTTCAAGGGATCTTGGGAGGATCATCTCCATCATGTGGAGTTTGCCTACAATAACAGCTACCAGGCGAGTATTGGCATGGCACCATTCGCTGCGCTATACGGGAAGAAATGTCGATCGCCACTGAGCTGGGATGACATTGGAGATCGGGAGCTGTTAGGACCAGAGATGATCGTGGAGGCTGTGGATGTTGTGAGGAACATTCGAGAGAAGCTGAGGATCGCGCAGGACCGTTTCAAGCATTGGGCAGATGCTAAACGGAGACCTTTGGAGTTTCAGCCTGGAGATCACGTCTTTCTCAAGATCTCTCCGAATCGAGGAGTTATCCGATTTGGAAAGAGGGGCAAGCTGAGTCCAAGGTACATCGGACCTTTCGACATCCTAGAGAGAGTTGGAGCCGTGGCCTATCGCTTGGCATTGCCGCCGTCACTGGAGGGTGTTCACGACGTATTTCACGTATCTCAGTTACGTCGATACGTCGGTGATCCGTCGCATGCTGTGGATTTCTCGGAGATCACGGTCCGACCGGACCTGACCTATGACCAGCAACCAGTTGAGATTCTGGACCGACGGCAGAAACAGCTGAGGAATAAGACCGTCGACTTGGTTAGAGTGCAGTGGCGTCATGATTCACCTGGGGAGTCTACCTGGGAACGTGAGGAAGACATGAGAGAGCGCTTCCCGCACTTGTTTCAGAGTTGTAGTTGATGCTGATTCCGAGGGCGGAATCTTTTCTTATGGTGGGTAGGATGTAACGGCCACTTCTGGTCGTACGTATTCTGTGCGTAGGTTGTTTCGTGTGCGTATTTCCGTATTGATTTTATTATTGTAATTCCGTAGTTCTGACGCGTGATCGGACCACGTACTCACGATCCTCTCGAAGGCGCGATTGCCCCGGTATTTTCCTCATAATTTTTGGACATCAACGGACCAACTTGCTATCTCATTACTAATTTATAAAATATTTTTTATTAAAAAAAAATTGTTTTGAAGGGACTGTACGTTTTTGTTAAAATAAATTTAAAAGTATTGATTAAGTTTTTTTTAAAAGGCACTAACCTAAGGTTATTTTTGAGTGCCCAAGCTTGTACGGTTTTGTTTTACTTCAAGAATAATTAATTATCTTTCAATCCTCTTACTTTAACTAGTAAATAATTCCAACCCTGCTAGTGCGTTCCAGAGGGAAACAAATCTTATATATATATTTTTAAACAAACCAATCAAATCTGTTATAACTGAAACCCTACTAAATATTTCAACCGCAACCTCTTTCCCCATATCCCCACGATCTCTCTTCCACGTGATGGCACCCCTATATACCATATTCCTTTATAAAATAATAACCTAGGGCTTTCTTGTTATCTCCCTACATCACAGACCGCCGCCCCTATACTCCAATTTATTTCTCCACGCAAACCAGCGGCGCCAGCTTCTTCACCCTCGCACGCGCACAACAAACACCGGCGATTCCTCACTTGCCCAGCAACCCACGCGCCACCTCCCCTCCACGCGCAGCCTGCTCCCCTTCTCTTCCAGGCGGCGCAACCCCCGAGGCCGCAAACCGCCTGTACCTCCACTCTTTCCCCTCGCGACTACCTTCCGGCCATCGCTTCCACGCACGAATCAACTCCAGGCCGCCTGTTTCATCTTCTCCGTAGCCCGATAGCCGCACAACACTCTCCGGCCATTCCCAGCACCGCGCCTTCCTCACCCCGACGAGTCGTCGCCGCTGCCGCTCCAACTGCGAGCACACGCCGAGGCGCCTTAACATGTAAGCCTATGTCTTTTTCATTGGAATAAATATTATAGATGATAGCAATATGAAGGGGAATGGCGTATGTGTACTCATGCATGCAAAGCTTATAAAATGAGTTAAAAATTAGTTATAGGTTATGAACCGTATACTCCAACCTTGCATGCTCAAGTCTTCTGTATGCTGGCATCTAAGATGTTTTAAATTAGTGGAATAAGGAAGAATTGGTAGGTTAGCTTAACACAGATGTTTAACATGTTAAAGATATACATATGTTATCAACCCATGCGACAGTAAGATATATCACTTTATGATATCACTCCCATGCAACCGTGTATTTCTTTAGCAGGGATATATGATAGAGATTTATCTTAATAATACTTGTAGCCTAGGTTAGTAAGTTATGTTAATTAATAACCTATAAAATCCACAGTTAGCTGTTTGTAAGATTAGCTTTTAAATTGACCTGTAGAGGGTTGCAACCATACCGTACATATGAAACTCTTAGAGCTTTTAAGTTGAATGCTGCTGTTCGGCCAATGAACATTACCCCCACAAGCATATATGTTTGTTAAACCTACAGGTTAATGTGATGTCAGTTGGGTATATGAAGTGCATGCATTAATTTATTAGTTACTCATATTACACCCTGTTAGTTGCTCCTCTTCAGGAGTGAGAACGGAAATTCTTATTGATGAAGGATATGTTTTATGAGCAGTACCATATGTTCATTAATGAAACACATAGGATAACAGCTAGTAATGATTTATAACCTTAGTTGCAATAGTAATGTTGACATATGGTGTTAATTGTTAGTGCCAGTAAGTTAACTTAGTAAATACTCCATCCTTCTGGGAATATTTGGAACCAAATGTTACATTTTCTTTGAACTGAACTTCAAAAGTCTTCAATAAAAATACAGGGGCACATCCAATATAGCATAAATTCAATACGAAACCATAGAATCACTTCATTATTAATTCCTTCGCATGCTTATAAATAAGGGTAAATTTTGTTAACATCCTCGTATTCTATACCTGCCAAGCCAAACATCTCTAAACTATGATATTAGCAGAAATATTCAATAATGTTACAAATATTATAACCTAGTATAAATAGTAGGTTATGTCTATATTATGTTATGGACATCACCCTAAGGTAGAGAACCTAATAGAATGAATTATTATTTAAATATCTTGGGATGAACCTAATTCGACTTGTATTTTCAATCAAAACAGAGAACCAATCGCTCCTTAGCGTAACGCTCAACGAGACGAACCCACGACAACGGACATCACCGGAAACAGGCAAGTGAAACTTGCCAACTTTTCTTTAGGCCATGTCTTTAGGCCAATTCCTCGTACTAGCGTGAAAGAGACTAGATCGTGAAATGATAGCGATCTAGGCGCAACTTCGTGATCTAGCTTGACAACGAAGCTAGATCCGACACCTTGCCATATCAGTTATGTAATGATATCTGCCATGTTTAAATTTCTTAACTGTACGCATTTGAATTGTTAACTGCCATGCATTGCATCGTACATGTCATCCTAGTTAAACTTGCATCGTAGCACACGCTACACTACTTATACAATCCATGTTTCCATGTTACCGGCTAGGCACCCGTTATGCGGGCATAACCCTACGCCATCCGTGTTAAAACACTTCCTGGCTCGTGATCCAGAAGCGAGCATTCTGTGTTCGGGGGTAATGCCCTGGCTCGACACACGTGGAGGGGTAGGGATAAACGGTCACTTGAGCGTAAGAGTTGGCCCGTACAGCCACTCTAGCCAAAGGGCGGAATCTCTGTGCACGACGTGATTACAATTCCAGTACTTGTCTTTTACTTGTTTACTTTCCATGCCATGTCATTTGTCATTTTATATCCATGTCATACTTTACTTTAGAACTGTTAGGTTGCTTTACTATTATAGTTTCCTTGCACAAGTCTTTTTAGACTTGCTGACATGTGCCCCTTCTCTTTGGGTGACGCATGTTAGTTGCTGAGCCAGAGACAGTTGCGGAGAGTGACGAGTTCGTGGAGTTCGTGCCCGAACCCGTTGGTGACGTGGAGTACGAGGACACCGGTGATCAATCTTAGAGATCTTCCGTACTTTTCTTTGTTAGCTGTGGTTGTCGGTGAGTAGCACCGTTTTGTTAGTTCTTTTGGCCATGCTAGGCCTTGTACTTTTGACTCTTTTGTTGCCGGTGGCATTTCTGGTTGTGGACTTTTGTTGGACTATGAGCTGGTATAATGTTTTATTATTTGTCTCTCTTTTGCTATTATTATTATTGTTGTTCTGAGTCACATTACAGGGACCTGCTACTTCGTTTTATTTGACGCTTAACGGACTTGCGGCTTTGCAGCTTCAAGTCCGTGCGGACCTTCTCACGCTTCGTCTCCATGTTTTTGGGAAGCGGGGTGTGACACAAGTTCTTCCGTTCTTAAACGAAGAGAGAAATCTAATGATTTCTTCTTACAAATAAGAAAAGAACAACTAATGGCCAAAAGCTTAAGAAATTCAGAGGCTTGATTTCAACAAAGATAGAAATAAAGAAGAGGAAAGTGTGTGTCTTGAAAGAGAGGGTCTACCCCTCTATATATAGTGTTTAGGGATGGTTGGAGAGTGTAAATGACGTTAGAAAACAGTCATAAACTGTCCCTGAAAATTTGGGCTTCAAACGGCTAGTTTTGAGATTGGTCGACCAAAACCAAAACATTGGTCGACCAAAATTTTAGAGACGTTGGATAACGTTAGGAAACCGTCAGAGAGGTTAGAGATTAGTCAGAAACCGTTCTGGAAAATTTGAGCGTCTAACGGTCAGAATTGAAATTGGTCGACCAATTTTCAAAAATTGGTCGACCAAAATTTAGAGAAGGAATTTTGACAGTTGGAAGACAGATCCAGAATCTACATGGTTAGAGGAGTTTGCTCAAGAAATCCCATAGTCAAATTTGAAGGTTTAAAATTGGTCGACCAATTTGGCTGCCAATTTTCTGGGTAAGAATTTTCGAATTTTGGAAAGTGTAGAATTTTGAGTAATGGAACCTAGGAGAATAAGATATAATATCACAAGGCTTTTGTAACTCTAATAAAGTAAATTTTACATTGATTATATAAAAGCCATAGATAAGACTGCATCTGCAACTGAATCTGAGAAGCTTCTTTGCAGGGGATCCTTATCAAGTGATTATATATCCAAGTCGTGGATGTAAGGTGCTTTTGCCTTTCCAGCTTCATGAACTATGATATATCCGTTTGAATATGCATGAAGATATCTGAATGTGTGGAACTCAGCATGTATTTGTATCTGCATAGATAGAGTTAGTAGTACTGAATGTGTTTGTCATATCAAAACCATATGTGAATAGAAATATGGAATTATGAAATTCCAACAGATCCCCCTTAGAGCGGTAGACAGCGTATAGCACGACCGTGCCTGTTTCTGATTCCCTCTTGCCTTTCTGACTCCCTCGGGTGTCTAGAATTTGATCATCTGATGGAAAGTTGAGACCATCGCTTCTATAGAATTCAGTAGTAGTCTTCTGATGATCCTGTTATAGGCCGAGTTGATCTTCACCACCATGAAACTGGTTAGGCGAGTGATTTCTCAAGGATACATGTCGAGGGTCACCGGTAAGGTGATGATGCCTGCTATCGGGGTGGAATGCCCTGTGAATCCCACCAGGGGCCTCGAATAAGGCATCAACTCCACGGATGACAACCTCATCCTCTCCAACGTAGTGAAGAAGAGTATGTCGCACGAGCTTCCAGTGTCGACAAGCAACCTTTTTACGGCGATCTCCTTGATGGTAGCCGTGAGACGACGGCATCATGCGGTAGTTTCACACCTTCCAGATCTTCATCCGAGAAGGAGATAGGCGGCATAGAATCTCTGGGGTGCTTTCTCCATACAGACACTGTCATCAACCTTCCGACGTAGGAGCTTTGGAGAGAGGTCGACAGCTGCGGGTGCGGGGGACCTCCCATTATCATGCTGATGAGACCGTCGTCGGGAGGTCTCGTGGGATCCTCGGATGATGTTGATGGGTGAGTCGACATGGTCGAGTGATTCGTCAATCGGGATGTCGACTCGTGGTTTCCCACAGACGACGCTAAACTGTTAAGGCCAAAATTGACCAAGACAGTTGTCAAGCTGACGTAGACTCTTGGTGCTGAGTTAGATCCTCATTAACAGATAGGTTGTGACCCAAGGTTAGTAGAACCTAGGTCGGATGATGGTAGTTGATGATGGTGTGGTGCTTGATCGACCTTCGAGCAGCAGTTGCGTCGATCGTTCGAGGCTAGGAAGCTCAATGACGACCATCGACACTGGATGATGACCATCGATCTGCACCACATGGACACGTTAGGGGGTTCTGATTTGGGTCCCGACCCAAATACCCCCATGCTTAAGTTAGTATGGGAACTTAAGGAAGAGAGGGAGCTTGGTGCAGCTGAGATCGACCCACGGAGGTTCGTCTCAAGACTGGCTGCGCAAGCTCGAATGTATAAGAAGTATCAGCTGAGAAAGTAGAGTTCTATGTCTTAGACCTCGTACCTTGGGAGAATGGAATCCGTTTACCTTTGTTCTTCTGTCCCTTTATAGGTGGTTCCTCCCCGATTGCATGTAACCGTCCCTCATTGATTCGAAAACGATCTCCTCCAGGATTCGGGGTAACGGCTGTCCATTTACTCGGCCCCATTAATCTCCCTCCAAATATTGGCACATGCCTAACAGTCGAACGACCCGTTCGTCTGACTCAGCAACACCCCGCTCTGAGCGGCATGTATCTGGTTGCAGGCGCCTAACGGGTCGGGTGCTCGGATACTCCAATAGGGTCCACACTAGAGCACTAACAGTTGGTGATCCAGAAATGACTACTAAACGGAGTGTTGAAGGGTCACAACAGACCAAATGTGTCTGAAGTTCATAAGTAAATAAAAACATGGCGAGACATCTCAGATGGATTGGGTAGGCCAAGAGAAGCCATGGTCTAAATGAGCTATGTCATGCCACACTCTCCCGAATACTGAGAGACGTAGCTGACAAGGCCGCCGTAGTATTCAGACTCAGGCTTCAAGCCCTTTTATCCAAATACTACTAGGCATTTTTTGTGGTTAAATTAATAAATAAGCAGGCCACTGCAACAACACTGGAATAATACACAGAAAGGTAAAGTGCTCCAACAGAAATAAAACTCGCAGTACTGAAAGGAAAAAGTAACAACACAGAACATTACATTACATTATACAAAGTTCATATACATATAACAGCTGTACAAGGAGGTACAAAAGTGGGGTACAATAAAAAGAGAAACCCACAACCCAAAAGTACAAAAAGTGTCCACATCCGGTACAACACACCCTCTAGTCTAACCCCGGGAAGTCCAAGTAGACAAAATCGCCCGTAGGCTCTACCTCTGAAGCACTAGCACCGGTCTCTATCTTCGAAACCTACACAGTCTGCTCGGGTCCCACACATGAAACCACAAGGGGACACGTCAACGGTGACCCGGTAGAAACTCCTAACACTCTAGTATGATCCAGTTTTAGAACCGGTACTTCTAACTAGTCAACTATCTACAGGTGTCACATCAACTATAGAATTAATGCATAAATTAAAGGAACGATGCAAAAGTGCTGGAAATAAATAAAGAACTAACAGAAGTACCACTACTGAATCAATTTAATTAAAAATTATATATCAGTTCTGATTTTTTTTGGAAACCCGAGTATACCATAGGACGCTAAGGAGCCGGACTTCACCCAGGGTGGTTGAGAAGTGGTACCACCACCAGCGACACGGACACTGGAGGGCCTCTCGTAACTCCCCCTTACGGGAGTGAGAAATATCTCGGTTTTTCAGTGGAAACGGAGAAAACCATCAGTTACCAGTCATGGTGCGACACGAGCACACCACCGGCCTCTCTAACCCTCTCAAACTCCCCCTTAAGGGGTGACACATCAGGTGAGAAATAAACATCATATGTCCGCTCATTAACTCCTATAGTTTACCAGTGTTTCCCCCGAACCCACATCTAGAGCTTCACCCATTTTAGAATGGACTGAAGACTCCAGATTCTTCATCTCATCTCACACTTGTTATATCATTTCATGATTTTCATTTTTAGTGGTCTTATTACCACTTTCATATTTCATAATCTATCATTTCATGAACATCAAAGATCATCATTCATTTCCTTGCATTATTCATTTATAACAACCGATATAACTTTCTTTCATGAATAGCATGAACATGATTAGCATAACAACATCGTAACAACATAGCATCATCATGGCGTAATTAATGACATACTAACATGCTAAATGAAATATGTCATACTAACATAATTAAATGGCATGAAGCATAGTTCAACATGAACATATTTATTTTAACTTGTACACTAACTTTTTAATTCATGCGGTCTCGACTACCGCTTTCAGAACTTCATTATGCAAAACCTCATCACCAATATCACATGGGGCATATCATAATGAAACTTGATAACAGAACTTAAACACAACTTAGAACAACAACATTATATCATATTCGTAGCATGATATTTGAATCAGTCTAAAACTGTCACAGCAGAAATATTGGTACTTTTAAGCTATCTACGGTCAAAATTAATCTCTGGTCCCTTCACGAAAGTTGTAGGACATTTTCTGCTGATTTTTGTAGTATCGTAGATTATTGGATTTGGATTTTTCTACTATTTATTATGATTTTTCTAAGTTACTGTCCTGTGTTGGAAATATTTCAGCACATGATTTTTGGAATACCAATTAGCATCAAATACAACCTATAACCTACATGGTTGTTAACTTAAATCCTACATGAACATGAGAACTATATTAACAATAATAAGCAAAAAAATGTCAACATGGTAATCATTATTCTCACCATTTTTCCCAACATTCAATATGCATAAATCTACACTTAACTTTTTAGCATGAGAGCAAGTATGCATGAAACTTAAAACTAATTTGAACAACCAAGCATGTTATAAATTTAGATTAACAACATGGGAAATTTTTAGCCTAAGTGGACATGGCTCAAATTATTTTTTTTACACATAATTTTTCATACTACACTAATACTAGACTAAAACCAAATCCTAACTAAATCCTACTAGAAATGTTAAGATTTCTACCGCAAGCAAGTCCTCCTTAATTTTTCATTGGCCCTTCTTCTCCTTGAAGAACTTGACCCTTCTTTGAGCTTCTCCTACTCCTCCAAGACACCCCTCTCTCTTCAACTTCAAGCTCTAAGTTGATTGTCAAAGGATGGATTTTTGGGTGTAAAACTTGATTAGAGGAACATAGGAAAGTGAAGGTAGTGAATGAAAGGCTATATGGTGGTGGGAATAGTGGTGCAAAAGGAGAATGGGGGAGGGGAGCTTTCGGCCAAAAATGGGAGAGAGAGAGAGAGAGGGGAGCGGGTGAGAATGAGAGTTTTGGAATTCTTTTTTGTTTTCTTTTTTTTTGTCTTTTTCCCTTTTTCTTTTTCTTTTCTTAGAAATTTTCTCCACCTTACACATCTTCCCCCTAAACCCTCTTCAAATGACAAGTGTGGATTGTTAGGTAAGGATTAATATGGCAATGACACCATAGGTGCCATGTGCCATCCTAAGGATTAATGAGAATTTTGTATTTTCTAATAATTAGGAATACTTAACTTAATACAACATACTCCTTTAATACTAGTATTACATCCAAATACTCCATTAAATTAAATCCATTTGATGTTTAAAAATTATTTAAAATAATTTTAACATCACAAAAATTAGAGAAAAAAATTATGGGAATACTCAAAAATTTCATACGTACACGTATGTTCAGAAATACGTACATATTGTAACGACCCGTTCCCGGGGCCCGTTACTTATTTGATATTTGTGCAGGTCCTGCAGTTAACCAGTGAAAACAAAATAGCCACGATGCTAAGATGTACAAAAATACCCAAATTGTGTCCAATTATTACATCCATATTGTACAAATTGTTTCAAATATACATGGAAGAAGAAAGTACATAAAAATAAATCTGAAAGCTGCGGTCTCAGGGTCGAACTCTGGCGCTATTAACTCAAGAGCATCTACCTCCATATGTGTGTTGTTTGCGGTGCCACGGAGATGGAACCGTAGGTAAGTCACAACAATTCTAGCAATGGAAATAAAGCCGTGCAAAAGTATGGAACAAACTATAGTAAACGAAAGATGGTCATGTAGGTGCAAAAAGTAAAGTGAGAACAGACATGCATATACGAGCGAAAAATAAAGTACTGGTGGCTGCTCAAGTGTGGTAAGTAAAGTGCATGTAATGCATAAAGTAAAGGTGACTGTGCAAGTGCAAAAGTAATGTTCGAGAGTAATAACTGTGGCAAGGCTTATGGTAGCAACAATAATGTGATGACAATAGTAAGACAACCAGGTAGACGTAGTAATACTAAGTAAGCAATAGTAAAGCTAGAAGCTACGTGGCTTATATAGAAAAGTAATGAGCGAGCAAGAAGAAACATATGTCGCTTGACTATCTAATAGTGTAGGCTGGCCTAATAATAAGAAGTCTAGTTTAACTCCCAAATCAGCCAGGCAGTCAGGGCTTGAAGGCACAGGTCACTTCTATGACCGCAGGACAAGTTCTTTGGTTGACCAACCCCCTTCCCATTCCTTTCTAGACACTGATTCAGTAGTAATTTAAGACCGCTTATTATTATACCGCTCTGCCACGTTCGATAGTCTCGACTTAGTCAGTAGTCGTAACAGAACAATGATATCGAGTCAGTATCGTGACAGAACAATGGTATCAATCAACTAGTGCAACATCAATCAAACTAGTGCAACGGCCTTAGCTCGAGTGCACGATATGCAACCAGAAGTGCACCCATCCCACGGAGCAATCTGTGGAATATCTACATACCATCCCTGTAGGGTGATGGTACAGCTTACCAAATAAGGGTGGACCCGATCACTCCCGCACACTTCGTAGCTCAAGAATACCCCATAACCCGTGTTGTATCACATTACACATTTATAACCGTATCTGTATCCGTGTCCGTATCCATATCCGTATCCGTATGGCCTTATAGGCCCATCACATCATCAACAGATAAGCATTCAATTTCAATAGGACATTCCACGATATACCATTCAATCATTACTTTTCAATATGGTACGTCAATCCGCTGTTTCAAAGGCAAAGACACTAATGACGGTTGTGATAGACTGACTTACATACCAACAGAGTTATGCACAATAGTCTCACTCCAAAGATGTTCAAAGGCATTAACAACATTCTCAAGAGTTTTGCATGTTGAAAAGTCAAGGCAGAAGCCTCAACAAAGAATGTCAGTCCTGAGCAATGCTTTGAAGTCCAACAACTATGATATCTATCCATGCTTCGAGCATGCGGTAATTCCATAAAAGTACACTATATCAATTTCTAAAGTTAGAATTTAAGTGACTTACGCTATCGAGATCATCGTAGTAAGACGAGGTTGGAGGTAGAGCTTCTAAAGATGCTGGTGCACGAGAATTGGTACCTGCAAACACAAGAAATCATTAGTTACAGGCTACCCTATTTCTATCTATTTAATTTGATCGTTTTTTAATTTTAAACTGATTGAAACGATGTCGAAAAGTGTTCTAAATTTTTATATAGGCTATATATGATGAAAATAATTTTACTACAGAAGGAAATATTTTTCTAAAGCTTATAGTAATTTTTATAATTTTTAAAAACTCAAAAATCAATTTAAAAACTTATTCTAATTATGTAACGTATTTATTCACTAATTTCTTCTGGGTGCAATCGATATCAAAATGGTTCAAGTGAGCTGTCAAAATGACCGTCACGAAGAGTTCTACAACATATATTTTTCTCACGTATCAGTGTACGTGAAAATAACAAGTTATGGATGTCCTAGTGAAATTGACATATTTAAGTTTTAGGCTTAAAAATTTATTCTGGAAAAATTAAGCATCTGATTGAGATGAAACTAGCGCCATTGGATCCAGAATGTCATTTCTGATTTTCTGGAGGTGGTCTCACATTTTTCCGACCTGTATATTATTTACTATGAATTTAAAACCAATAAAGCCCATATTATGTAATTAACTAAATACGTAAATATGAGTATATTACGAAAATACGTTTTAATATAACGTATTAAAATACGTTCACCTCGCCTTCGCCATGCACGCGGGCTGGGGCGCTCGTCAACGTGGGCAGCGCCGGCGGGCGGCGCCGGCCATTTGGCGCGAAGGCGGGGTAGCGGCGGACGTGAGCGATGGCGTTGTCGTGGAGCTGCTGGGCGAGAGAGAGGAGGGCGGTGTGTTCGGGGGAGTCGGCGGTTGCTGCTGCGAACGGGGGAGGTCGGAGCGTTATCGAGCAAGGGGGTGGTGCAGCTGGCGTTCGACACGGGCGAAGGCGGCGGTGCTGTGAGCTGGAGACGGCCGCTGAGGGGCGCTCGGAGGGTTACGGCGGCGTGGGTGCAGTCGGACAGCGGTGACGAGCTCGGAGGGTTAGTTGCGGGCTTCGCCTGTGATGGTGGAGCGCGGTGCGGCAACAGCGGACGTCGTCGTTGCGTGGACGGGCAAAGGCACGAGGAGGAAGACACTGCGGGCGAAGCTCAGGTCGGAGCTTGTCGGTGGGCTGCTGCAGCGGGAGGCTGTGCACGGCGGCGACGGCGTTTGTGGGAGCTCGGAGAGGTGAGGGAGAGGGTGACTGGGTTTGGCGTTTTATTGGGGAGTGAGGGGAGCGGGCATTTCAAAATGAGAGAAAGATGGGTTTCGAAGGGGAGCGTCTGGGTTTGCGTGGGTATATTATGAGGGGGGAGATCATCGTGGGAGGGTTTATATATAACTAATTATATAATTATAAATTAAGATGCTAATTAATACTTAGTCGAACATTAATTAGGGTAGGTGTGGAGATTTGACTAAATGTGGAATTTAGGGTTATGGGAATGAATCTAACGTGGAAATGAAATAAACGTGTAATCACGTTTAAAGTTTGTGATGGGTTAATTAAAATAATTAGTAATAAGTAAAACCCCATTAGCGAAAGTAATTAGTAAAATATAAAAACGAAATTACGATTTTGCTCCTGATATTAAACGTGTCCGAAAAATTATGAAAACATAGCCACGGGTTCGTATCATCGCGAGGATCGTGAATACGAGATCCATTTCAGGGTTTGAGCTATGGAGATACTAGTTTTAGGCCAAAACATTTAGGAAGCGGGTTTGCGCGTTCTATATTGATCTAACTTCAGAAAATTACAAAATTAATGTGGAGAGCCCTAAATGATCATAGGATGATACCGTAGAAGTTTGAAAACGTTTTGATGATGTTTGTATAGTAAATTAATTCGTTAAGCTAAAACAGTAATAATTGAAAAATGAATCTTTATCAAATTATTTAGAGGTATTTGATGAAACCCGAACTTACTAAATACTTCATAACTAGTCTGATACGTCAAAATATTTTTATAAGAAATCTTTGAAATCGTAAAACTCCTGACAAACCATTATAAAATAATTTGAAAATGGGTTAAATACATAAATAGTTGTGTGGATGAAAACAGGCCGTTACACATATACACGCATAGTAACATTAGGGTCATTACAAGCTATTTCTTTTTTGATTTTACAACCTTACTTATCTTTGTTCTGTTCTGTTGTTGTTGGTGGTGGTGGTGGTGGTGATGGTTATGTTGAAGTTGCTTCAATTACAACAACTTACGTGTATGGTTTACTCTCTCGTCCTCGTATTCACTGATTAATTTCCATTTACGTTTCGGTAGAACTATTGCTTAGGTTCCATATCTTCTTTGCTTTTGCACTATTCAAGATGGGTGTTTTAGGTAAGCGATGAGGGGAGGGATTAAAGGAGGAATGGAGGTTTCATCTACGAGCAACTTGCACTAAACTGCCTTACAAACTTTGGGCTTAACAACATTGACTTGTTTCACTTATTAAGTGACATTACCTAGGTCCAGTTAGATTTCCAACTATTTGAGATTGTGAAGCATTTTTTAAAGTTCTCTTAACAACAACAATGACAACAATGTAGGCTTCATCATGCCATCACTTGTCTTTCGGGCTAGCCCACCTCATTTTGGGGCTATAAGAACTCTTAGGTATAAGTGTTGAATATTATTCTCGGCAAGGGTCAAAGAGCTAGTAGACACATTTGACAAGGAAGATCACTCAGAATTTTTTGTTTTACAAGAGTTTACTCTTTTTTTAATTAAAGAGTTGGAAGTTATATGGCTTACTCTTTCAATGCAAATAATTGTTAATGTATATACTGATTTTTACTTGAGACTCATCATCGGGGACCTCCTGACATAGCCTGAGAGCCCCACCCGAATTGGCCTCAGCTCAGCTTTACTGAGACGAAACCCACGAGGTCCTCTCTCTCAGAACGACCTCGCTACCCGATGTCAGTATAAATATGCAGTGACGATCTCGCTACCCGAGGTTGGCCTTCTCGAGCAACTGCTTGCTTGGACAGCTCAGCCCACTCCACGTGGCGTAATCTCCGACGAGCCATCCGCCCACTCAGCAGGTTGTTGCCAACGTACAATCAATGCATGCCCAACGTACATTGTGCCAATAACAGCATGCCTTATCTACAGACGCGGTCCATTAGCTCCTACAATATCTGTGCACGTGCCTAACTTGCAGGTGACAGTTACGCCAGGGATTCAGCGGTCCCCACGATTGCCTGACGTAGCGTGACCCCCTCGGCCTTTATATAAGCAGTGGGACTTCTCCTCCGCCAGGTACGTTCCATTAAACACATTGGATCCTCTCAGTAAAACCCTAACTCGAAACCCTAATGTCTATGGGCACACCCACTAAACACATACGTCGCCACCTCACACGGGCTATCTTACGCCCATCACATCCTTCCCTCCAACCGTCACCTGACTTAAGCATCCAAGGGTAGTCGAAGATCCCCCCCCCCCCCCCCCCCCCCCCCCCCCCCCCCCCCGCGACCTGGGGGGTTCGCCCCCCAGTCATCTGACGCCTTTGTTTCTCTATTTCAGGTACCGGAAAAGGAGGTGCAGCCCGGCGAAACCGTCCTGCCATGGCTCAAAAGCTAGTGCCAGCGGGTCGGTTCAAGGTCCCCGCAAGATTCCATGCATCAATAGGGAAGTATTCATATTTTAAAATCGAGCTTGCTGACCTAGGTGACGTTGCATGCTAAAATCCTTGAAAACGAAATAGGAGGGCAACTAAAGAGTTTGCATTTTTCTTTTTTATTCCTTCTTACTTTTCGACCAAAGAAATTGTGGGTCGTGTGAATGCCAAACCTAATCATCATTATTCATGATCTTTGGAAGAGAAGTCGGGGAGGGGTCCTCCATGGCTTAGCATTTGCACGCGAGAAACCACATCGAATGAGCACGCAAGATTGAACCGAGCGATTTGTCACGTGCCATGATAATATAATCGTTAAGCCAATCAATTCAAAACTCTAGTTGAAGCCATAGCTAATAAGCCAATCATGCAAGTCCACTGTAGAAATTTTGATTTTTCTGGGTTGTCAATCAATCACTCAAAGTTGGACTAATCCTCTTCTTGGGTCTTGTCTGCTTGGAGTTGTCATTTGACTCCATGGGTTCACATGATTGTGCTTTTCTTTCTTGCTTTTGAATTAACAATGCATGATGGTGATGATATTTAGGAGTAACATGCTCATAGCTACTGTGTTGAAGATATTTAGAGGAGCACACCTAATAGAGGGATGAACCATTCAGCCCCGAAATGGGCTGAATCTGTCTGAGCCACGTCAGATTCAACACATGCGCCCTCTCAATAGAGGGCTAAATCAGTGGCTGATTGGTTGCCTTATCAGCCGTCACATGTGGATTACCTGATGTCTGGTGTAACCACATCAGACGTCTGATAATCCACCCACCTAATTTTTTTTGCAAATCTGAAGTAGATCAGACGCTTGGCCGCTACCCAACAAGCGTCTGGTCTATTGTTGGTGGACCAGACTAGTGGGGCTGAATATGTGCTTGAAATTTTAAGCCCATGTTCAGTCCTCTCTCTCATCATTTTTGCAAACAGCCCCTCCACCTAGGATTAAGCCCCAAATTCAGCCTCCATTGGGAGCGCTCTTAGAAGTATGATTGAGAAAGTGTAGGTATAAGTATTTTTTTTCTCCTTGTCTGTCGAATGATGTTAGTGTCGTGGTGTAAGTGTGCATCATTCTAATTTATGAAGTAAAAAAATTATGTTAACCGATGTTTAATCTGAAACCATAAATAAATTTAGAAGAGATTTCTTAATACTTAATACTTAGGCTTTAAATAAAATTAAGATTTGTGTAAGTACAAGTCCTAATTTTAATTCGATACCATCCCAATGCAAAGAATGCTCTAATGTACAAATCAAATCAAGAGTCATGATGAGAAGTCTTATGTGACCGTGTACTTCCAACATAACTGGGCCAGCGGCCCAATGATCACTCAGTTGTTTATTTAGACGGATAGGCCCAAAAGCCCAGCAAACGCATACAGCTTCAGCCCTACATCACCACATGGACCCGTACGTGAACCCAGCTGACCGTCTGTGAGAAAACACCCGTAAACACGTCATCCACGTCTCCTCCACCCCCTCACAATTCAACAAGCAGTCCTTTTCACTCCTCTCTCCATGCATCCTCATGGTGCCAAAAGCCATTATCATGTGCAGTGCAGCACTTCCATTCAAGTGAGAGATTGCCTACCACAAATAATTGGGTGACATATTAGAGGTCTTCATTGACTACAGGGCACACATGAGCCAAAAAAACATCTCCCTTTCTCCCCCATTGCTTTGCATTTGAAAGCTTCAACCATTGGGGGTCTCCATCTTTATCCATGAACCCCTGTCATTCTTGATTTTTTTTAATTAAAAAAAAATCAATTTATTTGGCACCTTACATCTTTCATAGCTGCCCCTTTGTACTTTGTGATACCAATGGTTGGCTTTAGAAATATGCTCCATTTATCCACAGTTGGGAGCATGGAGACAAAGTGAGGTGTTCACTCCCTAGGATCAAAGTTTGGAAAGGGTTTGATACTTCTATTTATTTCTAACTTTTTTTATATATATTTTCCACCAACATTTATTCCATGTGTAGAGAGAAGAAAAAAAAATGTTGGGTTACAACCTCTGCCAACCTGGGCCAAGCTGTTAGGTGGGCCAAGCACCTAATTAGTTGTTAAAATTGGGCCCACAAATCATTGTGTTGGTTGACAAATGAGCCCTTCCTTCGGGATTGTTCGGTCGCTGATTATTCGCACCACAGAAATTTATGAATACATCATACTACTTGATTCATCGCACCTATATTTTTATCATCGGATGTTCGGATTTGGAGATCCGAACAGCTCTAATACAATACGTGTGAGATGAGAATCTAGAACGTTGCCTATAAATCATGCTTACATATGCTCCCCTTTTCTTGGAAACGCCTTAAAATGACGTGCTGTTGTGACTTTTTTTTTTGAATAAATATTTTCCACCCCTTGGTTTGTCTTGCTGACCAAATTAGATCAATCATTGGTCCATGAACAAGAGGCTTCCTTTGAAATGATTTGATGATGGGGGTTCCCTTTTTCCAATTCTAAGTCTCCCCTTTGCCTCCAAGTGTTCTCATTGTGGGAAAGTGCCTGCTTCCCTCAGGACGATGCCGTGTAAGAATGAACATCATGTTAGGCTGAGTTGGACGTGTGTTTGGACGGTCACGTGATCTGCACATCTCAAGACATGCCCGCGTCATTATTTCTAACATCCCTTATCTTGAGATTTATTATCTCAACATCGATTTGCTAACGTTCTTGGCTGTTGTGATGTATAGGACACGTACCTATCTGATCGATTGGATTTGCAGGCAAAATTCTATGAGCCATCGTATTTAATAGTTAACCTAGCGTTAGTTGAGCAGGCGAACCGACCTTAGCTCAGTTGGCAGAGCGGAGGACTGTAGTGTGTGCAGATTAATCCTTAGGTCGCTGGTTCGAATCCGGCAGGTCGGAGCTTTTTGTAATCTTTTATTTTTGATTTGCATGGGAGTTATTTCTTAATATATTTTTTGCACAAAAGATTCTTTTAATATTGAAAATTACGATATACATTTTAAGGTAATTTAGATTGAACGCCACTTGTGCTTTCGTCGATATATTTTAAGATGCATATCCTACCATTAGGATCATTAAGAAGTTGTGGCCCCTTTCTTCTGAACAATAAGGTTGAGTTGGAGTAATATTTGCAAACCTAAGAAGATGGGTGGATTTGGCCATTGCAGACTGACTGGCATTAATAAAGCTGCAGGGATTCATCTTTATTAGAGATTTACCCACTCGGATTCTATTTGGGCCACTTTTATGCGACGAAAATATAACACAGATGGAGTTGATCTTCCACTATCTCCAGCGCATTCAGGTACCTGGAAGTTCCTTTTGTCCTCCAAGAACCTGGCAGCCCCTTTCATCGAGGTAGAGTGAACATGCAGTTCTTTTGCTTCGTTGGAAACCCTCACCTGTTTTTTCGCTTCGCTTAGGGCCCGTTCTTTTGCGTTTAAATGTTTGTGAAAGTAGGAGATTTCACTATTCCTCCCACTATTCACTCATTTTCGTCCTCATTTTCACTCGTCCTGTTCTTTTGTGTTGGTTTCTTTGACTGTGAAAGTTGCTGACGTGGCCACAAAACACACAATAAAGTTGTGTGTGACCCACAAAAAATTCCAACATCCACATTCACAACTCACTTTCACCCAAAAAAACACAATACTCACTTTCACCACACTATTCACAACTTCAACCAACCCAAATTTAAACACAAAAGAACATGCCCTTAGCGTGTGCTGATGTTCGGTCTATATGATTTTCACAATGTTGCCCTAAAATGTCTATTTTTGTCTGCTAAGGACGCTGAATGACCAGCTATTAACATTCGAGAATATGTTGAAGCGCAACATACATATTTCCAATAGTTCATGTGTTTTCTGCCGCGTCATATGGAGACTACAACCCATCTTTTCTTTGAGTGCCAATTTACTTGGTCTTCCCCCAGGCATACTGAGACTCTCATGGATAAAGTGCTACTAATTCAAGATCGGTTCAAGAATAGAGTGAAAATTGCTAGTATTGCCCGTCATGCTATATATATGTTCGATGAGTTGGCATTCTTGGCATGAAAAATTCGAAGGGTGTTAACAGCACAAGAAAACATAAGGTCCTCGTCTTTCGAGATATCTATAAAGATATTCGTGTTCTTAGTGCTACAATCAGATGGAAAGAACGGAGACATAACTTCTACATTGCTTTAGGAAATTGATCCCAATTTGTATAGTAATTTCAGCATGTTTTCTGATTATATAGGTGTTTTCTGATCATATAGATGTTCTACTTTGGGATTGACAAGTTGGGAATGACGACGCTTGTGTCCTCTCTCCTCTACTCTCTCCTCTATGACCAAAAATAGTTGGAAATGTTGTGAACGGTTATTTAACCGTAGTTGGGTGAGATTCTGGGCTATCCTAGAGATAGGCCCATATCATTGTAAGCACATATTTGTATTCTCTCAATTACCTATAAATAAAGAGCTGGGGGCTCCTCCCCCAGTAGTTGATTCATAACACGTTATCAGCACGACTCTAAAAATATTCTTTTCCACAAAATTTTCTCCGTTCGTTGCGAAGGCGAAGGCGAAGGCTAGACGGGAGATCCACGAGCGCGGTGCAAGGCTTCCTCCATCGAGCGTCGTCATCCACGTAGGGCTTCGAGCAACCGTCGCTATATCCGGAGGACGGATATAGAGGTAAAAACACTAAAAACGATATTTTTAATCATACGTATGATTACCCCTCCCCTAGATCTCGCAAGATCGATATGGGGATTATTTGTCGCCTTGAAAACAACGGACCGTTCATCCCAAAACCCCAATTTTTAGGGTCAAAACCCTAATTTTTGAACCCTCCGGCTGCTAGCCGTCACCGGAAACCCCCAAACCTCACCGGAAAACCCCCCTCCCCCCTCTCCGGCCGCTCCCCCCCCTCCTGCAGGGGGCGGCGGCCTCCTTGGCCGCTCCCCCCTGCAGGGGGGGCGGCCCCCGCCTGAGGCTGCCGCCCCCTACGGGGGGGCGGCGGCCCCCGAGGCCGCTTCCCCCTGCCCCCCCCCCCCCCCCCCCCCCGGCGGCCGCGCCCCCCTGCTGGGGGCGGCGCCGGCGCCGGCCCCCCCCACCCATGAAACCCTAACGCAAAAAAACAGAAAAAGCATGTGGGCTTCAGGCCCACAGGCCTATTTTCCTTAAGAAAAAAACAGAGAGAAAACAGAAAGCCTGTGGGCCTGAAGCCCACAGGCCGGCTGTGGGCTTCAGGCCCACAGGCCGGCTGTGGGCTTCAGGCCCACAGGCCAATTTTCTTAAAAAAACTGTGGGCCTGAAGCCCACAGCCGGCTGCGGGCTTCAGGCCCGCAGGCTGTTTCTACACAAAAAAAAATTGGGGGGGGGGGGGGGGGGCATAGGCTGAAAACAAGCCTGAAAAGGCAACTGTTTGTCCTATAGATCAATCTAAAAGGGGGATTTAAGGGAAAAATATTCGTGAAAAATCACGGTAAATTACGGGACAAGTATCGGGCAGGCAAGGACTTTTTGGGGATTTTTGGGGGGCTTTTGGGATGATGAGGGAACCTGCTTTCCTCATACAAAAGAAAATGTTAATTTTGGGCACTTATTCAATTTTATTGATTAAACCCATTCATTTCAACCCTTGCATCGTAATGATTTTTCTGTAAAAATCATCTTTAGATGCTTTACATCACTAGGCTTATTCTGTGGATATTATATGCGTGGTTGTGCATTGTATTTAAAACTTAATAATTAGGAAGATCCTGCGACCGCTCTGCCGTTAGTAACCTAACCTAACGGTGTATGACGTTGCCCAGTGGTCCAATAATTATTAAGTGATTAAATTATTTATCCATCTCTGCGAATATTAAATGCATGTGATGCCTGTGATGAAAATGTCTGATGAAAATGTTGATGAGCACAATATTTCTGCATGAATTGCTAAATGTGGTTTTTGGATCGGCCGTTTAGTCCCACAGTTTATTTCCCGTACTTTTCTTTTATTTTTAAGAGAAATTGTAGTGAGGACTCTATGTAAATGTCAAAGAAAGAAGACCAACTTCCATGAAGACGGAGGCCACGCTTGAAGATGGAGATATCATATGGGGCCCACGGGGTTTCCAAAGTTGTATTTTCATTTTTAAAGCTGCAAATTTGTATAATTTGGACTGTGGACTTTTGGACCCTTTCTTGTGGGACTCGATCCACACATTTAGCTTTTCGTTAAATATTGCCTCCGCATGAAAATGTTTTCTCTGATTAATTATTAATTCATGCATGTTTGTGCTCTGCTAGATAAATGGCTAATATTGCAAGCATTGATTTCGAAGTACTGGAAGCATCAGGTAGAAACTATCTAAGCTGGCGGCTAGATGTAAAGTTTCACCTGCGGGCAAAGTCCCTCATCGCTGTTGTGACTGAAAAAGAAAATGTTAGCGATATAGAGAAGGCGCAAGCCATCATCTATATTCGCCACCATGTGGACAAGACCTTAAAGGCTGAATACCTTACGGTCGAAGATCCACTTGAGCTATGGACTGCCCTTGAGGACATGTATAAACATCAGAAAGATGTTATACTCCCAAGGACACGATACGAGTGGGAGAACCTGAGACTGCAGGACATTAAGTCCATTGCTGAGTACAACTCAGCAATTTTTAGCATCACCTCACGCCTGAAGTTGTGTGGTGAGAAAGTCTCAGAAAATCGCATGCTGGAAAAGACGTATACGTCCTTCCATGAAAAAGATGTGACACTCATGCAGCAATACCGTGAACGCAAGTTCACCAAGTATTCTGAGCTGCTGTCATGTTTACTCATGGCCGAGTAAAACAGAGAGCTTCTTCTCGCCACTCATAATATGCGCCCTCCCGGCACTGCCCCCCTACCAGAAGCTCACTATTCCTCTTCCTTCAAAAAGAAGAGAGATAATAAAAGAAAAGAAAGACCACAGAAGGGGGTCAATAGAAAAATGCCAAGGGCCATGTACAGCAGCAGTGAAATAATGAAAGTAAGCGGAAGTTCACGTGGCACAGAAATGACAAAAATTATGCACCCCCACCCAAGAGGGAATGGGAAAACCAGTGACATAATTGTGGCATAAAAGGCCACTGGTCCAGAGTATGCCGAACTCCGCAGCATCTCCAGGATTTGTATAAAAAGAACAAGAAAAATAAAGCTGAAACAAACCTGATAACCTCTGATGCTCCAGTCAAGTTTTCAACTGACAACTTCGAAAATGATGACATGCTTGATTAGCCTTTACTTTTATCTTAGCAAATTGTTTAGAACATTTCATGTTATGAGAGCTTTTATATTACGCAATCTGTTTTGAATGAAAATTTTTAGACAATAAATGAATATGTCTATCTGAATATACATGTGCCTATACGTTTCATCTTTTGAAACTGCTCTCATAAATGATTAGTAGACAATAAACACGTACGATTTTTTCAATACAAAGCCCAATATCAGGGCCATATTGAAGATCCAGGAAATGCAACACAGTTGCTCCCAAACGTCACAAAAATAGAGGATGCACTAACCCCTCCGAATTCCAAAAGAAACTTTCTAAGTTTCAAGGACATCCGTTTCAACAGATTCCATTTGGAAACAGCAAATGTAAATGAAAAAAAATTACAGTATGCAACGTCTCAAGATAAAGGAGTAAAATCCATACTTGAACGTTTTGAGAGCCTTAGAGGCCTCCACCATACGAAGATTCAAAGAAAGGAAGCGGAATTAAACGGAGCACCTGAAGTGCCCGACATCAGCCTAGTTTTTACTCTGGCATGATGGACTTGGCCACCCTGGATTTGTGATGATGCACTGCATCTCATCCCATGGGTATGACTTGAAGAACCAGAAGATTCTTCAGAAGGGAGAATTCCCTCGCATCCCTTGCTATACGGGAAAAATTAATTGCAAGGCCATCTCCACAAAAAGTTGAAAAAGAATCTCCACGCTTCCTCAAAAAGAATACAATGAGATAGATGTGGATAAAATCCACCACCCCTAGTGGGCTATTTCGGTACTTTATTGTACTGATAAATGCATCCTCAGTATATTCGTACGTGTGCCTACTACAAACCCGCAACTTAGCTTTTCCAAAGCTATTGGCACAAAAATAAAAATGTTGCGGGCACATTTCCCAGACAATAAAATACAGAAAATAAGTCTGGTTAATGTTGGGAAATATACCTCCCAGTCATTTCAAGAGTACTGCCAAGCAACGGGAATAGAAAATGAACATACAAGTGCCACATGTTCATACCCAGAATGGGTCGGCAGAGTTACTGAAAAGTAGACTCCAATGGATTGAACGTCCATTAAATCTCGATTGCATATGGATGCATGGGGACATGCAAATTCTGCATGCTGCATCGTAAATAAAAATAAGACCCTCTGGAGGTCAGAGTCTCTAATGCAACTTGCATATGGAATGCCACCGAACATTTCTCTTCGGAGAATCTTCAGTCCGCAGTTTAAATCCTCATCGCACCAACACAGAGGACAAATATGGGTCCTCAACGTCGCCTAGGTATCTATGAAGGGTTTGACTCACCCTCGATGAAAAGACACCTAGAACCCCAAACAGGGGACGTATTTAAGGCACATCTTGAAGACTGTGATCTCGATGAGACGAGTTTCCCAAAAATAGGCCCAGATACTGCAAAATCTGGCGCGAAGCAAATTATAACGTGGGATACAAAAAGTTTGACTCACTATGATCCGGTAACAATACAATGTGTAGAAGAGATCCCGAAGATCCTCCACATACAGAACACTGTTCACCAATTACCGGAATCATTTATTGACAACCGGAAGATTGTCAGATCACACATCCCTGCTGCAAAAACTCCAGCTAGGATTGACATCCCCGAGAATGGATGCAATCCACCAGCAGCAGAAGTGGCTGATCCTTAACAGAAAAGAGGCAGACCACCAGGCTCCAAGGACAAAAACTCCTGGAGACCTTAAGACAATACTACCACAGGACAATGAGCTCCTGTCCACACCATCACCCTTCCCGGAATCCACTGCAGAGGAATTGCCGGGAAAAAGTGAAATTAAGTAAATGTTGTACGTACTGGGGAGGTGTTGGACAGATAGAACATAAATTGTCGACAAATGTATTCACGTATCATATTGCCATATACATCGCAAAAGCGATGATGTTCGTAAATTATCGTTCCACACTCCGTTGCTAGAAGGCAAACGTAGAGATTGGCCGAAAATGTGGAACGTGGCAATAAAAGATGAGCTGGACTCACTTATGAAACGTGAAATGTTCGGACCTGAAGTCCTGACACCAAAAAGGTGTCAAACCTGTGGATAAAACAAAGTATTGCACACATAAGAAAAATAAATACAAAATCGTATGCTATAAGGTACAACCTATAGCCCGAGGAAACTTTCGCTGAAACTAGGGATCGAACAAACTCAAATGAGCATGTCTCATAAATGATGCATCAGTCTCCCTAAGTTATCAAAAGTGAATACCTTACGATTTGGCGAAGGAAAATTATGGATATGCTGTTATTGGATGTTGTGACAGCATACCTTCGTGGATATCTGGTAAAGATAATTTCCACATTTCCTTAAAATGCCTGAATAGACTTCGGGACGTCTATTCAAATGAAGAAAAACAATAAGTATAATAAATAAATGTACAACCAAGAGAATCATTTGACAAGTCAATGATTCCTACTGAAGGTTGTCTTTGCATCTGTGCAAAGGACAGGATTAGAGATCATAGTTGGAGACAACTAAAATCTCATTGGATCTCCTGAAGAGAAAATCGAACTACATGAACAAGCCTGACTTTTAAACATGAAATAAAAAGACCTAGGCAAATATAAAGTAATGGCTCATAGAATCCTGTTACAAACGCCCAGAAGTGCGTTGGAGAAATTAAAAGGACCATTGTCATCCAAAGTACACATACGGTGGTACACTTACTAGATGAACAAAAAGAACCATTCCGGTCGCTGGAAGAGGGGGAGGATATAACTGGTCCTAAAGTCCCTTATCTAAGTGCAATCATGCACTCCTGGCTAACTGCATGTGTCCTGGTATAGCAATTGCGGTAAACTCATTAGCCAGAGATAGTTGGCACCTAACAATGGCCATCAGACCGGAGTCAAGCCTTCTGCGCTTCCTCCAAGAGTCGAAAGATTTGGACTTACAAATTATAGTAGCATCCTCCAATGTTTATGCAAATGCAGGTTACAGGTCTGGTCCCTATACTGATAAATCACAGAACGGGTACCCACAGTGGGATGGCCATCTACTACAAATATGCAAAGCAACTTATGGAGGCAACATCATCCTATCAATTCCGAGATCCTCACCATTCCAGAATCACACCAATGGTGTATTTGAGGGCGCCTGGTGGTACATCACATCCCGGTGACGACTGGGACAGAGGCTGGTTCTGTGGAGCTGACCATATATAGTCTGAAGACCACATCAGAGGCAACGAAAATTAGCACACCTCTCCAGAGTTTCTGGATTCAGCAGTTGCTTGATGGTGATAAAATTTGTAATCTGTATACATTTTCGGAATATTGTAAATAGGAGTGATGGGATAAGCCTACGAGATCTGAAAGCCTTAGAGCTTTTACAGATCAGGGGGAGTTGACAGAATTTGTACTCTTTTCCCTTAGCTATGGTTTTTCCCACTGGGTTTTCCATAGCCAAAGGTTTTAACGAGGCAAATCACATCAACTCTGGATCCTGAAGTATCCACCCCTCTGTGACGCTCAGAATCCAGAAGTATTCATGAGCAGAGTCACTTGTACAAATCAGGGGGAGTTAAAGAGCGTTTGCACTCTTTTTCCTTAACTATGGTTTTTCCCACTGGGTTTCCATAGCTAAAGGTTTTAACGAGGCAAATCTCACCAACTCAGGACCCTAAAGCATCCACCCCATGTGAGACTCTTCTATGCTCAGAATCCTGAAGCATTCACGAGCAAAGTCCACACATATGGCTGGATAATGGGGAGTGTTGTGAACGGTTATTTAACCGTAGTTGGGTGAGATTCTGGGCTATCCTAGAGATAGGCCCATATCATTGTAAGCTCATATTTGTATTCTCCCAATTACCTATAAATAAAGAGCTGTGGACTCCTCCCCCAGTAGTTGATTCATAACAGGAAACACTATATCACCTCTGAAATGTATACTTGTTCTAAACTTCGCGGCTATGGAGACCATAGCCCTATATTTATAGTAGTAGGGTTACATAATGGGTGGATACCCACTAATGGGTAGGCCCACCAAAAGCTCGTTTATAACACTTCCCCTTATCCATCCATTGTTGTAAGCCATGGTGAACGCTTCAGGGTTCATAGAGCTTATTTGATCATGGGTCTGAGGATACTTCTGGATCTCTAAGTTTAAGAGTACTTGCCTCATTAAAACCTTTGCCAAGGAAAACCCAGTGGGAAAAACCAGTGGCTAAGGGAAAAGAGTACAAGTCTCTGTAACTTCCCCTGATCGATGGATAACATCAGTGGTGGATACTTCTGGATCCAGAGTTGATGTGGCTGCCTCGTTAAAACCTTTGACTATGGAAAACCCAGTGGGAAAAACCAATAGCCAAGGAAAAAGAGTACATCACTACATTAACTCCCCCTGATAAGTACAAGCTTCAAGCTTGTAAATCTCTCAACTGTCTCATCCCAATTCCTAGTACAAGTTTTCTAAAGGTGCTGTGAGGCAAAGCTTTAGTGAACAGGTCTGCCAGGTTGTCGCAAGACTGGATCTGCTGGATGTCGAATCTGGTTGTCCACTTGCTGTTCATGCATCCAGAAGAGCTTGGGGGATATGTGCTTCGTCCTGTCACCTTTGATGTAGCCACCCCGTAGTTGAGCGATGCAGGCAGCATTGTCTTCATACATGGTGGTAGGTCCAAGATCTTCCGTCTTCTGGTCGGTGGTCTTGAGGATGTGGTTGATGATTGATCGGAGCCAAAAGCATTCTCTGCTAGCTTCGTGGATCGCAATGAGCTCGGAGTGGTTGGATGAGGTTGCTGTTGATGTCTGCTTCACGGATCTTCATGAGATGGCCATCCCACCGTATGTGAACACAAAACCGGTCTGGGACTTTGCGGTATGTGGGTCGGACATGTATCCTGCATCTGCATAACCGACCAAGTCGGAGGATACACCTTTCTTGAAGTATAGTCACATGTCTACAGACCCTTGGAGGTAGCGCAGAAGTTGCTTCACTCCGTTCCAGTGGCGCTTTGAGGGCGCTGAACTGTATCTGGCTAGTAGATTTACTGCGAACGCTATATCGGGACGCGTGCAGTTTGCCAGGTATAGGAGTGCTCCAATTGCACTTAAGTATGGTACTTCGGGACCCAGTGTTTCCTCCCCCTCTTCCAGCGGTCGGAAAGGGTCTGTTTCAACATCCAATGATCTGACGACCATTGGTGTGTTAAGCGGATGACATTTGTCCATAAGAAAGTTTTTCAGCACTTTCTTTGTATATGCCGATTGGTGCAACAGGATTCCTCCGCTTAAATGTTCAATTTGTAAGCCTAGGCAAAACTTCGTTTTGCCGAGGTCTTTCATCTCAAAAGTCTGTGTGAGACTTTTGGATATCTCATCTATCTCTGCAGGAGATCCGATGATGTTCATGTCGCCTACGTAGACGGCAATAATTACGAATCCTGTTCCCTTTGCTCGTATGAAGATGCAAGTGCAGACTTCATTTGTTGTGAATCCTTGTTGCACTAGGAATTCACTCAGTCTGTTGTACCACATTCTACCTGACTGTTTTAGACCATACAGTGATCTCTGGAGTTTGACAGAGTAGACGTCCCGAGGTCTTTCTGTCATTTTTGTCGGTAGTTTGTATCCGTCTGGGATTTTCATATAGATGTCCTTATCTATATTTCCATATAGGTATGCAGTCACAACGTCCATGAGCTGCATATCCAAACCTTCCTTTGTGGATAGGCCTATAATGAAACGGAAAGTGATCGCGTCCATGACTGGGGAATAGGTATCGTCATAGTCTATTCCTGGTCGTTGGGAAAAGCCTTGTGCAACAAGGCGCGCTTTGTAACGCACGATCTCATTTTTCTCGTTTCTTTTTCGTACGAATACCCACTTGTATCCTACAGGTTTAACACCCTTTGGTGTTAGGACTACATGTCCAAAAACTTTGCACTTCGAGAGTGAGTCCAGCTCTACTCCTATTGCCTCGTTCCACTTTGGCCAATCCTCTCTGCGTTTACATTCTGCTAGAGAGCGTGGATCGGTTTCATCGTCGTATTCAGTGACGTGAGTGGCAATAATGAGCGCGAAGTTATCATCGATGATTGTGCTTTTTCTGTCCAGTACCTCCCCAGTACGTACATAATTTAATGATATTTCTCCTATATTTTTCTCTTCAGGGGTTGTTAGGAGGGGAGAGGTAGCTGGGCTGAGCTCAGCATCCTGTGGTGGTATCGTTATTGTTGCTCCAGGATTTTTCCTCTTTCGAGGGTTCTTATCTTTGGAGCCTGGGGGTCGTCCTCTTTTTTGTTGAGGTACGTCCGCTTCTGCTGCAGGTGGATTGCATCCATCTTTGGGTATGTCAATCCTAGCTGGCGTATTTGCAGCAGGGACGTGTGATCTGACAATCTTCTGGTTGTCAGTGAATTTGTCCGGTAAAATGTGAACTGTGTTTTGGATTTGAAGGATCTTCAAGATCTCTTCTTCACATTGGTTTGTACGCGGATCAAAATGGGATAGAGTCTTTGTGTCCCATGTAATGGTCTTTGAAGCTTCTGGCTTCTGTGTGTTAATGCCTAGTTTCGGGAAAGTGCTTTCATCAAACTCACAATCTGCTAGACGTGCTTTAAAGGCGTCCCCTGTAAGGGGTTCGAGGTATTTAATGATCGATGGTGAGTCGAAACCAATATAGATACCAAGGCGACGTTGAGGACCCATCTTGGTTCTCTGCGGTGGTGCTATGGGGACATAGACAGCACATCCGAATATCCTCAAGTCAGAGATATCGGGCGGGTTCCCATATGCAAGTTGCATCGGAGAATAAGATTGACTACCTGTCGGTCGTAATCTTATCAGCGATGCAGCGTGCAGTATGGCATGTCCACATGCACTTACCGGCAACTGGCATTGCATCAACAATGGTCGAGCGATCCATTGTAGTCTCTTTATAAGAGATTCGGCTAACCCGTTCTGGGTGTGAACATGAGCTAAAGGATGTTCAACTTCTATACCGGTTGCTTGGCAGTAGTCTAGGAAGACTTGTGATGTGAATTCCCCAGCATTGTCCAGACGCAATTCCTTGATATGGTTGTCTGGGAAATGTGCCCGCAACTTTATAATCTGTGCAAGTAGCTTTGCAAAGGCTACGTTGCGGGTGGACAGGAGGCACACATACGACCATTTTGAAGATGCGTCGATCAGTACCATGTAGTACCGAAATGGTCCACTTGCGGGGTGAATAGGCCCGCAAATGTCTCCATGTATTCTCTCTAGGAAACTTGGAGACTCAGAGTCCACCTTCAGGGTGGATGGTCTCGTAATCAATTTCCCTTTGTAACAAGGGGGACAAGAATTTGCACCCTTCCGAAGTAGCGTCAGGCTTTTCAGGTCAATTCCACGGGATTGGGATATGATGTGACGCATCATATTCCTCCCAGTGTGTCCTAGTCTATCGTGCCAGAGTTTGAATTCTGGTTGATTATGGCACTTCTGGTGCTCTAGTGTGTTTGTTTCCATTGCTCTGATCCTTGTGTGGTAGAGACCCGACGGGAGTCCCTCAAAACGCTCGACGGTGTTTTTAGCACCGTTTTTATGAGACGTTACATCAAGGTATTCTCTATTATGTTTGCTCACCGTTTCAAGGTGGTATCCGTTTAAGCGGATGTCTTTAAAGCTTAACAGGTTTCTATGCGAGCTAGGAGAGAGAAGTGCATCTTTTATAAGTTGTTTTGTTTTGTTGGGGAGCAGAAATTGTGCTTCCCCTGATCCTTCAATGATACCTGATGGACCAGAAATTGTATTTACGGTGCCATCGTATTTATTAATGCTTTGAAAAAAGCAGATGTCTTGGAGGATCGTGTGCGTAGAGGCACTGTCCACTAGGCATTTAAAGTCCATCTATTTTAAAAGAAAATGTCGTAGTATAAGGCACACACAGAAAATATACTACTGATAATTAATATAATGTCTGAAAAGTACTTCAACATGCTAGAGAAGGAAAAACAAGCAGATAAATAGTTTCTCAAAAATGAAAGCTACAATGCATAGAAAATGGATAATGTCCTCAGTCGAGCAGGTCATCGTTTGAGAAGTCCTCAGCGATGAACCTGATTGGTGCCAGGTCTTCTTGAACCACCAGGTTTGTCTCAGCTTGCTTCTGGCTCGCTTTGTACAAGTCCTGCAGGTGGCGTGGAGTCCGACAATTCCTGGACCAGTGTCCAGTCATGCCACACCTGTGGCACTTATCTTCCCAGTCCTTTCTGGGGGCAGATGTCTGGCCATCGTCCTTTCTTTTCCACACATTATTCTTCTTCCTCCCCTCATTGTTTCTTCTGGGAGGGGGTCCTCTAGCATGCTTCTTCATTGCTTTGCCCTTATGGGGTTTGCCTTTGAAGTTGCTCCTCTTCTTCTGGGAGGAGCTGTGATGCGCTTTAGGCGCTGGAGCAGTGCCGATAAGGCGTGAGTTATGGGTGGCCAGAAGGAGGTCACGATTCTGCTCTGCCATCAGAAGGCATGAGAGAAGCTCTGAGTATTTCATGAACTTGCGTTCACGATACTGTTGCATTAGTATAACATCCTTCTCGTGGAAGGATGTATACGTCTTCTCTAACATGCGCTCCTCCGTCACCTTTTCACCACACAACTTCAGGCGTGAGGTGATGCTAAAGAGTGCCGAGTTGTACTCGGCAATAGACTTAAAGTCTTGGAGACGGAGGTTTTCCCATTCATATCGCGCCCGAGGAAGTATAACATCTCTTTGATGTTTATACCTATCCTCGAGGGCGGTCCATAACTCATACGAGTCTCCCACCGTGAGGTACTCGGCCTTCAGGGTCCGATCGATATGGCGTCTGATATAGATAATTGCTTTCGCTTTATCTATATCAGAAACCTTATCGCCTACAGCGATGGCGTGGCTCAATCCCTGTGCTCGCAGATGGAATTTTATGTCCAACTGCCAGCTTAAGTAGTTCTTGCCTGAAGCATCCAAAACGTCGAAATCGACGCTCGCAATTTTGGCCATTTATCACTCTAGCATGTAAAAAGATAGCATTAATTAGATATTTTCACAGAAAAATAAATAATCAAGCACATCAGACATAAATATTTGCTGCGTGGATCGGCTAATCACCATAATTAATTACAGTCCTTACAGTCCTAAAAAGAAAGAAAGTACAACTCGGGAACCCCCGTGGGGCCCCTATTCTTCTGGAATAGTCCTTCATCTTCTTGAGGCGTCCGCCGGGCTTGTAATGTTACAAAATTATCATCACTACATTTTTCTCTCAAAAAAGAAAATAATGCATGAAAAATAAAATGGTGATAACTAGCCGATCCAAAACCACAGCAAATATTAATCATTCGTCGCAGGCAGTTATAATGCAGCAGGCATCATCACAGGCAATTTATTCATCACAGGCAATTTAATCATCACAGGCAGTTTATAATGGAAAATGAAATCTATCGTTTAAAAATTATTGGACCACTAGGCAACGTCATACACCGTTAGGTTAGTTGACTAACGGCAGAGCGGTCGCATGATCTTCTTAATTTTTAAACGTTTAAAGAAAATCATATAATCCAAATATAATGGCAATGAGTAAAAATCACATGTAATTTTGTCCAGATTATAACGAAAAGAAATCGCAATTAAATCTTAAAAATATTTGAAAAATCGAAAAATTTTCTGGGTCAGAAACCCTAGTTATGGTTTTGGGGTACGCACGCCGGGCCCGTGGCTGCTACTGGCGGTCGGGCCCGTCCGCCGCAGCAGTCGGCGGGGAGCCCCGCCGTCGCAGCGACGGGGATGCCCGCAGCTGCAGGCGGCGAGGAGCCCCCGCCGCTGCCGGCGACGGGGAGCCCCCGCCGACGCAGCGGCGGGGGTAGCATATCACGTCGCTGCAGGCGGCGGGGTTTCCCCGTCGCTGCGGGCGGCGGGGAGCCCCCGCCGACGCAGCGGCGGGGGTAGCCCCCGCCGCTGCCGACGGCGGGGAGCCCCCGCCGACGCAGCGGCGGGGTTTCCCGTCGCTGCAGGCGGCGGGGTTTCCCCGTCGCTGCAGGCGGCGGGGGGTTCCCGCCGCCGCAGCGACGGCGGGAAGGCCCCGCCGCTGCCGGCGACGGGGGGGGCGTGGGTGAAACCCTTTAGGGTTTTAAGCGATTTTTGGAGAAAAAAATTGGGTAAAAATCCGATTTTTAGTGGGATAAACCAGTTTTATTCTACCAAAAAGACGTTTTTATTGTAAAAAGTTGATTTTTAACAATAAAAACGATAAAAATTTTATCAATTGATCCAAAAAAATTGAATCTCTACATATGCGCATATGCAAAATTTAGATCTAGGGAGAAAGTTACCTCTAGATCCTACCCGCCGGATCTAGCGACGTTCGTTGAAGGAAGCCCGTTCGCGTCGCGTCCGTCCGTCGGCAGAGGTTCGGCTCAGCTGACGAGCGTGCTGATAACGTGTTGTAAACTTGGCGGCTATGGAGACCATAGCCCTATATTTATAGTAGTAGGGTTACATAATGGGTGGATACCCACTAACGGGTAGGCCCACCAAAAGCCCGTTTATAACAATACTGTATTTTTTTCTAGGGTTAACGTAGCATTCTTATTACTTTTTTTTAAAGGATCTTTGTCGTCTTCCTTCTTTTTCGACTTGTAAATTTTGAAACTTTCAAACCATCAACAAAAAAGATAAAGAACATTCCAGGTTCCAATCAAAACCAAATTATTCCCAGAATCAAAAATTATTGATTGAATGAATGAATGCCAGCATCTTCAATCATGCTACAGGCCAAACAAATTTAATCCATACGCAAATATTCCCATAAGATCATCTAACAAACCTAATTCCCTAAACATTTAGTTAGGGTTGGACAAAAAATAGACAAGTCATCACCATCATTAGTACATGATAAACAATTGATAAGCCCTTGCAATCACCAAAGGGGTAGAGCAAGATAGGAAATGGAACCCAATAACCCGAAGCCCAATCCGACCTTTTCGACAGTTTTGGTGTTTGGATCTTGAATTTTAAACCCGAAATCTTATCAGGCAAGGTTCAAACCCGATAACAAACCCAAAACCCAATACCAAGCCCTAAATAGAATGACACTGGTGATAAGGATTTTAATTATGAGAAATTTCACTGTATTCTACCGGATAGAATTATTATAAAACGCAAAGCTTTACAGTATCAATGAGGAGACTATAATTTAGTCAATTTTCTTGCTTGGACACCAACCCAAACCCGATAAAGAGATACTCCAATTCAAACCGGGTCCAAATCCAAATCTTTCGGATTAGGTTCGCATCTAACATAAATCCGGCCCAAGTCCAACCTGTTTACACCCCTAAAACCACAGACACAGAGGTATAATGTTAAGCCCAGAACAATCTCAATTTGAGGTTGCATCTGTATGCTGCTTGTGACTTTCAAAGCATTTGATCAGGTTAGGTCACCAAATTCAGCTTTTCGACAAACTATGTATAATTTTTTACAGATGAATTAGAACCACCTGAGTAACTCAACAAACGTACGGTTGCTCATAGCGATGCCGTGAGAACCAACGGAGTGTTGCAGATTCAGCAAGTTCTAGGGTAAGCTTGGGGAAAGGGAAGGTTTGGCTACCTTGAGCTCTCCGCAATCACTGATGTAAACAGTCTTTAAAGGCCGGTTCCACATGGTGCGAGCTATCTGAGCCCTCTCGTCGCCAATGAACTCCGCAAAGTCATTGAACTGACGGATCCTTTCAGCCGGTTTATATGTTGGGATAGCGGCAATTGCAGTAACAACATCCATACCTGAGAAAAAAACGATATTAGTACTGACAATGAGGCCTTGATGTGAATATGAATAGCCAGAACAACATCCAATAATACACAGATTGGGAACCATCCACGGTATAACTACACTTATAACTGTCAAAAGTAAAGATCCCTGAAAAACTTGAAATGCTTAAAAATGAAAATTTTCTTCCATCCGACAAAGCAACGAAGATGAACTACGCTCCTCCAGGAGAGGACCGGGCAAGTTATGAGTGAGCTGAAGAGGTGATGACAAATACAGCTACCCTTGTCCAAATTCCATCTATGTTAATCTGCCGACAGATGTGTATATCAGATACCCATACACATGAATTATGGAGCAGAATATGTTTGAATGCACAAATATTTAATGCATACCCAATATTGCATGATGCAACATCTAACAGTCGCAAGTCAAGCTAAAATTCTCTTATATATTTTCAATAAATGCACGAAGAGATTAATATTTTTCTTCTTTTTAAAACCTAACTAAGCATTATTTCTCCAACTTCCTGATCATATTCCCCAAATATCCAGAGTTAGCAACTACTTACAAGTGCAAATTCGCATTTACCAGTAATCTAATTATCCATGCTGAGTGTCATATTAGAGCAAATATCTTCATTCATATTCATATTCATATCCGCTGAGAAAAAAAACTACTACTGTTTGAGATACGGATACCTCTATATCCACCCTTAATTTGCTGGCACTATGCTATCTCTGAAGCCAGCCTGCAAGAAGATGTGAGGGTGTCCTACATTTCGAACTTGGGTGTTGCGGGGTGGAATTAAAACCTTTTAGTTGCATGTTAGGCCAGGATTCTTTGCAACCAACCCAATGAAGTCAAGCACAGTGCATTGGCTGTCTACTTCCAACTTATTCTGCACCTTAAATTTTTCATGGTCATCCATGGACCAACAGATCCTGTGAAAGGCCTCAACCAAGACACTAGACACCCCCAACCTAAGTTGCAAAGATGTGGATGCCCCTACGTGGGCATGGCACACAGACATGCGGCAAATTCCAAACAATACATAAGACATGCTCGTCTGACACGTGTGTCCGGCACAACATGACTTCAAGTTAGAAGTGCCCTTAAAATGTCCCTACCAATTAGAGTTGACAAGGGAGATTGAGACCAGTTCCATTATATGAGGTTTTGGCCTGTAACAGAAGATAGATAGGAAAGACATGCACTCGATTCCTGCCAACAGAGTTCCAGCTACAACTTAAGAGGATTTTGGGAAATCTTTTCCAGTCATATTATTGAGACAGATTTTGAAATTTAACTTTTAGCCTGTTTCGGTAAAGGTGGTCAATTTTTATAAGACATAATTTCATAATTTCTAGAGTCATCTTAGGCCCCAAGTTTTCTCTATATATGTTTGATCCCTTCTTTTTTGTAATAGCCCCTTCTTTGTTGTAATATGTGAAATTTAGAACGAATGAAAAATCTTTCCTGGGAAAAGCAAGTTCAACCTGAATACTCATGCAACAAGAGATTTGAACCGAAGATCTCTTGAAGGAACACTTGAGGCTTTTACCCACTGTGCTTCAATGGCACTTGTGAATGAATGCACGGAAGTCTGGTAAACCCTGAGCCTTTATTGACTGCGTGTTTCTCCAACAGAACACCATACAACCTCCCACGGCGCCACCAACCACCAACCCCTGGTGGCGCCATGAAAACACACACACAAAAACAATCTCCAACGCAACAAATAGCACAAATGAATAGTAAGAGAATGCACAACTGGCTATGCCATCTCAGTGAAAAGATCTACTTCTGTTCCACGACAAAGTGGACACCTCCTTATGTATCAGAGCTAAGAAAATTCTTTCAACTCAAGCAATAGTCTGGAGTTGTCTCCGTCTTGATGAGAAAACCAGTTAGAAGACATAGGGCCTCATCAGCAAGATTTCGGCGAGGCCAAAGCTTACTTCAGATGGAACCCATATGATCGCAATGGGAGGCCATGCAACAATGGGAAAATGATACAGTCAAAGATGCTGAGGACTTGCAGAGTTCACCATAGTAACACTTCTGCAATCCAGATTTGCTAAAGAGTGAACCATTTAATGTAAGAGATTTGATTGACATTTAGGCCATGGTCTCAGTCTAATTGATCTAACAATGTAAACAAGACAGAGGAAAACGAGAATCCAACAAATACCTAGTATCTCCCTACAACAGAATTCATCCTTCAAAAAAGCTAGCAGAACACTGACAGCGACTGAACAAGATTATAGTATTCATGCAAAGACTACCATAGCTTCTTTTTTGATACCCTAACAAGGTTGTGGAAAGTGGCTGCTGAAAAAAAGCTGCACCTTGCTACAATGCTTAAGTGTGGCTTACGCGGCAAAAAGCAAAAATAAACCAACAAAAAAAGCGGGGAGGACAAAAAATCATAACAATAGAGAAACAAAGGGGGTAAAGCAAGAAACGAAGGGAAATTAATACTAATGTTTTATTATTAATAATATTATTGACTTCTAAAATTGATATCAACTAGTCAACATAAGAAGATGATCCATAAAATATAACATGTTCAAAATATTGAAGTGTCTAAAGAGCTTTGCAAAGTGAAAAGTGTGGGCGGTGGACTTTATGCATGGCTTTATTGGGCTTTTTACAATGGTGAACCCGAAAATGCGGCTTTAATTTTAAATAATGTATGCATGAATGATAAAGCCCAAAATGATGTTACATCTAATCAACTACTATTACCTTTTGTGGTTTGCCCATGTAAACCATATATAAATGAAATGCTTACGCCATCATATTGAAACCGCATTTAGTTGGAATATATACACGAAACACTTTCCGATGTTGATTGAATAGATATATCACTATTCCAGACCGAGCAGCCAGCTAGTTAGTCTAATATGAAAGAAACTTGATCCACCATTCTCTCATGGACGAGAAAATTCAAAAGATTTTATGGGATCATAAAGAACACCACCATGGTCTCCTAATTATTGTTGGTTCTTGTGGATGGCTAACTTAAATACTAAACAGTTACAATTATTGATAAGCTAACAAACTAATTCTTAATAAAACACAGCGGAATAATAAATAAAACAATATGAGAAATAATAACTAAACCCGATAAGACAATCTCAAACACCAAAGATTTATCCTATCCTAGTTTGGCCTCCCCGACATACTCCAGCACCAAAATTTCCTAAAGTTCCATGCTTGAGATTTTTTCACTAATCACCTCTTACAAACACATAAGAAAAAAATCTTACAACTTGACAAACATCCTTACCAATTGCAAACACCAATCGCAACAACCTTAAGATTGGAAACCTATCAACCCGAGGTTAACACTACCTTAATAGTCGTGAGAAAGTTTTGTAGAGAGAAAAGGATACAAACTCATATAGCCTTGAATATATGTGCTTATGAATATTGAAGTGGCCAAGGAGAAGGATTTCTATTCTATAAGATAGAGAATTGGAGAATAGAATATGACGTTTCTTTTTTTTGGCGCTAAAAGAATATGAGAGATCAAGGACTATTTTGGCCAAAGATATAATTTTTCTTCTATATCTTGTCTCGGAGAATTATCTCATATTTATAAAGGAAAAAACTATGAAAAAAGATTATCAAAATAACATTTCTAACAGCTAGTTAACAGCTAGATGAGTAGTCGACTAATAACATTTATTGGTCGACTAATAGCTCAAATGAAAGACTAATTGACCAAGCAGCTAAAGTCGACTAATTAGATTTACTAGTCGACTAATGGCTTTATTAATCTATTAGTAGACTTTATTAGTCAACTAAGAGCCGCGACTGGGAACAGCTCAAATATATTAGTCTAATAACATTGTTAGTCGACTAATGACACACATGGTTTTGGATATGAACTAGAAAACGTTGATCAAATAAAAAGTTTTGTTGGTCGACTAATTAAGTTCTAAAAACACTGGGGAACCAGGCGTTTTGATATGGTTTAAGTTCATGATACTTGTAAGTCTTTAACCTATGGTTTCAAGTAGGTATATGGGTATCTTTAGGTCTTTAACAATCATATATAACAACAAACAAAAATACATCAATAAACAAAATATAACTTTGTTGCGCTCGATTGATGTCGCTACCATTCAAGTCCTTGTTATCCATTCCTAAGCTTTTATACCTTGTCATTTGCTTCTGCACAAAATATATTAATGCAAGCCTAATATTTGAACATCATCAAAGTATATATTGGAGCACTTCCGACATTATCCCCTTTTTAATGATGACTTAAATATATATACTAGTCATAACATGTGATCATGGACACGGTTCACTTAAGATTTTCCCCCGCGAAATCTTTATTCCCCAAAAAACTATTTCCATGACAAAAATTTAAAAGAACAAATTAGCGTAAAAATATTTTACGACATGGAAGCGCCCGTTTGGCGCGAAACAACAAATCGGCGTAGGTGTATTCGGCGCGGAACAACAAATTAGCGTCAACATTTAGCGAGCGCCTTCGGCGCGAGCGCCTTAATTACGACGTTTGTATCATCCCAGTTGTAAGTGTATTATTTTCTTCTCGATGAAGTCTGTTATCTCATTTGTAAGTGTATTATTTTCTTGTTGATGAAGTCAGATGCCCAAATAGATAAGGATGATTTGAATATGCAACATATAATTCATTGATAATATTACTTTTCCTTATTTTTGTTTTAAATATTGTAAATTAAATCACATAAATGCATGATTGTTCAACTTCCAAGACATCTTAAATTCAAAGATATCGAATTTCACAAAATTAAATGAAGTTTTATTTCTTCAAAAAGTTCCTTCCAAAATACTAAAATTCTCTTCCAAAATTTTCAAAAACTCTCTCAACCGTTGATTTCTCAAGATTAAATCTCAATCATCCTTCTATCAACCTGTTTGTCCTAGTCGGCTTGTCTTAGTCAGTCCTAGGATTCAAAAACAGTCCTCAAATGTTTTATATATATATATATATATATATCAAATTCACAAATTCAAAAAATTAAACAAGTTTAGACATACTCTCCCAGAATTGATGCTTCCATTTTAATTTGGTGCCTTCTAACATCCCCTCCCCCCTTTAGCATCACCAAAAAGAATGGAGTGATACCAATTGTTAGTATCACAGTAACCCTGAAAGTCACATTAATTTAGATTATCTGGATAAAGTATGCTTCCTCCTTTTATGTTGGCAACTGGAAAGATAAACTTTAAGGTTTGATACCCACTTTATATTGAGTCCTTGTGGTTAGTTATTTGAAAACCCAAATCTATTTAAGATTTGATTTTGATAGGAATCGCCCAAATCTGAACTAAAATTGAATAAAAACAGCGATAAAAAGATAGGTTTGGCTACAATATAGGGGCAACCACCCTCCCAAGACGTCAATAAGTAAGGAAGTCCGCACTCTCCTACGAACTCTCGAAGAACTCTCTCAAAATATCGATAATAAGCATGCAAAAAACATCGATGACGGTTAGCCCTAATTTAATAGAAAACACCCCTCTAATCTAATTACAAATATGCCATTAAAATAAAATTAGAAGAAAGGGGGACAAAACGCCCCTTGGGTGCGGTCAGCTCCAAGCGTGCGTGCGGCCTGCCCAGCTTGCGGTAGGTGTAAACCCGCAACCCATCACTACTCCCACCCCAAAGAGCCACCGTGTCCTCAAGGTGAAAATCTGGAAATTGCTTCGCCATCATGTCCATGGGCTCCCACGTGCTCTTGTGCTCTGGCAAATCCTTCCACTATAGCAGAACCTCACGCTCTCCCGTGCTCCCTCTACGGACCTCCTTCAGCGCCTCGGGCTCCAATCTCACCTCCATATCCTCAGTCAGTGTCTCTAAAAGGGTGGGCGATGTTGTGTGGTCTCCGATAACCTGGCGTAGCTGCGACACATGGAATACTGGATGGATAGCAGATCATGGGGTAGCCTCAACTTGTAAGCCACTAGTCCCACCTTGGTCTCGACCTCGAAAGGTCCAAAGTAACGTGACGCTAGTTTCTCATTCCTCCTGTGGGCCAAAGATCTCTGCCTATAGGGTCTCAGCTTTAGGTACACCATCTCCTACTGCAAACTGCACATCTCTCCGGTGTAGGTCCGCCCTCGTCTTCATAACCTGCTAAGCCCTAGCCAGATGAAGCTTCAGCTCCTCCAAAATCTGATCTCTCTGCTAAATACTGCTCCACATCTGATATTGGTGTCGTCTCTTGCCCATAATGCAGTAAATGCGGAGGGTCTCTGTAATACAGGATCCTGAAAGGTGTCGTCTAAGCTGATGTGTGCTAAGATGTATTATACCAATACTCCGCCCAAGCCAACCAACGAGCCCACTCCTTGGGATTCTCAGAAATACAGCACCACAGATAAGTCTCTACACTCCGGTTGACCACCTCCGTCTGTCCATCTGTCTGCAGGTGGTAGGATGTGCTCCGTCTTAACATCGTCTCCTGAAGCCTGAAAAACTCGTACCAGAATCTACTAAGGAACACCTTGTCTCTATCCGAGACAATGGACTTAGGGGGTCCATGCAAGTGAATGACCTCTCTTACAAAAGTCTCTGCCACCGAAACTGCGCTGTACGGATGTCGAAGTGTTACAAAATGTGCATACTTACTGAGGCGGTCGACCACGACAAAAATGACTGTATAGTCTCTCGACTTCGGCAGTCCATCAATGAAGTCCATGGAGAGGTCCTCCCACACCTGATCGGGCAAAGACAGCGGCTGTAGTATTCCTCCAGGGGACATCGCCTGGTACTTGTGACACTGACAAACGTCACACTCTGCAACCATCTTCGCCACATCCTTCTTCATTCTCTTCCAGTAGACCTCCCTCGACATTCTCTGGTAGGTCTTAAGGACCCCAGAGCGCCCTCCTAATGCGCTGCTGTGGAACTCATGTAGTATGGTCCGTATGTATGTCAAGGTCCGCGGCAGAACCAATCTCCCCAAATGCAGTAATCGGTCGTCCTGAATAGAATACCCTAGGTACTCTGTAGATCCCTGTAATAGCGCTGTCCGTATGCCAACCAATTCCTGGTCCTGCTCCACCTCCTGCTGCAATGGCTCCCAATCCTGGAGTACTGAAACTATCAGGGCCGCCAACTCTACCTCCTCCTCTGGCCGTGAAAGTGCGTCAGCCGCCTTATTCTCTAGCCCCGTGCGATATTCTATCTCAAACATGTACCTCATCGGCTTTCGCAACCACTTCTGATGCTCCTCTGTTACCATGCGCTGCTCTAATAAGTATTTGAGGCTCCACTGATCTGTGCGCACCAGAAAACTCCTACCCAGCAAGTACAGCCTCCACTTCTGAATAGACAGGACTATGGCCATCAGCTCCCTCTCGTAGACAGACCGCAGTCTGGCTCCAACAGTCAACACCTGACTGAAGTACGCAATGGGCCTGCTCATGCATCAATACAGCTCTCAATCCATGTCCCGATGCGTCCGCCTCTACCACAAAGAGTCTGAAAAAATCTAGCAACGCCAAAAGTGGCATGATGGTCATGGCCCTCTTTATGGCCTCAAATGATGTCGTCGCCTCCTCACCCCAATGGAACTGGTCCTTCAATTGCCCGGTCAGCGGCCAGGCTATCGTCCCATACCCCTCCACAAATCTGCGATAGTAACCTGTCAAGCCCAGGAAACCACGCAACCCCCTGAGTGTGGTGGGACGCGGCCAGTCTAGCATCACCGATATCTTCGATCCGTCTGCTGCCATCCCATCTGCTGACACCACATGTCCCAGAGACTCCACCTGTGGCTGTCCGAATAAGCACTTCTTCCTGTTCGCGAACAGCTGATGGTACTGCAGCTTCTGAAACACGACCTGCAAGTGGTCCAAGTGCTCCTCCAAGGTACGACTGTACACCAATATGTCATCGACGAAAACAAGTACGAATCGCCTTAGGTAAGGACGAAATACCTTATTCATTATGGCCTGAAAGGTAGCTGGCGCATTAGTCAAGTCGAAAGGCATGACTAGGAACTCGTAGTGGCCCTCATGCATCTTGAACGTCGTCTTGGATACATCCTCCCGCCACATCCTGATCTGATGGTAGCTCGACTTGAGGTCTATCTTGCTGAATAGGGCTGCCCTCATATAACTCATCCACGAGCTCATCAATAACTGGTATGGGGAACTTATCCGGCATTGTCTCCTTGTTCAAAGCCATGTAGTCTACTCAAAAGCACCAGCTCACATCCTTCTTCACTAACACTGGACTGGAAAAAGGGCTCACACTAGGCTAAATCACTCCGGCATGCATCATCTCTGCTATCATCCTCTCGATCTCGTCCTTCTGATACTATGGGTAACGGTAGGGCCTTACACTGATGAGGGACACGCCCTCTCCTAGTACTATGGCGTGCTCATGATCTCTCGGTGGTGGAAGACCCCGGGGCTCCTGGAAGACCTCCTAAAATTGCTCCATCAGATGTTGCACCTCTCCTGGAATGGGATGCACATCACCGGCCTCAACGCCTCCCTCTCCCGTCAATGAGTGTAACTCTACTAAGTATCCACCGTCCTCTGACTGAATGGTCCTCACCATGGTCTTCAGAGAGACCAATACTCTACAAAAGCTCGGGTCCCCCTATAGTGTGACTGCTATCCCCACCTCCTGAAACTCCACTGGTTTCCAATTCACCGTCATCTCCTCCAACGTCTGCAGCCACGTCATGCCCAAGATGACGTCGGTGCTCCCCAGGTCTAAAGGTAAAAAATCTGCAATCACATGTATCCACTGTAGTGTCAGTATCTGTAAACTCCACGACTGCTCTCCTTCTTCCATGTCCCCATCATGACACTAAAACTACCATATTCGGTCAGCTGGAGCTCCTGCTGGGCCACCACTCTCCTGGAAATGAAGTTGTGGGTCGCCCCACTGTCAATAAGCATGGTCACCTCCTGGTCGCCCGATCTCCCCCCTCTACTTCATGGTATGGTTCGGTGTGAACCATACCACGGAGTTAATGGATACCTCCGACACGTCTAACTACTGGCCCACAGGCTCCTCTGCCTCGGATGTCTCATCCTCGATGTCAACCTCGTCATCATCGTCCTCAAGTAGCAACAACTGGAGCTTGTGCCCCGCACATCTGTGGCCCGGCGTGAATCACTCATCACATCTAAAACACAAGCCCTTCTGCCGCTTCTCACTCATCTCCACATCCGTCATCTGCCTGAACTGTCCCCCAACATGCGGTGCATTACTCTCCCCAGTCTTCTCCCTGGCAGTCGAATCCGCTCTCGTAGTGGCTCTCTGCTGTCCACCTGTCACTGGCTGGCTACGGCCCGTCGGTCCACTCCATCCACTCCTGGCCTTCCTCTCCTCCAACTGGTAATCCTTCGCCTTCTGAGCGTACTACATGGCCTCCATCAGACTCCGAGGCTTCTGCATGCGCACCGCCGCTCGAATAGTGGCCTTCAACCCCTTCATGAAAGTGCACTCTATCGTCTCATCTGTCACCCTGTGCACCTGTCCCGATAAGGTCTCGAACCTCTCTAGATAGTCTCGTATCGTGCTCTCCTGCCTAAGTGATAGCAGCTGCTCCCGCACGTTTCCCAGGTGGGGATCTCTGAACCTCTCCACCATCTGGTCCCTGATGTCCTCCCATGATCGAAAAGGACGACTTGCATCCTTCCACTGAAACCACGCGAGGGCCTTCCCATCCAGACAGATGTCCGCTGCCTCCAGCTTCTGCTCCTCAGTCATGCGGGAGACTCTAAAAATCTCTCCGCTCTGTAGACCCATGAAACCGGATCCACCTCATCAAATATAGGCATCTTCAGCTTCCTCAGTCTGTCCATATTGAATCCTTGATCCCCTCGTCCCCGGTATATCAAGGCTAGTGATAGTGCTGCCACCTCTCCTGGTGCGTCTTTTATCCTCCTTGTGGCCCCCTCCACTGGTCATCGTGCCCCCTCGGGGCTCATCTCTCCGACCACATTAACCTCCAGTCTGACCCCATGCTCCTCCTGATAGCCTCTGTGTCCTCCGCGGTCCCCGGGACACCCATCATAGGTGTAGGTAGGAGGACACCCTCTTTCGTCGCCGTACCGAGGGTCAGGAGGGTCCCAGAAGCCCCCGCCATCATCATAGTACTTATGCCCCTCCCAGGTCAAATCCGTCGTCGAAACCATGTGCCGGAGCCTCCGAATAAGGCGGAAAATCCCCTCGAAACTGCTGATGTTGTGTCACATCAGCCCCCCGTGGGGGGCTCGCCTAGAGTCGACGGGGGTCCCACGGGCCTGCTGAGGGCATGCGGGCCCTTGCCGGTGGAAACCGGGGCCCCAACGGCCCAGTACAGGGGCCGCAGGGCCCTGTTGTTGAGTTCCAGGGCCCCTGCGGCCCTGTAGGGTGGCCGCGGGGCCCGTCGAGGGCCGAAAAGGCTTCGCCAGCCCCTGGTGGGGCTGGGTGTGCCCCCCTGCGTGTCCTCTTGGGGTCCCGCGGGAGCCCCCCTACCCCCGCGTGTCCTCTTGGGGTCACGCGGGAGCCCCCTTTGCTAGCCGCCAATCGTGGGGGCGGCGGCTAAGTTTGCCGCCCCCTCTTTGACTCATTTGCCTTTCGTCGTATAGCCTCGCGATAATCCACCATCTTCCTCCTCGTTAATTTCCTCCTCTTCGTAGGCGAGATCCGCATCAAAAGGCTCCTCTTTTTCGTTTTGCTTATTCAAAGATAGCGCCTTTGTTACTGATTTAGGGTTTCCATCTCCCTTTCCATCCTTTTCCGTGTTTTCCGTCAATTGAAAAATTAATTGTGCGAATTGTTCATCGTGCTTCTCTTGCCTCGCCGTCAATTTTTCGATGGACGCCGTCAACTTTGCCATGAATTCATTGTTTCCCGCCAACGATTACTTGATCTCGTCGATCTCACTCGTAAATTTCGCCTCCAGAGCCTCAAATTTGTCTTGTGCTCTTGTCGAAGCCGTCATGGATCGTCACGTGCTCTGATACCAAATTGATAGGAATCACCTAAATCTGAACTTAAATTGAATAAAAAATAGCGATAAAAAGATAGGTTTGGCTACAACATAAGAACAACCACCCTCCCAAGACGCCAATAAGCGAGGACGTCCGCACTCTCCTAAGATCCCTCGAAGAACTCTCGAAGAACTATCGAAGAACTCTCTCAAAATATCAATAATAAGCATGCAAATAACATCGATGACGGCTAGCCCTAATTTAATAGAAAACCCACCTCTAATTTAATTACAAATATGCCATTAAAATAAAATTAGAAGAAAGGCGGACGAAAATGCCCCTAGGTTGCGGCCAGCTCCAAGCGCATGCGCGGCCTGCCCAGCTTGCGACGGGTGTAAACCTATAACCCATCAAATTTCCTAGAGTGCGCGTGTGAATAATTCCTTAAGTTATGCACAGTTTTATAAAATTGTTAATATGTGCATTTTTGTCATAATTGCATGCATCTGTTGGTATCCACATAGAAATCATATGGTTTTTATCATAATGGTCGTGATGCACTCTATATGGGTATGAAAGAAATTTCTATGGTTTTGGTGGAAGTAATTCGGAATTTGGAAGAAAATATGATTTTTATAGTAAATAATACGAAATGAATATATAATTTGGTCTCAATTAGAGAGCAAACCACTATCATACCCTTTGATTAAAGATAAAAGGGCTAAATCTCCAAGGATCTACACTATTCTTTACTCCTAGTCTCTACTTACCATTCTTCTTCATCAATTTTCTTTCTATCCTAACCCTAACACATTCACTCCTATTTATAGGGCTGATTTTTCCAAATTTACAAAAATGCGCCAAGGGCACCAAATTACAAAATTGCCCCTCAGGCCCAGAAAATTACAAAATTACCACCGGTGTGGCCACAACCCCCATTTCCAACACTACGCTGCCCATGCAAAACCACCTTGTCCTCAAGGTGGTGCATGAAGTCCGTGGGTAGGCTTCTCCGAATGCTAGGGCTCATCTCATCGCCTCCTCCTGGATTAAAAGGCCACCCAAGAGATCCATCCGCTTCGAAACGTCGTCGCATGAATGACAGTGTGTCCGTGGCTGAGCCGTCTAGGCACTTGCGTAAAACGTTCTGAATTTGGACTCCTAATGGGCCCAGAATCGTCAAAATATGGAAGATGTGCAGAAATTCCTCCGAAATAGCCCAGAAATTCACAGAAAATGGCACGATGCACTGTGCAACCGTTGACCAATCAACAGCTCGGTTGAGCCGGCTCAACGCGGCTCACGGCTCGCCTCCCCACGAGAACAGGTGGATCGAGTCGCTACTGTAGGGGCATCCGCTCACCGATGCCATTTTCCAGCAGCTCCGGCGACGGTTTGCCGCAAAACTTGGTCCGTTGAGCTCTTCCAGAGGAGATGAAGAAACAGTTGTGGGCAACGATCCTGGATGTCGCCGGGGGCGGCAAGCTAAAATAGCTCCACGGAAGGGGCAAACCCCTCACCGATCGATCCACATTGATCTTCGAGGGGCTGGCGGCTCACTGGGAGTTTGTCGGCCCTTTGGAGGGTCATTGGCCCCATGCGGGGTCGCCTAAGGGCCCTGAGGCCCCAGGCAACCCGTCGGGGCTCGCTGGCCCTTGGCAGGCCCTAGCAGGGCTCGTCGGAGCTCGACGGGCCATGTGTGGGTTCACTTGCGTCTGCCGGCCTCAGGTCTGCGTCATGGGCGTCGATCGGATTTAGATCTGCGTCGTCGGCTTTTTCTTCTCCATTTTCTTCACGAAAATTTCCAGAGCCGCTGAGATTTGGACTGAGATCTGATGAAAGCCTCTCCTCCATCTGATCCATCGTGTTCATGAGGGACTCAAAAGCATCCGACTTTTTCGTTGCCACCATCAGGATCGTGGAGCTCTGATGCCAATTTGATAAGAATTTCTAGGGTTTTGGTGGAAGGAATTAGAGGATTTGGAAGAAAAGATGATTTTTTATAGCAAATAACACGAGATGACGATACAATTTGGTCTCAATTAGAGAGAAACCCACTCTCCTACTCTTTGATTAAAGATATAGAGCTAAATCTCCCAGAATCTACACTATTCTCTACGCAAAATCTCTACCAACTATTCTTCTTCTTCAAGTTTCTTCTTATCCTAACCCTAACCCCTTCACTATTTATAGGGCTGCCCTAACCCCTTCGCTCCTATTTATATGGCTGATTTGTCCAAATTTACAAAAAATGCACATAGGACACCTAATTATAAAATTGCTCATCGGACTCCAAAACTACAAAATTGTCACCGATGTGACCACAACCCCCATTCCCAACAGATTATAATGCATTTTAGGTGAATCAGTTGCATGTCTACGAAATATGTAAGCATGATTTTGTTACCAGTCAATTTATTATTAACATGTTTTCTTTGACTATTATAGCCTAATCCAAATTTTGTATTGGAAACATGTTGATATGAGAGAATTTAAACAAATTCCTTTACCCTTATTGAATTTACAACATTTTTAGTGGTTACTTCATATTTTAATTTAATAAAAAAATTCTTATCACGTTCTTCTATTTTGATGTTTAAATCATGTCAATCTTTTTTGGGCAAGATATTATCTTCTTTAAGATTTTTATTTTCTTCAATTAATTTTTTATTAGTTAATTGAACATTATCTACTTAAGTTGTGTTCATTTAGTATTATGATCTACTTTTAATAACTTATATGATTTATTAAGTCTCTTATTCTTACAATATAAGTCATTAAGAGCAGTTAATAATTCATCTAAGTCAGGTTCGGATGATAACTCATCTTCATGTGCCATGAAACACATGGGTGCGCTCTCTTCTTGTTCTTCCACTTATTTATCTTCGGATGATGAATCATTCCATGTTGCGTCATATGCCTTTTTCTTCAATTGCTTTAATTTGAAGTTGCTACTCTTGTACTTTAATTTGGGACTACCGTTTTTCATATACTCTGGTTTGTTACACTGAAAATAAGAAGGTAAATTGTTAGTTAATTTAACTTTAGATTCATACTTACCTTTAAAGAACTTTTTGAATTTCCTTGCTAGCATGCATCTTCTTCTTCTTCCGAATCTTCGATGTCGGAATTCGGAATACGCATTGAATGCAAGGTTCATTGGAGCTTCTCCTTGTCTTCTCTTCTATTTGTACTTCCTACGCCATTAGATTTCCTATTAAATCTTTCTCGATCAAGGTAGAGAAAGCATTGGCCTTTTCGATCGCCATTGTCTTTTTCTCCCATTCCAGAGTGAGGACGTGAAGGGTCTTTCGAACCAATTCAGATGAGGTGTATGTTTTTCCCAACGATGAGAGGAAATTTGTGATGTCCGTTAGTCGTGTGTACATGTACAAGATAGTCTAATTTTTCTTCATCTTGAATAACTCGAGCCTATGCATAAGAACAGAAATTTTAGACTTTTTTACTCTACAAGAGTCTTCACATATTATCTCGAGTGTATGCCGGATTTGATATGATGAAGTTGTGGTGGATACATGGTTGTATTGTTGGCGTCCATGATACAAAACAAAGCATCCATGGCCTTTAATTCGAGGGTTGTCATTGTTTACTCCGAATCTGACCATTAGGAGTACGATATGGTTGGTTTGTTATAGGTTGACTCCACGATGTTCCATAACTCATAATTGATCGATTAGAGGTAGATCATCATTATCCACTTTCAGTAGCCATAGTTTGAGCCGATGAACATCTGAGGTCGAGTTGTGGAGTGTCTTTCGGGAAATTGTGAGCTAATGGTTGTTGTTGACACTCTTTATAACTTGCTCTGATCCAAGTGTTCGTTCATGGAGATTGTCAACTTAAACAATAAACACATACGATTAATGATAAGCAAACAAACCAATTCTTAATAAAACACAACTGAATAATAAATAAAGAAATATGACATCGGATATTTATCTTAGTTCGGTCTCTCCGACCTACTCCAGTCCCCAATCTTTCTATTTGAAATTTTCCACTAATCACTTCTTGTAAAACCGTAAGAAAAAAACCTTACAGCTTGACAAACACGTTTACCAATTGCCAAACCCCAATCTCAACAAACCTGAGATTGAAAAGCTCTCAAGCCGAAAGTAACGTCATCAACAATTGAGGTAAAAGTTTGTAGAGAGAAAATGATACAAACTCCTACAACCTTTAAATATATGTGCTTGTGAATATAAAAGTGGCTAAGGAGAAGCGTTTCAATTCTATAGGATAGAGAATTGGATAATAGAAATGTGACTTTTCTTTTTCTTTTGGCTTTAGAAGGATATGAGAGATCAAAGACTATGTTGGCCAAAAATATAATTTTCCTTCTTCTATATCATGTCTCGACATCTAAGAATTATTTCCTATTTATATGGTGAAAACCTATGAAAAAAGATTACCAAAACTACAAAACGACACTTTCAACTGCTACTTTTTTGCCAACGAATAGTTGATTAGTCGAATAATAACATTCATTGGTTGACTAATAGCTCAGGTGAAAGAACTGCTGACAGAACATCATTAGTCGACTAATTGGGTTTATTAGTTGACTAATGCCCTCATTAATTGACTAGTACACTTTATTAGTCGACTAAACTGAGTCGTGACTAGAAACAACTGAAAAATACTAGTCTACGTAAAATCTTGGTAGTCGACTAATGGCACATGATTTAGGGTATGAACCAGAAAACATCGATCGACCAATAAACTTTGTTGGTTGACTAATTAAGTTCTTAAAATACAATTTTGACTTGGAAACCCCACGTGGTTTCATATGGCTTAAGTTCATGATGTTTCTAAGTCTTTAGCATATGGTTTCAAGTGTGTGTATGTGTATCTTCAAAGCTTTAACAATCGTCTATGACAAGAAACAAAAATTCGTTACGGCACAAGTCCTTGTCATCCATTCTTGAGCCTATACATCTAGTCATTTTCTTCCTAATGATTTCCTCATAGCTGCATAAAATATATTAGTGCAAGCATGATTTTTGATAATCATCAAAACATATATTGGGATACTCCAATATCCAATATTATTTAACCACCTATATAGTTTCATAATGATGTCATCTTATCTTGCCGCGCATGTCCTCCATTATCTTTATTAAGTTGGATGGATGAAACACCCCAGGCTTCCACCAAAATCTAAACCGGAAGGTGATAAAAAGAATCCACGAATGGAATGCCCTTCTATGAGGTAGTCAATAGACACCTTGGCATTTTCGGTATTTACCCCCCAAATCTTTGATGTTATTTAAATATCCTCTAGATCATACTAATGTTTAAATAATATCCTTCTCTTTTAACTATTTATTAACAAATTTAGATAGCGTTACAAAATTACCTCCTAATAAATCCTTTTTACTTCAAAGAATTTGGATACATTTATGTTTAAATACCCTCTAAATCGTATTAATGTTTAAAATACCCTTTTATTTTAACAATTAATTAACAGATTTAGATAGTGTTACGAAATTTCCTCCTAATAAATCCTTTTTACTACAAAGAATTTGGATATTTTTTAGTTTGAATGTAACAATAGGAGAGGAAGTTGGTTATAGCATCCATTTTGAGGACTGCAAAAGCAACAAAACTATTCTCAAGTATATGTTTTTAGACAGTTGGAAACTATCTTCCTTTGATTTTTGATGCCGTCTTTCCCATTGTTATGACCATCGAAGTCTATAGTTCTACATAACTAGTTCATTTAAATATCAGCGTGTTATCAGTCATTTATCTTATATTTATTGTTCTTTAAAATGACATTATGTACTTAAATGATGGTATGCTTTTATGAGAGGAAATGGTCTATCCACTTCTTAAGAGATATAAGGTGATATAATGCCTGATGAGGCTTATGAGCGAACATTAGCAACAGATGTCCTTTCGGACATTTGACAGATGTTTTAAGAAATAGATCTAACCTAAAGTTGATTTTGAGTGCTACCCTTGAGGCAGAGGAGTTTCAAGGGGTTCTTCACTGGAGCACCTCTAATGAAAGTGCTTGGAAGGCTACACCCTGAGATTTTTTATACACAATAACCGGAATGAGATTAATTGGAAGCTGCCAAGAATTTGGGGTTTGGATAAATTCAAGGTTTAAGTGAAGAAGGGGAGAAAGAAATAGATGAGAAAGAAAGAAAAGGAAGAAAAAAAAGATTTATTAGGGGTAATTACGTAACTCTATCTAAATCTATTGATAAATTAACCATCGTTAAAAAGGGTATATTTTTCAAAAGTTATATGACTTGGATGGTATTTAAAAATATCAAATAGTTGGGGGTAAATACCCGAAAATCCTAAAAAACAAATAATAAAGTTCGGGTCAACACCAACTCCAAATAAAGAAAAAATGATTCCTCCTTTCACTTCTCACTTCAAAGCTACTGCTTGCTTGCAAATAACATTGAAAGTGCGAAGTAAGTCCATTGCCGGTCTTTTATTGGTTCTGGTAACATGAGAAGGGTGTTGGTCTTGCTAACAAGTGTCCAACGAGCACTCTTTAACAATCAATCATGTGGGTACTTACCAAGGTAACCTGATCGGGATAAGAATTTTTCAAATATTCATAATTGCTAGTCAATTTTAAGCATACTTTTCGTTTTTTTTGCCTCAAGACTATCAACTCATATTAATTTTCAACAATACCAGAATTGCCCTCCTCATCGAGCCTTTTCAGTTTCCCTTCATCCGTTCCTTTCTACTCCATCAAATCATCTGATATTTCACCTCACCATTTCTTCCCTATTGTTTCTTGTATAGGTATTGTATTGGATCGAAGTAACCACCAATTTAAGCAAATGTCAAATGGAGTTCAATTGAAAATCGATTGTTGACGGGTAATAGTAATTAATCCATGGCTCAAATTTTTATTTAGGATATATCTAAAAACTTTCAAAGGACCGATCCCACTTGAGTGAATTACAAAACCTGGTATTTTAAATTTGTATTTTTAAAATGACACCTAAAATATTGTATATTCCATTTTACTACACAAATATTCATAATTCCATATTCCTGCATAAAATTATATACCGTAGGACAAAAAACACATATATTAGTCACTAAGTTAGAAAGCTAGATTATTTTGGGAATATTCTCTAATTCAAACCAAAATTCATCTTAAAAAGTGATGTGATCAACTTACCTTTTCTTTGTCTTCTCCATGAATCCATTTTCTTCAACGTCATTGAAACCATTCAAGAACTTGCAAAATTTAACTTCCTAATATAGACCCCACAATTTCACACTCTCTGAATGATATAAACTGAGAGAAATTATCGCCAAGGATCAATTGAGGAAAAAAAACTTAATCCTAAATTTCCTCTTAGGTCCCTGTTGTGAATCGTCGTAGATCGATTCACAATTTTAAAGAGGAAAATTAAAAGAGAGGAAAAAGTTTATATTTTTGCTTGAATGAGACAAAGAACCTAGATAATTGATCTTCTTAGAGACAAGATCGATCTCCCCGCTTTGGATGAACGGATCAAAGCTTAAGCACCGTCGAATGACGCTTGAGAGTTTTCTCACAATACAAGCATAAAACAACAAAATGACGGCTAGACCTAATATAAAGAAAGAGGAGGTATTTTGGTAAAATACCAAAATACCCTCCCACTAAGAAAATGGCCTAAACCGCGCTCCCGCGTCTCCTGCGACGTGCGTAAGTGATGACGCCTCCACCGCCACGTGCTCCATCCCCAGAGGAGGGCCCCGGTGCACCGGATGCACCCGCATCAATACCCCCCTCTAAAAGAGCCACCTTGTCCTCAAGGTGGAAATCTGGATACTGCGCCTGGACCACCTCGTAATCCTCCCAAGTAGCATCGCAATCTGGTAGCCCTGTCCAGTAGATCAGCACCTCTCTCCGTCGTCCCGCTCCCTGGCGGACCGCCCGCACCTCCAAAGGCTCTAACAGCACCTCCATGTCCTCCGTAAGTGTAGGGGGAAGGGTGGAGGAAACAGCATGGTCCCCAATCGCCCGTCTCAGCTGTGACACGTGGAACACAGGGTGAATCGCCGACGTGGCTGATAGCCTCAAACGGTATGCCACCTGTCCGACCGTGGCCTCCACCTGATATGGACCGAAGTAGCGAGCCGCCAACTTCTCGTTCGGCCTCCTCGACATCGACCTCTGCCTGTAGGGGCGTAGCTTGAGATAAACCATATCTCCCACCTGGAAGCTAACGTCCCGTCGATGCCCGTCCGCCTGAGCCTTCATCACTTGCTGAGCCCGCAATAAGTGCTTCCGCAGCTCCCCCAACAGCCCATCCCTCTCCTCCATGTATGTCTCAACTCGTGACACGGGAGTCTGGCTGTTTCCAAAGCGCACCAAGGGTGGAGGGTCACGTCCGTACAACACCCTGAAAGGCGTCGTCCCTGCTCTCGAATGGTACGAGGTATTGTACCAATATTCCGCCCATGCCAACCACATGTACCACTGCCTAGGTGTGTCTGAAGCAAAGCACCGCAAGTACGTCTCTAGGCTGCGGTTGACGACCTCCGTCTGACCGTCTGTCTGTGGGTGGTAAGCGGTACTCCTCTTCAGGACCGTACCCTGTACCCTAAACAGCTCCCTCCAAAAGACACTCATGAATACCTTGTCCCTGTCGGACACGATGGATGTCGGTATCCCATGTAGCCGTATCACCTCCCTCGTAAATGCCGATGCTACTGATACGGCTGTGTAAGGATGCTTCAGGGGGATGAAGTGTGCATACTTACTCAGCCTATCCACCACCACCATGATCACCGTGTACCCCTCTGAACGTGGTAGCCCGTCGATGAAATCCATGGTAATATCCTCCCACACCCTCTCTGGTAGTGCCAACGGCTGAAGCAGTCCCGCTGGGGCCACCGCCATGTACTTGTGACGTTGACAGACGTCACAAGCTGCAACTAAGCGTGCAATCCCTCTCCACATCCCTGGCCAGTACACCTCTCTGGCCATCCTCTGATAAGTCTGCTGTACCCCCGAGTGACCCCCTGTCACGGAGCTGTGGAACTCCTGGAACAACACGGGTATGAAGGCCGAGGTCCTCGGCAACACTAACCTCCCCTGGTACAGTAGTCGGCGCCCCTCCAAAGTATATCCTGCCGGCTCGTCCGCCCCACTCTGAATCCGCTCGCGGATCTGCTGCAACTCCGCATCACCCTCCGCCTCCTGCAACATGGGCTCCCAGTCCAGCCACATGGGCCTTGATAATGCCCTCAAGTCCACACACTCCTCTCGTCGAGACAAGGCATCCGCAGCCTTGTTCTCCAACCCGGGCCGGTACTCTATCTCAAAGCGGTATCCTACCAGCTTGGATAACCAACGCTGGTGCTCCTCTGTGACTAACCACTGCTCGAGGAGGTATTTGAGGCTCCTTTGGTCCGTCCTGACTACAAACTCCCGACCCAACAGGTAGGGTCTCCACTTCAGCACTGCCAACACTATGGCCATCAACTCCCTCTCATAGACCGACTTCAGCCGTGCCCTGGCTGATAGCACCTGGCTGAAATAGGCTATTGGCCTTCCCTCCTGCATGAGCACCGCCCCTAGACCGTACCCTGAGGCGTCCGTCTCCACCACAAAAGCCTTGCCAAAGTCTGGCAAGGCGAGCACTGGCGCCGTCGTCATCGCCACCTTCAAGGCCTCAAAAGCCTTGGTGGCCTCCTCCCCCCAGTGGAACTCATCCTTCTTCAGCTGCTCCGTGAGAGGCCACGCTATAGTGTTGTACCCCTTGACGAACTTCCTGTAGTAGCCCGTCAGCCCCAAGAAGCCTCGCAGTGCTCGTAAAGTAGTGGGCACCGGCCAATCCAGCATGGCCGCTATCTTTGCTCTGTCGGCCGCCACCCCCTCAGCTGACACCACGTGCCCCAGGTACTCCACCCTTGCCTGACCGAAACTGCACTTCTTTCGGTTGGCATATAATCGATGTGCAATCAACTCCCTGAACACTACCTCTAGGTGGTCAATGTGCTCACACATGCTCCTACTGTAGATGAGGATGTCGTCGAAGAAGACTAGGATGAACCGTCGCAAGTAAGGCGGGAAGACCTTGTTCATCAAGGCCTGGAATGTCGAAGGGGCGTTGGTCAAGCCGAACGGCATGACCAGGAACTCGTAATGTCCCTCATGGGTGCGGAAAGCGGTCTTCGGCACGTCCTCTGGCCGCATCAAGATCTGGTGGTACCCCGCCTTCAGGTCGATCTTCGAGAAGATTGCCGCTCCATGCAGCTCGTCAAGCAGCTCGTCGATTACCGGAATAGGAAACTTGTCGGCGACAGTCTCCGTATTCAGCGCCCGGTAATCGACGCAGAATCTCCAACTACCGTCCTTCTTCTTCACCAGTAGTACTGGGGAAGAAAAAGGACTCACACTAGGCTGGATCACGCCAGCCTGCAGCATCTCCCGCACCATCCTCTCTATCTCATCCTTCTGCACATGCGGGTATCTGTAGGGGCGCACGCTCACCGGTGCCACCCGTCACGCAATACTATCGCGTGCTCATGCCCCCTCCTCGGAGGTAGCCCTTGCGGGCTCTGGAAGACCTCCTGGTACTGCTCCAGTACTGAATCTACCTCCATTGGGGTCTCCTCCTGCTGCTCCTCCTCCGCGGACAACCCCTGATACTCCACCAGAAACCTCTCTCCCTCATCCCGCAACGCTCGCGTAATGGCCTTGAAGGCCACTACCGAAAAGCAGAGGGTCGGGTCCCCTGTCAGCACCACCGTCTTGCTCCCCTCCTGGAACTCCATCCGAAGAAGCTTCCAGTTCACCTTCATCTCCCCGAGCTTCTTCAGCCACTGCACTCCTAATATGACATCCACGTTGCCCAACTCCAACGGCAAGAAGTCTTCCACTATCTGAAGCCCCTGCAGCGTGAAAACACCCCCTTGCAGAGCCCCTTACTCTCCTCCATCTTCCCTGTGCCCAGCAACACAGTGAACTTCTCCATCGTGCTCAACTCCAACCCGTGACGCTCTACCAGCCGCCTCGAGATGAAGTTGTGGGTCGCCCCACTGTCAATCAATACCGTCACCGTCTGATCTCCCAGTGTCCCTGCCAACTTCATAGTATGGTTCGGAGTGAACCCTACCACGGAGTTCAGCGACACCTCCGCAAAATCCATGTGCACATGCTCCTCCTCAGGCTCCTCCACTATCCCCGGCTCCTCCTCCTCCGGATACTCCTCCTCGTCGGGCACAATCACGATCTGCAGCAACTTGCTCGCACATCGATGACCGGGGGTGAACCTCTCGTCACACCTGAAACATAGGCCCGCCGCTCGCCGTGCCCGCATATCAACCTCCGTCATGCGCCTACCAGGTACGGTGGTGCGGACCTCCCCTGCAGCTGGTCTAGGTGGTACTGGAGCTGGTGGTCCGATAGCTGGCCTAGGTGGTGCTGGTGCTACTGGGCTGCGCTGCCCATGCGCCCCCCAAGCCCCCCTAATGCGTCTCTCCTCCGACTGCTTCTCCTCCGCCTTGTGGGCTAGGCGAAGGACATCCTCCAAACACTGAGGGCTCTGCATCCTCAGCTCCGCTCGTATAGAGGGCTTCAGTCCCCTCATGAAGTTCCCGATCATCACCTCATCGGTCACCCCCTTCACCCTACTGTTCAGCATCTCAAATTTCTCCACATAGTCACGCACTGTCCCCTCTTGCCTCAGGGCCGACAGCTGCTCGTAAAAATCCCCTCCTGCTGTCTCCTGAAATCGGTCTACGATCAGCGCTGATAGCTCCTCCCAGGTGCGAAAAGGGGATCGTGCTATCTTCCACCGGTACCAGGCCAGAGCCTTCCCCTCAAAGTAAATCCCGATGGCCTTCAGGACCTCCTGCTCCGTCAGACCCATCACCTGGAAATACCTCTCCGCTCGGTATATCCACCCATCAGGGTCGGTGCCGTCAAAGGTCGGCATCTTCAGCTTCATCAACCGCTGATCTGCGTTGATGTCGGCTAGCTGCCCCTATCTCCGCCTCGGTCAACCCCCCTGATCATCTCGCCACCCCGAGCCTCCCTCGGGCCTCCCCTGTCGACCCCGTACAGCTCCTCTGGACATGCAGGTCTCTCCCACGCCTCGGGCTGGTAGTAGTGCCCCGGAAACTCTGGCGGTCGTGCAAAATTGGGCCCTTGCCCAGGCGGAATGGTCTCTGCTCTCCAAAACTGGCCCGCTGGGGCCCCAATAGCTGCTCCTGAGGCCCATCCGCCTCTCGATGCCCCCAAAGCTCCTCCAGATTGGGGTACGAACCCCGCAACACCGCCAAACACCCCTCCCATGCTCGCAGCGCCACCGGGGAAGCCACCCGGGCCCGCTGACCCATGCCCGGGGTCCAGCGGACCCGCCCGGCCCTAAATAGGGGCCGCGCCTTCATTGCCGCCCCCGCCTGGGGCTGCCGACCCCCAGGCGGGTGTCGCGCGGGTCGCCAGACCCCCAAAGGGGGTCGGCGGCCCCTGGGCACCCCCGCCAGGGGGTGCCGGCCCTCCGGCGGCCCCAGGTTGGGGCGCCGAGGGCCGAGGGTGGCCGGCCTGACCCGCCCAGGCCATGGCTGGGCCGGGCGGGCCTGTCGGCCCCCTATTAGGCCCGACAGGGCCCGTGGAGGTAGATCCGGGCCCTGTCGCGCCAAACCCTAGCCCGCCGGCTAGGGGTGTAGCCGCCGCCGCCGCATGTGACTCCCCGTGGCTCGGGGGTCCTTGATTTGTCGAAACGACGCCGGAATCGCCTTGGATCTCTTCCATTGCCCTCCCCTTGTCGCGATACGCCGCCTTCTCCTTGGTTAACCCTTGCAACAACTCCATTATCGCCGGAATGGCCGCCGTGGCCTCCGCGGTTTCCCTTCTCATGGTTCGAAGCTCCGATTGAATGTCCTCTTGGGTGTGTGCATGATCCTTGATCGAAGCTTCCATCGCCTTCCTCAAACCCTCGATCTCGTGATTGAGATCGTCGCGTAGACCTTGGATCTTCTCATCCACGGAAGCTCTCGTTCCCGTTGCCATGGAATCGTAGCGCTCTGATACCAATTGTTGTGAATCGTCGTAGATCGATTCACAATTTTAAAGAGGAAAATTAAAAGAGAGGAAAAAGTTTATATTTTTGCTTGAATGAGACAAAGAACCTAGATAATTGATCTTCTTAGAGACAAGATCGATCTCCCCGCTTTAGATGAACGGATCAAAGCTTAAGCACCGTCGAATGACGCTTGAGAGTTTTCTCACAATACAAGCATAAAACAACAAAATGACGGCTAGACCTAATATAAAGAAAGAGGAGGTATTTTGGTAAAATACCAAAATACCCTCCCACTAAGAAAATGGCCTAAACCGCGCTCCCGCGTCTCCTGCGACGTGCGTAAGTGATGACGCCTCCACCGCCACGTGCTCCATCCCCAGAGGAGGGCCCCGGTGCACCGGATGCACCCGCATCAGTCCCTCACACTATGATTTTATAAATTTCACAACTCTGCTTCATTTCAATCGTCAAACTTGAGAAGAAATCATGGTCCAACATCAAATTGATAAAACCGTGAAATCTTCATAAGATTATAACTATTTTCTTCTCTTCCCAATTCTTTTCTTTCCCTCCCTTTCTTTCATTGATGCAGATATTGCAAACAACATCATATCATTAAGACTGGGGGGGAGTAAGATGTGAGAATGAACTAGGACGATCGGACCTCCTATTAAGAAAATGAGGGTAAAATAGTCTTTATCCTGTTATCACAAAACTAAAAGCATCCAACTGTATGAACATTTTGACCAAACATAGTAAGTTTAGGTGTTAATATGGAATTATAAAGATTTGGGAAGGTAAAATGAAATTAGTAAAGATTTTAGGAATTGAAACGGAAAATGACCATTTTGCATAAATATTTTAGCAATTTAATTTGTTCTTTTATTTTTACTTATTGTTAAGAATAATTCAAATAGTGTTTTTTGTTGTGTTACGTGGGGAGAATGAATGAACAGTCTAACAAAAGCATTCAAAAACATATTCCAATATCTTTTGATTTGGATCAACCACCAAATGAAGGATCAAGCATGTCGTTTTGATGAAGCTTTCAAAGATGATCACATAAAGGAAAGTGAATTGCTAGGTGTAGAAGAAAATGAATTTATTTATTTATAAATAATATATAGTGTTGCCTCTTCCTCATCCTACACAACTAATTGGAAGAGGACACATGGATAAGAGAAGCGAGAGAAAACAAGAATTATTTTGGGCTAAAGCTGTACAAAATTTTGACGGGCAATTTTGAAGTCATCAGAAAATTCTTCTCCCCATGTCAGGTTGCCCTGGGGAGAGGAGGGGAAAGAAAAAAAAAGTGAAAAAGTTAAAGTAGGCATAAAAACTTTGAAATGGCAATTTTGGGATTTTCAAAAAATTCTTCTCCCCATATCAAGCGGCCTCGGGAAATGAATGGAAAAAGGAAAAAGTACCCATATGAAAAAGGCATAAAAGTGGGCATGCCATGGAAGCCACTTTTATGTCATACAAATTTGTTTTCCCAATTTCGATGTAGATTAAAAGAAATTATATGACAATTGTTTTTTTAGTTTCTCATTGAACAAGAGAAATAGCCAACATGAATAGTTCGTTGTCAATATCATTAAAACATGCCAAATGTTTCCCTTTCATCGTTTGTTTATTAGTTTCACAGTGAAGTAGGGCTTTAGCCATAACCAATATGACAGTTTATTATCAATATGTCACGTAATCATATTCACCACTCCACCTTTGGATAAACAAGCACCTCCTTTTAGGCTTTTGCAAGTGAAGTTTCCTCAAAAATTGGAAAAAAAATCAAGTGCCACAAACTTGTAAATAGCAAAAAAGTGTTGATTTGCCAAACACCTTTGTTCAAAAAGAAAAAAGCGAGGAAAAAACACCTTGAGAAGTAATTGCCAGAGTTGGAAATATCAAACTTCATCTATACATCAAGGTTTTAGGCCTCGGTTTCGGTCTGGGTATCGTTCTTCCAAAATTTAGGTTTTGGTTTTGGTATCGTCCGTTTCGGCGGGTTCGGAAGCAAGTTTCGGTTTCGTCCGTATCGCTAGTTTCGGTAGTTTCGTTTCGGGTATCGGTTTCGGTTTCGGAGATACTTTAAATATGTATATATTATATACACACAATGATGGTTTCAGAGGTTATTAAATCTAAACCTATCAAATACTATTAAATACTTAACAAACTAAAATATTAATCATATACTATCAAATACTAAATACTAAATAGATAAACTAAATTTGAGTTCGTAATCATATCGAATACTAAATACCTAAAGTTTGGTACTTAAATACAAAATATTAGATAAATGAATAGATCCTAAAGTTTGCCTTGCGCACCCATCGTTTTACCTTGCGCACATACCACTTATTTACAAGTTTGCCAAAAAAATCGTTGGGCGTTGCTTTGCACATCCACCATTTTGATTTGCGCACATACCACTTATTTACAGGGTTGCCACAAAATATCTGCTTGATATGTGCATCGACTGTTTTACTTTACGCACATACTACTTATTTACAAGTTCGCGTTTTTAAAGAACGCACCATCTCTTGAAAGGCGACTCCGGCCTCTTTTTCTCACTCTCTTTGCTCTCTCTCACTCTCACACTAAATGATCGATACGGGTTCGACGAGGCAGTAGGCAGGTTCGGCGACGCGATGATGTGAGTTCAATTTTTTCATCATCTTCTTTTTGTCCTTTTTCTTCTTTTTCAGCAATTTTTTCTTGGTTCTGCCTCTTCTTCGTCTAATTCTTCATCATTTTCAAGCTGAACCCCTAGAGTTCTCCTCTCTTTTAACGAGCTTTCTATGCAACCTATTGATTCACGAAATTTTTTGGGTTTTTAAAGAATTTTTATTTAATTACACAATCTTCTTCCTCCGTTTTCGACCGGTACTGAACGGTATCGGTCAGTTTCGGCAGGTATCGGCCGAAACTCACCGACACCGTTTAGTATCGGCCGATACTGGAACTAAATCGTGGTTTCGGTATCGTCAATTGTCGATACCGATACGATACTGCCGATACGTAATGGTATCAGCCGATACCTCAAACCCTGCTATACATATCACTCGTATCATAGTTAAGCACGCCGATACGATACCTCCGAAACTCTGAAACTGCACAATACCATCGATTCTAACTAATAAAAAATAATATAAAGAGAAAATTTAAGGTCTTAATTACTAAAATTTAAAAATATATTTTAAAAAAAACTCATTTCATAGTCAATATCAAAGTTCAAAATATTAGCCCATTATCGAATCGGTTCAAAAGGAGAAATTGTCCCTGGATGGCATAACGGATCTATGGAAAACTAAAATAATCATCAAGTATGATGATCTATGTACTACTAACAACTATTTTGAGCTAAAACAACCGATATATAAAGTCTGATACCTCCGATACGTAACATGTGATATTTCTGATACAACTGATATTGATACTACAAGCCATAGCCGATATTGAGATCAAAACTGAGATCGAAACTGAGATTAACGAGGACTGAGATTTCAATCCTTGTTAATTGCAAGTAAAAAGTGGCTTATATGGCTACTTTGCATGTGTCTTTATCATATCATCCATGCATGCTAAACGTCTGGGCTAGTTAACATGAAACATTGAGAGTTTGAGACCAGTCCATGTAAAAACATGCAATGCACAATTTTTATCAAGTAGTTATCAGTTATTGGCAACAAAACACAAGAAAGAATGACGAGGAAGTGTCTGGCAAGTATGAAATGTCCTAAATTAAGACAAGATAAAAAAGTGAATTCTGTGGTGGTTTCAAAGAGAATACAAGGACTTCATAAAATAGTGTCATCTCGCGAAGGGAAATGGTAAGGATTACAACTAAAAGAATTTACCAAAGACCCTTCAACAGAAAAAATCTTGGGATTCAATTTGGCATGTTGATGCTGATAGTAATTGAAGACATCATTGTCACAATGAATGAATTGCCTACAGTGAGGTGTGAAAAAATGAATCACAAGCATAGATTGATAGTAGGTTCGCCATTTTTGAGACACACAACTGATTAGTGATATGTATTCTATAAGCATACTTACAAGCAAACCAAATGAGCATATCTTGTCATATTTACAAGGAAACCAAAAAAGCATATCTTGTTGTAAACAAGACACTTCTATGTTACAAGGAAACCAACCAGCATTCAGAATCAACATTTGACATAATAATACCATTTTTAAAAATTGTATGTTTTGTACCCAGGAATGCAATCAACAGTAGTAAACTGACTTACCTTCAAGCACGGTTCCGAACACAATATTTTCGTTATCAAGCTGCGGGCACGGACCTGGTCCGGTTGTAACCAAGAACTCCACATTCCTGTATTCTGGGTCAAGCTTAATCTCATCATAATCATCGTTTTCAGATAGACACAAGGAAAGAATTCCAGGCCTCGAATGCTTCAACTGGAAAGCCTTGGAATCGACAACCTCCATATTCCTCGTAATATTTGATGGCGGCCGGACCTCTCCCTTGTCTCTCCTCCCTTGCCGTCCAGCCACAAAGAACTGGCCCTACACGCATTTTAAAACTTCAGCATTTAGAATTACACAGTCAAGGAGCAGACAATTAAAACTCAAATCCCCACTTTTTTGTTTTCTTTTGAAGGGTTGGGGGTGTGTGTGTGAAAGTTGGCTCGATTGAGGTGATGGAGAAGTATTAGTTCGGCAGCCGGGCTATCTTGTACAAAGGTAGCTTGGCTCGGATCCGACCTTTTAACTCTGCACAAGTCAAATATGAGGATGCCAAGCTATTGGCTTCGACAGTGCATTGGATTCTCAGTTCGGAGGATCGACGGCTTATGGATCGGCGGCTCTACAGTCCGAGCTTCAGGTAGCACGGACAGCTTGGCCCGGCACTTCGTTTGCTCGGACTTCAGCTTGAAGCTCGGCGTTCGGAGGGGGCCCACTATGAGGCAACACCCTATTCATAGTAGAGTTGCGATTGGATTAGAATTCCGTTAAAGGCGGGATCCGTATCTTTTGGGAATCACTCCTCAATGATGACACTTATTGTACCATATGGCTATATATATGGTGTTTTAGACAAGGGTTTCCTAATGGAGTGGAACACAAAGAGAACTTTGAGCCGCCATTTGTGAGAACCAACTTTGGGAGATATTGTTGAGAACTTTTGGAAAGAATTTATGTGCTTCTTTGTTGTGAAGAGAGAAAATTTGTATTCATTCTTTCCTTTCGTAATAAAGCTCATTGGTGTTCCATTGGCCAGCCGACGGCCTAAAGTTTATATCTTTCATAGTGTTGTTGATGGTTGTTTGTTACTCGTCCTCGTCTCGATCATTCGACGGTCCCACGTTTCCGCGTCGTGCACAACAAACTAGTCTCAGAGCTCAGCGATTTTGAAAATCAATTTAGGAGACGAAGATGAGTAAATATGGCAATGACAGTTCCTCAAACACGTCAACTTCTAGCGACATGCTCCAACGTCTCAGACTATCGTGTCCAACACAAAGTTCGAAATTGAGAAGTTTGATGGAAAGATCAACTTCAGTATATGGAGATGCGAAGTCTTGAATGTCGTGAACCAACTTGGTCAAGCTATCGCATTAGACAAGAAGCCAACAGACATGTCTGATTTGGAGTGGAAAAATCTGAATCGGAATGCATGTGGTATCATCCGACTGTATTTGACGAAGGAGAAGAAATACACATTCATGGAGGAGACGAATGCAAGTAAATTCTGGAAGTATCTCGGCGACAAGTACATGAAGAAGAACATCCAGAACAGACTACATTTGAAGAAGAAGCTTTTTGGTCTGAAGCTCGAGGATAGTGTTTCTATCGAGGAACATCTCGACTAGTACAATAAACTTCTAACCGACCTGAGAAACGTCGATGTGAAGGTTGACAATGAAGATAAAGCTATAATTCTCTTCAATTCTCTACCCCTTGAGTATGAATACATGGTGTCGGTTCTTCGTATGGTAAGGAATCGATCACATTTGAAAAAGTGTACAATGTTATGACGAGCAACGAATTCAAGAAGAACGGTGAGGACACGAGAGGCCGAGATAACGACGCTCTCACCGTGGTAGGAGGTCGGAGTAACGAGAAGGGCGGTGCTCGGAAGAGGTAATTCCGATCCAAGTCCAAAGACAAGAGCAGTGCCCTCATCGGAAGGAGTTGGAAAAAGACCAATGTCGCTAAGGCAAAGAAGAAGCACGACGCAACGGCCAACGTCGCGAAGGGCGTTGAGGTCGAGAAATGGGTTCTGGTCGGTGCTTCAGAGGGCATGACATCAGATGGTTAGGTGCTCGACTCTGTGTGCTCTTTCCATATGACGCCACATTGAGAGTACTTTACACTTTCCAAGAAGTGGGTAAGAGTACGGTCCTACTAGGCGATGATTGTGTTTACAGCACTGCAGGCATCGAACAGTTCGGATGAAGATGGGTGACGGTATTACTCGAGACATCGATGAGGTACGCTATGTTCCCGACCTAAAGTGTAACCTCATATCGCTCGACTCACTCCAAGCTAAGTGCTGCCGAGTGACGATGGAGAATGATGCTCTGAGGCCGATCCGATGAGCTATGATCGTGATGAAGAGAAAGCAGAAATGCACATCTACTAATTGGATGGTTCAATCACGACTGGCACAGCAGCTCTTACCTGTGAGGCCGACCGATACGATTCGCTTCTGTGGCATATGCGCCTAGTTTATGTTGGTGAGAGAGCTCTGCAGAAGCTGATCGAATGAAATCGTCTGAAGGGAGCCAAGACCGGGAAGATCGAGTTCTGCAAGCATTGTGTCTTCCGCAAAGAGACATGTGCTTCATTTGGGACGGTCATCCATACTACGAATGGAGTGTTTGTCTATGTTCATACCGACATATAGGGACCGAGTAGGTCAGCCTCACTGGGATGTAAACACTACTTCGTATCATTTATTGATGATTTCTCACGCATGGCGTAGGTGTTTCCTCTGAAGTTAAAAGACCAAGTTCTGGACACTTTCATAGAGTGGAAGAAGCTGGCTGAGACTCAAATAGGTCGGAAAATCAAGCGGCTCCGAAATGACAACGGTGGAGAGTATAGGTCGGATCTCTTCCAAAAGTTCTGCAGATCAGCGGGGATTCGAAGGCACTTCACTGTGAGTGGTACGCAGTAGCAGAATGGAATAGCTGAAAGAATGAATCGGACTCTGCTGGAGAAAGTCTGATGCATGTTGTCTACTGCCAACCTACCGAAGGAGTTCTAGTCAGAGGCCCTGGCATACACGACCTACTTGGTCAATCGGCTACCATATGTTGCATTGGAAGAAAGATCGTCTTTGGAGGTATGGTCGGGAAAGCCATTTCCCGACTATGGGTCTCTGCGGGTATGGGGTTGTCCAAACTATTATGATGTGAAGGATAACAAGCTCGATGCTAGAGCCAAGAAAGCCATCTTCTTGGACTTTAGCGATGGTATCAAGGGATACAGGCTGTGGTGTCCGATGCAGAAAAATGTGATCATACGCAGAGACGAAACATTTGATGAGTCAGCATTACTAAAGAAAATGAACCGATGGTGGAGACCGAACAGACACAGATGAAACAAATCTACTTGGATGTGTCTAAGGTTCCAGATAGCTCGACTACAGACTCAAGCCGACCCACACCAAAGGCTGCAGACAATGTGTACTCTAGACAGATGCAGGTGATGGTGGTTCAAGCTTGGATAGTGGAAATAGCTCGACTCCACAGACTGCACAGCCGAAAGATTCTATTGCAGTGTCGAGACCAAAGCGTGAGATACGAAGACCAACACGATACACGGAGATCGTCTCATTCACTTTTCCCGATGTAAGTATTGACACACTTTTTCAGAGAGGTGGAGCATTTTGGGATTTTGGGATACACGGAGAAGACCTGTAATTTGGGATTTTTGGGGGATTTTGGGAGGTTTGGCTGCAGGCGAGTGCGATTGTTGATTTTATAGGGTTTGACCGACTTAAGTCACTCGACCGAGATCGTCACTCGGTTGAGTAGCCCGATATTAACACTTTTGAAATTTCGGCTGAGTCAAGCGACTCGGCCGTGTGGTTCTAGTCACTCGGGTGAGTGACAAATTCCACTCGGTCGAGTGAGAGATAAAGACAGAGTATGAACGGTTTGGTGATTCTGCTGCAGTCTCCTACTAGGTCGATTAGAATTAGTCACTCGGTCAAGTGGACTAATGAATCGGCCGAGTAAATAGGCCTTACAGAGCATGATATTAGTGTTGTCTACGACAGGATGCACTCGATTGAGTGACAAGTCACTCGGCCGAGTGGCATAAAATTTACAGAGTATGATTTTGGGACTTTCCTGCTCAGTGCGTCACTCGGTTGAATGACTTCTTCACTCGGCCGAGTGAGAATCTCACTCGACCGAGTAGGCTGTCTGTTTCAGCTATTTACTCTATTTTTCTCCGTCTTCTGTTTCTCCCTCTCCCGTCAGTTTCTTCATTCCTTTATCACTTAAGCATGTCCTCGGGGCTGCTCTTCATCGCCATGGCTACCCTCCATTCGAATGGATTCCTCATATCTTCTTTCTGCGATAAAAACGTTGCACATTGTCAGATTTTTCTAGACTCTTGACTCACTAAACTAATAAAAAATCTAAAACTAAAATAAAAACTAAAATTCAACTAAAAAGAACTAAGATATGAACATCGGGTTGCCTCCCGACAAGCGCTCGTTTAAGGTCTTGAGCTCGACCCCTTATGATTTCACGTTGAGCTCGTGATGTTCGACGCACAGGAGATACGCGTGTCAAACTTTGTGAGGAGGCCGGTAGGAATCAGATGTTACGCTTCTTCCTGCTTGTTCTCCTTTAAGTGCGCTTTCTCTCTACTGATGATGAGGGATGACTCCCCCAAGCTTCGGTTCTTGGCTCCTTTGTTCTTTTCCGGCGGTGGTGAAGTATTTGTCGGTGGCGCGTTCTTTCCTTGTTTCACCAAAAAGAGCTTGCAGAGCTCTCTAATCCTAACGACATCAGCGTCGTTCTCCTCTTCCTCGGTGAGAGGATCCGGTGTATCTCCATTTGGAGCGCTGTTTTCAGAAATTGGCACCCCGTCAAGACTATCCGCATGCAAAGCTCTAATGGCATATGGCATGACTTCATCTATGACCTCATCAAGTAGGTCTACATAGTCGCTTTCCTCCAGCGAGGATCTATTCTTCATGGCGCGCAGGAGATGGAACTCGACTTCGATATTTCCAACGCTGAGTGACAACGTTCCCTCTCTCACGTCCACAATGACTCCAGCGATAGCTAAGAAGGGGCACTCAAGTATAAGAGATGTATCTTCCTCTTCTTTTACGTTCATGATGACGAAGTCACATGGAACGCAAAGTCCTCCCGGTATTTAAGCGAGACATTTTCAGCGATTCCCACGGCCTAGTGATACGCACATCGACGAGTTGAATCTTCATGTCGATGTCCTTAAGGTCGGTCCATGTATTAAGCTTCTTGAACATGGTGAGAGGCATGAGGCTCACGCTCGCACCCAAATCTACCAAAGCCTTTTGTAGGGAGACTCCGCCAAGTGTGCACTGAATTCTAAAGCTTCCAGGATCCTTTATTTTCGTTGGCAACTTGTCTTCATTAACGAACCAAGTACCTAGTTCGGCAAGCATGATCTTCTCCGTTCGTTTCCTTCCCGTAATCAAATCTATGAGAAACTTCGCATACGTCGGGATTTCAATAATTGCAGCTAAGAACGGGATGTTTATACTTATACCTCTCAAGTACTCCAGAAATCGAGCAAACTTTTCCAATTTGGCATTTGCCAACCGTTGTGGAAATGGTACCGGTGGCACATATATCCTCTCCTTCTGGGGCTCATCAACTTCAGATTTTTCATCATTGTTTGTCGCTGCCGTGTGATTCTCCTCTTCATTTCTTCCCTTTTTCTCAACCGAAACTTCTTCCATTGGGCTTCTAGTTTGAATCATGGCAGGAGTAGTATCCTTCCCGCCTCTAGTAGTCACTACCACTACAGCATTGATGTGGCCGGTATTGCTCCTTGGGTTTGGCTTCGGTTGAGCTGACAATTGATTTTGGGCCTTGTTGAGCAATGTGATTTGTTCCGCCAATTGCGCCACGATGGTATTAAGGCTATCTTGGCCCGTCGATAGTTTAGCATTGATTTTCTGCTCGGCCATAAACTCCTCAACTCTAGTCCCATGCTCGGATTTTTGCAGTGTTGGCGGTGGGTTTGTGGCCTCCATCCTTGATTAAATCCGGGGTCTATATGGCACCGCTTGTTGCCTTTGCTGGAATTATTGTTGTTGTGGCTGCCTTTGTTAGTAGGATTGTTGCTGATGTGGTGGGTGAGCTTGTTGTTGTGGTTGTGGTTGTTGAGAAGGTGTTAAGTCTCCATTGTTGTTTGCATATGAAAATCCGGGGTGAGACTTCCAAGCCGGATTCACCCAAGACCCATTATTTGCTCCACCTGGCTTGTAATCAGAAACATATTGAACCTGCTCAACAGGTTCCTTATGTGCCTCGCCGCCAACGTACATGACTTGGCCTTGCCAATAGTTTGTGCCAATTTGATGTCGACGTGTCAGGCACAACACAAGGCTCACACAACTTCTTCTCAATTCTCTCCACCACTCTAGACAAAAGAGTCAAACTTAGTCGCCAGTTCTTCCACTGCCTTGGCTTCATATATGCTCGCCGGCTTCACAGATGATGTTTGGCCCCTCTCATCAGCCCACTGCTAATTGTTAGAGGCCATCTCCTCTAGTAACGTCATAGCATCCTCGGATGTCTTTGATAATATCGCCCCATTAGCGGTGGCGTCAATAATCATCTTCGTATCCACTTTCAAACCATTGTAGAAGCTGTGCACGAGCTCCCAATCAGCTATGTTGTGGTGAGGGCATTGATGTTGTAGATCTTTGAAGCGCTCCTATGCCTCAAATAACGATTCCTGGGGGCCCTGCCTGAAAGACATCAAAGCATTCTGTATCTTTACGGTCTTCGAAGGCGGATAGAACTTGTTGACGAATGCACTTGCTAGCTCGTCCCAAGTAGTAAATGTGCCATGTGTTTGCGTCCTCAACCAATATTAAGCTTTATCTCGAAGAGTGAAGGGAAACCCCCGCAGGGTTATGACATCCTCTAGTACATTAGGGATCTGAAAGGTGGCACACTTCGCCAAGAACATCTGGATATGGTAATGTGGATTTTTATGCGTATTTCCATGGAAGGGATCTTGTTGCATCAGCAGAACAAATCCCGTTTTCAACTCAAAATTCTTCTCTGGCAGCAACTCTGTCATAAGTATGGACGAAGTAACCGAGTTGTTTGGAGTAAGCCTATACCGGATGGAAAAAAGCCTAGCAGTTTGTCGTGGAATATTTTCCTCCGCCATTTGATTATCCTCTGAAGTTTGCCTCTTTTCTGCTCTTAATTTCCTTGCGGTACGCTCGATCTCGGGATCAAATAATATATCTTCCTCGGTTGCCCTCGATCGTGTGTTCATGCACAGAAAAAGAGAATCTGCAAAGAAGTGTTAGCACAATAGAGGAATAAAAGGAAAAAAGAAATAAATAAAAAAAGAATAGCTAAGTAAAAATATAGAATACCATCGCCTCCCCGGCAACGGCGCCAAAAACTTGGTCAAGCCGGATAGTAACTCCGAAAACAATGTAGTTTTACCGCAAGCGCACAGTGAAGTGGTGAGCGGGTATCGAATTACAGGGAGGAACTATTGGTATCTATATAGATTACTAAGCTATTGTGAAATGGTAGCGAAGAAATATTGGTGTCATAATCGTTCAAAGTGTTGGTTGTAAATTCAATTCATAAGAATGTTTAGGGCTTAGGAATCCCCACTATAGATTTTAAGCAATCAATCTGAAACACGAATTTCGATATTATTACTCTTAATTTAGGGTTATCTTGTTGCAACTAAATTGGGAACCAACGCACGCTCTCGCGCTACGCAAGTCTATAATAATCTAAACTAGAGCATCGCTCTCGTGCAAGCCTAGTTCAAACTACTATCATTAAGATCGACAATAATATTCAATTCTAACTCAAGATCGCTCTCGCGCAACTTGAGTTCGAATCTAGATCGTGATAGTTCGTATCCGTTTTACCGTCGTACAAACGAATATAATTATAGAAGTATAATAAAGATGCTAACTTTGGTCGCTCTCTCGCACCAATTCTAGGAAATCTCGATTATAGATCTAAATCGAATATCTAGGGCTTCTCTTAGATCAAGATCCTCTCTCGAGCTCTCAAAATCCAAAAGAAATCCCTAGCTATCCGTAGTAAATCAATCACAATCTAACCCTTAACAAGCTTAGCGACATAGCAATTCAATAGATCTCACAAATCATACTTTAAATCCATAGGGTTCATCCATTTGCCCTATAGCAAAGAGACTACTCACATTTCATCATAGAAATCACAATAGAAACAAGATGTGCAACAGAATTCATCACAAAACTGAGATTTAGAGAGAAATATAGCATAAAAATATCAACTTCAAGAGTTTAGACAAACCAATTTTGAAATACAAGCTTCAAGAATAAGACATTTAGGTCCTTCTCTCCAATCCTTTCGCCAAAAGAAAACTAGAACTAAAATTAAAACTAAGAAAATTAATCTAAAAGAGTCTCTCCTTGGGCTGCCCACAAAACTGAGCATTTATAGCCGCCCAAAAAGTTCAGAAAATCCTGACAGATTTACCCCTAAACAGTTGTAAACCGTAGATTTGGTAAACTGGCCAACGGCGCACTTGGCCGAGTGAACTGCTCACTCGGTCGAGTGAGAAATCTGTAAAAAGTAGGGTTTTACAGCGTTTTGGAAGTTCAGACCACTCGGCCGAGTAGTCTTCTCACTCGGACGAGTGGGATTCATACTCGGTCGAGTAGGACCTACTGCAGAGCCTCTCTAAAAACAGAGAACACGCAATGATTCTCACTCGATCGAGTGGAAATTCTCACTCGGCCGAGTACATTCTAGCTCTTCTTCATGCTGGATTGGGCATATCAGTTTCACTCGGTCGAGTGCGCTGCTCCACTCGGTCGAGTGCGCTGCGTCACTTGGCCGAGTAGCCTGTTTCAGTACTCTTTTCTCCTTCTTCTCGCTTCCTTGTCGTTTCTTTCGCCTTCCTTCTTCTTCTACTCAGCCTCCAGCGTCGTTAGCTCTCCAATATCATCGTCAATGATGCTCTGACACGCATGTAAGCGCTCGTGGCTCCAAATTGCTCTCGATTGCTACATATTTCCTGAAATCAGACGAAACAAAGAAATAGTGAAATATATCGTAAAAGCGTCGTATAATCGTTAAAATCGCGATATGAGCAATCGTTATGGGATGAAAAAATGCAGAAATAAAGTGTAAAATATGAGCCTATCACATACACACTTTTTCAGAGAGGTGGAGCATTCTGGAGACCCAGAGAAGTGGAGGAAAACGATGGACGAGGAGATGGAATCGCGGAAGAAGAATGAGACATGGGATCTGATGGAGCTTCCAGAAGGCAAGAAGGCGATTTGGTGTAAGTGGGTCTACACCAAGAAGGAAGGAGCCGAAGCTGGAAAGTTTGCTAAAAATCTCACCTTATAGCAAAGGGCTATGTACAGAGGGAAGGCATAGACAATAATGAGGTCTTCTCTCCGGTGATGAAGCATTGCTCAATTCGGATCATGTTGGCATTAGTGGCTCAACTCGACCTTGAGCTGGTGCAACTAGATGTCAAGACGTTCTTGCATGGAGAGCTCAAGTAGGAGATCTATATGGCTCAGTCCGATGACTATAAGACTGGTGACTGTTTTGCATATAAGCTGAAGAAGTCACTCTATAGGCTGAAACAGTCACCTAGACAATGGTACAAGCGTTTCAAACGCTTTATAATGAATGATCAAAGGTATGTTCGCAGCCCCTATGATAATTGCGTGTTCTTTCGGGAATTGGATGCTGAGTCCTTTGTCTATCTCTTACTTTATGTTGATGATATGCTCATTGCTTCATCAAATTAAGAGGAGATACGAAAATTGAAGTCTGAGCTCAGTTGTGCATTCAAGACGAAGGATCTAGGCGAAGCACGAAGGATTCTTGGGATAGAGATCACAAGAGATCGAATTAAAGGCAAGGTTCATCTTTCACAAAGTCACTCCTTGAAGCATGTGATACAGAGATTTGGCTGTGAAAGTATGAAGCCAGTAGTTACTCTGCGCACACCTCACTTCAAACTATGTGCCGAACATTGCCTGAAGAACGAAGAGGAGAAAAAGCCCATAGAGAGCGTACCATATACCAATGCGGTAGGAGGTCTGATGTATGCTATGGTATGTACCCGACCCGACCTATCATATGCAGTCAGCACGGTGAGTAGATACATGCACAATCCGGGGAGATTACACTGGCGAGCAGTACAATAGATACTTGAGTACATCAATGACACGGTTGACGTCCACTTGACTTATAGCTGAGTAGATCATGGCCCGCAAGCTGTAGGCTATGATGATTCCGACTTTGTTGGCAACTTGGATGGAAGGAGATCCATGACAGGCTACGTCTTCACCCTGTCAGGAGCTCCTATCTGTTACCGAATTATACTTCAGTCTACGGTGGCCATGTCTACTATGGAGACAGAATACATGACATAGACTGAAACTGTGAAGGAGAAAATATGGCTGATAGGCTTGATGGATGATCTGAGTGTCTACCAGAAGAAGTATGACGTCCATTATGATAGTCAAAGTGTCGTGCACTTGGCTAAGAATCAGGTCTTCCATGCTCGCACCAAACATATCGATGTAAGATTCCACTTTTTCCGATACTATGTGGGAGAAGAAGACGACGACATCAATTTGTTGAAGATCGAAGCTGATAACAACCCGGCAGACATGTTGACTAAGATTGTATCGGGAGCCAAGTTCAAGCACTGTTTGAATTTGCTCAATGTGGTTCCGAAATGTTGTCAAGGCAGCCCAGTTGGAGGCATTAAGGCTCGACAGAGCCAGTGGATCCCGGAGGGGCATTTGGCTCTTTGAAGCAAAAGTGCGGGGAACACCAGGTGGGACTCTACATAGGTTGACGGAGGTCAAAATCTCACCAAGGTGAAGATTTGTGAAAGTTGGCTCGATTGAGGCGCTAGAGAAGTATTAGTTCGACAGCCGAGCTATCTTGTGCAGAGGTAGCTCAGCTGTGCTCGGATCAGACATATCTGACTCTGCACAAGTCAGATACGAGGATGTCGATCTATTAGACTTAGACAATTTATTGGATTCTCAGTTCGACTGATCGATAGATCATGGATCGGTGGCTCTACAATCTGAGCTTTGGGTAGCACGGACAGCTCGGCCCGGCACTTCGTTTGCTCGGACTTTAGCTGGAAGCTAGGCAGTTCAGAGGGGGCCTACTATAGGGCGGTGCCCTATTGGTAGTAGAGTTGCGATTGGATTAGAATTCCGTTAAAGGCGATATTCATATCTTTTGTAAATCTCTCCTTAATGATGACACCTATTGTATCCTATGGATATATATGTTGTTTATACGAGGTTTTTCTAAGGGAGTGGAACACAAAGAACTTTGAGCCGCCATTTGTCAGAGCCAACTTTGAGAGATATTGTTTAGAGCTTTTGGAGAGAATGTGTGTGCTTCTTCTTCTTTGTGAAGAGAGAAGATTTGTATTCATTCTTTCCGTTCGTAATAAAGCTCATTGGCGTTTCCTTGGCCGGCCAACAGCCTAAAGTTGATATCTTTCATAGTGCTCTTGTTGGTTGTTTGTTGCTCGTCCTCGTCTCGATCATCCGACGGTCCGACGTTTCCATGCTCGGGCACCGCAGGGGGGGTGAGGTGGGTTGGGGGATTGGACAGTTCTCAGTGAGAATTATGCAATTATATGGCAAAAATAGGATAAATCCGTAGTTGTTCAATCTAACCATGAACAACATAAATTATGGATCATTCCATGTGAACAATTCAGTGTGAACTTTGGTAGCTACCGATAAGCATGCCACAACAAGCATCAGAGTAATGAATCTTACAAATGAATTAATCGAAGGATAACAATTTTTGGATCATTCCCTCAATGAGTTCAATGACTAAAGAGAATACAGTGACTGCCGCTTATTAATGGCACTGAAAATCAACAAAAAATTAAAATTTTACAGAAGCAAGAGCGAGAGAGAGGGAGAGAGAGAGAGGGAGAGAACCTGTAAGATTTTGTGAACTAAGGTCCCTTTGTAAGAGGAGGAGCTGCACATGGCTTTGAAATTCGCGACGGTTTGGGGGAGAATCTTGCCGTATAGCCCGAACACGACCCGCCCGATGGGTTCGGAGTCGGGGCAGGCGGCGAGATCCGACCCGACTGTGCGGTCGGAGCGGAAGTAGCTCGGGCACAGGCTGAAGTCCATGAACACCCGATCCGTCACGGCGGCGACGGGCTCCGGCGAGGAGCCGGCTGGGACCGCCTGGGACGGAAGCGGGAGGAGGGAGGCGGCGGTAAGGGAGGAGGACAGGATGAGGACGGAGCGGCGGAGGGCGAGCGTATGGTTAGGGGTAGGGTTAGGGTTAAGGGAGTGGGAGGGTGGAGGGAGGCGGCTGCTGCGGTGGAGGTAGGGAGGAGGGGAGAGGCAGAAGGATGATGCCATGAAGAGAGGAGAGTTGTTATGGATGGTAGCATGGTGTGAAATCGTGAACGAGAGAGGATGATAGTGACACCGGAGGAAGAGATCGAGAGAGAGGAGGAGAATGTGAATGGCTGGGGTGTGGGACCCACCGCCTTATTGGCTCCGGCCTTTTTTTTTTTTTGAATTTTTTTTATTCAGTGAAAAGTGAAAAGCGGTAAAGTGCGAGATGGCGAGACGCAGCTGGAACAATTTTGCTCCTCGGCTTTTTTTTGAGAATTTAAAACAAAACATAGGGAAAAGTTTCAATTTTTGATTAGCCTATAATTCATAACTCGTGTTTTTTTTCCACCGTCGGATTCATTTTGTTATGCATTTGTTATGCACGTTCTAAAAATTTAAATCTAGTAATTTTCAAGCGAAAACAAGCGGGTTCATTCCGTCGTCACAAGTTTAACAAATAGTAGTGTAACTGATATTTTTGCAACGGCAAGATGAACAGACAAAACACCTTAGATTCAATTAAAAGTAAGTGTTTTTTGATTTTAGAACGTGACGATCAAAATAAACGGATTCGATCGTCGGAAAAAATAAAGTATGACACCTTAGAGGCTAGTCAAAAAATGAAATTTCATCATTGACATGTTTCCATCTTTACTAAAATTCCTAAATTTTAAAACCGTGTAATTGTTATGAATCAACTACCAGTGGAGGAGCCACCAGCTCTTTATTTATAGGCAATTGGGAAGAATACAAATATGGGCTACAATGATATGGACATATCTCTAGGATAGCCCAGAATCTCAACCAACTACGGTTAAATAAACGTTTACAACACTCCCCCTTATCCAGCCATAGGTGTGGACTCTGCTCGTGAATAATTCAGGATTCTGAGTGTATGAGAGTCTCGCATGAGGTGGATACTTCAGGATCCTGAGTTGATGAGATTTGCCTCGTTAAAACCTTTAGCTATGGAAAACCCAGTGGGAAAAACCATAGTTAAGGGAAAAAAGTACAAACTCTACCTAACCCCCCTGATCTGTACAAGCTCTCAAGCTTTCAGATCTCTTAGGCGTCTCATTCCAATCCTATGTACAAGCTTTCTAAAAGTGGCAGTAGTAAGGGCTTTAGTGAACAAGTCTGCCAAATTGTCACATGATTGCACTTGTCTGATGTCGATCTTGACATCTCTCTGTAGCTTGTGCGTCCAGAAGAACTTTGGTGAAATGTGCTTTGTTCTGTCGCCTTTGATGAAGACACCTCGTAACTGAGCTATGCAAGCAACATTGTCCTCGAACATTGTAGTAGGTTCGAGATCTCCAGTCTTCAATCCGGTTGTAGACAGGATGTGGTGGACAACTGAGCGTATCCATACGCATTCTCTGCTCACTACATGGATAGTAATGATATCTGAGTGATTGGATGAGGTTGCCGTCAAGGTTTGCTTGATGGATCTCCAGGAAATGGATATCCCTCCATAGGTAAACGCGTACCCAGTCTGTGACTTCGCTTTGTGGGGATCAGACAAGTAACATGCATCAGCATAACCAGCAAGTGTAGAGGATATTCCATTTTTGTAGAAGAGTCCCAAATCTGTAGACCCTTGGAGGTAGCGCAGAAGGTGCTTAACCCCGGTTCAGTGACGCTGTGTGGGCGCTGCACTGTATCTGGCTAGCAAATTTACTGCGAACGCTATGTCGGGACGCGTGCAGTTTGCCAGATATAATAGTGCTCCGATGGCACTTAGATAAGGGACTTCTGGACCAAGTATATCCTCCCCCTCTTCCAACGGCCGGAAGGGGTCTTTATGTGCATCCAGAGATCGTACCACCATAGGTGTACTTAGTGGATGACATTGGTCCATATGGTATCTTTGCAACATTTTCTTCGTGTATGTGGTTTGATGTAATAGGATTTCATCTTTTAGATGTTTAATCTGTAAGCCAAGGCGGAATTTCGTTTTGCCTAGGTCTTTCATTTCAAATTCTTTTGTTAGGCTTATAGATATCTCGGCGATCTCTTCAGGAGATCCAATGAGATTTAGATCGTCTACGTAGACAGCAATTATTACGAATTCTTTTCCATTTGTTCTTAGGAAGATACAAGGGCAGACTTCATTATTTGTGAATCCTTGTTGAACAAGGAATTCACTGACTCTGTTATACCACATTCTTCCTGATTGTTTGAGACCATATAATGGTCTTTGTAGCTTAACAGAGTAGACGTCCCGATGTCTATCTTTTAGTTCAACAGGCATAGAAAAGCCATCAGGAAGTTTCATGTATATCTCCTTGTCGAGATTGCCGTATAGATATGCAGTCACAACATCCATTAGCTGCATATCTAGGCCTTCCTTTGCTGTTAAGCTTATCAGGAATCTGAAAGTGATCGCATCCATGACTGGGGAGTATGTTTCGTCATAGTCAATGCCCGGTCTTTGGGAAAATCCTTGTGCTACAAGTCTAGCTTTGTAGCGTGCGATCTCATTATTTTCATTTCTTTTTATTACAAATACCCATTTGTATCCCACAGGTTTGACACCGGTGGGTGTCTGGACTATTTGCCCAAAGACTTTGTGTTTCTGAAGCGAGTCCAGCTCGGCTTCTATTGCCTGATTCCACTTTGGCCAGTCATTTCTACGTTTACATTCAGCAACGGAATGTGGATCATGATCATCGTCGCTTCCGGCGACGTGAATGGCAATGTGAAACGTGTTGGGGTTTCTATCATATTACAACTAATTTATACGCAGCGGAAAATAGAAACCTACCAAGATCCATGCGATTCTAATTAATTCGAATAGATTACTAATCTTTCTGACGATCTGCATCTGTCGGACTATAGGTGCTGCGACGATCTGAATCCGTCGGACTACAGGTGCTGCTCTACGAACGACCACACTCAATCGGTATCCACATGCGAACGTCACGAACAGGACTTGCAAGGGTGCTAGCTCCTTTTGCACAACTAGGGTTTCTCTCGCTCTTTTGTTTTTCTCAAAAACGGAGGAGATAGATTGAAAAACGTAAAACTGAAAATCGTGATTCTATATCTTATATAGAATCCTACGTTAACCCCTTAACAACATTCAGTTACGCGACGCTATCTTAGGGATAAGAATCCCACGTTAACTCATTAACGTATTTTAGTTAAGCGACGATATCTTAGGGATAATATCTTAACGAGATACGATATCTGACGGTTAAGATATTTCACCTTATCACGAATTTCAAATCATATTCGAAATCATGTTTAAACTCTATCCTATCCAATTCGTTCTTTGTGTGCGACCTAATAGGCTCATATTAATTTGGTAGTGGGCCTAATCTCATTAGAAGCCCATAAGTCATAATTGGTCTATAGCAAGACATTTTGACTACCCAATTAATATGAATATCGTTAGTCCGATATTAACCTAACCAATAGAACATGTCATAATCCTTTTGTCACACGATATCTTATTTGAACATAAGTCATGGGCAGTGTCATACTTATATAGTTCAAACATTTAATTTCTCGCTTTCTAAGTAGACTAATAAAATCAAATGACATTCATTTGAGCACGGGCATGCATTTCTCAGTCCTACTTATCGAGGGACCAATTAGATATCTCTCATAAGAGAGGGACAAATTCCATCTTGTTCATTCACTTTCCTCTGCATAATTCACATTATATTCGATCATAACATTTATGATTATCTGATTAAAGATAACGTTTGATTATGTCAAAATATGATGTTCCTTATGTATGAAACTGTGATGAGCTCAGGTCTAAGGATTCAATGACATAACTATTATGAGATCATTTATGACACTAATCCATGTAATGATCTCATAGCGAGTCTATCCAGTACATGTTCTCCAACAAGTACCTATAAGTTTGATTTGTATCACCATACATATAATTATCTCATAATTATCTACCAAACTCATACTACTCTTAATTCTTCATTAAACCTTTAATGATGAATTACTAGGGATGCTTAGAATAGCATAAAACAACTATTCAAACATTATTATAAAGAAACATGCAAGCAATATAATAATAGCAATAATAAGAGAAACATTTTATAAATGAAAATGACATAACATAAAGGTCCAAATATTTGGCATAGGGCACAATCACTAACAATCTCCCACTAGCACTAGGCCTAATTATACAAGTATCTAATACACATAGACCTCATATGTTTATCATGTTTGGCTTGTGAGAGAGCTTTGGTAAGTGGATCAGCAATGTTGTCATCTGTTGGTACTCTGCATATCTCGACGTCATTATTCTTAATAATTTCTCGAATGAGATGATAACGACTGAGTATATGTGTGGATCTCTGATGAGATCTGGGCTCTTTTGCATGTGCAATGGCACCATTGTTGTCACAATAGAGAACCACTGGATTTGCGATACTAGGAACTACTCCTAGTTCAGTAACGAACTTCCTTATCCATACTGCTTCCTTAGCTGCATCTGATGCTGCAATATACTCAGCTTCTGTTGTAGAATCTGCAATAGTGCTTTGCTTGGAACTTTTCCAACTTGCAGCACCTCCGTTTAACATAAACACATATCCAGACTGCGATTTAAAGTCATCTTTATCAGGTTGGAAGCTTGCATCTGTGTAACCATTTACAACTAGCTCATCTTCCAAGCCTCCATACACCACGAATGCATCCTTAGTTCTTCTAAAGTACTTAAGGATATTCTTGACTGCTGTCCATTGACTTTCACCGGGGTCTGACTGGTATCTGCTTGTCATGCTCAAAGCATACGACACATCTGGTCGAGTACATATCATGGCATACATGATAGATCCTATAGCCGAAGCATAAGGAATCTTACTCATGCGATCTCGCTCATCAGATGTCATAGGACATTGAGTCTTGCTAAGAGAAATGCCATGAGACATTGGCAAGAATCCTCTTTTAGATTCTTGCATGCTGAACCTATTCAACACTTTGTCTATGTATGTACTTTGACTCAGACCGATTATCCTTTTAGATCTATCCCTATATATCTTAATGCCAAGGATATAAGCAGCCTCGACTAAATCTTTCATTGAGAAAGAACTCCCTAACCAAGTCTTGGTTGTTTGCAACATAGGGATGTCATTTCTAATGAGTAATATGTCATCAACATATAACACAAGAAATACTACTGCGCTCCCACTAACCTTCTTGTATACACAATGTTCATCTTCATTTTGTTTGAATCTAAACTCTTTGACTGTTTCATCAAAACAAAGATTCCAGCTCCGAGAAGCTTGCTTTAATCCATAAATGGATCTTTGAAGCTTGCAAACCTTTGTAGAATTCTTTAAATGAACAAAACCCTCAGGTTGTGTCATGTACACATCCTCGAGTAAGTTTCCGTTAAGAAACACTATTTTGACATCCATTTGCCATATCTCGTAATCATAGTACGCGACAATGGCAATTAGAATCCTTATTGATTTAAGCAGTGCGACTGGCGAAAAGGTTTCATCATAGTCTATACCATGAGTTTGTTTGAAACCTTTTACAACAAGTCTTGCTTTAAAGGTATGCACTTTGCCATCCATGTCAGTTTTCTTCTTAAAACCCCACTTGCACCCAATGGTTTTAACTCCTTCAGGTGGATCAATCAAGGTCCAAACTTGATTATCATACATGGATTGCATTTCAGATTTCATGGCTCCTAGCCATTTCTCAGATTCTGGACTTGACACAGCTTCTTGATAGGTAGTAGGCTCATCTTGATCTATGAGCAGTACTTCACGAGTGTCCGTTATGAGAAATCCATATTTCTTGGGCTTGTGTCGTGGCCTATCAGATCTGCGTGGTGCTTGTGTAGCTCGTACAGGTTCTACAACTGTTTGTGGAACTTGTTGAACTTCCATCGTTGGTTCTATACCATCCTGTGGTTCTCGAAACTCTTCGAGGTGTACTTTGCTCCCACTGGTTCTTTTAGAAATAAATTCCTTTTCTAGAAAGACACCATTTCGAGCAACAAACACTTTGTTCTCTGAGGGATTATAAAAGTAGTATACTTTAGTTTCTTTAGGATATCCCACAAAAAGGCATTTATCAGATTTTGGGGCTAACTTATCTGAAACTTGTCTTGTCACATAAGCCTCACATCCCCAAATTTTTATAATAGACAAACTAGGTGTTCACCCGGTCCATATCTCATATGGTGTCTTGTCAACCGCTTTAGATGGAACTCGGTTCAAAGTGAACGCAGCTGTTTCTAAGGCATGGCTCCAGAATAATAATGGAAGATCTGTTTGACTCATCATGGATCGACCATATCTAATAAGGTTCGATTTCTCCTTTCAGATACACCATTCCACTGTGGTGTTCCTGGTGGAGTTAATTGTGAAACAATTCCACAACCCTTGAGACGATCATCAAATTCTTGGCTCAAGTATTCACCACCCCGATCAGATCGAAGTGCCTTAATAGTTTTGCCAAGTTGATTTTGTACTTCATTTTGAAAAGTTCTGAACATTTCAAATGATTCATGTTTATGTTTCATTAAATAGATATAACCATATCTACTGAAATCATCAGTGAATGTTATGAAGTACTGAAATCCTCCCCTGGCATGGATGCTTAATGGACCACATACATCAGTATGTATTAGGCCCAATAAATCATTGGCCCTTTCACTGTATCCAGTGAAAGGATTCTTTGTCATTTTGCCTAATAAGCAAGATTCACAATTTTCAAATGATTCAAAATCAAATGACTCTAAAAGTCCATCTTGATGGAGCTTAGATATGCGTTTCTCGTTTATATGGCCAAGACGACAATGCCATAAATATGTGGGATTCATATTATTGGGTTTGGATTTCTTAGCAGTTATGTTATAAATTTCTCCACTGTTGGAGTTGTCTAGATTCAGGACATAAAGGCCATCATATGAATCAGCAATACAATAAAGCACATCATCATAATAAATGGAGCATCTCTTATTCTTAATAAGAAAATAAAATTGTTCATCATCCAGACAAGAAACTGAAATAATATTCCTACTCAAAGTAGGAACATAGTAGCAATTATTCAACACTAATAAAAGCCCATTTGGCAAAGACAATTCATAGGATCCTACAGCTAAAGCAGCAACTCTTGCTCCATTTCCAACTCGTAGGTCCACTTCGTCCCTTTTCAGTTGTCTACTCCTTTTCAACCCATGCACATTTGTACAAATGTGAGATCCACATCCAGTATCTAATACCCAGGAAGTAGAAGTAGATAAGTTAATTTCAATAACATAAATACCTGAAGATGTAGTCTCACTACTCTTCGTCTTCTTCTTCAGATCTTCCAAATGGAGTTTGCAATTCCGCTTCCAATGACCAGGTTCATTGCAATGGAAACAAACTCCCTCCTTTGGAACTTTTGCAGGCTTATCAGCAACTTTTGCTTTAGCCTTTCCTTTAGGCTTACCAGCAACTCTTACTTTAGCCTTTCCCTTGTGTTTCATTCCTTTCCCTTTGTTCACCATAAGTACATGACTAGGCTTTTTCTTTATACTTAGCTCAGCAGTTTTAAGCATCGAATGCAGCTCAACAAGAGTCATTCATATTGTATTGCATGACAAACTGATCAAAACCATCAGTCAATGAATTAAGGATCAAATCCGTAGCCAGTTCTAAACTGAGGGGAAATCCAAGCCTTTCAAGATGATCAATGTAGCCTTTCATCTTCAAAACATGAGCGCTAACTGATGCACCTTCAGTCATTTTGCAAGGATGCAAAGCTTTGGTAGTCTCATACCTTTCCTGCCTTGCATGTTGTTGGAAAGTCTCCTTGAGATGAACACTCAGCTCATAAGCCTCCATGTGTTCCAGATCCTTCTGAAGTTCTGGGCACATAGTGGCTAACATGAGACAACCAACATCAACAGAATCATCAAGATGTTTCTTATACTTATCCTTTACAGCCTTTGAAGCATCATTAGGTGGTTCTTCAGGGAGAGGATCATCAAGGACATACAACTTCCTTTCATGCTTGAGAACAATTCTCATGTTTCTGAACCAGTCAAGGTAGTTGGTGCCATTTTCTTTCAGCTTGTCCTTCTCAAGGACAGATCGTAGTGATAGTGCAGAAGTGTTATGAGATGCCATTGATCTACAAATATGCAAAATAAACATTGGTACCAATTTCATTTTAAAAAAATTTCATAAAGCTCCCACAAAATTAGTAACCCTCAATATTAATTACAACAATTGCAACACTTTAGTGGGCTAAGATCCATATTTCACCTAACTTTAAGTCAGATTTGGCATGACACTTAAAATCAAGTTATTTAGGTAGGTAACACTTTACCAATTATATCTCATATAATTCTTAGATTCTTTATGGGATTTTGACATCATATGTCTCAGCATGTTATAATCCCATCTAATGCCCTTAGGCCCAAAACCATTTTGATAGCCTAATTAAGTCTAACCATTTTTAAATATATGGGTAGCACGATTACCCATCCTGCATTACTATGATAAACCAATGCACTTCGCTTTGGCAGAACCCACATTTTGGTGATCATAGTCTTGACAGGTATTCAAATCATGGGTGGCATACGACTTAAAATTATGGTGAGGGAATTTTAACAATTAAGTTATGATGTCTATTTATATTAATATATTATGCATCATTCCATACATGGAATCTCATACACATACATCATCATACATCGCATCTCATACAAAACTGATAAACATAACATATATGAAACATGTGATAGCATGTAAAAACATCATATATACATCAAAACAAAGCATGTTATCACATAGCATGTCATCAATTTTTTATTAAAAATGATGTATCATAAATTCTGTTTAATAACTTCCACGACATATAATGCGCAACGAACACGGTAGTCTGAGTGATGAATCTGCTGATCATATCAGCATCATTTAATCGTATTAAACAGTAATTGCTCAGACTCTGCTGATCAAATCAGTGTTATTTTAATCAAATTAAACAGTCTCATTAATCAGTGTTAGTTGATCATATTAATCATATTAAACAATGATCTGCGTAGATTTAATCATATTAAATAATGATTACAGTAAGATTAATCACATTAAAGATATTAAATAATGATCTGCGTGAGTTTAATCATATTAAACAGTGATTACCGTAGGTTTAATCATATTAAACAATGATCATAAATTAACATGTTAATCATATTAACAATAACCACGTTAATCATATTAATAACAGTGTAATCATAAAAATTAATAGTGATTAATTTCGTGGCCATCTACATGTCATGTATATTATTAAACATCAATTATTTGTATCTCATACAGACAGATTAAACAGATTGTGTTTTCAATTAACAACATGTAATCGTGTTTATGTATCAACATACATACAGGTTAAAATCATGCCAGCAAATATATAGACATCTCATACATATAAACATGGCATTATTCAAATCAATTGAATTCGCAAGAAGCTTTGATACCACTGTTGGGGTTTCTATCATAGTACAACTAATTTATACGCAGCGGAAAATAGAAACCTACCAAGATCCATGCGATTCTAATTAATTCGAATAGATTACTAACCTTTCTGACGATCTGAATCTGTCGGACTATAGGTGCTGCGACGATCTGAATCCGTCGAACTACAGGTGCTGCTCTACGAACGACCACCCTCAATCGGTATCCACACGCGAACGTCACGAACAGGACTTGCGAGGGTGCTAGCTCCTTTTGCACAACTAGGGTTTCTCTCGCTCTTTTGTTTTTCTCAAAAAACGGAGGAGATAGATTGAAAAACGTAAAACTGAAAATCGTGATTCTATATCTTATATAGAATCCTACATTAACCTCTTAACAACATTCAGTTACGCGACGCTATCTTATGGATAAGAATCCCACGTTAACTCATTAACGTATTTTAGTTAAGCGGCGATATCTTAGAGATAATATCTTAACGAGATACGATATCTGACGGTTAAGATATTTCACCTCATCACGAATTTCAAATCATATTCGAAATCATGTTTAAACCCTATCCTATCCAATTCGGTCTTTGTGTGCGACCCAATAGCCTCATATTAATTTGGCAGTGGGCCTAATCTCATTAGAAGCCCACAAGTCATAATTGGTCTCTAGCAAGACATTTTAACTACCCAATTAATATGAATATCGTTAGTCCGATATTAACCTAACCAATAGAACATGTCATAATCCTTTTGTCACACGATATCTTATTTGAACATAATTCATGGGCAGTGTCATACTTATATAGTTCAAACATTTAATTTCTCGCTTTCTAAGTAGACTGATAAAATCAAATGACATTCATTTGAGCACGGTCATGCATTTCTCAGTCCTACTTATCGAGGGGCCCATTAGATATCTCTCATAAGAGAGGGACAAATTCCATCTTGTTCATTCACTTTCCTCTGCATAATTCACATCATATTCGATCATAACCTTTATGATTATCTGATTAAAGATAACGTTTGATTATGTCAAAATATGATGTTCCTTATGTAGGAAACTGTGATGAGCTCAGGTCTAAGGATTCAATGACATAACTATTATGAGATCATTTATGACACTAATCCATGTAATGATCTCATAACGAGTCTATCCAGTACATGTTCTCCAACAAGTACCTATAAGTTTGATTTGTATCACCATACATATAATTATCTCATAATTATCTACCAAACTCATACTAATCTTAATTCTTCATTAAACCTTTAATGATGAATGACTGGGGATGCTTAGAATAGCATAAAACAACTATTCAAACATTATTATAAAGAAACATGCAAGCAATATAATAATAGCAATAATAAGAGAAACATTTTATAAATGAAAATGACATAACATAAAGGTCCAAATATTTGGCCTATGGCACAATCACTAACAAAACACGAAGTCATCATCGACGACTGTACTCTTTCTGTCCAATGCCTCCACTGTACGTACATAATTTAATGATATTTCAGTTTCTCCCGGCAGCTCCTCTGCAGTGGATTCTGGGAGGGTAGAGGTTATGGACATGAGCTCGTTTCTCTGTGGGGGTATCGTTCCAAGGTCTCCGGATATTTTTCTTTTTCTTGGATTTTTATCATTGGAGCCTGGTGGTCTGCCTCTTTTCTGTTGAGGTGCAGCCACTTCTGCTGCTGGTGGATTGCATCCATCCTTTGGGATGTCAATCCTAGCTGGAGTATTTGCTACAGGGATGTGTGATCTGACAATCTTCTGTTTGTCAGTAAACGAATCCGGTAATCTATGAACTGTGTTCTGTATGTGTAAGATCTTTAGGATCTCATCATCACATTGTTTTGTTAACGGATCGTAGTGGGTCAGACTTTTTGTATCACACGTTAACATTTGCTTCGCGCTAGACTTTTCAATGTCTAGACCCATTTTGAAGAAATAAGTCTCATCAAAGTCACAGTCTTCAAGACGTGCCTTAAAAGCTTCCCCGTTTGGGGTCTAGGTATCTTATAATGGAGGGTGAGTCAAACCCTACAAAAATACTTAGTCGACGTTGAGGGCCCATCTTGGTTCTCTGGGGTGGTGCAATGGGGATATAAACTGCACAACCGACGATTCTCAAGTGAGAGATGTTCGGCGGCGTTCCATATGCAAGTTGCATTGGAGATAGACCCTGACCTCCCGAGGGTCTTATTCTTATTAGTGATGCAGCATGCAAAATTGCATGTCCACATGCATCCACCGGCAACTAGGATTTCATTAGCAATAGACGTGCAATCCATTGGAGTCTTTTAATTAGTGACTCAGCTAACCCGTTTTGAACATGCGGCACCGGATGTTCAATTTCTATTCCCGTTGTCTGGAAATATTCTTGAAATGACTGAGAGGTAAATTCCCACGTATTATCCAGACGTATTTTCTTTATTTGGTTGTTTGGAAAATGCGCCCGCAACTTTATTATTTGTGCCAAGAGCTTTGGAAAAGCTAAGTTGCTGGTTGAAAGTAGACACACATACGAGTATTTCGAAGATGCATCAATTAGTACCATGAAGTACCGAAAAGGCCCACTAGGGGGTGGATAGGTCCACATATGTCTCTATGTATTCTTTCGAGGAAGCTTGGAGACTCGATATACACTTTAAGTGGTGATGGCCTTGTAATTAATTTACCCTTGAAGCAGGGTACACAAGGGAATTCTCCCGTCTGAAGAATCTTCTGGTTCTTCAGGTTATGCCCGTGGGATTGTGATAAGAGGCGATGCATCATCACAGATCCGGGGTGGCCAAGTCTATCGTGCCAAAGTAAGAATTTGGCTGATGTCGGGCACTTCAGGTGCTTCGGCAGGTTTACTTCCTCTCTCCGAATTTTTGTATGGTAGAGGACCGATGAAAGGCTATCAAAACGTTCAAGTATGTTTTAACTCCATTTTCTTGAGATGTTATGTACAATAATTCATTTTCTTTTACATTTGCTGTTTCCAAGTGGAATCCGTTAAGATTGATATCTTTGAAACTTAGTAAGTTTCGCTTGGAATTCGGAGAGTAAAGTGCATCTTTAATATTTATTTTTGTTCCTTTGGGGAGCAACACGGTTGCATTCCCAGAACCTTCAATTATGTCTGATGGCCCTGAAATTGTATTTACAGAGCTCTTATATGGTATAATGCTATGAAAGTAGCATTTGTGCGGAAGTATCATATGTGTCGAAGCACTGTCTACCAAGCAGTCATGAGAGCATCCCATCTAAAAAGATGAGTAAACATTTGCATTCAGAAAAACTAAATTTTATTCAACAGAAATCAAATTACATCAAAAGGCTCTCATAAGATAAATTGTTCTGAATAAAATGCTAAGATAAATAAGTAGGCTAATCAAGCATGTCATCTGATTCGAAGTTTTTTGTTGTGAACTTGACTGCATTGTTTGCAGCCACCAGGTTTGATTCAGCATTCTTTTTCTTGCTTTGTTTATAAAGCTCCTGGAGATGCAGAGGGGTCCTGCACACTCTGGACCAGTGGCCTTTCATGCCATAGTTGTGGCACTGGTCTTCTCAATCCCTCTTGGGTGAGGGTGCATCATTTTTCTTGGTGTCATTCCTGCGCCAGATGAACTTGCGCTTCCCTTCATTCTTTCACTGCTGCTGTACATGGACCTTGGCTTTTTTCTGTTGTCCCCCCTTTCTGTGGTCTTTCTTTTCTTTTCTTATCTCTATTCTTTTGAAGGAAGAGGAATGTTGAGCTTCTGGTAGAGGGACAGTGCCGGAAGGGCACATATTGTGAGTAGCGAGAAGAAGCTTTCTGTTTTGCTCGGCCATAAGCAAACATGACAGCAGCTCAGAATACTTAGTGAACTTGCGTTCACGGTATTGCTGCATAAGTATCGCATCTTTTCATGGAAAAACGTATACGTCTTTTCCAGCATGCGATCTTTTGAGACTTTCTCACCATACAACTTCAGGCGTGAGATGATGCTAAAAAGTGCTGAGTTGTACTCAGCAATGGACTTAAAGTCCTGCAGTCTCAGGTTCTCCCACTCATATCGTGCCCTTGGGCGTATAACATCTTTCTGATGTTTATGCCTGTCCTCAAGGGCAGTCCATAGCTCAAGTGGATCTTCGACCGTAAGGTATTCAGCCTTTAAGGTTTGTCCACATGGTGGCGAATATAGATGATGGCTTGCGTCTTTTCTATATCGCTAACATTTTTTCTGTCACAGCAGCAATGAGGGACTTTGCCCGTAGGTGAAACTTTACATCTATTTGCCAGCTAAGATAGTTTCTACCTGATGCATCCAGCACTTCGAAATCAACGCTTGCAATTTTAGCCATTTATCTAGCAGAGCACAAATATGCATGAATTAATATTTTAATCAAAGAAAACATTTTCATGCAGAGGCAATATTTAATGAAAAGCTAAATGCGTAGATCGGCCAATCCCACGAGAAAGAGTTCAAAGTCCATATATTCCAAATTATACAAATTTGCAGCTTTAAAAGGAAAATACAACTTTGGAAAACCCGTGGGTCCTATATGATATCTCCAGCTTCAAATGTGGCCTCCGTCTCCATGGAAGTTGGTCTTCTTTCTTTGACATTTACATAAATTTCTCACTACAATTTCTCTCAAAAATAAAAGAAAAGTGCGGGAAATAAACTGTGGGACTTAAACATCCGATCCAAAAACCACATTTAGCCATTCATGCAGAAATATTTTGCTCATCAACATTTTCATTCACAGACATCGCAGGCAGTCATATTCGTATGAGGATAAAACATTTAATCACTTAATAATTATTGGGCCACTGGACAACATCATACACCGTTAAGTTAGGTGACTAACGGTAGAGCGGTGATCGGTCCATATTTTACACCTTTTTTCTGCATGTTTTCACGCCATTTCGATTGCTCATATTGCGATTTTCTCGAGTATTCGACGATATTGTGTTACTTTTCAATATTTCTTGTTTTTGTCGGATTTCAGAAAAAATAGAGCAATCGGGAGCAAAAATGATCTTAAAGGATTTGCACACGTACCGGAGCGTCACCCATGGCCCTATAAAGAAGCTAACGGTGCTGGATGATGAGTGGAAGAAGAAGGAAATCGATAGAATCGACGAAGAGGCGAGGATGAGAATAGTTGACTCCAGAAACAGGCCACTCGGCTGAGTAACAAATCCCACTCGGCCGAGTAAAGAAGCGCATTCGGCCGAATACAACTGATACGAAGGGATCTTGAGCCACAATGTACTCGACCGAGTGGTTACATCCACTCGGCCGAGTATAGATCGTCACTCGCCCAAGTGAGTCAGAACTTCTGAAAGAAATCAAAGCCGACTCTCTGGAATTCTGGGGAGAACATTAGAAGACCCTACTCGGCCGAGTAGAGAAGTCCACTTGCCCGAGTGAAGAATCCCACTCGGCCGAGTGATGCCGATGACACGAGCGCCCAGATTTTTAGACAACCTTCCACTATTTTGAAATATGCTATCATTCAATTAGTTAAAGTATTTTTCTAATATTTTTTATGGATATTAGACTTCATGATGGTTCCAACGCCGCCAAGGACGCGCTAATCGGATGTCGGAGGAAATCTGGAGAATTTTCACAAGTTGATGCTGCAATACTGGAATTGGCGTATCATTTCCACTCGGCCGAGTGACACTTTCACTCGGCCGAGTGAGCTTTCCACTCAGCCGAGTGACCAGTTTTTGACAGTTTTTGACAAAGTGCTGTTTTCTGGAATTTCTGCAGGAATTCTCACTCGGCCGAGTGAGCTTTCCACTAGGCCGAGTCGCGGCCAGCCCAGAACTTAAATTACACGCAGACTTGATTTCGGGCGTGGGTTTTAGAGGGTTTTAGGGGGTTTTGCTAGGGTTTTTTGGGGGCTATATAAGAGGGTTGTAGCCGTCATTAGAGGGGAGTTCCCATATGTTTTCTTAAGGATTATTTTAGAGGTTAGGCCATGCCCTAGGCCCTCTCTTGGATCTAAAAGCTTGTAATTGGATTGAAGTTCTTCATCAAAGCTACGTATCTTTGTTCTTATTATTTGAATCTTTGATTTGCTACCTTTTCATATGCAAGCAATGTCTCATATTGATTTCTACATCGTTGTTGCTATGCTTGGTTGATTGTTGTTCTAGGGCATAGGGATAAACCCTATGGATCCTAATTTCTGAATTGTGAAGAATGAATTTCTATATTGCTAGAATTGCTAGAAGGTTAGATTGTGATTGATTTATTATGGATAGCTAGGAATTTCCATCAATTTGGAGTTTGCAAGAGATTGGATTCCGATCGATGGGAAGGCCTAGATATTCGATTTAGGTTTATAATCGAGATTCTCTAGACTTGGTTTGCAAGAGATTGGACCAAAGCTAGGATTTTTATTATAAATCTATACCCATATTCCTTTGCAAGCGATTGGATGAATACGAGCTATCACAATCTAGGTCGTAACTCGAGTTTGCACGAGAGTGGGCTTGAGGTGCGATTGGACGATGATGTCGATCTTCATGCTAAAGGCTTAGGTTAGGGTTTGCACGAGAGTGGGCCCTAATCTAGGTTGCTATAGACCGGAAATAGCGTGAGAGCGTGAGCTTGGTTCTCTAGCACAGATCGGTCCGAAGCGAGCTGCTTGCTTTCAGTTACGACTAGTTCACCTCGACACAAGTCTTGCAATATTGAGATTCACAAGGATGAATGACGATTCGTAGTGGGGATTCCCTAGCTCTAGACACTTTTATTATATTGTATTTGAATCGATATTTGACCAGCATCTCTATCACCGACAACCACCACCATTTCCATTACATCACACCATAACCATCTCCACCGATAAAACCTTCGTAGCCGAGCCAACCTAGGATAGATTGGAACCAACACCACCTCCTCGTGTTCGATACCCGCTCGCCACTTGACCGTGCGCTTGCGGTAAAACTACAATCGTTCTCCGGGTGTATATCTGGGGCCGATCAAGTTTTTGGCGCCGTTGCCGAGGAGGTGTTTCCCGTTGGGTGCCAATTTGTCTCAATTAGGTTGACTAGACTACGAAAAAAATTTAAAAGAAATTTTCACCCCCGCCACCATTATTTTCATTTCTATATTCTTTAGTGTCACTGATATTTTTGTCCATGTATTTATCTTTGTTGATCAAGTGTTATGGAGTATACTATGTGGACCACGTATTTTGTTCAGAGTGCTCACATGGGAGAATACTATTTTGATCAGAATGCTCAGATGGGAGAAAACTATTTTGATCAGAGTGATCAGATGGGAGAATACTATTTTGATCAGAATGCTCAGACTGGAGAATATTATTTTGATGATATGCATGCACACCAAGTTGAAATACAAGCCCGGCTTGATAAGGGTGACCTTCAACTTGAATGGGTGAAGAGGGAACTTGAAATGAATGCGCTCATGCTTAAGGTTGCAGAGATTTCCAAAGATATCAGTTTTGCTTCTTCATTTAATGGGCAAGAAGCATCGCCAGTCATATTGCCAGAGCCAGAATGTGTAGTCATCGATCCCACATCATACGATACAACTATTGCATATAAAGAATGGATGGATGAAGAGGCAGTGGAGGAAGCAGAAATTGAGTCATATGCGCAGCCAGAGGAGGATGCGTTTCAGAGATTATTGGAGGGCCTCTTGGAGTCAGTGAGGTTCACCGGTTCAGAGAGCATTACAGCAGGCGATGCATTGGAGCTACGATTTGCAGATTTTGTTATGAACCGTGTTTCAACTGTAGGAACAATTGAGGAAGACATCTATGTCAGTCTTTAGGGGGATAGACTATATTTTTAGATTGCTTGCGGGCATTCCCCAACACATGATACATCCCCACAAGTTGACACACCTGAGCAGCCAGCATCACCATTCCAGAGAGAGCCTACATTGATAGTTGATGAGAAGGCAAAGGAGCACACTGTCGAGCAAGAGCATATTGACGAGGAGGCCTCACAGGCAGAGCCAGAGCATGCTTTTGAGGAGGCCTTACATGCAGAGCCAGAGCTTATCACCGAGGAGGTCGTACATCGGGACGAGGACACAGCCATTCATGAGGATCCCGAGTACTATCCTCCTCCATTAGAGCTCCCGCAGCCACCTCATCCTTCCACTGACGTCGAGGACTATCCCACAGAGCTTACTGCTCCCACTCAGGGAGATATTTTTACACATCCCATTTCTGAATCATGTATTCCATTTGATATTTACTTTGATTCAGATATTTTTGACACGTCATACCTTTTGCAGTGCAGTACGATTATGGATTGGAGGTATGCTTGAACATGTCACAGTTTGACGAGCCTATCGAGGAGGTCCACACCTATGATCTAGATTTACCTGAGTAGCTTAAAGAGGACACCATGGAGACAGCTATCACAGCACGAAAGGATATTGGATTATTTACCGGGAAGTATAGTCCACCATTATTTATTCCATATATTTCTATAGATGATCCTCTTTGGGATACTTTTATTATGAAGGTGAATTTTTTGCAGCGAACTGATGCATCCTATTCTCTGCAGGGTGCTGGTGGAGTCCTTGTGGGAATGCTGGAGGCTACATTGCTGGAGTTTGTTGGTGTTCGTGGACACACGCGCCTGGCGGAGCCACCGAAGGAGCAGTTGGAGCAGTTGCCTGCACCGGCAACGATACTAGATCCGCCTTTTGCTATAGGTGATATCAATCCAGTAGCGTAGAAATTTTTATGCTTTAAATAAACACGAATCCTCTCGACAGCGAGAGGACCGTATAGATTTGCTTGAATAAACATCACCACATATGACGGCAACAATAATCATTTACACCCCAAACCCGTTATATATATTAATTGCCCTCTTCATATTTTGATACGCCACAACCTTTTGCTCACAACCACCGCGCATTTCTTTTAAGTGAAACCTTACTTTCTTATTTGTTTGACTTGATCTCGCTTAGTGAATCCGTGATATTTTTGATCGAGTCATTTGAATAGGATTTTTGGTATAAGTTTGGGGGAAGGCGCTCTCATGCAGCATTGTATGTGCATTTAGTTGCATTAGGATTTCATGTCATTCATTTCATCATTTTTTCATTCACCCCTTATTATTACCGTTGTTCCTCATATTCTTCCACTATGATAACATTGAGGACAATGTGAAGTTTAAGCTTGGGGGAGTGCATTTCCATGCCATTTAGATGCATTAGTTGCATTTTTACTTTATTTTAGGGTTATTTAAAAATTTTCAAAATTTTTGCATCATCTTTTTGATTTTTCCATCTTATTTTCCTTTTATGTGTGTTCATGCATCATATTGTGTGCTTGATTTTCTTTTCTTTCCCCTCTTTTATTTTTATTTCTTTATTTTCCTTTTCTCTTCTTCCGCAAGATGAATTTCGTATGATGATATCTCTTATTGTTTTAGCAACCATCACGATGCTTATTATTCCTTGCCATGCTACTTAGAGTATTCCATAGTCTTGCTATTCACACGTGCTTACAAATCTATTTCTCTTGATGACTCCTCTAAGTGAATGCATGATATTAATTGAAGCTGAATGTATGGATTAGTGTTTGGTATGCTTTTGTTGGAAATGCACCAAGATTCACGCATCATTAGTATATCTGAAGCATCAGTTTTATTGTCTTATTCACCTTCTGTTGCATGCCTGATATGATTGTAAACTTTACTACTTGACTTCACTATTTATTGAAATGATTGAGAATATCCATGCTTACATATAAGTTTAGTTGATGTATTATCTTATTGAACCATTTGTGCACATCTTAGAGTGAACCGAGCGTTACACCATTTCCTTCTCCACATATATCTTTTTATTCTCTACATGTCACTTGGGTTCACCTTCTAAAGCTACTTATATCGCATCTATTTCCCAAAAATCCCTACAAAAGAAAAAGTTAGCTCCAAGAAAGTCCAAAAAAGCCAAATCCAAGAAAGTCCAAAAAAGCCAAAAAGGAGCCAAAACCAAAAATACAAATCATGTAGCTCCTACAAAAATCCAAAAAGAAAAATTGAGAAACAAAAAGTTCAAAAAGAAAAAGAAAAATATTTCTCTATCTCATTATTGGAGCCACAAAATAATTGGGAAACCCAAGGCAAAAATCCTATTTTCCACTATTATATTCCTTTGTATGCGACGCCTCAAGCTAAGCTTGTGGGATGAATTCATTTGACCAAATAAGTGAGTATGACATTAGAGTGTAGACGTGCATGAATGGGAATATTCGATAATGCTTAAACTTTGCAAAATATATTAGATATGGAGATTTTTCATGATCTGAAATAAATATATGAATGCCATGACTATTATTCTATTCTCTATTGCATGCTTGGTGTGCATTTTATATGTTTCATTTATAACTTTTGATTGAAAAGTGCATCGCCAACATTTGTATATTAGATTCTATGAAATGCGTGATGTGGATATGAATTGATTGTATGAATTTAGAGAGTCCCTTTTGTAGTTCTTAAAAGCTTGCAAATATCATGTTTAAGTAAGATATGAAATCTTTATAGCATGTGATTCGTATTTTCCAAGTTATCGTGATGTGTAGCTTATGGCTTGAGATCTGAGAGAAGAATCTAGCGACCCTTTCCACTTCGTATTCTTTTTCTTTCATTTCATTTTCTTTGTTTTCATCTCACGAGTTCGTCTCTCTACTTATCTTCCTCGAGGACGAGTAAGATGTAAGCTTGGGGGATTTTGATCGGTCCATATTTTACACCTTTTTTCTGCATGTTTTCACGCCATTTCGATTGCTCATATTGCGATTTTCACCAGTATTCGACTATATTGTGTTACTTTTCACTATTTCTTATTTTTGTTGAATTTCATGAAAAATAGAGTAATCGGGAGCAAAAATGAGCTTAAAGGATTTGCACACGTACCTGAGCGTCACTCATGGCCCTATCAAGAAGTTAACAGTGCTGGATGATGAGTGGAAGAAGAAGGGAATCGATAGAATCGACGAAGAGGCGAGGATGAGAATATTTGACTCTAGAAACAGGCCACTCGACCGAGTAACAAAGACCACTCGACCGAGTACAACTGATACGAAGGGATCTTGAGCCACTATGTACTCGACCGAGTGGTTACATCCACTCGACCGAGTATAGATTGTCACTCGCCCGAGTGAGTCAGAACTTCTGAAAGAAATCAAAGCCGACTCTTTGGAATTCTGGGGAGAACATTAGAAGACCCTACTCGACCGAGTAGAGAAGTCCACTCGCCTGAGTGAAGAATCCCACTCGGCCGAGTGATGTCGATGGCACGAGCGCCCAGATTTTCAGATAGCCTTCCACTATTTTGAAATCTGATATCATTACATTAGTAAAAGTATTTTTCTAATTTTTTATAGATAGTAGACTTCATGACGGTTCCAACGCCACAAAAAACGCGCCAATCGGAAGTCGGAGGAAATCTGGAGAATTTTCACAAGTTGATGCTGTAGTACTGAAATTCGGTATCATTTCCACTCGGCCAAGTGACACTTTCACTCGGCCGAGTGACCAGTTTTTGATAGTTTTTGACAGAGTGCTGTTTTCTGGAATTTCTGCAAGAATGCTCACTCTGCCGAGTATGCTTTCCACTCGGCCAAGTCGCGGCCAGCCCAGAACTTAAATTACACGCAGACTTGATTTCGGGCGCAGGTTTCAGAGGAGTTTTAGGGGTTTTTGCTATGGTTTTTTTAGGGCTATATAAGAGGGGTGTAGCCGTCATTAGAGGGGAGTTTCCATATGTTTTCTTAGGGATTATTTTAGAGGTTAGGCCATGCCCTAGGCCCCCTTTTGGATCTAAAAGCTTGTAATTGGATTGAAGTTCTTCATCAAAGCTAAGTATCTTTGTTCTTATTATTTGAATCTTTGATTTTCTATCTTTTCATAGACAAGCAATGTCTCATATTGATTTCTGTATCATTATTGCTATGCTTGGTTGATTGTTGTTCTAGGGCATAGGGATGAACCATATGGATCCTAATTTCTGAATTGTGAAGAATGAATTTCTATATTGCTAGAATTGCTAGAAGGTTAGATTGTGATTGATTTATTATGGATAGCTAGGAATTTTCATCGATTTGGAGTTTGCAAGAGATTGGATTCCGAATGATGGGAAGGCCTAAATATTCTATTTAGGCTTATAATCGAGATTCTCTAGACTTGGTTTGTAAGATATTGGACAAAAGCTATGATTTTTATTATAAATCTATACCCATATTCCTTTGCAAGAGATTGGACGAATGCGACCTATCACAATCTAGGTCATAACTCGAGTTTGCACGAGAGTGGGCTCGAGGTGCGATTGGAGGATGATGTCGATCTTCATGCTAGTGGCTTAGGTTAGGGTTTGCACGAGAGTGAGCCCTAATCTAGGTTGCTATAGACCGGCAATAGCGCGAGAGCGTGCGCTTGGTTCTCTATTCAGTTACGAGTAGTTCACCTCGACACAAGTCTTGCAATATTGAGATTCACAATTTACAAGGATGAATGACGATTCGTAGTGGAGATTCCCTAGCTCTAGAAACTTTTATTATATTGTATTTGAATCGATATTTGACCAGCATCTCTATCACCGACACCGACAACCACCACCATTTCCATTACATCACAACATACCATCTCCACCAATAATACATTTGTAGTCAAACCAACCTAGGATAGATTGGAACCAACACCACCTCCTCGTGTTTAATACCCACTCGCCACTTGACCGTGCGCTTGCAGTAAAACTACAATCGTTTTCTGGGTGTATATCCGGGTGCGATCAAGCGGTCGCAGGATCTTCCTAATTATTAAGTTTTAAATATAATGCACAACCACGCATATAATATCCAACAGAATTTGCCAGTGATGTAAAGCATGTAAATATGATTTTTACAGAAAAAATCTTTACGATGCAAGGGTTGTATAGTAAGTGGGTTTAATCAATCAAATTGAATAAGAGCCCAAAATTGACATTTTCGTTGTAGAAGGAAAAGGGTTTTCCTTTTTAAATCATCCCAAATAATCCCCAAAAGTCCACAATAATTATTTATATGTCCGATGATTGCCCCATAATGTACCGTGATTTTCACGAATTTTTAGGCCCGCTGACGCCCTATTTAAGTATTTATTTAGCCCAAAAAGTATTTTAAAGACTCATTTTCAGCATTTGCCCCCCATTTTCTTCTTATTGTTTTTTTTGAAGAAAAACTAGCCTGCGGGCCTGAAGCCCGCAGGTTGGCTGTGGGCTTCAAGCCCGCAGTCAATTTTCAATTTTTTGTGTATCTGGGCTAAAAAGCCCAGTAGGGTTTAGGGGGTGGCGGCTAGGGTTAGCCGCCGCCGCCCCATTGCTTCCGCCGGTCGGCGGGCGGGGTGGGGGTGATCGGCGACGCCTGGAACGCCGGGCCTCCTTTGGGGGGTGATTGGCGGCGCCTAGAACGCCGGCCCCCTTCGGGGGCGGCGATCGACCGCGCCCCCCCTTCGGGGGGGCAATTTTCGCGCAGAGAAGACACCGGCCCCCCTTCAGGGGGGCGATCGGCGGCGCCCCCCCTGGGGGGGCGGTTTCTGGGGACAGAAGGATGCCGCCCCCCTTCAGGTGGGTGATCGACGGTGCCCCACCCCCTTCGGGGGGATTTGTGCGGACAGAAGGACGCCGGCCCCCCTTCATGGGGGCGATCGACGACGCCCCCCTTCGCGGGGAGGGGGAGGCAATTTGTGCGGACAGAAAGCGCCGGCCCCCTTCATGTTGGATTCCATCATGCGATGATGGAGGATCGAAAGAGAGAAGAGACTTACATTAGCGTATGCTTCGCTGTAATCTCTGAACTTCGCCCTTGGATTCACCACAACGGTCGGTACTTTGTCACAGAGGATCGAAGCAGCGTTTCACCGTCTAAATCTCTACTTGGATGAAGAAATTTAATGGAAGGGAGAAGAGGAAAGAAGGTTGCCTTATGCAAACTTATGGCATGAAGGATTAGCCTTGAAAGCCATACCCTTGGGTCCTATTTATAGGCCTTGGGGGTAGTTATTGTAGGAAATAACCATATATAAGCTTATTAGCCTATATTAGCACATTTCCTTATCCTCTTTCTTATGCACTTATCAAGTGCCTTTATGCACTTATAAAGTGACTTTTTCCACTTGTCGAGTGGTCCTTTTCATACATGAAAAGGTTCCCTTCGCACATGCTTTCATGCACGCGACATCTGAGGTCCATAGACCCTCATACATCCCCTCATGGGTGTATACATGTCGTCCATATCCAACATCTCCCACTCACACTTGAGGGGATTGTAAGGAAACATCTTTTCCTTTAGTTCTTCTATTTATCATACTGAGAAATAGACCGTGTGACGTTATGCGCATAGAGTCCGCTGTTGTGCACTTGTTAGAGATACACAACACTCCTTGGGGTGCAAAGTTGAGTAGATCAACGCATGTTTTACCCTAGATTATTTCTTCACATTTCTTATACTTTATATTCAACAATTGAATCCCATCTGGATTACAATTGGCTGGCCAGCTTTGAATCTCTAAAGTTCAAATGTGAATATGAAATTAATCTTCCTCTTCTTGCGATCCTTTCGATCTTGACTTGACTCGCTTTTCTAACATGCCCCGTCGGACCGAATTGACCATAGTTCATAAGCAACATGCTAAGACAGCGATCACCCAGTCAAATCTAAAGGAACCAATTAGAGTCCATAAGGGTAAGAAGTTGAAGACCCATGTGGTCTTTGGGTCTCACATAATAGTAAACACAATTACTATTCTAACCCAATGGTCAAATGCATACGTAGTATGAATACGTATTACAACATCACTACTTTCCCAGTAAGCGTATGTCTTAATGATGTTGTAAGGATGATGATTAGACACCACAATGTCTGACTTTGAGCCCATTTTACTACTCAGTAATTTCATGGACCCACATCCCGCATAAGACAGATAAGATTTAAAAAAATCTTCTTAGATCTTTTGTAAGCATTCATATGATGCAGATCTTTCATACGACCATTTTGTTTAAGTCATGACTCTAAATCATCCGTCTGACGATTTTGACTTTAAACAGGTCTCATCTTTATGTTATCCGTCTGATAGAATAAAGGCGGTTGCTCATGTGAGAGAGCCAACCTCAATCTGTCCGACATACTAGAAAAACATAGCTGAGATTAAAAGAAATGTACACAAACATTTTCAAGAAACTCATATGCAATGTCGAAAAGAACTTATTCTTTTATTAAAATTGATCTTTCATAGACATGGGAATATACATTGATACAACTCATCTCTTACGCAATCCTTGAGATCAGTGGCGTAACCAGGAATTCTTTTTACCCTGGGCGAAAAGAAAGATGATATATAAAGAATATTTTTTTGAAAATATCAATACAAAAAATTAAATGTTAATAAATAACGTGTAACAAAAAATAATACCCAACATGCAAAAAATGTTTCTGCTCTTGTTTCCATGTTTCTCTCTCGTAACAAGTCTAGCATAAGCTTACAAAAAAATATAATAAAAAAATAAACGTTAAATAGTACCCAACATGAAAAAAATGTTAATTCTTAACATTACATTAAATGTTAAATAATACCTAAGAAGCCAAAAAATAACAATAAGTAACAAATAAAAAATGACAGCCATGTGGATCGAATCTAGAAGCTTTGGTTCCATTGACCACGCCTTACCTGTTAGGCCACGAAGAGACGCTATCTAAACAATACCCAACAAGCAAAATGATAATAATAAGTACTAAATAATAATGAACAAAAAATTACATGTTACTTGAATTATATGGATTTTACTTGAATTAGAGTGTGTATTTAAAAAAATTCCACGATAAATATGATGATTTATTTATGTAGTTTTTAACTTTGGCAAGACAATAGACTAGACTGTAAAGAACAAGTCCAAACATATGTATCCAATTAGCCATTGGTTATTTCGTAAATATTATAATTTTGAACAGATGTAGCCGAGTTATTTGAATAGGTTAATGGGCTTCATCAATGGCTTAAAGCAAGGGAAAAGATCTTGTAACAGTTACAAAAAAGTCATTGGTTATTTCGTAAATATTATAATTTTGTACAGATGTAGCTGAGTTATTTGAATAGGCTAATGGACTTCATCAATGGCTTAAAGCAAGGGAAAAGATCTTGTAATAGTTACAAAAAAGAAGAAGTGAAGGAAGGGAGGATCGAACCCTGGAGGCATGCCTATAAAATCAAAGCCTTAACCACAAGCCCGCATCGAGATGGCTAACATGTATGATAAAACTTTTATCTTTATTTTGTTGCCCTGGGCAGCTGCCCAGGGCAAGTACTACATAGTTCCGCCACTGCTTGAGATGATAAGTGTTTGTATAACACATCTATGGGGATTGCCTTCGTAAGCAGATCCGTTATCATCTCATGCGTAGATATGTATCTAATGTCTACCTTCTTGTTCTTATCATAGTCTTTTGCAAATTTGTAGCGGATATCAATGTGTTTGGTCTTACAATAGAATTTTGGATCTTTGACATAGGCTATAAATGCTTGACTGTCACTGTATATTGGTACAGCACTAGAGTCACTTGCATCAATTAGCTTGTCTAAGAATCTCCTAAGCCAAACAGCTTCTTGGACCGCCATGCTAAATGCTACAAATTCGGCTTCCATTGTTGAAAGTGCGATGCAGGATTGTTTCTTGCTACTCCAGGATATTGCACCAGATCCGAGTAGAAAAACATGTCCTGAGGTTGATCGTCGCCCATCGAGATCACCCGCCTAATCAGCATCAATGTAGCCTTCGAGCCTCAAGGCATCTCCTTGATAGCATAAAGCATAGTCCGCAGTTCCATTAAGATACCACATTATCCTCTTAACCGCTTTCCAGTGTGCTTGCCCTGGATTGGATTGGTAACGACTTACCATTCCAACGGCAAAACAGATGTCCGGTCATGTACACATCATATCGTACATAAGACCACCAACTGCAATGGAATATGGAACTTTTTCCATAATTTCCTTTTCCTTTTGGTTCTTAGGACACATCTTCAGACATAAATTATCGCATTTGCTTGTTGGAGTATCAATGGACTTACAGTCCTGCATAATAAAACGTTCTAGAACCTTCTTTATATAAGTCTCTTGTGAAAGAGAAAGAAGTTTCTTCGAACGATTCCTTGAAATCTTAACTCCAAGGATATATGCGGCTTCTCCCATGTCTTTCATCTCAAATACTGATGAAAGCCAAGCCTTGATATCTATCACACAGCCCTTGTCATTTCCGGCTATTAAAATGTCATCTACATATAGAGACATAATAACATACTTGCTTTTGGTCCTCTTGATATATACACAGTTATCCTCATCAAGCATGGTAAAACCATTTGATAAGACAACTTCTTGAAATCGTATTGCCTCGAGGATTGTTTAAGACCATATATGGACTTACGAAGTTTACAAACCTTATGTTCATTTCCTTCTTTTACAAACCCTGTTGGTTGTTCCATATAGATCTCCTCGTCCAATTCTCCATTGAGAAAGGCAGTCTTTACATCCATTTGATGTAATTCGAGGTCTAAGCAAGCTACCAAAGCCAGAATCATGCAAATCGAGGTAAAACGAACAACAGGTGAGAAGGTTTATTTGTAGTCTATCCCTTCCTGTTGCGTAAAACCTTTCGCGACAATGCGAGCTTTATATCTGTATATAGAACCATCAGCCTTATGCTTGATCTTGAGAACCCATTTGTTCTCAATAGCTCTACATCCTCTGGGTAAGTCAACCAAGTCCCAGACTCGGTTAATTTTCATGGATTCTAATTCCTCCTTCATCGCTTCCATCCATTTGTCTTTCGCAGGGCATGATACAGCCGGTTTGAAAGTAGCAGGCTCGTCATCTTCTTGTAGTAAAGTCATAAAGGTTTGTGGGAATTCATCCTCAAATCTTAGAGGAGCTAACCTTGTACGACTACTACGTCGCATTTGAGATTCTTCAAGTCCTTGTTGACTCGAAGTTGGATCAATTCTAATATTACTCCCACTTGGAATGAGATTAGAATTGCTCCCACTTGGATCATTATTCCTATATGGAATAGGATTCGCATCATTCGTATCATCCATTGGTGAAGGTTGAAACGTATTTTCGTCTTCACCAAGAATTCTCCCACTCGAATGAGTTAATCCTTCTTGATCATAAATCTCAAATAGAGATAAGTACTGACTTATCTCGCCCTGTCTTGGAAACTCATTTTCCAAGAAAGTAACATCACTCGATTCAAATTCAATTAGTCCTCCATTGTCTTCCTGACCAATGAAAACATAACCTTTGGAGTTTCCTGCGTATCGTATAAAGATACATTTCCTCCCCCTTGGCCCAAGTTTGCCATACTTATGGGAGGAAATATGTGCGTAGGATGCACACCCCCAAGATTTTAAAATGCTTAAGTCAGGAGACCTTTGGTTCCACAACTCATAAGGAATGGAGCTAACTAATTTCGAGGGTATGCGATTCAAGATGAAAGCAGCCGTCAATAATGCATCACCCCAAAAAGTGATAGGCAAGTTAGCTTGCGCCATCATTGAACAGACCATTTCCATTAAAGTCCTATTCCTCCTTTCAACAACACCATTTTGTTGCGGAGTATAAGGCATAGTTATCTGATGAACTATGCCCTTTTCATCACAAAGTTCCTTAAAACTTGCTGATTGATATTCACCGCCTCTATTGGTTCGCAAGACCTTAATCTTGCGATCTAATTGATTTTCCACTAAACTCATATAGTTTTTAAAGCAGGTTAATGCTTCACTTTTGTGGGATATCAAATAGATATGTCCGAGTCGGGTGAAGTCATCAATAAAGGTGATGAAGTAGGACTTCCCGCGTCTTGTCTTGACATTCATCGGACCACATATGTCTGAATAGATGAGCTGTAATGGAACATCGGCCCTTGTGCCGGTTCCAAATGGCTTGCGACAAGATTTCCCTACAAGGCAATGTTCGCAAGTCGACATTTCGACCTTTGAAACATTGGATAGAAGGCCACGTTTGGCAAGTCTATCCATACGTGTTGGTCCAATGTGACCAAGCCTTGCGTGCCAACAAATTACAGTAGATTCATAAATCGAAGAATTTGTAACAATGAAATTTTCATTAAAATTCGAGGAATCGTACATCGTATTTTATACAATGAATCCTTTAAAAACATACCCAGAAACAATTACAGAATTATTACAAGACAAATCCACATTACAATTATGAAAGAACCAACTATAACCAAGACCCATTAAGACGACCACAGATATTATATTCCTTCGAATATCCGGAGCGAAGAGAACATCATGTAGTAAGATAGTGCGGCCGTTGTCCAAGACGAGCTTGCACGTCCCAACGCCTTTCACTTCAACACGCGTGTTGTTTCCTACATATATCCACTTCGTTCCTTGGGGTATCCGGTGATACTCCACGAAGGACCGTCTGTCCCTTGCTATGTGGTCGGTGGCACCTGAATCAATTATCCAAAAGGATTAGATTCTACAAGAAATATTGAACTAGAAACACATATGTAACTAGTATTATTACAAGTTACCTTATCACCTCCATCCGTACATGAACGGGCATAGTGACCTAACTTGTTTCACTTGAAGCACTTGATCCTCTTCAAGTCTTTCTTCTTGTGCCATTTCTTGTTCCCACCCTTCTATTTGGGTTTCTTGGTAGACACTGGTTGCTTTTGCTAGTCATGAGCAAACTTCGAGTGATGTTTACGTTTCTTACCCCCGTGTGAGGAACTAGCAACCATGTGCACTTCTGCACTTGGCTTGGCGGCCGCAAGCCGCTCTTCCTCTAACTCGAGGTGCTTAGAAACATCGTTGAAGTTCTTGATGCTCTCATTATGAGTGAGATGCATCTTCATGTTGTCCCATTCGATTGGTAGGGAACGTATGACCGCTTGGATTTGTTGCTCATTAGTGATCATATGACCTGCATCCTTTAACTCTGAAATAAGATTCGCCATGTGTCGCAGATGCATTCCCATGGAATGATCTCGACGCTTTTTGTACGAATCGAATTTAATAGTTAAAGAGCGAAGTTTGGTCACCGAGGTGCCACCAAACTTCTCCTCTAGCTTGGACCATATGTCCATAGCTAGGTCATATTCTTGGAAGATTCGCATTATGTCGTCGGCCATACTTGACAACAATGTAATGCGAGCAATCTTGTTCTTCCGAGACCAAGCATCAAAAGCTTCCTTGTCTCTTCTGTGTTGGGCCGTAGTGCCTAACTCAGGTTCAATCATTATGTTCTTCAGAGTTTCGAGCACATCTTGCTCCTCTAGAACATATTGTATCTTCATGGACCATAGTTTGTAATTATCGCCGTTGAGTTTTTCACCTTTGTTTAACTCAGCGACGATGTTCTTAGTAGCGGAAGACATTTTAGTTTTAAAATGATGCAAAAGACATAATAAAAATTTCGATCAAAAACATTGCATAAAATTTTATATTTGACAAGTTACTTTCAAAAAATATTGAAGATGTTGCTCTAGAATCGGAAAGGTCATTATGATGCCAATCACCATCTAGAACAACTTTCAATATTTTCCCATCACTTATCAAACAAAAGTACTCTTATAGTACTTGCAGCGGAAAAACGTTTTTGAAAAAACGTATTTTGAAAGCGTATTTTGCAAACGTATTTTGCAGCGGGAGGTAGTGGCCTGCCCCGGCCATTGCCGGAGTCGAGCCGTGGCCGTGCCAAGGCCGGATTCCACTTGCATGGGGGTTTGCCGTATGCAACTGTCGCCGGTCCCGTATGGGCCCGCCATGCAGACCACCCTATCTCCTTGGTCGAGGCCGGGGGCTCGGCCAGGGCCGGCCAGGGCCCTGGCCCCCTTGGCCAGGGCCTCTGCCCTGGCCGGGGCCAGGGCCGGCCAGTGCACTGGCCCCTCGGCCAGCGCCTCTACCCTGGCCGGGGCCAGGGCCGGCCAGGGCCCTGTCAGAAGGCCAGGGTGCCTCTGCCCTGGCCGGGGCCAGGGCGCCTTTCCCTGGTCTCGGCCTGGCCCTGGCAGAGGCCAGGGCGCCTGGCCCTGGCAGAGGCCAGGGCGCCTGGCCCCGGCCTCTGCCAGGGCCAACCTTGGCCCTGGCGTCGGCCGGGGCTGGCCTCTGCCCTGGCAGTGGCCAGGGCCGGCCAGGGCCTGGCCCTGGCCGGCCGGCCTCCTTGGAGTCCGACCGCACACCCCCCCTATGGGGGTGGTCTTGATTGTCATTGGCCGAAGCCAACCCCTTCCCCAATGGGGAGGGGGGTGCATCATGCACCAAAGAGATACGTGTTCATCTTCTCCGATGAGAAGTTTTGGAACCACCATCTTCTCCGATGAGACACCCATTCATCGAGAAAGTGGTTATGCTTTAATGGCCTTGTGCCAAAAAAAATAACACACCTTCAAGATCGCAAACTTCACGCTCTACATGAAGAGAGTTCACATTCCTTATTGAATGGAGACTCAGCATCCATGAGGAGTGCGAGTTTGGCGAGATGAACGGGTAGTTCTTCCCGTCACAGAGAGTTCTTGCCATATCCGTAATGGCAAAAATACACTAACGTGAAAAGAACAACTTTTGCGTTCTATCCGTCACGATGTGCTCCTACCATATCCATAATGGAAGGAAACTCATTCGTGAAAGAGACAACACGTCATTCATCGGTGAGACCGGAGCGAACCCATGTGGCTCTGATACCAATGTTGGATCCCATCATGCGATGATGGAGGATCGAAAGAGAGAAGAGACTGACATTAGTGTATGCTTCGTTGTAATCTCTGAACTTCGCCCTTGGATTCGCCACAACGGTTGGTACTTCATCACATAGGATCGAAGCAGCGTTTCACCGTCTAAATCTCTACTTGGATGAAGAACTTTAATGGAAGGGAGAAGAGGAAATAAGGTTGCCTTATGCAAACTTATGGCATGAAGGATTAGCCTTGAAAGCCATACCCTTGGGTCCTATTTATAGGCCTTGGGGGTCGTTATTGTAGGAAATAACCATATATAAGCTTATTAGCCTATATTAGCATATTTCCTTATCCTCTTCTTTATGCACTTATCAAGTGGGTTTATGCACTTATAAAGTGACTTTTTCCACTTATCGAGTGGTCCTTTTCATACATGAAAAGGTTCCCTTCACACATGCTTTCATGCACGCGATATCGGAGGTCCATAGACCCTCATATATCCCCTCATGGGTGTATACATGTCGTCCATATCCAACACTTCATGGGGCGATCGGCGGCACCCCCCTTTGGGGGGCGATTAATACGGACGGAAGGCACCGGCCCCCCCTTCAAGGGGGCTGATCGACGGGGCGGCGCGAGGCCGCAGCCCCCCCTAGGGGGGGTTTCGCGTGGTTTGAGGGGAAAGGCGCAGCCCCCCTTTGGGCGATGCACGTGGCGGTGCGAGGCCGCAGCCCCCCTTTGGGGGGAAGTTTGCGCAGCGGCGCGATGCCATAAGTCCCAATAGTTTTTTTGGGGGAATTGATTTTTGGGCGAGAGAATTCATCGTTATGGGCAATAAGCAATCCCCATTATCGATCTAGCGAGATCTAGGGGAAGAGTAATTTTACGTATGATAAAAAACATCGTTTTTAGTGATTTTACCTCTATATCCGTCCTCCGGATATAGCGACGGTTGAACAAAGCCCTACGCGGATGACAACGCTCGATTGAGGAAGCCTAGCACCGCGTGCGTGGATCTCCCGTCTCCTCTAGCCTTCGCCTTCACAACAAACGGAAAGAAAATTTGTGGAAAGAAAACTTTTCTAGAGTCTCGTGTTGATAACGTATTATGAATCAACTACTGGGGGAGGAGCCCCCAGCTCTTTATTTATAGGCAATTGGGGAGAATACAAATATGGGCTACAATGATATGGGCCTATTTCTAGGATAGCCCAGAATCTAAACCAACTACGGTTAAATAACCGTTCACAACAGTAATTTACATTTTGTCTCATTTCACGTTGCTACTTAATATAAGTTCCACATCAAGATGATACATTCATGTTGCTACGTAATACGAGTTCCCCGTCAAGACAATACATCACATGATACACATCAACCTACATTGTTTTGCCCCAGTTGTCTTATCATACAAAATAGAGTTGCAATTTTTCCTATTCCATCTCTCATTTGGATCAACCTGGGCAATAATTTAAATAAAATTAGAGTTCATTGAGGGATTTAACGGTGAGTTGTTACTTCAATACATCACTACAAGCAGTGTGAAGCTCATTTAAGACTCAACTTGCTTTTAAAGAAGAGGGCTGCTACGCGCATGTCTAAAATTCGACCGATTTACAAGTTTGTCATTCAAAATTTCTCATCCGTGCACAAAAAATTTTAATTTTCAAACTGTCCACTTTTGTCGGTTGTACATGAGGAGCAATTTTGCTCCTTAGTTTCGAAATTGCTCAACGCGCATAACCAACAAAAAAATTTGCCCATTGAGCGCGTTGAGCAATTTCGAAACTGTGGAGAAATTTTGCTTAACGCGACACGCGATAGTGCTCTCGCCCCAAATTCGTCGTCCTCCTCCTCCATGGGATCATTAGGACCCGACAACAGCGTTCGTCATCATCGTCCTCATCCTCAGTTCGTCGCCCTCGTCCCAATTCGTCGCCTTCCATTCCTCTCTCTCCAATCTGACGGTGTTCGTCGTCCTCGTCCTTCGTTCTGTAGGGATCGTCTAACCCTTGCAATACTAACAACACACATTAGAGGGGGGTGAATAGTGTAATGGCAATAAAGATGACCAAATAAAATTTAACTTGCAAATGCGGAATCATAAATGCAAGAGGAATTAAATGGCACAATCAATCCAAACGCAAACACAAAGTTTTACCCTGGTTCCCCAAACTTGGGTACATCCAGCCACACCAATATTCACTATATTTCCACACAGAGAAGTGAATACAAATCCCACAAAGAGATACCTCACAAAGAGGATTTATGCCCTACACAAGGACCCAACCAATCCTACACAAGGATCAAGATTCCCACACAGAGCATCACTAACTCCCACTCAGAGAATTAGGGTTAGCCCTACACTAGGACACTAAACTCCCACAAAGAGAGTTACTCCCACAAAGAGAGTATCCTAAGTCCCACAAAGAAACAACATCCCACAAAGAGAGAAACTCCCACAAAGAGAGAAAGTCCTAATCCCACAAAGAGAAATAGGAAAGCGATTTACACCTTGTAAAGTAAATACTCTTACCTATGCCTTGAGATGCTTACTCATGAATGAATGCAAGGCATGGAAGAGGATCTCCAAGTGTTGGAATATGCTTGAGAGCACTTTGATGATTTCCCTTGAGCTGGACTTCAACGCATGAAGAAAGATGAATGCTCAATAGATGGAAATGAGGGAGCTTGAGAGTGGCTTATTGATCTCTTGAGATTTTCTATAGAGTCAAGAGTTTATCAAATGTTGTCAAGAGTTCTCAAGAAAGGCAGCACACTCATATATATAGGAATCCTATATCAAGCCCAAAACCCCAAAGAAATATCTAGAAAAACAAATCTGCAACGGCTAGAAACTGGGTGAAAACGACAGGAACGGTCGACTGATGATCATAAGACAGTCGACTGATCAACGGCTAGAAAATATCCAACGGCTATAATCTGAGCCAGGACAGTAGACTGACGAAGTCAATACAGTCGACTGACAAACAGGACAGGCGCCTGTAAATCCTTTAGCAGACGACTGCAGTAGGGGATGGATCGAAACAGAGATCTGCACTCTTTCTCCAATTCTTCGCACAGGCGACTGGTGTTAATACTACAGTCGACTGTCGAATAGTCAGGCGACTGTATATTCTTCATCAGTCGACTACTGTAAAGTATGGAGAGAAGACAGAGAGATGCAGAGATTGCACTTACCTAGACAGGTGACTGTTGACCAAATCTCAGGTGATTGTAAATATACATGCGACTGGGAACTGATTGACAGATGACTGTGCGTAAAGCTCAAGTGTGAGTCAATAGAAATGTTGACTTGAGCAGTGCATATCAGGCGACTGGAAATCATCCAGTCGACTATGTTTCCCTCAACAGGCGACTGACAGAAGAAGTGAACCTATTGGGTTGGATTCTATGATAATCCTAAGGTTCACTAAGATGGTTAAATGCATGAGCATGAATGAGTAAACCATCTTGCAAGGCATTACATCAACCCTGGACTCAAAAGAGAGAGAAAACAATAAAGTAAATTACATGAATTACAATGCTTTCAAAAGAGTCTAAATCTTCAATCTTGATGCCTTGATTGCTCTCCATCATCTCCAAGCTTTGACACTCATTGAGTCCAAACATTGGCTCTTCTTCACATGATGTCCATCCTTACACCAAGTGATTAGTCTCCAAGAAAGATATCCTTGAAATAAACTGAGAGACTAACACATGAGATTCATTAGCAACAACATAATGTTGTGATCATCATCAAAATAAGATTGGTATGAAACACCAATACTCAACACGTTCGTCGTCCTCGTCCTAATTCGTCGCCTTTCGTTTCCCTCTCTCCCCCCAATCCAACGGTGTTCGTCGTCCTTATTGTCCTCGTCCTCCATTCATCCTCTTCGTCCTCCGTTTGTCGTCCTCGTCCCAATTTGTCGCGCACGCTCTCTCTCCCCCTCCCTCCCTCCCTCCCCCCCTCCCCCTCCTCCCAATCTAACGGTGTTTGTCGTCGTCCTAGCCATTCGTCATCCTTATCGTCCTCATCCCAGTTCGTCGCCCTCCATTATTCATTCGATAGGATCTCCATCCACACTGGCATCCTTTATGAGCGTCCCCCCTCATCCATGACAGCGTATCGAAGAGGGATGAATAGAGATGAAGAGGGGGGAGCGGAGATGAGGAAGTGAAACCTTAAACCGTGGTTGTCTACGTTCGTCGTCGTCGTTGGCGACAGTTGTGATGAAAACCGATGCTTGAAACCCTAAACCCTAAGCAACCAACGACGACAGGAGACGGGGCGGGGGAGACAAGGGTAAAATTGGTGTAATTTTTTAATGACAAGCTTGAGAATATGTGGTTATGCGCATGAGCAATTCGGAATGTGCGCATAGCAACCCCCTTTAAAGAATCAATATGTGAGGACGGGGCAGCGGAGGGCGAGCGTATAGTTAGGGTTGGGGTTAAGGGGGTGGGATGGGGGAGGGAGGAGGTGGCTATGGTGGAGGAGGGGAGGAGGGGAGAGGCAGAAGGATGATGCCATGGAGAGAGGAGAGTCGTTATGGATGGTAGCATGTTGTGAAATCGTGAACGAGAGAGGATGATAGGGACACCGAAGGGGGTGAGGCGGGGGAGAGGGAGAGAGGGGAATGTGAAGTGCTGGGGTGATGTAGGACCCACTGCCTTATTGGCTCCGTTCTTTTTTGTGAATTTTTTATACAGTGAAAACGGTAAAGTGCGAGCTCGCTCGATCCCACGCCTCTCTCAAGAGAGAGCATGAGAGATGCTGCTGTAGCAATTGCACAAAGTTTCATTTTTTGATTAGCCTAAAAGTCATAACTCATATTTTTATTAACCATCGGATTCATTTTGTCATGCATATTCTAAAACTTTAAACCTAGTAATTCTCAAGCGAAAAACAGGCGGCTTCGTTTAGTCATCACAAGTTCAACAGATTCGTAATAACGGATATTTTTGTTATGGCTAAATAAACAGACAAAACACCTTAGATTCAATTAAAAATTAGTGTTTTTAGATTTTAGAATGTGACGATCAAAATGAACGGATTCGATCGTCGGGAAAAAAATAAAATACGACACCTTAGACGCCAGTCAAAAAAAAGGAAATTTCATCATTGACTTGTTGATATACATATTCATCTTTGCCAAAATTCCTAAATTTTAAAACCATGTAATTTAATAAATTAACGTTTTGTCTCATTTCACTTTGCTACTTAATACGAGTTCCACATCAAGATAATACATTCACGTTGCTGCTTAATGCAAGTTCCACATCAAGATAATACATTCACGTACTTTGTTTTGCCCCAATTGTCTTATCATACAAATAAGAGTTGCAATAATACATAACTACAGGCGGTGTGAAGCTCGTTTAAGACTCAACTGATGGTTCAAATTTGCTTTTAAAGAATCAAAATGTGAGTTTTGGGCTCGAGAAAGAACAAGGCAAAAAATGAAAAATATTGCTCATGTATCTAATTCTACTGATGAATCGAAGTGGGAAAAATCTACCAGAGTTGAAAATTTTGGATAGTTAGGTATGGTAGTGAAAATAAGATGAAATGTTAGATGGTTACATGAAGCATTTGTAAAACAATAATATTGGGTTCTTTAGATTAAAAAAGTTATCGTAAATGATCCGTTATTTTAATTGAAAGTGCTTATCAACCGCAAAATATGCAACCAAAAATATGTAGATATTATGTCCTTACTTCAAATAAATTTGAAGTATCATCCAATAACATGTTTTAACCATTATATTCATGATGGTTTGATAAAGAGATGTTGGAGAACACTAGAATAAATAATGCACAAGTCTAGTCAATATTTTGATCTTTAAGACTTGTACAAAAATAATGCATAAGGTCAATATTTTGATCTTTGAGACTTGTACAAAGGATCAGGGTATATGATAACTCAAAACAGTTTGTTTGTTAAATGGGTTGTAGTGGTTCTATTCATTGAAGATTTATAAATATTGTACAAGTCTAGTCAATATTTTGATTTCTAGGACTTGCATAAAAATTCGGGTGTATGTTAACTTCAAATGGCTTGTTTGCTAAATTGGATTTAGCATCGCAAATTGTTTATGTGAGTTTTCTCAACACTAATGTTGTTGGACAATAGTGGGGTTGCAATATTCGGCGTGGAATGACATTGGTAGCTGACTAAATGATGGGTGAGCTGACCCCGGGCTGAATGGGCCTCTATCAGAGCTACTGGCAGCTGATTGGAGACTAGACGAGCTGACATCGGGCTGAATAGGCCTCAATCCGAGTTACTACAGTCAAGTCCGAGCTGTTTCCGGTAAGTTCGAGCTATTTCCAAGCTACCTTTCGCTTCCTGCAACACGAAGAACTCAACAGGGAAGGTCAGTTCTGACGTTCGACCTAATCACATCTGATGCTTAAGTCAGATGGTGACTCAAAGGAGGCTCGTGGTAACTATGGCCGATCTGTTGGTAGATCAACCGACATTTATCGCACCTAGCCATGGAAGAAATGTAGAATTTTAGGTCGCACAGATCTCGGTATATGAATACCTGACTTCTTCCAGCAGGACGTGTCCCACAGTGTCCGAAAGCTTATCAGTGCTCCTTAAAAGTTCCCTTCTCCCATTGTCTGAGAGATTGTTGAGTAGTGGACTTCTCCCTACTTGGTGTTAATGACGAGCAAACATAAATATTTGTGACTAATCCCCTATTTGCAGTTAATCCATTGCCTAAGCATATCTTGAAGATCAATTAGTAATGGATATCACTCAAAGATAAATGAAAGCAAGAAAAGTAGATTGGATGATCGAAGATGATGATTGACGCTTCTAGAAGACTTCCAGCTCATACTTTGGATAGAAAAGAGAGTTCTACATAATGCAATCTTCTTTTTCTCTTCTAATATGTAGCTTATAAGTAGAACCGTGTTGGAGCACACACACATCTTCATTTCAGTCCTAGGAAATCATTAAGATCATTTTTCCTTAGACTCCAATTCAATTTTTCCAAGCATGTGCATGTTGTGATTTCAACAGTCGACTGCAGAACGATTTACAATCGCATGTCCAAAAACAATCGACTGTGATTTGTTCTATAGTCGCCTGTTATGCACATACTTAATCAATTGATTTTTGGGCTTTCTAAACTTTAACTCCTTCAGGCGACTGCTGTACATTTTACAGGCACCTGTCCAAGAGACAGTCGACTGTGATTTGTTAATCAGTCGCATGTCTATCTTCAGCACAAAGATCATTTTCATATTCATCTGGCCAGTCGACTGTCCAAGTCACATTCGACTGTAAACGCTTCAATAGTCGCACGTCCATGATTACTTTGCAGAATCTGCTCTCTGGAATATTTCAGTTTAAGTGCCATCGACTAATATTCCACACGTAACAAAGCCTACCGGATATACAACAAAACCTCTTCAACGATCGAGGAATTGCTGCACGTATCATTTTCTGACGATTTTGATTTTCCTCGTGTTGTTGATGATAGTGTAGATGTGTTATGTGATTCTCTTAGTAATGTTAAAATCAATGATTCTATTATTGAGACTAACAGTACTAATGAAATTGTTGAATATGTTCCAAGTGATGCAGGGATTTCCAAAGCTTACCCAACCGTTCGTAACCACCCCCATGACCAAATTATTGGAGATATTGGTGAGGGTGTTCGAACGAGGTCAAGAATTGATGAATTCTCTCACTGTGCATTTGTCTCTACCATTGAGCTAAAGAACATCTAAGAAGCATGTGAAGATAGCTCTTGGATAGTTGCAATGGGAGAAGAGATCGTGCGATTTGAGAAAAATGAATTTTGGGAGCTCGTTCCTCTTCCAAGTGGTCACCAAGTGATTGGGACCAAGTGGATCTTCAAGAACAGGACCGATGAGAATGAGGTCATCATAAGGAATAAAGCAAGGTTAGTAGCTCAAGGCTATCGACAAGAAGAAGGTATTGATTTCGAAGAATCTTTTGCCCACGTAGCTAGATTAGAAGCTATTAGATTGCTTTTATCTTTTGCATCCCATAAAAATTTTAAGTTATTTCAAATGGATGTTAAAAGTGCATTTTAAAATGGTATTGTTAATGAAGAAGTTTATGTTTCTCAACCACCCGGTTTCATACATGAAAAATTTTCAAACCATGTTTTCGAACTTAAGAAAGAGTTATATGGGTTGAGATAAGCTCCTAGAGCTTGGTACGATCGACTCAAAACCTTTTTTTTGGATTTAGGTTTTAAAATGGGTGAAGTTGATTCAACTCTCTTCATTAAAGATTATAAAACGACATCCTTTTAATTCAAGTTTATGTAGTCGATATTATATTTGGTTCTACTAATTTAATCTTTGCCAAAAATTTTCTAAGTCTATGAAGGATGAAGCCGAAATGAGACATATGGGTGAGCTCAACTACTTCCTTGGACTACAATTTCAGCAAATGAAGGATGTGACTTTCATACATCAAACAAAGTACACCGGGGAGCTTATCAAGTGATTCGGGATGTAATCGTCTTCAAGCAAAAGAACTCCCATGAGTACGACAACCCATCTACACAAGGATAAGAACGGAAAATATGTAGACGTTCATCTATATCGAGGTATGATCAGTAGCTTACTTTACTTAATCACTAGTAGGCCTGATATTATGTTTTCAGTATGTCTTCGAGCTAGATATCAAGCTAGACCTAAAGAGTCACACTTGATTGTGGTTAAACGAATTTTTCGTTACCTCAATCATTCACTAGATTATGGGTTACTTTACCCTAAGTCTAGCACATATGAGTTAATCTCATATAGTGATGCCGACTTTGCCGGATGCAAATCCGATAGGAAGAGTACTAGTGGCACTTGCCACTTTCTAGGAAATTCCCTAGTTTCTTGGTTTTCCAAGAAATAGAACTCGGTATCACTGTCCTCGACTGAAGCAGAGTATATTGTCGCGGGTCTTGCATGTGCACAAGTTCTTTGGATGCGACACACACTTAAAGACTATGATGTCAATTGTGATACTTGCCCTATCATGGTTGATAACCAAAGTGTTAGTTGTCTTTCCAAGAATCCAGTACATCACTCCCGTACCAAACACATAGATGTGAGACACCACTTTATTAATGATCATGTAGCTAAGAAAGAAATCATCTTAGAGCACATTGAAACCCAAAAACAAATCGTCGACATCTTCACTAAACCTATTAAAGAAGATTCATTTGTGAGGTTCAATGGAGAATTAGGGATTATGGGTGAATCTGAATTGTAGGAGTTCATACTTTCATGTTATATCATGCTTGAACCCATATCATCATTTTTTACTTCTCGTGATTTGATAAATTATATGTTTCTCATATATTTGTTTTTAAGAGATGTATTTGAGATCTTGATGATTTCGATTGGTTGGATAGATTTACGAGTTTTGTATGATATTCTATAATATTTTGCTATTGATTTCTTGATTAGATTTGCGTTAGAGTATAGGTCCTAGGGTGAGTTGTCTCTATCCTCTGGATTTTAACCTCACTATGCATTTCTGGACCAGGATAGACGACTGTCATTCCTTCGACAATTGACTGCCCAACTCTATATTCTCTTACATCAGACTGTATTTTTCGAACATGCAACTGATGAACATTTTCCAGTTGAATGTCTATGCAACATGCGACTGCAATTTGGTCATCAAGCACCTGGCCAAATCTTCAGAGGTCTCTATTTTTATCAGCATATTTTTGATTCTCTGTTAGACGACTGATGTGTAATTTACAGTCGACTGTCTCTCCGACAGGCGTCTGTGAGTTACTCAACAATCGACTACCTGTCAACCCAAACTGATTTCTATCATATCGACCAGTCGACTGACGATTGTTCATTAGTCAACTGTCTAATTCTGTGGTTGTTCGTTAACTTGATCTGAGCCGTCGATTTTTCGATCCAACGGCACAGATTCTTTAGACCCCTTTTATTTAACTTCGAGAGCCGTCGATTAGTTCAAATAGTTTCTCTCTCATCCGACGAACTTCCCTCGTCTCCCTCCTTCGAAATTCCACTATTGATGTCGTTTTCTCTCCGATTCGAAGCTCCAGTCTCCGATCACTCTTCCCAATCTTTCGATTGCTTGTTTGAGTGACTCCTTCTCCATCGATCTTCTCGGATTAGGTTTCCTCGTCGATTTTCGTTCATTTGTGCCCTTGTTTCTATCGATCGATATTCATGGAACCAGCTAGTCCACCATCTTCGGGGAGTATCTGGGTATCAACGTCGCTGGCCCTATTCCCTCAGCCACTGTCACTGAACCCACTCCTTCACCTACTGACCAGCAACCCTCTTCTCCACCGTCTGTTCCGCTCGATGACTTTCTCTTGCTCAGCTGTGCGACAGAGTTTCTTCCCTCGAAATGTAAGTTTTCAACATGGATCAGAAGCTCTAGCTTCTCCTTGAGCTTCAGTATAAGTCGTTCATATTTCATGGCTTTCCCATTTCGGCCGCCCTCTAGGCCATGTTTCCTCCTTCGGAGGATACTTCCAAGTCAACTGATGTCCCTCCTCCTCCAGGCTTTGTGCCTGTGTCTTCTGATGCACTGCCCTCTGTGCATGTTTACGCAGAGTCTCCTGCTGCCGGTGCATCGTCATCCAAGCGAAAGGCTCGTGCGTAACCGACTCGACGCTCTACCAGATTGATGTTTCGTCCGTCTGGTCAACTTTCAGACTCATTCGTCATGCACAGTGACTGATGCTGCCTGATGCTGCTCTAGATAGACTCACCATAAGATTTTTTTTTGTTAGTATGGTTTGAGTGCATGTCTGTATCTTGTTATTTTTGAGTTCTGATGTATGGATGATGTTTGTATGTTGATCACTTTTTGTTGATGTACATGGAATTATAGATGTATTTTGTACTCCTGTATCTGTGGATTTTATACACACACACACACACACATGTATATGTATATATCTGTATATATCTGTATATATACATATACATATATAGAGATATATATTTGTATATATACAGATATATAAATATACATATATATACAGATATATACATATACATGTGTATACATATATATACATACATATATGTATACATATATACACATACATATATGTATACACTAGTCATAACCCGTGCCCGCGAGCACGGTTCATTTAACATTTCCCCGACAAATTTTTGTTCCCCGAAAAATTATTTACACAGCCAAAATTAAACAGAACAATAAATTAGCGCAAAAATATTTAGTGGTATGGGCATCTACGGCACGGGTGTCTTCGGCGTGGAACAACAAATTCGGCGTCGAACAACAAATTTGGCGCCCGGTCCTTCGGCGCATAATAACAAATCTTTGTAAAAAAATTGTGCGGGCGACTTCGACGCGGAACAACGGAACAACAAATTCGACATCGAACAACAAATTTGGCGCCCACGCCTTTGGTGCAGAACAACAAATCTCTGTAACAACAAATTCGGCGCCCCCGCCTTTGGCCCAGAACAACGGAACAACAAATTCGGCGTCGAACAAAAAATTTGGCGCCCGCGCCTTTGGCGCAGAACAACAAATCTTTGAAAAAAAATTTAGCGGGCGCCAAAGACAACAAACATCAATGTATTTTTACGCTAATTTGTCGTTCTGCTAAATTGTTTTACGCTAAATTTTTTATTTTGTTTAATTTAATGGATCATGATTCTCCACAATCTTTCCCAAGGCACTTTTAATTTCAAAGTTTAGGTTTCCAATGCACTTTTTCTTCCAAATTTTATCTCCACAATATTTCCCAATGCACTTTTCCCCCCAAATTTAATTTCCACACTCTTTTACAAGGCACTTCTAATTTCAAAGTTTATAATCCCAAGGCATTTTCCCCCAAAAAATTTCACAAAATCTAATCTCAACCATTGATTTACCAAGATCAAATCTCAGCCACTCTTTATCTTGTCCTAGTTAGCCCTAGAATTCAAAAATCGTTGTCAAATGTATAATAGATACATATATACATATACATACATATAGAGGTTGACTAGGATCCATTCGGATGGATCAAACATGCGGATCCATCCAAGTGGAATTTAAAGCTAGACAATGTAAATAGAAAATCCGTCCGTTGGATGTCATCTAACATGTCTAAACTATCTCCAAACAAAATGTCAACTAATTTGGACATGTTTTGCCCATGCATCAAGTGGTTGCAAAATTAGCCGATTTTATAAATATTCAAAAACATCGATTTTGCAACCACTTGATGTATGGGCAAAACATGTCCAAATTAGTTAAAATTTTGTTTGGAGCTAGTTTAGACATGTTAGATGACATCCAACGGTCGGATTTTCTATTTACATTGTCTAGCTTTAAATTCCACTTGGATGGATCCGCATGTTTGATCCATCCGAATGGATCCTAGTCAACACACACACACACACACACACACACACACACACACACACACACACAGACAGATATATATGAAAGGCCACATGAGTACAAAACATATGAACAACATATATGTGTCTCAAAATGACCAAAATACAAGATTCTCCATACAGCATCACAACAAAAACTAATCATCATACATACAACATTGAACTACTCATCCCTAACCAAAACAAACAAAAAAATCATCATACAACATTGAACTACTCATCCCATGCAGCATCACTACAAAAACTATTCATCATACATACAACATTGAACTACCATCCCTAACCAAAACAAACAAAAAAACCCTAGTCTAAGGGTGAGTGTCCAAAAAGGTAACAGCAGCAGCAGTCAATGTGGATGACTGATGGATCGGAGGGACGACTAGACTGGTGAAACATAAGTCTGGCGGAGCGACGAGTAGGATACACAGGAGCCTTCCGCTTGGAAGACGACGCACCCGCGGCAGAGGTTTCCACATGAGCATGAACGGGGGTCTGGACCTCAGAAGGCACAGGCACAGAGCCTGGAGGAGGGGGGACAGCAGCATGAGCAGTATCCTCAGACGGAGGAAACATGGCCTGAAGTTTGACATGAATGGGGAACCCATGAAGCACGAAAGACTTGTACTGAAGCTCGAGGAGGAGAGAGAGCTTCTGATCCATAGAGGCATCAATCTTCTCGATCGAAGTGACACGGTCACACAGTTGACTGATCGCTCCTTATTTTTCACCTTTTCTGCATGTTTTCATGTCATTTAGGTCGCCCATATTATGTTTTTCACGATTATTCGACGATATCGCGTTGATTTTCACTATTTCTTGTTTTTGTCGTATTTCAGGAGATATAGAGCAATCTGGAGAGAAAATAAGATCAAGGGACTTTCACGCGTAGCGGAGCACCGCCCACGGCTTTATTGAGGAGTTAGCAGCACTAGAGGATGAGTGAAAGAGGAAGAAGGTCGATAGAATCGACGAGGAGGCGAGGAAGAGAAGAAAAGAGCCCAGAAGCAGCTCGGCCGAACAGATAGTTCACTCGGCAGAGTGAAGATTCGTGCTCGGCCGAGTGAAATGGATACAGATTGTCGATTTTAATAGTTCACTCGGTCGAGCAAGAAAGTTCACTCGGCCGAGTGAGGAAGCCCACTCGCCCGAGTCTGACATGGATTTTCTCCCAAAAAGCATCCAACTCACTGGAAATTTGAGAAGACCCACTCGGCCGAGCAAGAAAGCTCACTCGGCCGAGTGAGGAAGGTCACTCGTCCAAGTCTGACAGAGCGACAGGCCCCCAATTTTCCTAGATTCTCTGTTTTTTATTGGGTCTGTCACTCGGCCGAGTAACATGTGCCACTCAGCCGAGTGACGCATTCCGACTGTGTCGCGAATTAAGGTTTTTGGCTGCACCAGGGGCAATTCTGTCAGGAATTTCTGGACGATTTTGGCTTGTATTTAAGGCTAATTTCATTCCTAGTTTTAGGAGAGACTTGAAGTTATTTTTGACGGCTATTCTTTTTGTAATTCTCAGCTGGAGATCATAGACGGGAAATTTGGTTTGATCTTCCTCTTTAAAACTCTTGTTTTTATGAACTGTTATCTCTTAGCTATGAATTATGATTTGATCTATTTCTTTAATTCTGAGATTTCTATGATGAATTGTGAGTAGTTCCGTTGTTCTATGGCATGGGGATGAACCATATGGATCCGATCTTTGAATTGTGATGAATGAATTTAATTGTTGCTATGATTGAAGAAATGTTAGGTTGTGATTGATTTATTACGAGTAGCTAGGAATTTCCATCGATTTGGATTTGCAGGAGATTGGATCCCAATTGATAGGAAGGCCTAGATATTCGATTTAGGTTTATAATCGAGATTCTCTAGATTTGGTTTGCAAGAGATTTGACCCTAGCTAGTATTTTTATTATAAATCTATACTAATATTCGTTTGCAAGAGATTGGACGAATACGAACTATCATAACCTAGATCGTAGCTCGAGTTTGCACGAGTGTGGGCTCGAGGTGCGATTGGACGATGATGTCGATCTTCATGCTAGTGGCTTAGGTTAGGGTTTGCACGAGAGTGGGCCCTAATCTAGGTTGCTATAGACCGACAATAGCGCAAGAGCGTGAGCTTGGTTCTACATTCAATTGCGACTAGTTCACCTCAATTCAAGCTTTGCAACATTGAGATTCATGATCCATAAGGATAAGTGACAATCCGTAGTGGGGATTTCCTACCCCTAGACGCTTTTATTATATTGAATTCTATTTGCTATTTAAACGATTGTGACACATTACTATCCAAACCATTCCATTATTCCATCAATAGCTAGGTGATCAAGATAGAGTATTGTCAATTGTCCTCCCTGAGTTCGATACCCGCTCGCCAATACGCTGTGCGCTTGCGGTAAGACTACAGTCATTTTTCGGGTGTATATCTGGACGCGATCAAGTTTTTGGCGCCGTTGCCAGGGAGGCGACGGTATTTTATTTTGTTTACTTAGTTATTTCTTTTTATTTTATTATTTTCACTTTTTTATTCCTCTACTGTGCTGATAATTCTATCAAGACTCTCTTTTTCTATGCATGTACGCGAGATCTAAGGCGTCACAAGAAGATATATTATTTGATCATGAGATCGAGCGTACAACAAGGAGGCTTAGAGCAGAGAGGAGATTTGCTATAGAGGAATATCATATGGCCCGACCGAAAACACCAGAGGAGCTAGCGACGCGTATGGCTAGGCTTGTCTCCATCTGAGATAGGCTACGGCCTAAGCCCACTTCTACCACCTCTTCCATAGCCACGCCGGAGTTGGCGGCCGATAAGAATTTTGAGCTGAAGACTGGACTTGTAGTGTTGATGCAACAAGACCCATTTCATGGAAACTCACAGGAACACCCTCACTACCATCTCCAATCGTTCCTGGCTAAATGTGCCACCTTCCAGATGCCTGGCGTGCCGGTTGATGCTATTTGACTGCACCTCTTCCTGTTTACTCTTCGAGACAAAGCATTGTTTTCATTGAGGACACAAGCCGGGGGGATCTTCACTACTTGGGATGAGCTGGCAAGCGCATTTGTCAACAAATTCTATCCGCCATCCAAGACTATCAAGATAAGAAGCACACTCATGTCCTTCAAGCAAGGACCTCAGGAGACTCTATATGAGGCATGGGAGCGTTTCAAGGATCTCCAACACCAATGTCCCCAACATAGTATTGAGGCATGACAGCTTGTGCATAGCTTTTATAACGAGTTGCAACCGAGCACAAAGAAAATAATTGATGCAACCGCCAATGGAGCTATCTTGTCAAAGACGTCGGATGATGCTATGGCCTTATTCAAGGAGATGGCCTCGAATAATCAACAGTGGGCCGACTAGAGGGGACATTCTTCGTCATCCTTGAAGCTGACAAGTATTTATGATGCAAAGGCCGTAGCAGAGATCTATACAAAGTTTGATTCTCTTCACAAGGTCGTGGAGATAGGAGAAGTTGATTAGTGACTCGCATGGAGCCCCCACCATTTCTACACCGGGAGGAAGCATGAGCGACTAGAAAGACCAAGCTCATGTTATGTTTGTTGGAGGAGAGCAAGGAGAGGGAGCTATGGAGCAAGTTCAATATGTTGTGGGAAGCACCGTTTATTGGGCAAACCCGGCTACGAGGAATCATCCGGGATTTTCATATGCTAACAATGATGGAGCCTTGAATCTGCCACCGCAACAACCACAAGCCCAGATCCACAACAACCACATTATCAACCGAGAGGACCCCAACAACAAAACTTCCCACCGAGGCAACAAGCGGGGCCATATAGACCCCCAGGGTACAACCAAGGATGGAGGGCACCTAATCCACCACAAGCACCGCTGAGGTCGGACCATGAAGCAATGGTTAAAGAATTCATGGCCGAACAAAAGAAGATAAATGCTAGATTGATGGACCAACAAGACTCCCTCAACACCGTCGTGGCACAATTATCAGAGCAACTAGCATTGCCGGCTCAACAGAACAAAACCCACGGATCAATACATGCCACATTAATACGGTTGTGGCGGTAACTACAAGAGGCGGGAATGACACAACTCCCACCATGATTCAAACTAAGGAGCCGGGGAAGAAATTTCGGATGACAAGGAGCCGGTCAATGAAGAGGAGGGCCCAAAAAAGCCAAATAACGGTGAAAAATCTGAAATTGAGAAGCTACGTGAGGAGCGCACTTATATGCCACCGGTACCCTTCCCACAATGGTTGGCAAAGGTAAAGATTGAGAAGCAGCTTGCCAAATTTCTGGAGTATTTGCGAGGTGTGAGCTTGAATATTCCATTCTTTGAAGCAATTGTCGAAATCCCGTCCTATGCTAAGTTTCTAAAAGATTTGATTGCGGGAAAGAAGCGAAAGGAAAGGATCATGCTCATGGAGCAAGGTACATGGTTTACTCGGAAGGAGAAAGCGCCGGAAAAGTTCAAAGATCCCGGTAGTTTCTGAATTCCTTGCACGCTTGGAGGAGTCCCACTTCAAAAGGCTTTGGTAGATTTGGGAGCAAGCGTGAGCCCCATGCCCCTCACAATGTTTAAGAAATTGAATACGGTGACCGACCTACAAGCGACAGACATGAAGATACAACTCGCGGACGGTCGGATCACTAGGCCGGTGGGATTGCAGAAGACATACCACTTCAAGTACCGGACGGAATTTTCTTGCTCTGCGACTTCGTGGTGATGGATATTAAGGAGGAGGGCGATACGTCGCTGATTCTTGGACGCCCCTTCTTGGCCACCGCCGGCGTGATGTTGATGTGAGGGAAGGGACCTTGTCCTTAAACGTCGGCAATATTGAAGTTGAGCACCACATTCCAAAGGTGATGAAGCATATGCCTTGGCGAGAGGATGCAGATTATGTGGACCTCCTCGACGAGGTGATTGACGACGCCATGCCATTTGCCATCGAAGCCAAGCACGATGACGGCCTCGAGGAGGGCTAATCTTCTAAGGATGGCGAGATGATGGGAAACCCGACGGATCCTTTTTACGGACGATGAGAAAGACGACACTGATGTCGTCAAGATTAGAGAACTATGCAAGCTCTCTACGGCAAAGAACATGAATTAAGCTCCACCAGACAAGAAATTATCGCCGCCGGTAAAGAAAAAGGACGAAACAATCTCAAGCTTGGGGAACTCATCCCCCATTACTACCCATGATGAAGGAGAGCCGAGGAACGCCTATGAACACCAACAACTAAATCCAAGTGGCCTTCCCGGCAAGTTTGACGCGCGCATCTCACATGCGCCTAACATCGAGCATTAAACGCATATCTTAAGGAGTCGAGCTCAAGACCTTAAACAAGCGCTTGTCGGGAGGCAACTCGATGGTTTTATATTATTTTTAGATTGAATTTATCTTTTTTATTTTTGTTTTATATCTTTATTAGTGTTTCGAATCAAGAGTCGGAGAAAATCCTGACAACGGGCAATATTTTTCATGACAGGAGATGGAGAATAAGGAACTAATTGAATGGAGAATGACCATGGAAAAGGAGAGCGCTCCATGAATGTGCTCAGGCATCAGGAGGAGGAAGAAACTGACTGGGAGAAGAAAATCAGAAAGTGGAGCAAAAACAGAGAGTTGGAGCTGAAAATAGCAGCCCACTCGGCCGAGTGAAAATTTCACTCGGCCGAGTGAAGACTTTACTCGGTCGAGTATAGTACTGATCAGGGAAGATTCGAAAAACCACTCTCTATCATTTATATGCCACTCGGCCGAGTGACTTTGTCACTCGATCGAGTGAATCAGACACTTTCAGCACTTAAAAAGCACTGAGTGGCCTTGCTACTAGGCCTAGTGGCCATTATCCACTCGGCCGAGTGGGAAGCGCTGCTCGGCTGAGTCGGAACTTTCACTAAAATTTTCGAAAAGTTTTAAAAACTGAGCTACTCGGTCGAGTGGGCGCGCCACTCGGCCGAGTGACTTATCCTATATACTTGACAGCTCGCGGTAAAATTTCCCAAAATTTCCAATATCCCAAACTTTTACCCGAGCTTCTCCCCATTCGACCGAACCAACTCTCCCTTCACCCGAGCCACATGGACCCCGTGCCCGAGCGGCGCGCCCATCACAGCTGACCACACCTTCCATTCACCGCCGGCGCCACTCCTCTCCGCCACCGATCATCCCCATTTCGCCCAATTTCCCCCTTTTCTCCATTTCTCCACTTCGTAAGCCCTATTCCGCCCCAAAGCCAAATTAATCCCTGTATATATCTATTACTCTTGATCTTTTCTCATATATATTGATATTCATTGCTAATTTGTCAATTTGTGTTTCAGGCTAGCTTTGGGGAGATCCAGGGGCAGATTTGGAGCTTCTAGGAGGAGGCGATTCTCTGCAGGCATCCATCGCTTGCACTCGTGCCATGTTCGGGTACACTCGCTCCTTTTAAACAGCACTTCGAATTTGGGTAGGCACATTTTACGGCTCACATGCCACCACGCACTAGGTCGCGCACGCAGGAGTCCACTTCCAAGCGGAAGAGGACCAGCGATCCTGGCCCCTCTTCTGCTAGGGAGGACTCCCTGCCACCTAGCCCGCCACCACCCACACTTCCGCCTCATACCGCACCCATTCCACCACCGGCACAGCCCGTCCCCGCTTTCGACACGATGGGGATCACCTTCCGAGACGACGCACAGCGCATCCGAATCGAGAGGCTCTCCCACCGTTCGATCATACCCTCTAGGTTTGCGCACCTTGCTGATTTCGAGCGCCTAGGGGTACTTGAGGGCCTACTCCAGTTGTAGGACAACGTGGGGGTGGCATGACTTTTTGTCTGTGTCGGCGGACACCTACGTCCGGTCGACACTCGAGATTCTGAGTTCTATTCGTAGGAATCCTCGGGGTTACTCATTCCAATTGATGTATCGTGAGTGCGAGATCACTCTCGACATGCTCCGAGCCTATTTTCAGTGTGCCCCCAGTCCCAAGCCCTGACCGAGCGTATAGTCCCACGCACATCCCCCGCCGTCATTCGACACTCATGCCTTCTGGACACTTATCACTGGATCACCCCTCGCCTTTGACCCTAGCCGGGCCAAGGCCTCCGCTATCCTCCACACATGCCTACACATTGCACAACGCCTTATGGCGACCAATTTTCTAGTGAGGTATGAGCCGGGGACGATGTCGACGCCGGAGCTTTACATACTCTACGCGATGACTCGAGCGAGAGCCTTAGAGGTAGGTGGAGAAGTCTTACTCCCCGCCATTGATATTGGCATAGCTAGTTGGTACTTAAACCGCATCATTTTCTCTGTCGGTGCCAGGATGCCTATCTGTTGCGGCGGTCTGATTACTCTTCTGGCTCCCATGTGCGGAGTAGACCTTCCAGCTGGTTTGCTATGACCCCCGGGCCCCACTTCCCTTTCCATTGATGTTATGGCCCGCATAAGGATGTTGCGTCCTCATGGTCAGCACCACTGGGTATGGCTGCACTGTCCTTTTGGTGCTGATTACATGGTTCTTCTGAGCCCCGCTCGGACCCATATTGGACCCGCAAGAGGGGTGTGGATTCCAGCGATGGACATCCTCATCCCAGATGCATACGTGCTAGAGCATGAGGATGCTCAGCAAGAGCCCCTCCTTCCATCTCTGGACCCGGAGATCACTCAGCCTGCACCTGATTTGTCTACACCTCCCGACACCTCTGTCCACACTTCTGTCAGTGTCTGGAGTACACTTGTTGAGGCCACCACTGCCACCGCCACTGCCACCGCCACCGCCTCTATGCCGTTATCCATTGATCCCATTTCATATGTGAGTTTTGAGAGTGCCACCACCACTTTTGTTGAGAGAGGCAAGCCTTCTTTTGTTTCTGCAGCCGAGACCCTGTCCACTCTATATTTCTCGACCCCTGGGGAGTCATTTTCTACACACTTCTCGGCCTCCCTAGTTGTCGACACTTCCGTCTCCACTGCAGCTGTCTTTACCGAGAGTGTCATAATGTTTGTCCCCATTTCTGTGTCAGCGACCTCTCTGTCCTCCTCGCCCTCTGTCACCGCTTCAGCTTCTGCCGCTGCTCATACTTCTGAGAGCATTCCTGCATCTTAGCCTCCTACTAAGGCTGAGCGTGTTTTAGTGAGCACAACACCACAGCCTCACCCTATAGTGGCCCCACTTCTCTACGGTAGCCGTGCGAGGCAGCTCCGTTCCTCACCTGTTCGACTCCACCTCCCCCGACCCCCTGGTTCAGCACATGCGTGCTCTAAAGGGGGCCGTCAGTGGGCTCAGAGGAGATTTCCGGGCTCTCTCTGCTACCGTTAGTACTGTACAATCTCGCGTCGCTTTACTCCCTGGTATTCAGGCTAGCCTGAACCAGATTCTTGCGCGACTGTCACAGCCTTCACCTGTCGCTACCCGTCCCACTACCCAGCAGCCACCTCCATCACCACCTCCACCACAGGACGGTGCTGGTGCTCCACCACCCACTTAGGCACATACTAGATGCCTCCCATACTTTTGCTACTTCTATGATTGATGCTATCTTTTCTGCTGATTTTTGCGCACCTCCTCCCTACACATTTTGATCACCTTTTGCTCATATTTGTATATATCATCTTGGGAGAGAGGAGGTAATTTTGGGGACCGTTATATTGCACGATCTTGATCTCTGCATGCATCATTTGCATTTCCAGCTCATTTTCCTTCATTTTTCATCATTTATCATGCATGCATCCTCACCCACCCCACCCATATCTTATTTCTCCGTATGCCACACTTTGTACATTGAGGACACTGTGCCGTTTAGCTTGGGGGAGTGAGTGTCTCACGCTTTTCATTTTCTTCATTTTCATTTTCATTTTTTTCCACCTTTCTTAATTTTGCACTTATTTTCACCCACTTTTTCGTTTTTTCTCATGCATTACGTTTTCTTATTTTGTGTGTGTGCTGCATATGTATAGTAGATTTTGATTTCCTTTATCCTTATTTCTTTTATCCTTTTTGGCTAGAGATGAATTTTCTGTGATGACGATGACGTAGAATTGGCTTACCTCTATATGCATATTATCTTGTCATGCCATCATTTTTATTTCAGATATCATATGCTATACCTTGTTATGCATACGAGAGTAGGAACCTGCATCTTTATTATATGAATGTGAATGAGATTCTACCATTAGCTGAGTCTGATGATTTATATTGTATACTTGTTCATAGAAAACACACCAAGCTTCACGCATTGATTGCCTATAGTTGGAGTACTGCTTTGTTGTCCGATATCACTTCTTTTTGCATGAAAATTGTACGCTTCACTTTCAGGTTGATTGAATGTATGCCATTTTGATATGACTGGATTAGTTTACTTTCTGAGTTCAAACTGAGTAGATTATATTACTCTGCTGAAATTTGTCGTGCACATTCTAAAGAGTGAACTGAGCGTTACATATTTTTCTTTCTCCACATATCTCGAACATCATCTTTATACTTAAAATCATTGGTGAATCTCCCTTTAGCAAATCTTTATTGGCATCTTCCCCTTGTTATAAAGTCCATGCTCCAACACCCCAAATTCAAAAAAAATACATGCATATCTCTCTATCTTTTGATTTGGGATCCTTATTGTATATATGTAATTTGAAAACAAAACAAAAAAAGAGAGAGAGAGAGAAAGAAAAACGAAAATAAGTTCATATGTATGTACATGATCCCACTTCTTTCTCTCTTTCCTTTCTTCCATCTTTTATTTTTCCTTGGAGCTTCAAAAAAAATGGAGAAAAGTCGTACTGTTTTATTTGATGCCACACGCTTATAGATAAGCTTGGGGGAGAGGATCCAATGATGTGTGAGAGAGTGGCTACTTGTCTGTGCATGACAACCTAGGCTAGGTGATTTTCTATACTCGGGGAGATTTCTAAAAGTATTACGAAGTCCAGGAATTGAAGTTTGGCATGCATTTCATGAACACCATTCCTTTCTATTCTTGTTGATTGTGTGATACCTCTTATACTCCAAATTAAAAGCGATCAATTGAAAAGTGTGCAATCTATGATTATGTATATTACTTTAGATGCCTCAGACAATGCTAATTCTAGAATGATTTCATATTTCATATCGTTTTGATATTCTTGGGTTTCTATATCGAATGCATCCTTATACGATCATGATATCGAGATAAAAGTCTTTGGCATGTTTTTATTCGTTGAATGCTATATGAGTAAGCAGCTCCATATCCTGAGAAATGACCTAGCGCCTCCCTCTTCGTTTTCTTTTCAATCCTCCTTTTCCTTTTTCCGTATTTTTACTTGCCGGATTCGCCTTTTACTCATCTTCCTCGAGGACGAGTAAGAGGTAAGCTTGGTGGATTTTGATCGCTCCTTATTTTACACCTTTTTTCTGTATGTTTTCATGTCATTTCGATCGACCATATTGCGTTTTTTATGATTATTCGACGATATCGCGTTGCTTTTCACTATTTCTTGTTTTTTGTCGTATTTCAGGAGATATGAAGCGATCTGAAACGAAAATGAGATCAATGGAATTTCACGAGCACCGGAGTGCCGCCCACGGCTTTATTGAAGAGTTAACAGCGCTAGAGAATGAGCGGAAGAGGAAGAAGGTCGATAGAATCGACGAGGAGGCGAGGAGGAGAAGAAAAGAGCCCAGAAGCAGCTCACTTGGCCGAACAGATAGTTCACTCGGCCGAGTGAAGAAGCGTGATTGGCCGAGTGAAACGGATACATATTACCAATTTTCATAGTTCACTCGGTCGAGCAAGAAAGTTCACTCGCCCGAGTGAGGAAGCCCACTCGCTCGAGTCTAACATGGATTTTCTCCCAAAAAGCAGCCAAATTACTGGAAATTTGAGAAGACCCACTCGGCCGAGCAAGAAAGCTCACTCGGCCGAGTGAGGAAGGTCACTCGCCCGAGTCTGACAGAGCGATAGACATCCAATTTTCCCAGATTCCCTGTTTTTTATTGGGTCTGTCACTCGGCCGAGTGACATGTGCCACTCGGCCGAGTGACGCATTAAGACTGTATCGCGAATTAGGGTTTTTGGATGCGCCAGGGGCAATTCTGTCAGGAATTTCTAGACGATTTTGGCTTGTATTTAAGGCTAGTTTTATCCTAGTTTTTGGAGGCTAGTTTTATTCCTAGTTTTAGGAGAGACTTGAAGTTATTTTTGACGGCTATTCTTATTGTATTTCTCAGCTGGAGTCATAGACACGCAATTTGGTTTGAGCTTTCTCTTTAAAACTCTTGTTTTTATGAATTGTTCTCTCTTAGCTATGAATTGTGCTTTGATCTATTTCTTTATTCTGAGATTTCTATAATGAATTGTGAGTAGTTCCGTTGTTCTATGGCATGGGGATGAACCCTATGGATCCGATCTTTGAATTGTGATGAATGAATTTAATTGTTGCTAGGATTGAAGAAAGGTTAGGTTGTGATTGATTTATTACGAGTAGCTAGGAATTTCCATCGATTTGGATTTGCAAGAGATTGGATCCTAATTGATGGGAAGGCCTAGATATTCGATTTAGGTTTATAATCGAGATTGTCTAGATTTGATTTGCAAGAGATTGGACCAAAGCTAGGATTTTTATTATAAATCTATACTAATATTCGTTTGCAAGAGATTGGACGAATACGAACTATCATAACCTAGCTCGAGTTTGCACAAGAGTGGCCTCGAAGTGCGATTGGACGATGATGTCGATCTTCATGCCAGTGGCTTAGTTTAGGGTTTACGCGAGAGTGGGCCCTAATCTAGGTTGCTATAGACCGGCAATAGCAAGAGAGCGTGAGCTTGGTTCTACATTCAGTTGCGACTAGTTCACCTCAATTCAAGCTTTGCAACATTGAGATTCATGATCCACAAGGATAAGTGACGATCCGTAGTGTGGATTTCATATCCCTAGACGCTTTTATTATATTGAATTCTATTTGCTATTTAAACGATTGTGACACATTACTATCCAAAACATTCCATTATTCCATCAATAGCTATGTGATCAAGATAGAGTATTGTCAATTGTCATCCCTGAGTTCGATACCCGCTCGCCACTACGCCATGCCTTGCGGTAAGATTACAGTCGTTTTTCGGGTGTATATCTGGACGCGATCATTGACCGAGAAGAAAATCCTCTAGAGGTACCGACAGAGGAGAATGGGGAGGTTGGTCGGCTGGCTGAGAAGAGGTTTCCGCGACGTTTACTGAGGAAATAGGATCACCAACCAAGATATTCAAGAACTCCCCAGACTATGGAGGCGAAGAGGGAAGCTGCTTAGTAGGTGGAGGAGAGGATTCAGCAGGAAAGATGTTCAATGTTTCTCCTGACGACGTAGGATCAGAAGGATCCATGAAGTCGAGTGAAAGAAGTTAGGTCAAGTAAGCAACGAGAGACGAACGGGAAGATACCTTAGATTTTCGATCGACTGATGAGAGTCAATCAAGCAACCAATCGAAGGAGGGAGACTTCGTTTCGGCTCGAAATAGTCAGAGGAGAGATCAAATGGGAGAACGAATCGGAGGAGACGAAGGTTTTTTTCAATCGGATGATAGAGAATCTTTCGATCGAAATGAAGGTTCTCGTTCAAATAACAAAGGGACAAAAGAATCTAGGCCGTTGGATCGAAGAATCGACGTCTTAGATCAAAATAATGAGCCGTCACAATAGGAGACAGTCGACTGATGAACAATAGTCAGTCGACTGATGAACAATAGTCAGTCGACTGGTTGAAGTGATAAGAGATGAGCTTTGGTAGACAGACAGTCGACTGTTGGGTAACTTACAGTCGCCTATCTGTGAGACAGTCGACTGTATTATATTCATCAGTCGACTGACTGAGAATCAATAAAATCGATGATTAAAACAGAGACTACTGACTAAATGGACAGGTGCATGATGACTAAAATGCAGTCGCCTGTTGATCCAACAGTCAACTGTAGATTCGTCATCAGTCGCCTGGGCCAAGGATACAGTCTGCTGACAGAAAAGATAGAGTAAGGCAGTCGACTGTCGAAGGAAAGACAATCGTCTGTCCTGGTCCAAAAATGTACATTGAGGTTAAAATCCAGAGGATATGCACAACTCACCCTAGGACCTACACTCTAACTTAAACTCATCATAAAATCAATATCAAATGATAAATCATTTATTACACAAATCTCTTAAAACAACCTGAAACCTCATTAAAACAAACGAAATCTCAATAGCCTTTCTTAAAACCAATATATGGTATATCAAATGAAGGAGGCAACGTGATGATATGAGTTCAAAAGATGATACAACAAGTAAGTTGAACTCTTAAATTTCAGATTCACCCATAATTCCTAATTATCCACGCAACCTCACAAATGAAACTTCTTTAAGAGGTTTTGTGAAGATGTCGGCAATTTATTTTTGGGTTTCAATGTACTCTAAGATGATGTCTTTCTTAGCTACATGATCATTGATAAAGTGGTGTCTCACATCTATGTGTTTGGTACGGGACTGATATACCGGATTCTTGGAAAGACATATAGCACTTTGGTTATAAACCATAATAGAGCAAGTATCACGATTGACACCATAGTCCTTAAGAGTGTGTCTCATCCAAAGAACTTGTGCACAAGCAAGACCCGCGGCAATATATTCTGCTTCAGTCGTGGACAATGATACCGAGTTCTGTTTCTTGGAGAACCAGGAAACTAGGGAATTTCCTAGAAAATGGTAAGTGCCACTAGTACTTTTCCTATCGGATTTGCATCCGACAAAGTCGGCATCACTATATGAGATTAACTCATATGTGCTAGATTTAGGGTATAATAACCCATAATCTAGTGAATGATTGAGATAACGAAAAATTTGTTTAACCGCAATCAAGTGTAACTCCTTAGGTCTAGCTTGATATCTACCACACAAGCACACGGAAAATATGATATCAGGTCTACTAGCAGTTAAATAGAGTAAGATACCGATCATACCTCGATATAGACGAATGTATACATCTTTTCCGTTCTCATCCTTGTGCAGATGGGTTGTCGTACTCATGTGAGTCCTTTTGCTTGAAGACGATTCCATCCCGAATCGCTTGATAAGCTCCCATGTGTACTTAGTTTGATGTATGAAAGTCCCATCCTTCATTTGTCGAATTTGCAATCCAAGGAAATAGTTGAGCTCACCCGTGTAGCTCATCTCGAATTCATCCTTCATAGACTTAGAAAATTCTTGACAAATATTAAAGTTAGTAGAACCAAATATTATATCGTCTATATAAACTTGAATCAATAGGATGTCATTTTCATAATCCTTAATGAAAAGTGTTGAATCAACTTCACCCATTTTAAAACCTAAATCCAAAAGAAAGGTCTTGAGTCGATCATACCAAGATCTAAGAGCTTGTCTCAACCCATACAACGCTTTCTTAAGTTTGAAAACATGGTTTGGAATTTTTTCATGAATGAAACCAGGAGGGTGAGAAACATACACTTCTTCATTGACAATACCATTCAAAAATGCACTTTTAACATCCATTTGAAATAATTTGAAATTCTTATGAGATGCAAAAGATAAAAGCAATCTAATAGCTTCTAATCTAGCTACGGGGGCAAAGGATTCTTCGAAATCGATACCTTCTTCTTACTAGTAGTCTTGAGCTACTAACCTTGCTTTGTTCATTGTGATGACCTTGTTCTCATCGGTCTTGTTCTTAAAGATCCATTTGGTCCAAATAACTTGATGACCACTTGGAAGAGGAACGAGCTCCCAAACTTCATTTCTCTCGAATTTCATTAGTTCTTCTTCCATTGCCACTATCCAAGAGCTATCCTCACATGCTTCTTAGATGTTCTTTGGCTCAATGGTAGAGACAAATGCGCAATGAGAGACGTCTTCAATTCTAGACCTTGTTCGAACACCCACACCAATATCTCCAATAATTTGGTCATGTGGATGGCTGCGAACGGTTGGGTAAGCTTTGGGTATTCCTGCATCACTTGGAACATCTTCAACAATCTCATTAGTAGTGTTATTCTCAATAAATGAATCATTAATCTTGACATTACTAAGAGAATTCCATATAGCATCTACACTATCATCAATAACATGAGGCAAATCAAAATCTTCATAAAATGATACGTGTAGTGATTCCTCGGTCGTTGAAGAGGTTTTGTTGTATATCCGGTAGGCTTTGCTACGTGTGGAATATCCAACAAAAATTCCTTCATCGGATCTTGGCTCAAATTTATCTAAATTACCAAAGGTGTTCTTGATAAAACATTTTGAACCAAAAACTCGAAAATATTTAACTTGAGGCTTTTTCTCATAAAATAACTCAAAACAAGTTTGGTTCGTTCGGGGTCTCACTAGGATCCTATTGAGCACATAACATGTTGTGTGCACCGCTTCTGTCCAAAATTGTAGTCCAAGATGACTATCATGGAGCATAGTACGAGCACACTCAATAAGAGTCATATTCGTTCTATCTACAACACCATTTTGTGGTGGTGCCCGAGGAAAATAAAAATTGTGAGTTATCTCGGTGTCATCACAAAACTTGTAAAAGGTTCATTCTCAAATTCTCTTCCATGATCACTACGAATAGTGATAATGGTGGATCCTAAGAGATTTTGAGTCTTCTTTGCAAATATGGTAAACTCTTCAAAAGCTTCATTCTTATTAGTTGAGAATGAAACCCAAGTAAATCTAGAGAAGTCGTCAACGACAACAAATCCATAATGAGCATTGCCTAAATAATCGGTTCTAATTGGCCCAAACAAATCTAGATGAAGTAGTTCTAGGGGCCTCTTAGAAGTAATGCCTTCTTTAAGCTTAAAAGATGATTTACTAAGTTTACCTCTTTGACTTGAATCACAAAAGTTTTTATTACTAAAAGCAATTTTTGGAAAACCGTTGACTAGATCATGCTTAGCTAGCTTATATAAGTGCTTGAAATGAACATGACCAAAACGACGATGCCATAATAGTTGTTCATTTGTATTAGCAACTAAGCAATGTTCTATGGTTTTAGGCAAGCTCAAATAATAAATATTTTTACACCTTATACCGGTAAATAAAACATGTGAATTAGAATCAACAATTTTATACAATCTTTCTCCAAAGTTAACCTTGTAACCTTTGTCACAAAGTTGACTAATGGAAATGAGATTGTGACACAAACCACTAACTAGAAATACATTAGTAATTAAAGGTTTGGAGGAGTTTCCGACTATACCTACTCCAATGATGGTTCCCTTTTGGTTACCTCCAAAAGTAACTGTTGCATTATTCTTGATGCTAATCACTTCAGAGAGCAATGCGGGATCTCCCGTCATATGTTTGGAGCAACCACTGTCGGGAATATATCCTTTCCTTTTAGAGCTAGTTTGACCTTTATAGCTCTCTTTCTTTCTCTTGGGTACCTACATAGTATACCATAAGCTCATGGTACTCAATTTTTGTTGGGTCCAAGAGGATTAGCCAGGTGGAAGCCAAGTCCAAATGGACTTCCGCTTCCCAACATAATTAACATTATTAGTAACATCATGAAAATAGGAATCAACATATGCATTCCTATCATTTAAGCCAGTGTTCTTAGGACCCCAAATGGTGTATGTTTTGGGAGTCCTTTTCCTAGTTGCATGCATAGTTGTTAGATTTCTATGTGGCGCATGCTTGTTAGGAACATATGTTCTAGCATAAAAATGAGGTGGTGGATATGCATTGGACATACGAGGGTTGTATGCATGCTTGGGAACATGCATGTTGTATGAAATATACGGGTCATGCATGACATGTGGAGGATGTGCATACATGTAAGAATGATGCGTATGAGCATATGGGTGTATAGGAGCACGTACATGCATATTTCTCATGTGTGGATTTGTACGTGTCCGTGTGTGTGGATCATAGAAAGTGTCATGGGTATCCACTTGTGAAGTAAGAGATTTCCTACGTGGATGAAGGTTGGTGTACATGTAAGCATGGCTTCTCTTTTGGTTTCCACCCTTAGTGGGTTTCTTGCCAAAAAGAAGAGACGGCGAAGTGGTGACTTTCTTGGTAGGTTTTCTACCTATATTGTCTTTGACACTACTTGTGGATGCACCAGAGGATGGCCTCACAAAGTCTATAGTGACACCACTATAGGAGGTGCGAGCATTGGATGCATTTGCTTTCACAAAACCAAGACCAACACGATGTGTGGCCGGAAATTGGTTTGCTAGCAAATCGTCCAATTGTCCTTTCCCCTTATTAAATCTCACAATACGGGAGGACATGAGCTCATATTTCTCCTTAAGAGAAGAAATGTTGATATCCAAGGTGGACACCCTTTCTTTGAGCTCGTGCACTTGGGTTTTAAGAGAATCATTCTCTAGACCCAATTGTGTGTGTCGTGAAACTATATTACTATTATCCTTAGGATGTGTTTGATCTACTTGAGATTTGAGGGTATTCACCTCATTTCTCAAAATGACATTTTGAGAAGCTAAATTTGCTTTCTCAAGGGTTAAAGTATCAACAGTGGTGTCATTGTTGATAATGCATGAAATGGATGGATTGCTAACATTCAATTTCTTTAAACTAGTATATCTAAGCAATAAAGATCGATACTTAGCAAATAATTCTTCATTAGCAATACGCAATTCATCAATAGTTACTTCGGTTTCCTCCATGTCGGAATCACTTTCATCGGAGAGTGAATCTTCTCGGGCCATGAAACACATGTGGGCACTTTCACCCTTCTCAGCATTGGATTCGCTTAATGAGTCTCCACTTGAGTCATCGTATGTACCTACTAGTCCTTTCTTCGTATCTTTCTTATTCTTGTCGGACTTGTGGTACTTCGGAGCCTTCTACTTCTCTTTATTTCGTAGCATTGGGCAATCTTTCTTGATGTGCACTGGCTTATTACACTTAAAGCAAAGAGAGGAAGCATTATTAATAGAATCAAATCTATTCATAGATGAAAATTTACCTTTGCGAAAGAAGCATTGGAACTTCTTCGCCAGTTGAGCCATTTCATCAAAGTCCATCTTATTTTCTGATTCTTCACTATCGAATGATGAGGAATTGGCTTTGAATGCCAAAGCTTTCTTCTTAGCCTCCGAAGGGTTCATCATAGCTCGAATCTTTATCGGTTCTCCCGTCTTACTTCGTAAGACATGAGAGTGCCAATAAGGTTCACAACGGTGTAAGTCTTCAAGTCGTTGACCTCCTCGATGGCGATAGCTCTTCTTTCCCACTTGGAGGTCATTCCCATTATGATCTTTCTTACCTTATCTTGTTGGGAATAGACTTGACCGAGAGCTTCCAATTCATTAGTGATGTCGGTAAAACATCCGTACATCGATGCTATGCTTTCATTTTCCTGCATATGAAATATATCGAAATTTTGCACGGCAACATAGAGTTTAGAAAGTTTTACATTGATCGTTCCCTCAAGGGTAATGACGAGATGGTTTCAAATTTGATATGCACTCTTACATGTGCATATCTTGTTGAACTCATCTGGGTCCAACGCACAATGAAGAGCGTTCATTGCCTTTGCGTTGTTGACTTCGACGGATTTCTCGGTAGTCGTCCATTTTTCGAAATCCTCTTCGGTGGGCTCGACGTATTCCTTATGGAGGTTTCTCCAAAGGGAAGCACTCCTTAGGAACGTCTCCATCCGGCATTTCCAATAGCCAAAGTTCGTGCCATTGAAACGCGAAGGACGCACCGTTGATTGTCCTTCGAAAACTATGGACGCTCTATCACGACCGTGATTGTTGTACGAAGTCGGTGGAGAAACGTTGTTGTTGTTGGATGCCATAGCTATAAACCAGAGCTCTGATACCAATTGTAAGGTCCCTGGCTATGAGAAAAACATTAGAAGGGGGGTTGATATTGTTTATGCAATTTAAAAAGATAGTTACACCAATTTAAATTCCTAACCAACAAATAGTGCGGAGTAGAAATAAACCCAAAATGAAACAAATGCAAATGCAAGGATGTTTCAAGTGTTCGGATTACCCAAGTCACTTCCTGACTTGCTCCCGGTAATCCTACGTCCCTTCCACCCAATTAACAACCGGATACTCAAGTTAGAACCCTAACTTGAGGTTTCCTTAAAAGTTAAAACCCACTTGTAGCAACCCTACAAGTGAAATCGAAATACAATCGATTGACCTTGACTCCCACAACTTGGGAGTAAGCAAACCAATCTCACAAACTGAGAGTAAATCAAATAACTAAAGTTATGAAATATGAAATTAAGCAACACTTACAATCACCTATGCCTTGAAGTAGAACTTGAAGGAGAAGTGTGTTGTATGTTGAAAGACTCTATTGGAAGAGAGGAAATCCCTTTTCTTGACTGCACCAAATACCTAGAAGATTTCTCTTTGGTTCTAGGTTGGAGAGCAAGAGATTGAATATTGGAATTCTAGGTCTTTAGGATTTGGGAGCTTTGATCTTGAGAGAATGAAAGCTTGAAATGATTTAGCAAAATGAGTAGCCTCTCAATGGAACAGTAGAGGCTCCTTTTATAGGTTTCTCAAACCCTTCAAACGAAATCATCAAAAACCACTTTGAAATCTGTGAGGAAAAACTCAACGGATAGAATCTGCGCCCGCGACAGTCGACTGGTGAAAAATCACAGTCGACTGATGCATAGTGACAGCTGGTAGGTGAGAATTCGTAACGGTAACTTACCACATGGACAGTCGACTGATGAGGCATAGACAGTCGACTGTTGAACCAACAGTCGACTGTAAATCCTGCTACAGGCGACTGGCCGTAAGTTGGGTAAGTTGATGAAATCTGAAAAACGTCTGGAAGAACAGGACAGACGACTGATGAAGAGAAGAAAGTCGACTATTAAACTAAACATGCGACTGTAATTCCTTCTACAGACGACTGTCAAAACCCTGAGATTTTCTAGAGAGTTGAGTCATCAAATAGGCTCAAAGACAGACGACTGTTGTAGCATTGACAGTCGACTGTTTCATTGGGCAGTCGACTGTAAACCAACAATAGTCGACTGGCTAGAATAAACAGAGAAATAGAATTTGGGCTAAAGATAGACATGCGACTGATTAACAAAACACAGTCGACTGTCACTGGGACAGGCGCTTGTGAATTATTCATAAGTCGCCTGTGAGAGTTAAAGCTGAGAAGCCCAAAACTAGATTAAAAACGTTTGTGCATAACAGGCGACTGTAGAACAAAATACAGACGACTGTAAACCGTTCAGCAGTCGGCTGTTTAAACATGACATGCACAATCTAGATAGAAATGAATTGGAGTCTAAGGAAGGTTGAAGATGTGTGTGTGCTCCAACAATGTTCTACCTCTAAGCTACATACTAGAAGAGAAACAAGAAAGTTACATTTGATGAACCCTCTCTTCTATCCAAGCATGAGCTTGAAGTCTTCTAGGAGCTTCAATCACCATCTACGATCATCCAATCCATTTCATTTGCTTTCAATGATTTTTGAGTATCATCCATTGCTAATAGATTTTTATGACATACATGGGCAATGGATTAACTGCAAATAGGGGATTAGTCACAAGTATTTATGGTTGCTCATCATTAACACCAAGTAGGGAGAAGTCCAATACTCAATAGGTTGAATAGTGTTTATGCAATTTAAAATGATAGTTAGACCAAATTAAATTCCGAACCAACAAATAGTGCAGAATGAAAATAAACCCTAAAAATGAAACAATGCAAACACAAAGATGTTTCAAGGGTTCGGATTACCCAAGCCAAATTCCCGACTTGTTCCCGGTAATCCTACGTCCCTTCCACCCGGATACTTAAGTTAGAACCCTAACTTGAGGTTTCCTTAAAACCCACTTGTAGCAACCCTAAAAGAGAAATCGAAGTACACTCGATTCTCCTTGATTCCTACAACTTGGGAGCAAGCAAACCACTCTCACAACCCGAGAGTAAACTAAATAACGAAAGTTATGAAATATGAAATAAACAACACTTACAATCACCTATGCCTTGAAGTTGAACTTGAAGGAGTGTGTGTTGTGTGTTGAATGACTCTCTTATATGAGAGGAAAGCTGTCATGCCCTATTTTGAACCATACGTGTATTCTACTGAACACACGTCGTATTTCTACCTGCGATGCATACGTAGGCATGAGATAAACCTAGATATCGATGTATGTAACGAAACGCAAGGGGGATTGGGCTGTGAAACGTGGCTAAGAGACAAGAAAGCAAGAATGAGTACGGGAGAAGTGCGAATGGCGTTGTGGGTGTAAAACGACAGGAATGTGTTGGACGTGTGTGGTGAAGGATCCTGCCAAAACAGAGTTAGGATCGATAATTAAAGTTGAGACTTACGCTTGCGTATGCGGCACGATAGTCTCGGAACTTTGCCTTCGGATTCGCCACGACGGATCGAGTCTTCTCACGAACGGAGTAAGGCTACTAAATCCACAATCTAAATCTCTACTTTAGATTAAGAACTTGGATAGAGGGAGAGGAAGTATTTCGGCAGAGCTTCGCGAGGATGAAGATGCATGCATGAATGCCATGCAAAAGTGTAAGAAATGGCTTACCCTTGGGTCTTATTTATAGCCCCCAAGGTAGTTATTTTAGGGTAAATTGTTCCTTTGGAACAATTTAATTAAGGTGTACCATGATACATGGTACATTATAAGCTTAAGTTGTACCATATGCATGGTACAACATAAGCTTAAGATATTCCCCCTTTATTAGCCATATGTCGCATGCATTTATGTATATATAATGCGACTTTCCTACTCATCCAGAGATCCTCTCTGTAAGGGAACAGATTCCCTTCGCACACGACTTCGTGCACGCGACGTTCGAGGTCCGTATTCCCTCGTACATCCCCCACAAGGGTGTACAAACGTCTTCCATATCCAACATCTCCCACTCACACTTGAGGGGATTGTAAGAGAACGTCTTTCTCTTAGTTCTTTCATCTATCATACCGAGAAATAGACCGTGCGACCGTCATGCGCGTAGAGTCTGTTGTTGTGCACTTGTTAGAGATACACAACGACCTCGAAGGTGCAAAGTTGAGTAGTTCAACGCATGCTTTACCCTAGATTATTTCTTCACATTTCTTATAATTTATATTCAACAATTGAATCCCATCTGGATTACAATTGGCTGGCCAGCTTTGAATCATAAAAGTCCAAATGCGAATATGAAATCAATCTTCCTCTTCTTGCGAACCTTCTGATCTTGACTTGATTCGCTTTTCTAACGTGCCCCGCCGAGCCGAATTATCATAGCCCATTAGTAACACGCTAAGATAGCGATCATCTCGTCAAATCTAAAGGAACCAATTGGAGTCCTTGAGGGTAAGAGTTAAGACCCGTATGGCCTTTGAGTCTCACATAATAGCAAACACTATTGCTACTAACTCAGTGGTCGAAATGCATACGTGGTATGAACACGTACTACAACATCACTCCTTTCCCAGGGAGAGTATGTCTTAATGATGTTGTACGGATGAAAGATCAGACACCACAGTGCCTATCTTTTTGAGTCCCCTTACTACTCGTGAAATATTCACGGACTCTCATCCTGCATAAGACAGATAGGATTTAAAAATCCTATGAGATCTTTTTCAAATATCCTTGTGATACAGATCTCAGATCTTTTGTAAGCATCCATATGATGCAGATCTTTCATTCGACTATCTTGTTTAAGTCACGACTCTAAATCATTTGTCTAATGATTTTGACTTTAAACTAGTCTCATCTCTATCTTATCCATCTGATAAGATAAGGCGGTTGCTCATGTGAGAGAGCCAACCTTAATCTGTCCGACATACACACAAAAAAAATAGCTGAGACTTAAACACAAATGTATATAAAATCATTTGTAAGAAACTTATATGCAAATTAAATTTTTGATCTTCTATAGACATGGGAAATATTACATGATACAGCTCAGCACCTACGCATTCCCATAGATGATAAGTGTTTGAAAAACACATCTCTGGGGATCGCCTTGGTAAGGGGATCCGCTATCATCTCATGCGTGGATATGTATCCTATGTCTACTTCCTTCCGTTTGTCATAGTCCTTCGCAAACTTGAATCGAATGTCAATGTGTTTGGTCTTACAATGAAATTTAGGATCTTTGACATAGGCAATCGAAGCTTGACTATCACTGTATATGGGAACAGTGCTCGAGTCAGAGGCATTCGTCAGCCTGTCTAAGAATTTCCTAAGCCAAACAGCTTCTTGGACCGCCATGCTGAATGCTACGAATTCGGCTTCCATGGTTGATAAGGCGATGCAGGTTTGCTTCTTGCTGCTCCAGGATATTGCACCATTCCCGAGCAAGTAAACAAAGCCTGAGGTAGATCTTCGCTCGTCGAGATCACCCGCCCAATCAGCATCGGTATAGCCTTCGAGTCTCAAGGTATTGCCTTGATAGCATAACGCATAGTCCGCAGTTCCTTTGAGGTATCTTAATATCCTCTTCACCGCTTTCCAGTGTGCTTGTCCTGGGTTGGATTGGTAACGGCTTACCATACCAACAGCATAGCAAATGTCCGGTCTGGTACACATCATGGCGTACATCAGACTCCCGACAGCACTGGAGTATGGAACTTTTTCCATAGCTTTCTTTTCTTTTGGATCTTTGGGACACATTTCCAAACATAGACCCTCGCCTTTGCTTATCGGAGTATCAATTGGCTTGCAGTCCTGCATATTAAACCGTTCTAAAACTTTCTTTATATATGTCTCTTGAGAGAGAAAGAAGTTTCTTGGAACGATTCCTTGAGATCTTAACCCCAATGATATATGCAGCTTCACCCATGTCTTTCATCTCAAAGACGGATGAAAGCCAAGCTTTGATATCCAAGATAAGACGCTTATCATTTCCGGTTATAAGTATGTCATCTACATAAAGAGACATAATTACATACTTGTTTTTAATCCTCTTAATATATACGCAGTTGTCTTCGTCGAGCATGGAGAACCCATACGACAAAACGACTTCTTGAAAGCGCATATACCACTGCCTTGAGGATTGTTTAAGACCATATATGGATTTACGAAGTTTACAAACCTTATGTTTGTTTTCTTCTTGTACAAACCCGTTTGGTTGTTCCATGTAGATCTCCTCATCTAGTTCTCCGTTAAGAAAAGCAGTCTTTACATCCATCTGATGTAATTCGAGGTCCAAACAAGCCACCATTGCCAGAATTAAGCGAATGGAGGTAAAACGCACGACAGGAGAGAAAGTCTCTTCGTAGTCTATTCCTTCCTGTTGCGTGAAACCTTTCGCAACAAGACGAGCTTTATATTTCTCGATGGAGCCATCAGCCTTATGCTTGATTTTGAGAACCCACTTGTTCCCAATGGCTCTACGTCCCTTAGGTAAATCAACCAAGTCCCAGACTTGGTTCGTTTTCATGGATTGAAGTTCTTCTTCCATTGCCGCTATCCATTTATCTTTAGCAGGGCATGTGACGGCCTGTTTGAAATTTGCAGGTTCGTCATCATCTTGTAGTAATGTCATGAATGTTTGAGGAAATTCATCCTCAAATCTCAGAGGTGTTAGCCTCGTTCGATTACTACGTCTTGTTTGAGTTTGATCACTCCCACTTGGAATGACATCACTCCCACTTGGAATAATATCACACCCACTCGGAATAGGATTGGTATCGTTCGTATCATCCATTGGTGAAGTTTGAAACGTATTTTCTTCTTCACCAAGAATTCTCCCACTCGAACGTTCCGATCCTTCTTGATCCCAAGTCTCAAACAAGGATAAGTCTTGACTTATCTCACACTGTCTTGGAAACTCGTTTTCCAAGAAGACAACATCCCTCGATTCGAATTCTATTAGACCCCCATTGTCCTCTTGACCGACGAAAACATATCCTTTGGAGTTTTCAACGTATCGGATGAAGATACACTTCCTCCCACGTGGCCCAAGTTTGCCATATTTGTGAGAGGATAAATGTGCGTAAGATGCACAACCCCAAGGTTTTAGAATGCTTAAGTCTGGAGTTCTATTGTTCCATAACTCATAAGGAGTAGAACTTACCGACTTCGAGGGTACACGGTTTAAGATGAACGCTGCCGTCAATAATGCATCACCCCAAAAGGTGATAGGCAAATTTGCCTGAGACATCATTGATCGGACCATTTCCATCAATGTCCTATTTCTTCTTTCCGCAACACCGTTTTGTTGCGGAGTATAAGGCATAGTTATTTGATGAACTATGCCTTTTTCATCACAGAGTTCCTTAAAACTCGTTGATTGATATTCTCCACCCCGATCGGTTCGCAAGACCTTTATCTTGCGATCTAGTTGATTTTCCACTAAACTCATATAGTTTTTGAAGCAAGTTAAAGCTTCATGTTTGTGGAAAATCAAATAAATATGACCAAAACGAGTGAAGTCATCAATGAAAGTGATGAAATAGGACTTCCCGCGTCTTGTCTTAATATTCATTGGACCGCAAATGTCCGAATGGATAAGCTGTAATGGAACTTCGGCCATTGTGCCAGTTCCAAACGGCTTGCGACGAGTTTTCCCTACAAGACAATGTTCGCAAGTTGACATTTCAACTTTTGAAACATTAAATAGCAAGCCACTTTTGGCAAGTCTATCCATTCTAGTTGGTCCAATATGACCAAGTCTTGCATGCCAACAAATGATCTCAGATTCAGAGTTAGAAGCATTTGTCAAATGGAAACTTTCATTAATGGAAGAAGAAGTATCATACATTGTATTTAAAACAATTAATCCATTACAAACATTACCAGATCCAATTAAAGAACTATTACAAACAATGTCAACTTTCTGTTTATAGAACCTCCATTCATAATCTAAAGACATTAACATGACCATGGATACGATATTTCTTCTAATATCTGGAGCAAAGAGGACGTCGTGCAATAATAAAGTCCGGCCGTTGTCGAGAACTAGCTTGCATGTTCCGACGCCTTTGACTTCAACACGTGTGTTGTTGCCGACGTATATCCACTTTGTTCCTTGAGTTATCTTTCGATACTCTACGAAGAACCTTCTGTCCTTCGCTACGTGGTCTGTGGCCCCTGAATCAATCAACCAAAAATAGTTAGATTCAGCAAGAAACATGGAACTAGAAACACATATGTAACTAGCCCTACAAGTTACCTTATCACTTCCATCCGTACATGTACGGGCGAAGTGACCGTACTTGTTTCACTTAAAGCACTTGATCTTCTTCATGTTTTTCTTCTTTGAGTGCACATTCTTTTGCCACTTTTTGTTCTTAGTCTTCTTTGAGGTTTCCGGTTCTTGCTTTCGTTCGTTCACAAACCTTAAAAGTTTATTCTTCCGCTTATTTCCTCCATGTGAGGAACTAGCGGCCACGTGCACTTCTGCACTAGGTTTTGCGGCTTGAATCCGCTCTTCCTCGAGTTCGAGGTGTTTCGATACATCGCTTAAAGTTTTAATGCACTCATTATGAGTGAGGTGCATTTTCATGTTATCCCAGCTATCTGGGAGTGAACGAATGACTGCTTGGATCTGCTGTTCGTCAGACAGCGTAACACCCGCATCCTTTAATTCAGATATGAGATTCGCCATGTGGCGGAGATGCTTTTTCATAGAATGATCTCGTCGCATCTTGTACGAATCAAATTGAATATTTAAGGAGCGGAGTTTGGTAACCGAAGTTCCACCAAACTTTATCTCTAGCTCAGACCATATGTCTTTGGCTAGGTCGAATTCCCGAAATAGACGCATTATGTCATTGTCCATTGCGGACAGTAACGTAATACGTGCTATTTTGTTCTTTCGAGTCCAAGTATCATAAGCTTCCCGGTCCCTCTTGTGTTGGGCCGTATTGCCCAACTCAGGTTCTTCCATTATGGTTTGGAGTGTTTCGAGCACATCTTGCTGCTCCAAAACATATTGGATTTTTATTGACCAAAGTTTATAATTGTCACCGTTGAGCTTTTCACCTTTGTTAAGCTCTGCGACATTGTTCTTAGAAGCGGTAGACATATTCGATTCAAAAAACTGCAAAGAGAATGAAAAACACGATCAAAATTCTATGCATAAAGTTTCGATTCTTTAAACACTTGATAAGTTCCTTGGATGTGTTGAAATGTTACTCTAGAATCGAGAAGTTCACTACGTTCCCAACTACCATCTAGAAGTAACTTTCAAAGTATCCCTCTTACTTATCTCAAGTAAAAAGAAATCAGAAATAATACCCGTATGGTATTAGCAGCGGAAAAAAATACTTTGAAAAACATATCTTTCAAAATGGAATAGGTGAGAATTTGCGCAAAGAATTTTAGCGCAACAATTGCCAAGCCACGAGACCTGTTCTACACACCCATGGGTTAGATAACCATGGCCGGATCGTGGTAGGACTTGGAATTCTAAATTGCGCTATCCCGATTAAGGACGGGACATAACCTATTTGAAAAACATCTTTTTCAAAAAAAATTTGAAAGCACGTTGGCTAATCTCCGTAGAGTAGAGCACAACGTCACAAGTACATTGGCTAATCTCCGTAGAGTAGAGCACAATGACATGGCTAATCTCGCATGAAGTAGAGCACTATGGCTAATCTTCAAAGAGTAGAGCCCAATGAAAAACTTCATTAAAACGTTAGTCCCGTTTGAACTAATCGGCATTGTGGTTAGCCCCGTATGGGCTAATCGGCACATTCGAGTTTGGCCAAGGCCTTTTGTCACCCCGTATGGGTCAGTTGGCAAGTTTGCAGTCGACCCAGACCTTCTGCCAGATTGGTCGACCAAAAACACCAAATTGGTCGACCAATTTTGGTCTGCAATTTCTTCCCGGCCAGGGCCTCTGCCCTGGCCGGGGCATGGCCAAGGGCCGGCCAGGGCCTCTGCCCTGGCCGGGGCATGGCCAGGGCCGGCCATGCCCTGGCTGAGGCCAGGGCATTGGCCCTGGCCTCTGCCAGGGCCGGCCAGGCCCTGGCCAAGGCCAGGGCGCCGGCCCTGGCCACTGCCAGGGCCGGCCAGGCCGGCCTGGCCTTGGCCGGCCATGGCCGGCCATGGCTTGGCCATGGCCGGTCATGGCCAAGGCCATTTTGGGCATTGGCCGGCCATGGCCCCTTTGGCCATGGCCGGCCACCCCCTTGAATGGGGTTGCCGCACACATTCCTCCCCCTTGATGGGGTGGTCGCCGGTGGTTATTAGCCGTAGCCAACCCCCACCGCAAGTGGAGGGGGGTGCATGGCCTTCATAGCCCATTTGGCCATGGTGCACATGCACCAAATTTTATCTTACCAGATGGAAATAACTACCATCATCTTCCTCGATGAAGCACCCGTTCGTCGATGAAGCACCCGTTCATCGAGAAATTAGTTATTTCCTAATGGCCGTGTGCCAAAAATGAATAACGTACTACGTGAACGGTCGGTTCTTCCCGTCACGGAGAGTTCCTACCATATCCGTAATGATAGGAGACCCTAACGTGAAAAGAACAACCGCTGCGTTCTCTCCGTCACGAAGCGTTCCTACCATATCCGTAATGGTAGGAGACCCATTCGTGAAAAAGACAACGAATCGTTCATAGTTTCGACGGGGCGGTGGTTTGACCGGGGCGAACCCATATGGCTCTGATACCAATGAAGGATCCTGCCAAAACAGAGTTAGGATCGATAATTAAAGTTGAGACTTACGCTTGCGTATGCGGCACGGTAGTCTCGGAACTTTGCCTTCGGATTCGCCACGACGGATCGAGTCTTCTCACGAACGGAGTAAGGCTACTAAATCCACAATCTAAATCTCTACTTTAGATTAAGAACTTGGATAGAGGGAGAGGAAGTATTTCGGCAGAGCTTCGCTAGGATGAAGATGCATGCATGAATGCCATGCAAAAGTGTAAGAAATGGCTTACCCTTGGGTCTTATTTATAGCCCCCAAGGTAGTTATTTTAGGGTAAATTGTTCCTTTGGAACAATTTAATTAAGGTGTACCATGATACATGGTACATTATAAGCTTAAGTTGTACCATATGCATGGTACAACATAAGCTTAAGATATTCCCCCTTTATTAGCCATATGTCGCATGCATTTATGTATATATAATGCGACTTTCCTACTCATCCAGAGATCCTCTCCGTAAGGGAACAGATTCCCTTCGCACACGACTTCGTGCACGCGACGTTCGAGGTCTGTATTCCCTCGTACATCCCCCACAAGGGTGTACAAATGTCTGTTGAATATTGGACTCCCCGGATTTGGTTTTGGATGATGAGCAAACATAAATAATTCATGAACTAACAATTTGTGAGCGCAGTATTGGAGATCGTCGCCAATTTCACGTGAACATTCAAAGCGACATCTCAACACTTTCCAAAGCTCATTTTCATGCCTAAAGCTTCGTTGAAGCTCTTGCGACGCTTTGGAAAATATGAGGATTCAATCGAAGCTATCGAAGACCGTTTATTAAGGTTTTATTTATAGTCTTTTAGCTTCGATATATAGAATGTTAAGCCTTGAGTATATCTTACGTCTATATCTTCATTACGCTCATTTCGTAGCTCTAGGATCCTTGCACAAGTTCATTCTAACTTCCTCGAAGCGTCGCGCTTCGATTCGGACTTTGTTGTGCATGTTAGTTGGTACAAGAACACGTACTGACCGACTAGATGGTGATCTAGTCGGTCGGCAACTGTTCTTGGACCGACTAGTTTGATTCCTTAAATTCTTGGACTTTACTGTTTACAGTTAGTCGGTCTACGTTGACTCACCGACCGACTAGTTTGTGAACTAGTCGGTCAGTGATGCTTCTTTGACCGACTAGTTGAGACTTACTGTTCACTCTAAAATTCTCCTAAGCTACTGTTTACCGTTAGTCGGTCTAAGAACGTTTGATGACCGACTAGTTGACAATCTAGTCGGTCAACTTTTGTTCTTGGACCGACTAAGTCAACTTGCCTTCAGACTATGTTGTTTTGCCTCTTAGTCGGTCTACGTTCATTGGATGACCGACTAGTTGTGAAACTAGTCGGTCAGACAGTGTTCTTGGACCGACTAGTTTTCTAGGTCTGAAATTCTATCTCTTCTCAGATCTGCTCTTAGTCGGTCCATGCTTTGTGACTGACCGACTAGTTGATGAACTAGTCGGTCAGTGAGTGTTCTTTGACCGACTAATTCTCACAGATTTCTTTCCGTTGGAGATTGACCTAACTTGTTTTTATGGGACCCTATAAATACGAACCTAGGTCATTTCTATCTTCAATAGAGCTGCCATTAAGAGATTCATTGAGTTCTAAAGAGATAGCTATTCTCCCTCAAATCTAAAGCTCTCTTCCTCACAAGAAACCCATTCTCTCTCATTTCTAGATCTAGAGAGAAGCTTGTTCTTGGTGAGCTCTTCAAGCTATTGCTTGATTCAAGTTTCCAAATCTTCCCTAGGCACCCATTGCTGCTCATTTCCTTGGTGCTAGGGTTTGGTAACTTCATCTTCCTCAAATCCTTCATTCCACCTATTGGGTAAGAAAAACTCAAGGTATATGATTTTGTGGTAAGAGTGATTATTTCATATTAAACTCATTAATATTGCTTTGTGATTCTCTCGGTTGTGAGAGAAGGTTGTGATCCTGGGTTGTGGGATTCACGTTTGCTATTGCATGTATGATTTGATCTTGTGAAGGTTTTTCACAAGATATTCATAGTGGAAATCTTGAGTTAGGGTTTCTAACTCAAGTATCCGAAAGGGATCCGGGTGGTTGGGACGTAGGATCACCGGGAACAAGTCGGGGAGACTTGGGTGGATCCGAACCCATTAACATCGTTTGTTAGCATTGTTAATTTCGTTGTCGTCATTCAATTTAAGCTTCCGCAAATTGATTTGGTAGTTGTGTGCAATTTAATTTGGAATTATACGCCTTATTATTTTAAAGTACTATTCACCCCCCCTCTAGTACTTGTGCAGTAGCTGGTAGGGCATTACATTTGGTATCAGAGCCAGATACTCAGCTATGTCTGCCAACGACAACAAGACCGTGCCTCCACCTTCCAACTACGACACCTTCAGGAACCGTGAAGGAGCGTCATCGGTGATGGAAGGACATTCCTCTACAAGGCCTCCATTCTTCAACGGTACCAACTACGGGTACTGGAAATGTCGGATGGAAACCTTCCTCCGAAGTGCATCTTTATGGAGGACTACAATGAAGGAGTACATCGAGCCCGAAGAAGAAGATTTTGAGAAATGGACTACCGCGGAGGTCGCCGCGGAGGTAAGCAATGCCAAGACAATGAACGCCTTGCAATGCGCATTGGAGCCCGAGGACTTCAATAAGATATGCACATGTAAGAGTGCATATCAAATTTGGAACTCTCTCCTCATACTACATGAAGGGACGAGTCGGGTAAGAGACTCTAAACTCGTAGTCGTAACCAAAGATTACGAAATGTTTCATATGCAACAGGGCGAGAAGATGAAAGAATATTACGCTCGCTTCGTTGACATAATAAACGAGTTAGAGGCCCTCGGCAAGATCTACACTCAAAAGGAGAAGTGCTTAAAGCTTATTGAAGGACTTCTCTCTTCTTGGGAAAAACGTACCTTCGCCATCGAGGAAGGTAATGACATGAACAAATATACCGTAGTTCAACTAATGGGTACTTTGATGTCATACGAGGTACGCAAAGATAGCAAGGTGAAGCTACAAGAAAAGATGAAGTCATATTTGAACCTAGATGCGCCTAAGAAAAAGGCGATTGCATTCAAGGCGGCTTCATCCACATCTTTCGATGATGAAGACTCGGAAAACGAGTTGGACTTGGAGTCCATGGCACTCATGGCCAAGAAGTTCAACCGTTTCTTCCGGAAAGGTAACTTCAAGACCAAAGGTAAATTTGGTTCTTCTAACGCCTCTTCCTCTCCTTTGTGTTTCAAGTGCAATAAGCCAGGACACATGAAAGCGGAGTGTCCTCTCAACAAACAAAAGGAGAAGTGGAAGGCGCCAAAATTCGATAAGTCCAAGAAATACAAAAAGGGGTACAAGAAAGGACTTGTCGGAGCAACATTCACCGACTCCGAGGATTCCTCAAGCGGAGAGTCGGATGATGAGAAAGTGGAGCAAGCACATATGTGCTTCATGGCAAGAGAGGAGAACGATCAAGGATCCTCCTCTTCTGATGATAGTAATGACGAAAGCGATGAGGTAACGATGGATGATCTTAGAAATGCTAACTCTCAACTTTGGTCAAAATACACTAAGTTAGTAAATAGATATACTAAGGTAAAAGATGACCTAGCTAGCATTCAAACATCGCCTAAGAATATCATCACCAACAACGACACCGTTGTTGAAGAGTTAAGAAATGAGATTGTGAATCTCAAATCTAAACTTGAACATGTTAGCATTGAGGATGCGGAAGAACATGAGATAGCGGATTTAACTTCTCAAAACTCGACTTTGAGTATTGAGAACGAGAATCTTAAATCTCGTGTTTATGTGCTCACATCGCAAATATCCGCTTTGGATACTTCTTTGCGTTCTCTCAAAGAGAATTATGAGAACACATTAGGCCGAATCAATAGATTCAATAAAGGTAAGGATCATTTGGATAAAATCCTAAGTGACTTACTTCCGGCCAATCACCACATTGGCTTGGGGTATATGATGGGAAATTCATCCAAGTCGGTCACTACTTTTGTTAGGCCAACTTCCGAAGCCTCAACGAGTGGGAGCAAACACTCTATTGGTAGTTCATCTACCAATGGTGCTTCCACCTCGTCCACACCCTCTTTCGGAAAGAAACCCACTTTGGGTGGACCTCCAAAGAAGGGGCATGCCTACATGTACACTAATAACATGCCACGTAGGAACCCACGTCCTACTCCACCGGCTCACACATATGATGATTTTTATGCAACACATTCTCGGGCACGTGCACACCAAGTGAGACACCCTCACACACGTGTTCCCACACATGCATATGTTCACCCACCTCATCATATGAATAATTCTCGTCGTGCACCATTCCATCATGTCCCGTATGCCTATCCACAACATGCATCACGTAGAAATCAACGTAGCATGCATGCACCCAATAGGATGATGGCTCCCAAAATTTTCACTATTTGGAGCCCAAAGGACACAAGCATGGACGAAAAACAAATGTACATGAATGCTTATTTTTCGGATGTTGTGCATAGTAAGAATTATGTGGGGAAGTCTAAGTCCACTTGGACTTGGCCTCCAAAGGTCTAATCCCTTGGACCCAATGACCTTGGGTACCATGATATGAAAGTGTCTATCTTTAGGTACTCAAGGAAAAGAAAAAGAAAAGGAGCATCAAATTTAAATTTAGCTCCAAATGGAATTGGATACTCGATAGCGGTTGCTCCAAACACATGACGGGTGACGCTCGTTTGCTCTCCGGAGTGGTTCCCATTGCGAATGGAAACCGCGTCGTATTTGGAGGCAACGAGAGCGGAACCATCATAGGTGTTGGTAAAGTCGGTAACCCTTCTAAACCCCTAATTAGTGATGTTTATCTTGTTAGTGGTTTAAATCATAATCTTATTTCAATAAGCCAACTTTGTGACAAAGGTTACAAAGTTAGCTTTGCGAAAGGATTGTGTCATATTTTAAGAAAGGATAATGAAAAATTATTATTTTCCGGAACTCGTCGTAAAGACATTTATATTTTGGATCTTCCTAAGTCATATGAACAATGTCTCGTTGCCAACACAAGTGAAAAACACTTATGGCATCGACGCTTTGGACATGTGAACTTTGGAACACTATATAAGCTTTCAAAATTGAATTCTATTAAAGGTTTTCCGAAGCTTGTTTTTGAAAAGAAAAGTTTTTGTGATTGTTGTCAACGCGGCAAGCTTCCTAAATCTTCATTTAAACCTAAGAAAAGCATCTCTACTAAACGGCCACTAGAGCTATTACATCTAGATTTATTTGGGCCAACTAGAGTAGCTTCCTTAGGAAATGCAAGGTATGGACTTGTCATCGTAGATGACTATTCAAGATTTACTTGGGTATTTTCATTGTGTAATAAAAATGAAGCTTTTGAAAACTTCACAATTTTTGTTAAGAAAGTACAAAATCTCTTAGGAACCACCATTGTCACTATTCGTAGTGATCATGGAGGTGAATTTGAGAATGAGACTTTTGAGACATTTTGTGATGAAGTTGGTATTACTCACACCTTCTCTTTCCCTCGTGCACCTCCTCAAAATGGTGTAGTTGAGAGAAAGAATAGGACGCTAGTGGAGTGTGCTCGCACTATGCTTGATGATAGCCAACTTGGCCATCAATTTTGGGCGGAAGCGGTACACACCGCTTGCTATGTGTTTAATAGAATACTTTTGAGGCCCGGCACTAAACAAACTTGTTATGAATTGTTGTTTGGTAGGTTGCCTCAAGTTAAACATTTTCGTGTTTTTGGTTCGAAATGTTTTATTAAGAACACATATGGTAGTTTGGACAAATTCGATCCGAGATCCGATGAGGGGATTTTTGTTGGATATTCTACGCGTAGCAAAGCCTACCGGATATTCAACAAACGAACCTCAACGATCGAGGAATCGCTTCATGTCTCATTTAATGAAGGATTTGTTCCAACTAGAATTTCAAATGATAATGATTCTATGGATGTTTTATGTGATTCGTTTGATAATTCTAAGTCTAATGATTCTATTGATTCTATTGAGACTAACCCAACTAATGAAGTTGTTGAGAATGTTCCAAGTGATCAAGGTATTCCCAAACGGCTTCATTCGGTTCGTGACCATCCCCATGAGCAAGTCATTGGCAATATCTATGATAGTGTCAAGACGAGATCGCAAGTTCACCACTTCGCAAATTGTGCCTTTGCCTCATCGATAGAGCCAAAGAATATTAATGAAGCATGCGAAGGTAGCGCTTGGATCTTAGCCATGGAGGAGGAGCTCATTCAATTCGAGAGGAATGAAGTTTGGGAGCTTGTTCCATTGCCATCGAAGAACCACACCGTCATAGGGACAAAGTGGATCTTCAAGAACAAAACCGACGAAAACCAAGTCGTCGTCCGGAACAAAGCTCGGTTAGTAGCTCAAGGCTATCGTCAAGAGGAAGGTATCGATTTTGAAGAATCTTTCGCTCCGGTAGCTAGATTAGAATCAATTAGATTACTTTTGTCTTTTGCATGCCATAAGAATTTTAAATTATTTCAAATGGATGTTAAAAGTGCATTTTTAAACGGAGATGTCGTTGAGGAAGTTTACGTTTCTCAACCTCCGGGCTTCGTAAATGAAAAATTTCCAAATCACGTTTTTAAACTAAAGAAAGCTCTTTATGGTTTGAGACAAGCTCCTCGAGCTTGGTATGATCGCCTAAAGAATTTTCTTTTGGATTTGAATTTTAAAATGGGCGAAGCCGATTCAACACTTTTTATTAAGCATGCGAATAATGATATTTTATTAGTTCAAATTTATGTTGATGATATCATTTTCGGTGCTACTAACTTCGCTCTTTGCGAAGAGTTTTCTAATGTGATGAAGGAACAATTTGAGATGAGCCACATGGGCGAACTCAAATATTTCTTAGGTCTCCAAATTCGCCAAATGAACGATGCAATCTTCATCCACCAAACGAAGTACACGGTGGAGTTGCTAAAGCGATTTGGAATGGAGAATGCCTCCGGGAAAAAGACTCCAATGAGCACGACTACGCATCTTGACAAGGATACGGGCGGTAAGGATGTAGACATTCGTCTATATCGAGGTATGATAGGTAGTTTGATTTATCTTACCGCAAGTAGGCCCGATATTATGTTTGCCGTATGTATATGTGCTCGTTATCAGTCTCAACCTAAGGAGTCTCACTTAGTAGCGGTAAAGCGTATTTTTCGCTATCTAAGTTACACATTAGATTTTGGATTCTTTATCCGAGATCTAGCACATATGAGTTAGTCTCATATAGTGACGCTGATTATGCGGGATGCAAATCCGACAGGAAAAGTACTAGTGGCACTTGCCATTTTCTAGGAAATTCTATTGTCTCTTGGTTTTCCAAGAAGCAAAATTCGGTATCACTTTCAACCACCGAGGCGGAATATATTGCCGCCGGTGCCGCTTGTGCCCAGGTTCTTTGGATGAGACACACATTGAAGGATTTTGGTATTCATTGTGATACTAGCCCTATCATGGTGGATAACCAAAGTGCTATTTGTCTTTCAAAGAATCCGGTGCACCATTCCCGATCGAAACACATAGATGTCCGACACCATTTCTTAGATGATCATGTTGCTAAAAAGGACATCATTTTAGTGTACGTTGAAACCCAAAAGCAAATCGCCGATATTTTCACGAAACCCCTAAAGGAGGACTCCTTTGTGCGGTTGCGTCGAGAATTGGGGATTATGGGTGAATCCGAGATATAGGATTCATATTTCAATTCAATCATCTTGCATGCTAATATATTTCGCGATATTTCATTCATGCTAGATTAATTGAATTTTTGGGAATTTGATGTGATTTATTCGAATTTATTGCTCGAATTCGTATTTCAATGTCGTATTTAAGATTTCGACGTTTTATGGGGTAATTTAGATGACTAATGAGTGAGTTAGGATGTTTCATCCAAGTGGTTTGTGAAGAGAAATCAAATTTCAGTTTTTGGACTCTTCTAGTCGGTTTCAGTTCACTTGTCAACCGACTAGATGCTCATCTAGTCGGTCAGCACATGAACTCAGACCGACTAGATCAAGCAAATATCCATCTCCTATCTTTTTCTTTCGTTAGTCGGTCATAGTACACTATCCGACCGACTAGATTGAAAACTAGTCGGTCAGTAAGTATACTGCGACCGACTAAATCCAGCCCTAAAAATCACTCTGAGCTACTGTTTCGACTTAGTCGGTTCAAGCTCATTGACCGACCGACTAGATCGTAATCTAGTCGGTCAGTACTTGAACTGTGACCGACTAAGTGGGTTAGGGCAGTTGAGTCTTTTCGTCTTCCAACCGACTTATACTCATTTTTATCCGACTAATTTCATTTTTAGTCGGTTATCCTCTCAGCTCTAACTCGAAAACCCCAAACCCCCTCTCGAAACCCTTCGTCTTCCGGCCGTTTCTCCGTCGATCGCCGCCGTCCGCCGCCGTCGACTCCACCCCCTAGGTATCTCCCTCCCTCTCCTAGGTCGATTTCCTATTCTAGGGTTGTCTCTCCTTGTTTTCAAGCTCTAGATCCTAGGTTTTCAATTTCTAACCTAGGGTTTGTGATTTTCGAATTTTCTTGATCTCTAGGGTTGTTAGCTTGTGATCTCTAGGTTGTTAGTGACCTAGTCTTCGATTGCTTGTGCTCGTAGTGCTATGGCTAAGACTCGTATTCCGATCGCCTCTTCCGGGGCTTCTCCTATGACCGTAGGGCCTTCCGACCCTAGGAATCCCCCGAAGCCTAAGCGTCGTGCCAAGTCTACCCAAGGCTCTCCATCTTCGCCTCCTCCTAAGAAGCCTAGGACTGCCATAGTTAAACCCCGTAAATCCAAGACCAAAAAGCCTATTCTTCACACTCCGGCAACTCCTCCCGATTCTGATACTGATTTTATTCCAGAGGATGAGCCTACTAGGGAACCTACTCCTCCTCCGAAGACCCGTAAGGCTAAGGGTAAAGCTCCTATGCCAGTTGGCGGTGTAGACATATCGTTGTGCCGCGATGACCCTCAGTGTCTCGCCGCGTACAACCGTATAGAACACTGTCCACTGTTGTTGGAGCATTACGTTCAGTTCTCTGATTTTCTCGGCCTTGCTGATCTTCTGTCTTATAGTGGCCTTCTAGACTATCTCCGATACGACCCCAAGGCCAATCCCAAACCGTACCCTCGCCTCGTGAAATTGTTCTATGCCAACCGTATTCGAGGCCAGTACGACGCCAGTCACTCCATTGAGACGACTGTCTTGGGAACTCCTATAGTTCTCACGGCAGAAATCTTGGGGGAGATCCTTGGTTGTGCGTCATGTGGTCTCCTCCCTTCGGACATTTCCGTAGACGACATTTCTTCCTTGGATCAGTCTATTCTTTCTGAGATTTTCCAGGTTATCCCCTCTGCATTCATTGGTGTTCCATCGAAATCCTTTAAGCCGAATGCGTGGGTTCTTAACCTGATTTTGAAGTCGTGTCTCCTCCCTAAGTATGGATCCTCTTCACTCCCCTCTCAGCCGTTTTTGAAGCTCATATACGCTCTTTTCTTGGGGTGCGAGATAAATTGGGCTCGCGTGATACTCGATAAGATGGATTCTTTCGAGTGTATACGCAAGACCAATAAGTCTGCGCACATTCCATACCCCTGCTTGTTGACCCTTGTATTCCGTCATTTTCGAGTTCCCCTCCCTCCTGACGATGAGCGTCCTTTGGGTACGCCTCTGAACGCGACGGCCGTGAAGAAATCTCTAGCGGCTCTTCGTCACGTGCAGAGGTCTACCGCATCTGCTTCTCAGTCTACTCCGTCAGCTGCTGCAGCCTCGTCTTCCCCTGCTACTTTGGACGATGTCGTACGCCTACTTCGTCAGCACGACTCCCGTTTGGCTCGTACTGAGGAGGTAGTCTGCCGTATGGCTCGTATGATGGGGATTGAGCTTCCTCCTTCGGTGTCTGAGGCCGAGGAGATGGACGATGAGGAGCTTGACGAGCTTGCTACTTCTTTTGCCCGTGGCGATGAGGCCACTGCTGCTGCTGTTGCTGGTGCTACCACTTCTGCTCCTGGAGTTGGCACCACTTCCGGTGTTCCAGAGCCTTCTGCTTCAGCACTTCAGTCTTCTGAGCCTGCTGTAGACCCTGTTGCTGAGCCTGCTGATATTCCTGCTGACACATCTGCTGTCGAGACCCATGCTGCTGTAGAGCCTGTTCCTGAGATCTCGACTCCTGTCCCGACGATTCCATCTGTTGAGACACCTCTACTCCCTGCAGATCCTGAGTCCACTCCGTCGACTGGACCCACGGACGCTGCAGATCCAGCCTCCTCCTCGTGATCGTTGTTCCGAGGACTCTCCATATACGCTTTGGATGATATATCTTAGCGAGAGTATTTTGGGTTAGGATAGAGTATGAGGGTTGTGATGTTTTGATGTATTTTGGATGGTGTCGTTGTTGTAGTATTTATTTTGATGAGGATGATGATGATGATGTATTTCTTCTTGATGTGTATGTTGTATTTTGATGTATTGATATCTTCTTGGATGTACTCTTGATGTTATCATTTATATATATACATCGTCGTTGTCTTTATCTTACTTCGTCGTGCACATTTTAATATTCGTTGAATGTATATGAAATGTGAATTCGTCGCTCGTAGCATGCAAACTTGGTTAAATAGATTATATTTCTATATTCATATAGAATTGTTTTCCATGCACAAAATTAACCAAGAAATATTGAATATTGGAGAGTATGTTTCATTATTCAATAAATGAAAAAAATACCAAATATTATTTTTGATGATTTTGATTATCGTTGATTTTTATTGATAATGGAAAATTTGGCACACCTTGTTTTGATTTCCACATTTTTCCCTTGGTGTCAAGTTGGTCCGTTGTCTTTGTCTACGACTCCCGATGTTGGATTTTACATTTCCTAATTGTTGTCGTTGTATGCCCCCCATTTTTGGGATAATGCCAAAGGGGGAGAGATAATGATAATAAAATAGCGCAAATGAAAATTTAACTCAATTTCCAAGAATCTAGTTTGATATGTTAGATTCAGGGGGAGTTAAGATACATATAAGGATTTTCAAAATCCGATATTTCAAAAATCAATTCATTTTATTTATCTTACTCGTCTGCTTGATGCAATTTATTTATATTCATTTTGGAATTAACGTGTCATCAATGCAGGGGGAGTAAGTATTTTACATTTGAATTATTATCTTTGATTATTATTTATGTTGGTTTGTCATCACCAAAAAGGGGGAGAATGTTGAATATTGGACTCCCCGGATTTGGTTTTGGATGATGAGCAAACATAAATAATTCATGAACTAACAATTTGTGAGCGCAGTATTGGAGATCGTCGCCAATTTCACGTGAACATTCAAAGCGACATCTCAACACTTTCCAAAGCTCATTTTCATGCCTAAAGCTTCGTTGAAGCTCTTGCGACGCTTTGGAAAATATGAGGATTCAATCGAAGCTATCGAAGACCGTTTATTAAGGTTTTATTTATAGTCTTTTAGCTTCGATATATAGAATGTTAAGCCTTGAGTATATCTTACGTCTATATCTTCATTACGCTCATTTCGTAGCTCTAGGATCCTTGCACAAGTTCATTCTAACTTCCTCGAAGCGTCGCGCTTCGATTCGGACTTTGTTGTGCATGTTAGTTGGTACAAGAACACGTACTGACCGACTAGATGGTGATCTAGTCGGTCGGCAACTGTTCTTGGACCGACTAGTTTGATTCCTTAAATTCTTGGACTTTACTGTTTACAGTTAGTCGGTCTACGTTGACTCACCGACCGACTAGTTTGTGAACTAGTCGGTCAGTGATGCTTCTTTGACCGACTAGTTGAGACTTACTGTTCACTCTAAAATTCTCCTAAGCTACTGTTTACCGTTAGTCGGTCTAAGAACGTTTGATGACCGACTAGTTGACAATCTAGTCGGTCAACTTTTGTTCTTGGACCGACTAAGTCAACTTGCCTTCAGACTATGTTGTTTTGCCTCTTAGTCGGTCTACGTTCATTGGATGACCGACTAGTTGTGAAACTAGTCGGTCAGACAGTGTTCTTGGACCGACTAGTTTTCTAGGTCTGAAATTCTATATCTTCTCAGATCTGCTCTTAGTCGGTCCATGCTTTGTGACTAACCGACTAGTTGATGAACTAGTCGGTCAGTGAGTGTTCTTTGACCGACTAATTCTCACAGATTTCTTTCCGTTGGAGATTGACCTAACTTGTTTTTATGGGACCCTATAAATACGAACCTAGGTCATTTCTATCTTCAATAGAGCTGCCATTAAGAGATTCATTGAGTTCTAAAGAGATAGCTATTCTCCCTTAAATCTAAAGCTCTCTTCCTCACAAGAAACCCATTCTCTCTCATTTCTAGATCTAGAGAGAAGCTTGTTCTTGGTGAGCTCTTCAAGCTATTGCTTGATTCAAGTTTCCAAATCTTCCCTAGGCACCCATTGCTGCTCATTTCCTTGGTGCTAGGGTTTGGTAACTTCATCTTCCTCAAATCCTTCATTCCACCTATTGGGTAAGAAAAACTCAAGGTATTGGATTTTGTGGTAAGAGTGTTTATTTCATATTAAACTCATTAATATTGCTTTGTGATTCTCTCGGTTGTGAGAGAAGGTTGTGATCCCGGGTTGTGGGATTCACGTTTGCTATTGCATGTATGATTTGATCTTGTGAAGGTTTTTCACAAGATATTCATAGTGGAAATCTTGAGTTAGGGTTTCTAACTCAAGTATCCGGAAGGGATCCGGGTGGTTGGGACGTAGGATCACCGGGAACAAGTCGGGGAGACTTGGGTGGATCCGAACCCATTAACATCGTTTGTTAGCATTGTTAATTTCGTTGTCGTCATTCAATTTAATCTTCCGTAAATTGATTTGGTAGTTGTGTGCAATTTAATTTGGAATTATACGCCTTATTATTTTAAAGTACTATTCACCCCCCCTCTAGTACTTGTGCAGTAGCTGGTAGGGCATTACAACGTCTTCCATATCCAACATGTGGGGGTGCATGTATGCATGTGTAGGCATGCATGGATGTGCGTGGATGTGTGTAGGGAGATCCAAGCTAGTGTGAAAGGGGTTAGGGGTCAATGGCAACCCCGTAAATTTTTAGAAAGGTTAGGGGCAAAACGGTTATTTTGGACTAAAGCTACTGTTCGTACATCCTAAAGTTGTGTGTGCATAAAGTAATGGAAAACTTGTAAATACTTGAAACTTGAGGGGTAATTTTGGAAGGGTATTAAGGTCATTTAAGCATGTTCATGCTTATCCTAAAGAGACTTCTAGGGCTGGATATTTTATAAGACATTTCTACTCTTTTCTTTAATCTTCTTTCTTATTCTTTTCATTTTATATTCCTCTCTCCTACCCCCAAAACCTGGCCGAACTCCCTCTTCCCCCTTTCCCTTCCATCAATACTCCAAAACCCTAACTTCACTTCCAAAAATTCAAGGAAACCCTTAGCTCTTCAAGGAGAAAGAAGGGTGTAAGGAAGAGAAAGAAAAGAGAAGAAGAAAGAGGTCTTTTTGAGGTAGGATTCTAACATAGGTTTGGGGATTTTTATTTAGGGCTATGAGAATGTTATGATGTATTTATATTGTTCATGTTCTTGATTTCATGTATTATGTTTGCAATAGCTCAAAAGATTCAATTTTTCCTTGTTTTTCCTAGCAAATCAACCTCCCCTAAAATACAGAAATTCTGTATGTATGTTTCTACCTCAATTCTGATCTCTGTAGTTTGATTTACTTTCTGAAAAAATATGTAGTTATATATCTTGAAGTTCTACCCCAAATTCATATAAAATTTGACATATGTTGAGTTCAATATGTAGGAGTAAAAATTCAATGTTTGCAACTTGTCTGAAAATCTGTCAAACTGGACACAGTTTAGAAAAAATGAAGCCTATCACCTGCACACTCTATGGAATTTTCTGTTCTTGGTCTCATTGAAAATTTAACAAGTTTATCTATAATTTCATCAGAGTGTTTATATTTCGAAATTCTGGCTCCAACGTGCCTACAATTGGCTTTCAATACAGACCCAGAATTCTGTCAGAAAACAGCCTTGACATGCTGCACCAAATAAATCACCATAAATTTCCTAATTTACATTTCTCCATGAAATTTTATGGGTGAATCCAGGACTATTATATCTCCAACTTTCATTCAGTGAGTTTTGTCAAATTTGTAATTTTAGCATGTAAGGATCAATACATTAGAGGGGGGGTGAATAGTGTATATTAAAAAATTGTCACAAATAAAATGTTAGTAATATTTGCAAAGATGGCACAGAAATAAAATGACAAGTGCTGAAAATTAAACCAATCGCAAACACAGAGATTTATCCTGGTTCGGATCCTTGTTATCCTACTCCAGTCCTCTACCCCGTAGAGATTTTCAATCCACTATAATCACTTGCCCCGCAAGCACGAACTTACAAAAATGGCGACACTCCCCGTGTCCCAAACTTTGTACAATCTCTAAACAGAGATTCAAACCTGTTAAATAAGAAATAGAAAAACACCTATAGCATTGTTATAAATTTCAGAGAATGAATTCAAGGATGGTGTTTAGAAGATGAACTTCAAGATGTAAAATATATGTAATGAAGCGCAACACTTGAAGTTCTCTGGTTCATAAAAGAAGAGAGAGATCTATTGATATCTTCTTACAATTATGAACACAAACAACTTTCCAAAAGTGATGTAGAAAATCCAAGTTCTTCCGTTCTTAAATGAAGAGAGAAATCTAATGATTTCTTCTTACAAATAAGAAAAGAACAACTAATGGCAGAATTACTTAAGAAAATTAATGACTTGCTTTCAACAAAATCAGAATAAAGAAGAGGAAAGTGTGTGGAAAATGAGAGGAGGTACCCCTCCTTTTATAGGTTTTAGAAACGGTTGTGAACGGCTCTAAAAGAGACGTTGCAAAACGTTCAGAAACTGAGAGGAACGTTGGAGAACGGTCAGAAACTGTTCTGGAAAATTTCAGTCCCAAAAGCATTTTGGCATGCTACGAAAATTCGTAGCCTGCCAATTTTGAAACGGTAACAAACGGTCACAAAATTTTGGTGGCATGGAATAGACAACGGATAGATCCTTGTCTGAAAGTATCAAGTCAAAATATAACTGTTTTGGTAGGCTAGGAAAAATCCTAGTAGGCTAATACTTAAAAATACGAATTTTGACTTAGGATCGAAATGAGTTAGGAGATGATGTAGATTTGAGCTTTAGGGATATATGATAAGATATAACCAAGGCCCTGAAGCTATCTAAAAAGTAAAAATTACATCATTCCGTAGATACGTGTTTCACACGTAATTTGAGTAGCAAGGTAGTTTTTGCAGAGGATCCTTGTACTTTGATCATATGCGTGATGTAAATGAATTTGCGTTGTAGCTGTATATCTGCATAGATAAAGTTAGTAACATGAAATATATTGATTTGTCACATCAAAACTTTATGGAAGAGAGGATGGAAAATACCAAGTTCCAACATTCTCCCCCTTTTTGATGATGACAAATAATGAAGTAAAAAAATGTGAATTAATCATGTTAGTAAAAAGTTTTAAGAAGTGTATGAACATGATGTTGATATGAAATGTGATGTTACTGATGTTACTCCCCCTGAGTATAGTCATATAGACTCCCCCTGAATATATGCATATTTCTCCCCCTTTGTCATCCACAAAAAGTGGAAAAGATAAATTGGCAAGCTACGATTTTTCGTAGCAGGCCAAATTAGAAAACGGAGGAAATTAAAAAATGAACAGAGACAGATTATGTAAGGAGCATATAAGGAACAAAAGGAACTAACATTTGAGTAAACATCGATCAGAGAGACGAAGTACACAAAATAACTATAATATATTAGCATAACAACATGATATAACAACTGAAGTAAAGGCCAAGCCCAGTTCATAGCATGCATCTGAAAGACCAACATACATCAGACACTCACTAAAACAACATACAGAAACTGCAAAATACAAAACCAGCGACCAACATACTAACGCCACAAACGACCAACATACGACCATCATACTGATGCAACCAAGGTAATCCAGAACCAGGGACAGAACAACAGGTAATCATGAAAAGCAACCAAACGGCAGATGGTGAGGCAAGGATAGAAGGAACCGAATGAAACAGAGAACCAAAAGACCAAAGTGAACAAGCAAGCGAAGTTAATGATGATAGGATGACGACCCAGGAGAAGAACGGCGGGTGCGAGTGCGACGATTTGGGAGGATATTGTTGGCTTCCAAGTCAGAACGAAGTTCGGATTGGGTAATGTGAATCTGATCCAGAACTTTGGGGTAATGTTTCAGGGTCGCATCGTAGGAACTCATGTGCGTCTGTATACCAGCGAAACCATCGGAAACTTTGTCAGAAAGGCGACGGAGAAGAACAGCGGTTGTCTCGCGCGATGGACAGACGCCATCCGTGGATGCGTGGACCTTCTTGCCACATGCAGAGTGAGAAGAGCCAGTGAAAGAAGCTTGGTCGCGGGAGTTAGGAGTCGACGGTCGGTGGCAAAAGGAAGAGAGGATTTGGCCATGGTGGAGTGGAGAGAAGAAAATTTAGAGAAGGAAGAAATGTAAACAGAGAATAGGAAAGATAAAAGAGAAGGGGAACGAAAGAAATAAAGGGCCGAACAGTTGGAACACCTGAAAACCGATCAGTTGCCATTATAGAAGCGGTTTGTGAAAACTGAAGAAGTTAGAACAACTGATAATTTCAAAAGATAGACACCGAATAGATGGGAAGAGGAATAGTCGCGAGAAGCAGTTGCGAAAGACCCGTTTGGCTGAAAAATAGAAGAACAGTTGGGAAAGAGAATTATATATATACATATATAATAGGCAGTGAAGAGACCCGATGTACTTTTGAAAAATATGGAGACCCAAAACGTAAAGATATTAATGTAAGGCAGACCCGAGGTACATTGGAAGATAAAAAAATAATGTATGTCAGGCCGAAATTAATAGGGTAGTGAAAAGCTTTGGAAGTTGAAAGAAACAAAATGGGAGTCCCTAGAAAAAAAATGTCAGGGAGAGCTTTCTTTTAAAAACAATATAGTAAATAATGGTAAAAAGATAAGAAGGGAAAGTTCCTAAGTGTCTGGGAAAAGGAGAAAAGAGGCGGTCAAAGCAAAACAAAATTTGAAAGCAAACGAAAGTGACAGGCCAAATGAAAGCCATGTCAGAGGTAGGTGGAAGCAATTTGAAGTGTAATAAATAATGTTAAGAAGTGAAGTATGTTAAAAATATTAAACAAATTTGAAGTGTCTCATGTGAGGCCAAATAGATCAACCCGAATGGATAAAGATAAAATGGGTTGGTGGCTTGGACCAATAAGAAACACCCAAGTGGAAGATAATAAATTGGCCATTGGGTTGCGGTTTTTGGCCATTGGGTTGCGGTTTTGGCCATAGGTTAGGTGGCCGAATTAAATATATTAAATGAGAAAACAATTTCCAACGGGAGGAAGTACCATTGGGTTGCGGTTTTGGCATTGAAAAGGGTCAGAAGAAGTAAATTTTTGTCTTCTTGTGAAGTCCAAATCAATATAGAAACTAAAGTACAGAGTGCAAATGAAAAGTTCGAAGAATGAGAATGAACGTCAGTGCCTTGTCCAATGTGAAAAGCAGGGAATATCGGAAAAGACAAAAGAGAAGTATCCATGTGGCAGTAGAGAGAACACAGATAGCAACAGGAATCAAAAAGATAGAGACAAAGTGGAAGAGAACAGGTAAGAATTTTGATATGAAATTTGATTTGAGAATAAAATATAGGAGAAGCGTTTAAAAAATCCAAATTCCAGGGATCAAAGTAGGTACAAAACGGAGAACAGAAAAAAAATTGTTTAAAAATTGGTTAAATTGGTATGCTACGAAATTTGGTAGCATGCCAAAAATAAATAGTAACCAAACAATTATAGAAAAATTCATAAAAATAAAAAATAAATGTATATACTCATAAATCAAATTCTGATGCACTAATAATGCCCAGATTTCTTCTAAGCTTGAGAAAAGTTTCTTCCTTCAAAGGCTTAGTCAAAATATCGGCAACTTGATGTTCAGTAGAAATAAATTTTAAAATAATATCACCTTTCTGAACATGACCATCTAAAAAATGATGACGTACATCAATATGTTTAGTGCGTGAATGATGAACTGGATTTTTAGACAAATTAATAGTACTAGTATTATCACACATTATAGGACATGTGGAACAATTAATACCATAGTCTGAAATAGTTTGTTTCATCCATAAAATTTGAGCACATGCTAAACCAGCGGCAATATATTTTGCCTCGGTTGTAGATAAAGAAACAGAGTTTTGCTTTTTGCTAAACCAGGAAACTAAGGCATGTCCTAAAAAGTGACATGTACCACTAGTACTTTTACGGTCTGATTTACAACCAGCAAAATCTGCATCACTATATGATAATAAATCAAATGTGTTTGTTTTAGGATAAAATAAACCAAAATCAGAAGTATACTTAACATATCTAATAATCTGTTTTACGGCAGTTAGATGTGAAACTTTAGGATCTGCCTGATATCGTGCACATAAGAATACTGAAAACATAATGTCTGGTCTACTTGCAGTTAGATAAAGTAAGGAGCCAATCATACCTCTGTATAGACGTTGATCAACACTCTTACCATTTAAATCTTTGTCGATGGAAGTAGATGTACTCATCGGAGTATGTTTTTCTGCAGAACTTTCTAAACCAAAGCGTTTGATGAGTTCTTTAGAGTACTTGCTTTGGTGGATGAATATTCCTTCCTTCATTTGTTTGATTTGAAGACCGAGGAAGTAGTTTAGTTCACCCATGTGACTCATCTCAAATTCTTTCTACATAATTTTAGAGAAATCTTGACAAAGAGATTCGTTAGTAGAACCAAAAATAATATCATCAACATATATTTGAATAATGATAATATCAGAATTTATGTTTTTAATAAATAGAGTAGAATCTATTTTACCAATAGAATATCCTGAATTTAAAAGATAACTTTTAAGTCTTTCATACCAAGCACGAGGTGCTTGTTTGAGACCATATAAAGCCTTTTTCAATTTAAAAACATGATTTTCAAAATTTTCATGAATAAAACCCGGAGGTTGTTCTACATAAACTTCTTCTTTAAGAAAACCATTTAGAAAGGCACTTTTCACATCCATTTGAAAAAGTTTAAAATCTTTAAAACAAGCGAATGATAATAACATTCTAATAGATTCAAGACGAGCAACTGGTGCATAGGTTTCATCATAATCAATACCTTCTTCTTGATTATAACCTTGTGCAACCAATCGTGCCTTGTTTCTAATTACCTGACCAGATTCATCCAATTTATTTTTGAATACCCACTTGGTACCAATAATTGAATGATCTGATGGTCTGGGAACTAATTCCCAAACATTATTTCGTTGAAATTGGTTGAGTTCTTCCTGCATAGCCATAATCCGTGAACTGTCTTCACATGCATCTTTGATGTTCTTTGGTTTAATGGTTGAGAGAAATGCACAATGTGCCATTTCCTCTATTTGGCGACGAGTTCTTACTCCATCTGTAATATCTCCAATAATTAACTCTGATGGATGATTTGGAACTTGTGCAAATGCCTTAGGAAGATCTGCATTATCTGAAATAGGCTCAACAGCATGTTTAGTAGCATCAATTTCATCAAGTTTCATATTATCTAAAGAATTAGAAAGAGGTAATATATTCTCTTCATCATCAATGATGGGAGAATTAGATGAAGGATTCTCATCAAATGTGACATGAAGTGATTCTTCAACTGTTGAAGTTCTTTTGTTGTATACTCTGTAGGCTTTACTACGTGTTGAGTATCCAACAAAAATACCTTCATCAGATTTAGAATCAAATTTGTCGAGTGCATCTTTAGTATTAAGAATGAAACATTTACATCCAAACACTTTAAAATATGATACACGAGGAATACGATTAAAAAATAATTCAAAACATGTTTTATTAAGTAATGGCCTTATAAGAACTTTATTCATAATGTAACAAGCAGTTGCAACAGCTTCTGCCCAAAAATACTTAGGAAGATTACTATCACAAAGCATTGTTCTTGCACATTCTTGTAAAGTTCTATTTTTCCTTTCTACTACGCCATTCTGAGGAGGAGCACGAGGAAAAGAAAAATTGTGTGTAATGCCATTTTCATTACAAAACTTGGTAAATGATTCATTTTCAAATTCTCCCCCATGATCACTACGAATAGTGACAATGTTAGAGGATTTGATCTTTTGAATCTTTTGACAAAATATTGAAAACTCTTCAAAAGCATCATTCTTGTTTTGTAAGAATATAACCCAAGTGTATCTAGAATGATCATCAACAATGACAAATGCATATCTACTTCTATTCAAAGAAGCTACTCTTGAAGGACCAAACAAATCTAAATGTAAGAGTTCTAATGGTCTCTTTGTTGAGATAACATCCTTTGATTTAAAAGAAGATTTGTGCATTTTTCCTTGTTGACAAGCATCACAAAAATGTTTGTGTTTGAAAGAAATATTTGGCATTCCATTAACTAACTTGTGTTTTGAAATACGTGCTAGATTTTTGAAATTTGTGTGTCCAAAACGTTTATGCCATAAAAGTGTATCATCTAATGTAATCATTAAACAATGATTATTAGTGGAAATAGACATGCATAATATATAAATATTATTCTTACGCTTACCACGAAATAAAATAGATGACATATCAGAATCATAAATGATGCAATCATTTTGTTCAAAAACTATTTTGTAATTTTTATCGCATAACTGACTAATGGAAAGTAAGTTGTGTTTCAAACCATCAACCAGGAGAACATTTTCGATGATAGGCTGATTTGTGTTACCAACTGTTCCAGTGCCTATGATTTTGCCTTTGTTGTTGTCACCAAAGGTAACGGTGCCTCCTTGTTTGTACTTGATGGTTGAAAGTAGTTTGACATTTCCTGTCATATGTTTTGAACATCCACTATCCAAAATCCATCTTTCCTTTTTAGGTACCAGAAAGATAAAACATTAAGCATTGGTACACCTTTATGAGGGTCCTTGGGATTAGATTTTTGGAAGCCAAACCCAAGTGGTTTCTAAGATAATTACTAGAATAAACAATAGAATGCATATAATGAGAAATATAACTATTTCTAACTTTTAAACATGAATCCTTAGGAACCCATATACTAATTTTAGTAGGTTTCCTAGGAAATGTTTTTGAAATGTTAGTAACATTTCTTTGTGAAGAAGAAGTAGGAATGTTTACTTTCTTCGTGTAAATAAATGCATGATTCTTCTTTTGTGGTTTAACAAAAGTTTTTTTACCATAAGAGGAAAGAAGTGTTATAAGTCTTGGGTACATCCTTTTTAGAATATCCCAATCCTTGTCTATGATTTGCTGGATATTGAATTTTAAGCAAATCATCGAGATTAGTCTTTCCTTTGTTAAATTTATTAACATTGGATGACATCTCGTCGAATTTCATCTTTAGTGATGAAATACTTTTATCCATTTCGGATATTTGTGTATGTAATTCTAAATTCTTAGTTTTGAGAATATCATTCTCTTTACTAAGATCCAAAACTTGAGAAGAAGTATTTTCAATGTTTTTAGAAGAAGATAATTCTTGATATTTAGAAAGGAGATCATCATTATTCTGTTTCAATGATTTATGTTGACTATTCAATTTTTTGAAACGAGAATAGAGATCTTTTAAAGCATCAAGTAATTCTTCGTTATTAAAAGAACTTACCTCATCTTCAACATCTTGTGCCATAAAGCACATGTTGGCATTTTCATTTAGATCATCATCTTCATCATCTGAAGAATCATCCCATGTTGCTGCAAATGCCTTTTTCATTTTGTCAAACCTCCTTTCTCTTCTGGATTGATCATTGTTGGAAGTTTTGAACTTTGCTTTAAGAAGTGGACAGTCTTTCTTCATATGTCCTGGTTTATTACAATTAAAGCAAAGAGAGGAATCAGTATTCTTAGATTTAAAATTATTATACTTACCTTTCTGAAAGAATTTTCTGAAGTTTTTGGCAAAAAATGCCATATCATCATCTGAATCTTCATTATCTGATGTTGCGTTGAAGGCAGGTACTTTCTTCTTCTGATCTGATTCTTCTTTCTCATCTTGTAGTGTAACTTCATGGACCATTAAGTTACCAATAAGATCTTCCATAGTTAATGTGGAAAGATCATTGGCTTCCTCAATAGCGGTGATTTTTGGACGCCATACTGGAGTTAAAGCTTTAAGAATTTTGCGAACCTGTTCAAGAGAAGTGTAAGTTTTTCCAAGAGCATTTAAAGAATTTATAATATTAGTAAACCTGGTGTTCATTTCTCCAATTGTCTCTTGGTCCTTCATCTTGAACAACTCGAATTTGTGAACCAAAACGGAAATCTTAGTTTCCTTCACTTTACCGGTTCCTTCATGAGTTACCTCAAGTATATGCCAAATCTCCTTAGCACTTTTGGCCTGAGATACTCGATTAAACTCATGTTTATCCATAGCACAACATAAAGCATTCATGGCCTTTGAGTTGTTGGTTTTTGCAGCTTTGTCGTTGGTGGTCCAATCAGCAACAGGAGTTGTTGGCTTTTCGTATCCTGACTATACGATGTCCCAAATCTCATAATGCATACTTTGGAGATGAATCTCCATTCGTATTTTCCAATATGAGTAATTTGAACCATCAAATAGAGGAGGACGAGTTTGAGAGTGCCCTTCAGGATGCTGATTGTAGTTGTGTGGAACTGCGTTCATGTTTGAGGAACTTGCTGCCATCTTAACCTTGCTCTGATACCAAATGTAATTTTAGCCTGTAAGGATCAATACACTAGAGGGGGGGTGAATAGTGTATATTAAAAAATTTTCACAAATAAAATGTTAGTAATATTTGCAAAGATGGCACAGAAATAAAATGACAAGTGCTGAAAATTAAACCAATCGCAAACACAGAGATTTATCCTGGTTCGGATCCTTGTGATCCTACTCCAGTCCTCTACCCCGTAGAGATTTTCAATCCACTATAATCACTTGCCCCGCAAGCACGAACTTACAAAAATGGCGACACTCCCCGTGTCCCAAACTTTGTACAATCTCTAAACAGAGATTCAAACCTGTTAAATAAGAAATAGAAAAACACATATAGACTTGTTATAAATTTCAGAGAATGAATTCAAGGATGGTGTTTAGAAGATGAACTTCAAGATGTAAAAGATATGTAATGAAGCGCAACACTTGAAGTTCTCTGGTTCATAAAAGAAGAGAGAGATCTATTGATATCTTCTTACAATTATGAACACAAACAACTTTCCAAAAGTGATGTAGAAAATCCAAGTTCTTCCGTTCTTAAATGAAGAGAGAAATCTAATGATTTCTTCTTACAAATAAGAAAAGAACAACTAATGGCAGAATTACTTAAGAAAATTAATGACTTGCTTTCAACAAAATCAGAATAAAGAAGAGGAAAGTGTGTGGAAAATGAGAGGAGGTACCCCTCCTTTTATAGGTTTTAGAAACGGTTGTGAACGGCTCTAAAAGAGACGTTGCAAAACGTTCAGAAACTGAGAGGAACGTTGGAGAACGGTCAGAAACTGTTCTGGAAAATTTCAGTCCCAAAAGCATTTTGGCATGCTACGAAAATTCGTAGCCTGCCAATTTTGAAACGGTAACAAACGGTCACAAAATTTTGGTGGCATGGAATAGACAACGGATAGATCCTTGTCTGAAAGTATCAAGTCAAAATATAACTGTTTTGGTAGGCTAGGAAAAATCCTAGTAGGCTAATACTTAAAAATACGAATTTTGACTTAGGATCGAAATGAGTTAGGAGATGATGTAGATTTGAGCTTTAGGGATATATGATAAGATATAACCAAGGCCCTGAAGCTATCTAAAAAGTAAAAATTACATCATTCCGTAGATACGTGTTTCACACGTAATTTGAGTAGCAAGGTAGTTTTTGCAGAGGATCCTTGTACTTTGATCATATGCGTGATGTAAATGAATTTGCGTTGTAGCTGTACATCTGCATAGATAAAGTTAGTAACATGAAATATATTGATTTGTCACATCAAAACTTTATGGAAGAGAGGATGGAAAATACCAAGTTCCAACAAAATTCGTAAGAGAAATTGATTAAATGTGCTGACTTTGTAGCTGTACCTGCAAATTTCAGCAAGTTGAACTGTTTTGGGTGAAGTTGAAATTGTGATTGTTGTTAAATTTTCCATTTTAACATGCATGAATGTTGTGATATCTTTAAGAAAGTTTAATTATGAGATTTTTTACAACAATTGATGGTGTGACACTTTTCATTTACAAAGCGAATGCTATATATTTGATAAAATGCCCAAATGAATTTGAAATTGAAGAAACTTGGGAAATGCCCATTAAACGTGTATGCCATGTATTACCTTTGAGAAATTGTGTATGTTCATTGAAAATCATGACACATGACATGTCAACTGGGATGTCTCGATCTGCCCTAAGGCATGTGAGCATCTTGGTATGGGGATGGATAAAGTTTAGGTATAACTTAACTATAAGGGGGCTGGACTGAGAAGTTGGGGAAAGAGATAAATGATATATGATATTTATTTCCCACTTTCTTTACCGGGAGTGGAGGGGACATACGGAGGTTGTGTTATTATGTGGAGAGCCTCACTCCTGCCAGGGACGAAGGAGCTGAGAGGCCCGGCATACAGTGCCCGTGTCCACTACGTCGTGTGCTATGTTCACCCAAATTTGGGTTGAGGTCCAGGCCCTTATCTTTAGGTGATACCCAGGCTTCCAAAGAGTCACTAACATCAGCTAACTAATGAACTTTATATGTGTTGTTGATGCACACTTCTGTGTTGTACTCTTTACCTTGGTTCCTTGTGCTCCGATTGCCCTTACACTCATAACCCCTAAATGATTTTCCATACCCTAGTTAGTTTCATACTGGGCACGTTTGACGTGCTCATTTTACTTTTCAGTTCTTAAGCAGGTGACACCAGAGCAGAACCTCCCTCAGGAGATTCCGTAGACGTGAGTTGACTTGGGGACACCACTCTTTTGGGCTGTGTCTTGTAGTGTGAGTTGGGTCGAGTGGTGAGCGGGCTGTCTTTTGTAGCTGTGATATATGTTGGTGGTTTGGAGCACTTCTCATGTATAGTTGAGTCGGTTTCACTTTGTACTTGACGCTGGTGTGTAGCTCCCTCTTTAATTATGTAAATCTGTGGTTGATGTACTTTCTGTGATGGCTAAATGTGTTGTTTTCTTTTTATATGAATATATGTGATGTATGATCCCAGCATTCGTAGTGGCCTGCTTATTGTATGTTTTCTTTTCACGCTTGGTGTAATGCCGAAGCTTATCAGGCTCCATCCTCCTTTCCCTAGGTATGGGATGTCATATAAGGTATTTGTGGAGAATGTGGCGTGCCAAAAGCCCTTTCTATTGACTGCACCAAATGCCTAGAAGATTTCTCTTTGGGTCTAGGTTGGAGAGCAAGAGATTGAAAGATATGAATTCTAGGGCTTTTGGATTTTGAGAGCTTTGATCTTGGAAAATTGAAAACTTGAATGTTTGAGCAAATGAGAATCAAGTGAGTAACCTCTCAATGGGACAGCAGAGGCTGACTTTATAGGTTTCTCAAAACTCTCAAACAGAATTCCAAAAACCCCTTTGAAATCCGTGGAGAAAAAGCCAACGGATAGAATTTGCACACGCGACAGTCGACTGTTGAACAAAATACAATCGAATGCTGCACTGTGTCAGAGGGTAGGTGAGAATTCAAACGGTAACTTACCACGTGGACAGTCGACTGATGAAGAGAAGACAGTCAACTGTTTAACCAACAGGGGACTATAATTCCTTCTACATGCGACTGGCCGCAATCTGGGTAAGTTGAGAAAATCTCAGAAAAGTCTGGGAAGATGATCGCTCCGGGATGTGACCCAAAGAACGGTTGTAGTTTTACCGCAAGCGCACGGTATAGCGGCAAGCGGGTTATCGAACACAGGGAGGACGAATGACCGTGCTTATTCCAATCAACCTGGCTACTTAAGAGAGAAATTTGCCTTTGGCGATCCTGTCACAATCGTCAGACAAAAATGCAGAAATATCAAATCAAATAAAGAACATCTAGGGAATGGGGAATCCCCGCTACTCACCGTATTTCATAAACGCGGTTCATCGGTATCAAAATTGCTTGAATGAGAATTTGGATGAACTAGTTGCAACTGAATGTAGAACCAAGCTCACGCTCTCGCGCTGTTGCCGGTATATAGCTATCCTAGGTTTGGGTCCAATCTCTTGCAAACCCTAGCCTAGGGAAGCTAGCATTAGGATCAACATCATCGTCCAATCGCGCACCGAGCCCAATCTCTTGCAAACTCGGTCCACAACCTAGATTGGGATAGTTCCTACCCGTCCAATCTCTTACAAACGAGTATCGGCATGGAATTGCAACCGGAAATCCTAGTATCGGTCCAATCTCTTGCAAACCGATACTTCGAAAATCCGACTCCAACCCAATTCGGATTTCTAGGGTTTCCTATCAAATTGGGATCCAATCTCTTGCAAATCCCAATTGATATGAATACCTAGCCATCCGTAGTAAATTGATCCCAATCTAATCCCTAGATATCAATTCTAGCACAATTTCTACCAATTCATCACAAATATGAAAATAGGCTTGTAGGGTTCATCCCCACGCCCCAAGACGTGGAGACTACTCACAAATCATAGCAAGATCACAAAAATAATCGTTGAAATAAGCAATCGAATTCATCACAATATTGAGATAAGCAATAAAAATAGGATTTTTAAGGAAAAGAGATGCAAACAAATGGAGTTCTTCAATTAATCCAACAAAATTCCAATCTTTGTCTCCTCTCCAATCACAAGAATAAAGCTAAAAACTAATCTAAAAGCTGCAAAAATCTAAGAGAGATGCTCTCTAAACTAGGGTAAAAACAGGGCTTAAATAGCCCTCAAAATCGTCCAAAAACTGTGACCAAAATACCCCTGCACAGCCTGTTTTCCGCAGTTTTCGCTACAGGCAGCGCATCGCACTCGGCCGAGTGACAAAAGTCGCTCGGCCGAGTGAAAACCCTGTAATTTTCCAGTAAGTCGGGGCTTTCAGGGGTCTTCACTTCGGGGGCGGCTCGGCCGAGTGAGTTGTCGTCACTCGGCCGATGGCTTCATTGCACTCGGGCGGACAGGATTCTCCACTCGGCCGAGTGGGTCTTCTGAAGCTCAGGCAGCCGAAAAACAGTAACTTGGATGTTTTGGAAGGGCTTCGTCTGGGCGCCACTCGGGCGGACGTGATGTCTTCACTCGGCCGATGTGGTCTTCGGTGCTCGGCCGAGTGCACAGGTAAATCGTGTCTGATCTGGTCGGCCGAGCAGTGTCTCGCTGGTCGGCCGAGTGGCTCCTCCACTCGGCCGAGTGGGACACAAAAAATGCCCAATCTGCTTCTTTTGGCCTCCTCGTCGCTCCTGTGACGTCCGTTCTTCTTACGCTCCTCTCCAACAGCAAAATACCCCTCGGGGAGGTCGTTGGTGATCGTCTAGAGTAAGCGCATCTCGAGATCACTCCAAATCGCGCCAAATCACCTGAAATGCGACAAAAACAACAAATCGTGAAAAGCATCGCAATATCGTCGATATATCGTGAAAAACATGATTTGGGCGATCTAAATGGCATGCAAACATGCGGAAAAAAGGTGTAAAATAAGGAGTGATCAAAATCCCCCAAGCTTGCCTCTTACTCGTCCTCGAGTAAGATAAGTAAAAGGTGAACCCGGTGGATTCGGAAAACGAAAACGGCAAAAAAAATAAAAAATGAAAAACGGAGAAGAATGAAATCGAAATAAAATAAAGAAGAAGGAAAGAAGCGAAGAGGTAGGATACTAGATCATTTTCTCAGGACATGGGTTCCACTTACTCAAATAGCATGCACTGAATGAAAAATACATGTCAAAGAATTTTATTTTGATATCATAGTATAATAGTGCAAATAGAAATAGAAAACCCACGAACAACGATATAATCATGAAAAACGAAATAATTCTAGAATTAACATCGTCTGAATCATTTAAAGCGGTATACAAATCACAGATCACACACTTTTCAATTGAACGCTTTCTATCAGGAGTATAAGAGTATCACACTATAGAATAGAGAGAATAGAAAAGTATGGATTTCATGAAATGAACGCTAGGCTTAGATTTCTGGGTTTCGTAGAGCTAAAAAATAATCTCACCGAGTATAGAATATTACTTAGCCTAGGTCGTCGTGCAATGTCAAGTAGTCACTCTCTCACACATCAATGGATTCCCTCCCCCAAGCTTATCTATAAGCGTGGTGGCATAAAAAATATTCACATCCCCATTTTTATATAGCTCCAAATGTAATAAGAAGAAAGAAGAAAGGAAGAAAGTGAGATGTGATCTTTTATTGAGGATTTTTCCTCTTTTTCTCTCTTTTTTTTTCTTTCTTTTTTTTTGATATAGCATATATACACAACGATCCCAACTCAAGGAGAGATAATGATATACAAGAATATTTTCTCTTTTTCTCTTTTTTTTATAGAATAAGAGATTTGGAGCTAGGAATTAGTAGCGGGGGAAATGCCATATAATAGAATCACTAAGGGGATATTCACCAATGATTTTAAAAGTAGAGAAATGATGTTCAAGATTTGTGGAGAAAGAAATAGATATAACTATCAGTTCACTCTATAAGACATGCACGACAACTTCAGCAGTGTAATCTAATCTACTCAGTTTCGATCACAAAAAAGCTAACTAATCCAGATTTATCATAGCTAACATCATTCAATCATCCTGAAGTGAAGTGTACAATTCATGCATATAGAAGTGATATAGGAAAAGAAATCAGTACTCCAGATATAAGCATTCAATGCGTGAATCTTGGTGTGTTTTCTGTGATAGCATACATATGAATATTCAGACTCAGCTAATAATAAAATTTCATCCATTTTCATGCGGAAAAAAGTGTGGGTTACTATCTCTAAATGCAAGGCAAGTCATAGCATATGATATCTGAAATAAAATCTAAGGCATGACAAATATAGCATGCATATAGAATAAGCTAACTCCACGTAGTCATCATGACAGAAAAGTCATCTCTAGCATGAGATGAAAAATAGAAAGAAATAAAGATAAAGGGAAAATAGAACTATTTACAATGCGGCACACAGGAAAAATAAGAAAAACGTGATGCATGGTAAAATAAAAGAAAAATGATGAAAAATAAGTGCAAATGCGAAAAACGGTGTGAAAAACTGAAAATAAAGGTGGCAAATCGAAAAAGAACGTGAGAAATCACTCCCCCAAGCTAAATGGCACAGTGTCCTCAATGGGCAAAGTGTGGCACACCGAGAGACAAGAAATGTGAGGGGCAAGTGAGGATGCATGCATGATAAAAAAGGAAAAATAAAAAGAGAAAAATAAAGAAATGAAAAATATGATGCGGACATGATGCATGCACAGATAGGAGTGATACAGATATATAAGTGGCACCAAAAACTCTCCCTCTCTCCCAAAAAGATATATAAAGATATGATCAAGAAGAGAATCCCAGAATAAGTGAGGGGAGGGGGGGTGGACAAAAGGCGTCAGGACCCAGCAGAAACGGGCATCACAACGGCAAAAGGAATCGATGGCATCAAGGGTGCCTAGGAAGGTGGTGCTGCACCATCTCCGTCCCGAGGCGGAGGTGGTGGGGGTGACTGGACAGGGCGCTGAGCGGGTGTGGGTGTGGTAGTGGTAGCAGGTCGGGTGTGTGTGGAAGTGTGGGCGGGAACCTGCTGGGTGGGTGGGGGTACGCGCGGGAGGCGCTCCAGAACCTGGGTAAGACAGTAATGGATCTGCGGGAGCAGCTCGAAGCGGCCAGCCATCGCAGAGACGGTGGAGGACAGGGTCCTAAGGTCCCCTCTGAGGCCACTCACCGCCCCCTCTAGAGCACGAATGCTCTGAAGTACAGTGTCAGGGGGAGGTGGTGCAGAGGGACGCACCGGGCGGGGCTGGGCAGGGCGTGGCTGGCGAACTCGGGTCGCGTATGTAACTGGCTCAGCGGGAAAAGGAACAAAAGGTGCTGCGCCTGCGAATGTGGGCCTGGCCTCAGTGTGAGGCCGGGGCACCGGCTGGTGGGAAGTGGAGGCGGCAGCAGCGAAAGAAGAGTGCAAAAATGGCAGCGAGGCGGCCAGAGAGGTCGATGGCACAGAAGTGTGGACAGACGCCACGACGCTCTCAGAAAATACAGCAGAGGTGGAGACAGAGGTGACTACCGCTGGGGTGGAAGTGTGTGGACCAAAAGGCGCAACCCCAGCGGAGATCATGCTAGCCATGGTCTCCACGACCGCGGCAAACGAGGGCTCTCCACTCTCAACAAAGGTCTGCGGGCGCTCGGGGAGAGCGGAGCAAAGAGGATCGACGGACAGAGGGCCAGTGGTGGTAGTGGGAGTGGTGGTGACAGCCTCAGAAGTGGTGGAGGTGGTGGAAGTGGGCTCGGCTAAGGTACTCCCGACACCGACAGCGGTGTCAGGAGCAGAGGAAACGTCAGGTATGGGCTGAGGGGCCACTGGGTCAACAGGCTCGGCAGCAGGCTCGGCAGGGTGTGCAACAGGGTCTACAGGGGCAGCGTGGGCCTGCTCGGCCTCCTCGGCCTCGAGCACGTAAGCAGCAGGGATGAGAACATCCATCGCAGGGAGCCAGTCAACGTGGGCTGGTGCAATCAGAGTCCGAGCAGGGCTCGGGAGAATCATGTAATCGGCCCCGAAAGGGCCGTGCAACCAGACCCAGTGACGCTCACCATGTGGACGAAGCATCTTCATCCGGGACATAACATCTATAGACAGTGAAGTGGGGCCCGGGACGCATCGCAAGTCGTCGGGGAAGTCCTCGCCGGTCATAAGAGCAAGCAAGGTGATCAGGCCGCCGCAGCATATTGGTGAGCGAGCGCCCACCGATACAATGATGCGGTCTAAAAACCAAGCCGCGATATCGATCACGACGGCGGGGACAAGCTCATCGCCATCCCTAGATAGAGCTCTGGGATGCGTCATCGCGTAGATCATGTAGAGCTCTGGCGTAGACATCGTGCCCGGCTCATATCTGGCCAAAAAGGTCGTCGCCATAAGGCGCTGAGCAATGCGGAGGCAGGGATGGACAATGGCCGAGGCCTTGGCCCTACTAGGGTCAAAGGCAGCGTGGAGACCCGTAATCCGGGCCCAGAAGGCACCGGAGTCGAAGGAAGGTGGGGGGATATGGGTGGGGCCGTAACCGCGATCGGCACCGGGGACAGCGGGCCACGAGAAAAACGCTCTCATCATATCGAGAGTGACCTGGCACTCTCGATCCATGAACCGAAACGAGCATCCCTCATCGGTCCGGGCGATCGAACTCAAAACCTCAAGTGTCAGGCGGGTAAACGTATCCGCCGACACCTGCAGAAAATCTCGCCAGCCCACGTTGTCGTACAACGTGAGCATCCCCTCTAGTACCCCCAGGCGTCCTAGGTCAGCGAGGTGTGCAAACCTGGAGGGTACGATCGAGCGCTGGGAGATATTCTTGAAGACGGCGCGGTGTGCGTCGTCTCGGAACGTAATCCCGAGCGGCCCGACCAGTGGAGCCGGTGGTGGTGGCTGTGGAGCGGCAGGGAGAGGCTGTGCGGGCTGTGGGTGCACTGCAGGCTGTGCGGGATGTGCGGGGCCTGCAGGCTGTGCTGGGTGGACGGCGTGTGTGGGAGAAGGAGGATGAGAGCCTTCCTCCTCGTGGGAGGGGCCGGCATCCTCCGACCGCTTCCGCTTGGCGGAAGGTCTCCTCGTCCGCGGCCATGTCCGGGGGGGCATATCGGCCCCGAGCGCGCCGAAAAGTGTAAAACGTGCGGTGTGTGTAAAAGAGTGGAAGGAGTATACCCAGACACGCCACGAGTGCTCAGTAATGGAAGCGTACGAAGTCCGCGCCTCCACAAAGCTCAAATCAGTCCCGAGAAGCTCCCCTGGGCTCCCCTAAGCTCCAAAAAGCAACCTGCGCATGAAATGGCGATATCAGTGGGTAATATTCAAAATGTATGGAGCATTAGGGGTATCATAGATAGATATAGGAATTGATTTGGGTTTGGGGGTCGTTTAACACATGGATCCTCAAAAATACACAAAAAGAGGAGAAAAATAGCGATAAAGGCGATACCGGAGGTGGTAGGGGCGGCTGCCGCCGGCGGCGACTCGGGCGAGGCGCCGGAGGTGGTCGGCCGGCGGTGGCTGGCCGAGCGGCAGCGATCGGGCGGCCGGTCGGGCGAGTGGGGCTTTGTGCGAGGCGAGCGGGCGAGCGAAACCGAGGGGTCGCACGGTTTGGGAATTTTTTTCGTTTCGAAAATTGTGCCGCCCCTCAGTCCCTTATATAATAAAAGTTACGACTCGTCCGAGTGACTTGGTCACTCGGCCGAGCGAGACCAATGAAAATTTTCTCCCCGCTATCGCTTCGGCCGAGTGGCTTTGCCAGCCTCGGCCGAGTGGAGTAAGTCCATTCGGCCGAGTGACTCAAGCTACTCGGTAAGACTCGCCCTAGGAGGGTATCCGTTTTACTCGGCCGAGTGGAAATATATACTCGGCCGAGTAGCAGTTATATTGAAATCAGGAAAATAAACAGAGAGTTGGGTACAGCAGACTTCCCTCGTTCGTGAGCGGCTCGGCCGGACGAACTTATGTACTCGGCCGAGTGACTAGTATGCTCGGCCGAGTGAGCCTTGTGTTCTGCTGTTTGTCTTCGTTTGGGCTCTAAACTCCGTCTTTCTTCCTCCAGTCGATTCCATCGTCCTCCTAAGCGTCGAGCGCCTTCTTGGGGCGCTCCTCGTCGTCCCGTTCATCCTCCTCATGATGGATATACCTATCTCCTCTCCTGTCAGGAAAAATAGGACCCGTTATCACAAAATTTTTGGGCGAACGACTCAAAACACTAAAAATTTCTAAAACGAAAATAAAGAAAAAGTGAAAATAAAGCAAAAACCGTCGGGTTGCCTCCCGGCAAGCGCTCGTTTAAGGTCGTGAGCTCGACCCCCTATAATTTTCAATCAATGCGGGATGTTTGGTGCATATGAGATGCACCCATCAAACTTTCCGGGGAGAACGCTTGGATTGGGAAGTTGCGGCGTCGTGTTCTCCCTCGGTGGTCTCCCATCTCGAATAGTGTTGGGGGGAGGCTCCCCCAAGCTAGCATTTGCTCCGGTAAACGGCTTTACCGGTGATGCCGATTTCCGTGCCGGAGGAGCTTTCTTTGGAGACTCCAATTTCGAGAGCTTGCAGAGCTCTCGAATCCTTGCGACATCAGCGTCGCCTTCATCATCTTCAGCGGAGAGGTCGGGGGAATCATCTTTCTTCTCATCTTGGCCTAAATCCGGGCCTTCCTCGAAATCTTCATCAAAAAGAGCGCCAATTGAGTGGGGGATCGCCTCCTCTATCACCTCATCAAGGAGGTCCATGTAATCAAGCTCCTCGTGGTAAGGCATGTGCTTCATAGCCTTAGGAATGTGAAGCTCCACCTCAATGTTGCCGACATTTAAAGTTAGGGTACCTTCGCGTACGTCGACAATCACTCCGGCGGTGGCGAGGAACGGGCGTCCAAGTATCAATGAAGTATCTCCCTCCTCCTTAACGTCCATGATCACGAAGTCACATGGCAAGCATATTCCCCCCGGGACTTGTAGCGGGATGTCTTCGGCGATCCCTACCGGCCTTGTTATTCGCCCGTCGGCCAATTGAATGCGCATGTCGGTAGGTTTCAACTTTGTCCCGGTGTTTAGCCTTAAGAACATGGAGAGAGGCATGAGGCTCACACTAGCCCCTAGATCAACCAACGCCTTTTGAAGAGGGACGCCGCCCAAGGTGCAAGGAATCCGAAAACTCCCCGGATCTTTAAATTTGGCCGGATCCTTTTCTCTCTTGGTAAACCAAGAGCCCTCCTCGGCTAGCATGATCTTCTCCTTCCTCCTTCTCCCCAAAATCAAGTCCTTCAAGAATTTAGCATATGTGGGGATCTCCACGATGGCGTCGAGGAAGGGAATATTGAGGCTAACTCCTCTTAGATACTCGAGAAACTTCGCTAGCCTTTTCTCCATTTTCGCTCTCGCTAGCCTTTGGGGAAATGGGACCGGTGGCATGAAGCGCCTTTCCTCAATTAATTGTTCCGCTCTAGATTTCTCCTTGTCTTGTGGCTCCTTTTCCTTTCCAACTTCAACTATCAGCTCAATTGGCTCCAAGCTTTCCTCCACGGGCTCCTCGGTAGGAATCATGGTGGGGGTGGTATCCTTTCCGCCTCTAGTGGTAACGGCAACTACGGCATTGATGTGGCCGGTGTTGCTCCGTGGGTTTTGCTCGGGTTGCGCCGGAAAACGTTGAGTGTTCCGATTTAGCAACGCTAGTTGCTCCGATATTTGAGCCACAATGGTATTAAGAGAGTCTTGCCCCGCCTTCAAGCTAGCATTTACCTTATTTTTCTCGACCATAAACGCCTCCACTCTAGCTTCGAAGTCGGATCGTTGTTGAGCTTGCGGAGGGTTTTGATTTTGATTCCTCCACCCTTGATTGTATCCGGGCGGCCTATATGGTGGAACTTGTTGCTTCGGTTGAAAATTTTGTTGCATAGGCCCCCTCGGTGGATAGTTTTGTTGTTGGGGTGGTGGTGGTCGGGCTTGTTGAGGTGGCGGTTGTGGCGGGTTCAAAGCTCCTTCATTGTTGGCGTAAGAGAATCCGGGATGATTTCTTGCGGCCGGATTGGCCCAATATCCTTGGTTCCCCGCAACATATTGTACTTGCTCTAAGGATCCTTCTCCTTGCTCTCCTCCCGAGTACATGGCTTGAGATTGGTCTTGCCAATCACACATTTGGTTCGTTGGAGCGGAGGTAGAAGGGGCTCCTTGGGGCTCCGTGATAAACTTCTCCAATCTCTCCACTACCTTGTGGAGAGAATCAAATTTGCTCGTAAGCTCCGCCACGGCCTTCGCCTCATAGATACTAGTCGGCTTCAAGGAGGATGTAGAGTGTCCTTGCTCATCGCCCCATTGTTGGTTATTTGAGGCCATCTCCTCAATTAGGGCCGTAGCTTCCTCGGGAGTCTTTGACAAGATAGCACCATTCGCCGCGGCATCAATAATTTGTTTGGTCCCCGGTTGGAGACCGTTGTAGAAGCTATGCACTAGCTCCCAGTCTTCAATGCTATGATGCGGGCATTGATGCTGCAAATCCTTAAAACGCTCCCAAGCTTCATAGAGCGTCTCCTGTGGTCCTTGCTTGAAGGACAAGAGAGCGCTCCGGATCTTCACCGTCTTGGATGACGGATAGACACTACTACAAAAAAACGCTTGCATAGCGCTTTTTTTTACACTTGGATAGCGCTTTTAAGCGCTATCCAAGCTACCGCTATGGTAGCTTGGATAGCGCTTTTATAAGCGCTATTGTAGTGGTTTACTAAGATAGCGCTTATAAAAGCGTTATCCAAGCTACCGCTATGGTAGCTTGGATAGCGCTTTTTAAGCGCTATCTAAGTGGTTTACTAAGATAGCGCTTTACTACCTTAGCACTTTTGGAAGCGCTATTCAAGATTACTCGAAAAATTTTGATTTATACCTTCCAATGTTTGGATGGCCGTGACTAATACGAATTAGCCACGGAATGGCCGTGGTTAATACGAATTAGCCACAGAATGGCCGTGGCTAATACGCTTTAATGAGAATTTTCAATTTGTTGAGAATTTTCACAGAAACCTCATTTAGCAATAGCAAGCAAGCACAATTACTATTTCTATGGCCTGCAAGCCCCGCTATCATAAACCTGTTAATGCACTTGCAGGCCATAGAAATGGTCAGATAAAAAAATTAAGCGGAAAGAGAACACTCACAATTATAAGCCTACAAACAATGAAAGATGGACTAAAACTCAATCATATTCAATTACATGGCCAGAGACCAAAAAAAGTACTTATTTCTAAATACAAAATTTTAACCGCTCATAAATACATGCATCAATCAGAAATTGCCCCATGATCTATTTGTATGCATGATACAGGATAAACAGAAGACGAGCCACCATGCACTTGAAAAATTCATCATTCAGTACACACAATTCAGCACAGCCTGCAGTTGCTTTCAAATTGTAGCTGCATGCTTCTAATCTAGTACACATATGGCAGTATCCTCCAGGGAACGAGATTACAGTATTCTGCCCATATTTCTTTCTACTTTAGTGAGCACCTTGCTTCGTCTCTTCTCTCCCTCCATACGAGGAGTATGCGGAGATATGTAGGATAGAAGTAAGGAATCACGGAACTGCAAAATTTGCTTGATGTTAATCACAGATTGCATGGAATTATCATCAGCATATCGACAATAGCAATACATAGAATTTACCTTGTCCCGCATGGTAAGCTGAATGACAGTGCTAGAAGCAAATCTCCAAGGTAATTACAGTGCCTTGCAATTCCCCTGCCACATGTGTAAGGCGGTGGTTGTTTGATAAAATTTTCAAAGAAGAGTCAATTGAAATGGATGTATAAACCTAAAGTATTCATAAATCTTACCAGTAACCAGAAGAAAGCAGCTTCCCTCCAATGACTTTCGGGAGGCATACCCCATATGTGAGCTTTAGGGTTCTTTTTAAACACATGTTTCTGTTTGTTGGCTCCTCTGAATACTAGATAACTGTGTGGTTCATAACAAAGTATAATAATAATGGACTTTCTTGAACTTAAGCTCTTAAAGCAAAAACAACATCAATGCTTGAAACTTTGTGTAAAGGAGAAACGACTTGCCCAAAGATAAAAACTAGACAACTAGCTATGTCAGATACATTCGATAGTTCCTTCTCCGTGGCTTGCAGGAAGTGCTTTCCGAGGGGTTAACTACACGCAAAACCCTTGACACATCACCATAGATCACATTGCATCGTGATTACTTAAAGATTAAATACTAGCCGTCTTTCTACCTAGTTCTTTGTACTAGTCAGCAAACTCGTTCAAAAACATTAAACCACAGTTATAAATTCCAATAGTTTTATTTATATCATTTACAAGTTCTCAATGTAATCAAAATGACCACAAAAAATCTGAGATGACCTGCTTCTAAAATTATGTAAAGCAAGGCAGTTACCTTATGTTTAAAAGAATATAGTTTTATCTTCCCACTTGCAAAAGAAGTTACAGAAAAACATATACTTTGGATTTTGATACAAACCTTTTTAAGTTCTGCAAATAAACAAATCGATGGGAAATAACTGCTACTAAAAAAGAAGATGACAAGAACATGAAACAGCCAAATAAGAGAGTTTGATAACTGTTAATCTAAATTTTAGGTGCTTGCCTAATTTTGGGGAGACCCTAGCAAATTTGTGTGACACAAAGGCTTTTAGCCATCATATATTAATCAACACTTGGCTCTATGATAGTGCATACAATGGTGTAAATTTGTCCATGTTAGCTGGAACTATTTAGATATAGAACACAATCAGCACAGAGCTTTCGCTTACCAAGTGATTCCAGCAGAAACTCCAAGGCTTTGCCCTTGTCCCACTTAATCGTGGGCAGTATCTAAATGAAAGTTTGCATCAAAGGAGCTCATTCGTTTCAGTGTCAGTGTTCATTAGTGCAATGTGTGGACAAATAAAATGAATCTAAATGATGGCATATGCATAATATTATTTCAGCATTAAACTGTAAGTTAAAAAAAATTCTTGAGTGGTACCAAGGAAAAAAACAACGACTTACTGCCCGTAACCTTTGTGAATGCAATGGTACGACACGATCATGCTGTTGGCATGGTCCATGGGTATTGGTATAACACCATATTTTTCCCACGGTATTCTGACATTATGAAGCGGCGAGTATCTGAATAAACCATGAACACATGAGTGTGTACGTTTGGCATGTTCTGATTTGAACTTGGTTCTTCAAAAGAAATATGTAACAACAAAGCATATGAGTTCAATGATAGCATGAGATAATGCATGACAATAAGAATCTGTCATGTAACAAGCAAGCCACACCCTCCCCCTGACTCCAGCCAAATTACAAATCCATAGCATGTTTAACTATGAAAATAGATACATTAACACTTACCTGAGATCCAACCTGTCATGTAATCAAGAGTGAGGTTCCAGCATCATTCATTGTCCATTGCTGAGAGAGAGAGAGTCAACTGACATTTTTTGAGGTAATAGGGGCGCTTCCCCTGCTTGCCGCTTCTCTTTCCTTCTTAATGTGTTCAGAAATTATCGCAGATTCAGCAGTCCGACGAGGAGCTGACTTTAGCTGCTTGTCCTTAAGATCAGTAATTTAACAGGTGGTCAAGAAAAATAAAAATAATTCCACAGCACATAGAGTAGCAATTTTATTTCAAGAGAGAGTGTCAAAGAGCGTAATTTTAAAAGGATTTACAGATATAGACCATCCTTGTGCTCAAAATTATTTAATCAAAGGAAACTATGCTATAAAAATGATCCAACAATCATTCAATGAATGACTCAGCTCAAACACGAGTTAGATGTTTTAGAAAAATAATGATAATAAGCCAGATGGTGATTTGTGGAACCATAAATATTTCGACTAGATAGCTTAGTGCCACTACAAAGTTAGAAGTGACAGAAATGGAAAATTGAAGTGCAGTTTGTGGAACCATAACTATTTCTACCAGACGGCTTAGTGCCACTACGAATTTAGTATGGTCTTTCAAATTGTCAATGGATCAAGAGCCCAGGGTATGACAAATATCATGCAAAGAATTGGCCTTTACGTAGGGCTGGTCAATGGAACAGCTTGCTTTTGGGGGCTATCAGCGGAGCAATTAGACTTATGTTAGTGTAGAATAAACATTCACGGTGAAAGAACGCCAGGGTACGTGATTCCTTAGATTATGAGACTGTCCTTCACATACATATATGACTAGGAATTCATATGTGAACCAATATGAATGTTACAAGGGGAACAATAGGAATTAATCCAAAAAAGATCAAAGTAAAACATAGACTTTGCTGTTACGGCATGTTTGAAACTCCATTCAATATAAGAGGAAGCAAAATTTTACTAAAGCAATGCAGCATACTGTATGTATGTGTAATTAAAAAAATAGGGCATACTAATTAGTATCAAAATCGGCATCAGCTCAATGCGAAAATCAATCGACCCTCAGATCAAAATTTGAAAATAATAAAAGAATAAGTGTGCTTCTAAAAATATTAAATATGAGCCAATGCTTTGCGCAGAGTAGCTTCTTAGCTCGAGGTTCATATCTGGTTCGAGTCCCTTCTGAATAAGAATCTCCTCATCCAGTCAGATACCACAAGAAATCTTGTGCGCCAACTGACTTGCTTGCTGCGCAGGACAAGGAATAGTTAAAATGATTAGCACTAGTTGGCAAAAATTGTGCTAATCATTTCAGATTTCGAAGTTAGATGCTTGTTGGAATTGCAAATGTATGTCACATGCGTGGGGTACCCTCGCTGCACAGCATGGAACAATACCGAAGAAGCATGGTTTAAGTTACCTTTGCATATACAGAATACCAAAGCCATTAGTTGCTATGCCCAATAGAAATCCAATCCCCAGGGAGTTGTCCAGCCCTTTGCTCTCCGCCCAATGGAGCAAATTGTCCCAAATGCCTTATTGTTCCCCTTTTAACATTCATATTGGTTTAGAAACAGCTAAATTATTGGTTTTTTCATCTATCAATAGGAAATTGGAGGAAGAAAGATCAAAGTAAATGTGACTGAGAAACCTTTGCAGTCTTACTCATCTCTTCTTCAAGATGAGGATTTTGCATTTACCAACAGTCCATACAAGGTCAATGTGGGCAATCTTGCAAGGGCAGTTTCCACTAAAATCCTTAGCAAACTCTTCTATGAAAGCGGAAAGGTTCTTAATCGCACAAAAAGTCAGATTTAAAAAAAGAGAGAATGTCGAAGCTTTACCCGTCAGGAAGCTTCTTAATTGGGGATCGAATCTTCGTAGCTTCACGAAGATCAGACGAAGACGTTGTGGATCTCAGCTCTTCCTCCACAGCTAAGAGATCATCATCATCATCAACTTCTTCGCACTTAACAGATGCCCTGATCTCCGATCTTCGATCGGCAAAATCTTTGTAAGACTTTTGAAGCCCTAAGGCTATCTCCTTCACTTTCTTCACCGAGTAGGCGACCCTCGATCGCCCCTGCAACTGGACGGGCTTCTCCGGCGTCGAGATCTCATCGGAGGCTATGGCCTTCGCAACTGATTTAGATTCCTTCATCTCTAGGGTTTTGTCTGACGGAGACTCCGACATCTCTAGGGGTTTAATCCGCTTATTTACCATCAGGAGAGAGCGCGCGAGAGAGAATAAAAAAGGACCTGTGAGGAGGGGAGGGAGAGGTCGAAGTTCGGGAGGTCGAAGATGGCGAAGGAGACGAGATGGGAAAGAGACGAGGCCAGATGGGAAAGAGACGAGATGGAGGAGGTCGTCGATGGGGAGAGCTCGTCGCCAGATGGGAAAGAGAGGCCGGGCTGGGAAATTTAGTGATTGGGAAATTTAGGGGTATTTTTGTTTAAGCGCTGTCTAAGAATCATATATATGTAAATTTTTTAATAAAAGTGCTTACGTAACAATTAGTACCATAGCGCTAACAAAAAGCGCTATGTAAGGTATTACTTGGATAGCGCTTTAACAAAAAGCGCTATCTAAGTGATTTTTATCTTAATTTTGATTTATTTTTATTTTCTACAAGTACAGAAGCGCTATACAAGAGCTCACTTAGATAGCGCTTTTTAAAAGCGCTATCTAAGTGGCGTTACCCAAGCCCAAATCTGTAGTAGTGAGAACTTGTCAATAAATGCACTCGCCAACTCGTCCCAAGTGGTGAAGACACCCTCAGCTTGCGTCCTCAACCAGTATAGTGCCTTGTCCTTTAGCGTGAAAGGGAAGAGACGCAGTCTGATGGCATCGATGGAGAACCCCGGCATCTGAAATGTGGCGCACTTTGACAAGAACGATTGGATGTGGTAGTGGGGATTTTCATGGGCATTCCCATGAAATGGGTCTTGTTGCATCAAAACCACCAATCCAGTCTTTAGCTCGAAGCTCTTGTCAGCCGCCAACCCCGGCATGGCAATGGATGAGGTAGTAGAAGAGGTCTTAGGCCGAAGCCTATCTCGAATAGAAATTAGCCTTGCCATCCTTGCCGCCAATTGTTCAGGAGTTTCTGGGTTGGTCATAAACTGCCCTTCCGGATCTTGTCTCCTTTCCGCTCTAAGTCTCCGCGCGGTACGTTCGATCTCTGGATCAAACAATATAGCTTCGGGGTCCGCCGTAGATCTCGTGTACATGCACATGGAAAGCAAAGTTTCAAAGAGATGATTAGTACCGTGGAAGGGTTAGGTAAGAGATAAGAAATAAAAATAATGATAATAAAAAAAAAGGAATAGCTAGGGTGAGAAAGAATCAAACGCAATCGCCTCCCCGGCAACGGCGCCAAAAACTTGATCGCTCCGGGATGTGACCCAAAGAACGGTTGTAGTTTTACCGCAAGCGCACGGTATAGCGGCAAGCGGGTTATCGAACACAGGGAGGACGAATGACCGTGCTTGTTCCAATCAACCTGGCTACTTAAGAGAGAAATTTGCCTTTGGCGATCCTGTCACAATCGTCAGACAAAAATGCAGAAATATCAAATCAAATAAAGAACGTCTAGTGAATGGGGAATCCCCGCTACTCACCGTATTTCATAAACGCGGTTCATCGGTATCAAAATTGCTTGAATGAGAATTTGGATGAACTAGTTGCAACTGAATGTAGAACCAAGCTCACGCTCTCGCGCTGTTGCCGGTATATAGCTATCCTAGGTTTGGGTCCAATCTCTTGCAAACCCTAGCCTAGGGAAGCTAGCATTAGGATCAACATCATCGTCCAATCGCGCACCGAGCCCAATCTCTTGCAAACTCGGTCCACAACCTAGATTGGGATAGTTCCTACCCGTCCAATCTCTTGCAAACGAGTATCGGCATGGAATTGCAACCGGAAATCCTAGTATCGGTCCAATCTCTTGCAAACCGATACTTCGAAAATCCGACTCCAACCCAATTCGGATTTCTAGGGTTTCCTATCAAATTGGGATCCAATCTCTTGCAAATCCCAATTGATATGAATACCTAGCCATCCGTAGTAAATTGATCCCAATCTAATCCCTAGATATCAATTCTAGTACAATTTCTACCAATTCATCACAAATATGAAAATAGGCTTGTAGGGTTCATCCCCACGCCCCAAGACGTGGAGACTACTCACAAATCATAGCAAGATCACAAAAATAATCGTTGAAATAAGCAATCAAATTCATCACAATATTGAGATAAGCAATAAAAATAGGATTTTTAAGGAAAAGAGATGCAAATCAATGGAGTTCTTCAATTAATCCAACAAAATTCCAATCTTTGTCTCCTCTCCAATCACAAGAATAAAGCTAAAAACTAATCTAAAAAGCTGCAAAAATCTAAGAGAGATGCTCTCTAAACTAGGGTAAAAACAGGGCTTAAATAGCCCTCAAAATCGTCCAAAAACTGTGACCAAAATACCCCTGCACAGCCTGTTTTCCGCAGTTTTCGCTACAGGCAGCGCATCGCACTCGGCCGAGTGACAAAAGTCGCTCGGCCGAGTGAAAACCCTGTAATTTTCCAGTAAGTCGGGGCTTTCAGGGGTCTTCACTTCGGGGGCGGCTCGGCCGAGTGAGTTGTCGTCACTCGGCCGATGGCTTCATTGCACTCGGGCGGACAAGATTCTCCACTCGGCCGAGTGGGTCTTCTGAAGCTCAGGCAGCCGAAAAACAGTAACTTGGATGTTTTGGAAGGGCTTCGTCTGGGCGCCACTCGGGCGGACGTGATGTCTTCACTCGGCCGATGTGGTCTTCGGTGCTCGGCTGAGTGCACAGGTAAATCGTGTCTGATCTGGTCGGCCGAGCAGTGTCTCGCTGGTCGGCCGAGTGGCTCCTCCACTCGGCCGAGTGGGACACAAAAAATGCCCAATCTGCTTCTTTTGGCCTCCTCGTCGCTCCTGTGACGTCCGTTCTTCTTCCGCTCCTCTTTTGAACAGCAAAATACCCCTCGTGGAGGTCGTTGGTGACCGTCTAGAATAAGCGCATCTCGAGATCACTCCAAATCACGCCAAATCACCTGAAATGCGACAAAAACAACAAATCGTGAAAAGCATCGCAATATCGTCGATATATTGTGAAAAACATGATTTGGGCGATCTAAATGGCATGCAAACATGCGGAAAAAAGGTGTAAAATAAGGAGTGATCAGAAGACAGTACATGCGACTGAGGAAGAGAAGACAGTCGACTGTAAATCCAACAGGCGACTGTAATTCGTTCTACAGGCGATTGTCACAAACCCTGGCATTTTCCAGAGAGTTGAGTCTGCAGAGAAGCTCAAAGACAGACGACTGTCAAAGCATTGACAGTCGACTGTGCCACTGGACAGTCGACTGTAAATACAACATCAGTCGACTGGCACTAGAATAAGAAATATTCCAGAGAGCAAGTCATGCAGAAAAATCATGGACATGCGACTGTTGAAGCATTTACAGTCGACTGTGCCTTGGACATGCGACTGTAAATACAACGTCAGTCGACTGGCCAGATGAAACTGAGCATGATCTTGGGCTGAAGATAGACAGGCGACTGACTAACAAATCACAGTCAACTGTCTCTTGGACAGGCGCCTGTGAAATGTACATCAGTCGCCTGATAGAGTTAAAGCTTAGAAAGCTCAAAAATCAACTGATTAAGTATGTGCATAACAGGCGACTGTAGAACAAATCACAGTCGACTGTTTTTAGACATGCGACTATAAAACGTTCATCAGTCGACTGTTAAATTATAATCTGCACATGCTTGAGAAAATGGAATTGGAGTCAAATGAAAAATGATCTAATGTATTCATATGACTGAAATGAAGATGTGTGTGTGTGCTCCAACATAGTTCTACTTCTAAGTTCATACTAGAAGAGAAAAAGAAGATTACATTTGTAGAACTCTCTCTTCTATCCAAAGCATGAGCTTGAAGTCTTCTAGGAGCTTCAATCACCATCTTCGATCATCCAATCCACTTTCTTTGCTTTCATTGATCTTTGAGCGTCATCTATTGCTAATTGATATTCATGACATGCTTAGGCAATGGATTAACTGCAAATATGAGATTAGTCACAAGTATTTATGTTTATTCATCATTAACACTAAGTAGGGAGAAGTCCAATATTCCACAGAGTAATGGAAAGAGTTGTGGTTAAAATTGGAAATAAAAGTGGTTTTAAAGAAAGAAAAAAATATTAATGCCGTGAATTCATAAGTGCGATGAATTCATAGAATTCTGTAGTGCAACTAACATCATCCATCTTATTTTCGAGAAGGCGACTGCTACACGTACCGATCGGTTTACTCTACGCAGGACCGGATTTTACAAGTTTTTCACTATAATTACTCCCAGCGCACAATCGGGTCATATGTCCAAAAATGCCATTGGGTGTGCAAGATGAGTTAACCGACTGAACGGTGATTGCCCCCTCTGCCACGCCCTCTGTCGACCTTCCCAGCCACCTCCGCTATCATCTCCTTTGACTTCTCCAGCCCCCTTTCCATCCCTAGCCCCCACCCACGCCTCCAGCCTCCACATCCATCCATTTCCAAACTATCTTCGTAGGCCGGCGGACTGCCGGACTGGCGGACTGAGGGTAAAAAAGGAATTATGGTAAACTTGTAAATAAGTGGTTTGTGCACAAACGTAATGATAAATTTGTAAATAAGCCGTCGTACTCAGAGTAAAAGCGGTCGTGCGCGTAACAATCCCCTTTTGCTCCCCTTTCGAGAAGGGAATTGCTATTGGGAAATGAAACTCGACCAGGCTCGTGGAAGGCTCCCGCTGAAGGAGCTGCTTTCTGTTCTCAGTTTAAAGACTCTTCTCTGAGTTCTCTCTCTCTCTGCTAAAATCAACAAAAAATGTCAGTCCCTCGCGTTATCGAAGCACTTCTAGCGTGCTCCAGCGTAAGAATATCTCCCCAATCTCTCTCATTTTTATAGGGTTTCCCTCTCCATATCTCTCTCACGTTTCGCATTTCTTATCGTGGAACAGTCTGTTGAGGCCGGAGACATCGCGAAGTCCGACGAGGCGGTGGCCGGAGTGGTCAGCCTCCTCGAATCCATCGCCGAATCGCCGCCGCCCGATGCCGAGGACGTGCTCGCCGAGGTCCACCGCTTTCTCTCCTCACAAGATTCCAATCAGGTCACTCATCTTTCTTCCTTTGCCAATTTTTGCCCCCCTAATATTTAAGTCTTGTTAACGTATCGAGCGCCGAGCATTTGCCTTCACATTGAGGTTAGAGGCTCCGTATTGTGTTTAGGAATATGTCTGAATGCAATGTTAGCATAAAAAATACATCTGTTAGTTATAGCTCATTTCTGAATTTATAGAATCTTTCAGATGCTCAAAATTTTATCTTTTGTCATAAATTGGACAGTTTGATGCACCTGCCAATTCCAGAATCTTTGTAGATTTTTAATTTTACCAGGCTAACTTGCATTCTACTTCTTTTCCCCAGAAATTAAAAAAAGATAGAAAGAAAAAAAATCCACCAAGGGGCATACATGGGGCATACATGGAGAAAACACTTTTCAGAACAAAAAATTATTTTTGTTTGTTTATTAATTCATGGATGCAGATGGCTGTCGACGCCCTCTCTCTCGAGTTGCCAAAGGTGGTTATTAGGTTTGCATCTCTATCGGACAAGTGCCAGGAGATTGTGGGAAATATCATCAAGCACCTTGTAGGCATATGTAGCCCACGTGACATGCTTTCCGTTCTTTGCGAGGTGGGGACTTGTTGATCACAAAATATTTCCTTAAATGCTTCACTATATCTATTAGTCATGTTTTCGTTGTTTTAGAACCATGAACTTACTTGATTTATGATAAGATGGGACTCGTGTGCTCACCAATGGATATCTTTGTAATATAGAGACAAAAAAGTCGCTGTGAATGGTTCATAGTCTTGTGCTAAATTTGGTCTTATAATTGACAGAAGGAATGCATCACACAAAGAAGACTAGCGATATTGGATGTTTGCATGTATGCATCTATGTACAAATTCATCTGATTTAGGGTGATTTGAAGGCTTTACTCCAACTGTTTCCATGATCATGTCTACCCTAAAAGTTTCTAGCTCAGAGTTTGAGGTATATGGAGATAAGGATGCTTCTGGCTTGTTCTTGGAGTAATCAAGCATATAACTGGAACTGCAATACTGTCTGATATTGGGTTACATCACATTCTTTATTTTAATCATCTCTTCCGTGAACTTTGAAATTATTCATTACCTTGGTAGTTCGAACTGGACTCGGTCATACTCATCTTTCTGCTACTTCAAACTCTGACCAATGATGAATGCCAGATCAATCTTGCTTTAGTGTTAACAATAGCATATATGAGCTTGCTACTCTAAATGGAGGCATAATGTCTTTTATATATTCCATTCGCCAACTTGAAAGCATTGTTAAGTTGCAGATTTCAAGGGGTTTGGAGAAAGATGGTGTTCGTAATTTGCCCTGCTTACCTGACACATGTGATTCAGAGAGAGTTACACATGCTAATCAACAGTGTTTGAATGTTTAGCACAATGTGTTGTTTGTTACATTTGCACCATGTACTTCATCTGTACCACTCTGTTAGAATTTAGGTAATCACTTTCTTCTTGTCATGCAAAAAAATCCATGACTCATTTACCCGATTGATTGCTTCAAATTTCTGTGCGTTGGTACTGCTTTCATGATTTCCTGTCTAAAAGGCCTAAACAAAATATGAAATTTAGGGTCTTATGTGAAAACCCAAATTCTTAAACCCTGTCAAAATAGACAACGCTACTTCTATGTCAGTATTCATGATAATTTTAGTCATTTTCCCGTTCATCAACTACAGATTAATATTGATTGATTTGTGTGTTTTTAGTTATTTAGTTAACCATATAACGAGGAGTATTCAAAACATGTTATTTCATGCTACACCAAGGTCACTGTAAGGAGTCTTCATTACTATGAAGAACTTTATGATTCTTCCCAGACATCCATATCTTTTTATGTAATAATCCTAGTGTTTGATGTATAGCATCTTATGTGTCTGCTTAAAATAAAGATATTGGTGTCAAATTATTACTACTACCATGAACATTTCTTAATTTATATCTTGCAGCTAGCTAGTTGGAAGGAAGAAATATTTGCAATAACAGAAGTATATTTGGTGGAGTTTGTACATTGATATACAAGGGTTATTAAAGAGATTTTAGCTTTAATTTCATAGTATGTGCAACATGTGTGATTTTGATGGCAGGATGGTATATCTGAATCTCATATTAAAATACACTTTGATCTAGATGTACAAGCATATGTGCTAATTTTTTCTATTGTTCTCTATTGAGATTAATAGGTAGGTGACACCTGAGGAAAATTTCCTCATGTGACGGCTAATAGTTCAAAACCATTCATGTTCATCTTCATGCTTAGACCATAGGTATAGCCAATGTTCTAAATATCAGATATAGGTCGCGTGTCGGCTTGGAAAATGTGTTTTATCTGATCTTTGCTTAGAGAATCATGGTGACAATGTTCTATTATATAAAAACCATTAAATTTTTTGACCACTTAATGAAAGGGAAAATCGTACACGAATCTGTATATGTTTGGCATCCACATGTTTTAGGACATGCATATCAATATGAATGTGTTTTTATCATTAAATCTTCTCCTTATGATTTTTATTGTCTTAAATTTGTTTTTAACACAGTGTTTATCTTTGAACGGCAGGTGTTAGGCACACATGTAAACGTGTTGAAAGCACCAATGTACTATGTTCTACTTTTGAATGAGCTCGCAAAAGGTACCATGTGACTTATGCTTATTTTCTCTTCAAGATCTAGTTCCTTGCATGGTGTAATTGATTTTTATTTATGTTGTGTAGGAGCTTGTCCCTAATGTAGTGTTAAGTGACCATACACTTTCGATCATCTTCTAGTGAGAAGAAATCTAAGCATATCCAAGCCTTAATACTTTTATTTATCATTGTAAGCATAAGTGCGGAAGTCGTAGGGCTGCAATAAAGCTCTTTTCAGTGTGCAAGAGAAATTGATAAATTGGTGAGGACCAGGGCTGTGCACGGGTCAGGTTGGGAGACTTTTTGGGTAAACTCAAACCCAAGTTTTCAGGTGGAGTTAGGATCAGGTGGGGGTTTGAAGGTGCAAATATTTGGGTTGGGTTTTGAAGGGGCTGATATTCATCCCAATGGCGGAGTACCACCGCTTTAACTTGACCAGGCAGGTTGCTAGCTTTTGGGTTGGGTCGGCTTGCTATGAGCTTGTGCAGATCTTATACATTCGAATATATCCAACTTACATTTGGAGATTGGATTGGAGATCTAAGCACATAAAAATGAAGAAAGCCCCATATTCCACTCCCAACCTAGCTTATAGATGTATCAACAACATATCTCACCCATTCATCACTTATTATTTGGTTGAGATACTTTTAATACTGTACTTTTACGATGAAACTATGTGTTTTCTGATGGCTTCAGGTACACATTTAAATATGGGTGGATTTAGTTAGGGCACATTCAATGTATTTGTAAATCTGACTGATTATTTTTTTTAAACTTTTGTTTTTATTTTTGAGGGCATTTTAGAACCCTTCTTAGTTTGTATGTGTTTTTAACACTTTACATCCAATTTTTGAGGTGTTATTATATTTTTACATGGAAATTAAGCGGTTTCGGGCAGGTTCGGGAACATGTTCAAATGTTGGTGGGGTTGGATTCAGCCGAGGTTTACTTGTCTGTGAACCTATGTGATTTTTTAAAGTGTTATTTTAGAACTCTTCCAATCGGGCACCCAAATTTTAGGTAGGTTTTAGGTAGGTTGTGGGTTTGGACCCGACCTGTGTACATACTTAGGGAGGACATGTAAATTGTAGATGCATACCTTTGATCATGCTTTAAATGATTAAATAGACGACTGAGTAAAAAGTATAGACTGTCTTACTGGGATGCATAATGGGGAATCTCCGAAATTTCAGTTCTAAGACTAATTTAAATCATTTTTAGATCAAGATTATTGGAGTTACTTTATAGTTTTGATGACCTGTTATCCAATTGCATTATTAGACTTCAATATTAACAACAGCTCCCACACCGCGCCCTCTCTCAACAATTGATTTGGAAGTTGTTTGTCACGGATATCCAATTCTCTAAAACTTATTTTGTTAAGGCATATAGTGCGTTTCTTGTCTAAGGAACTCTGCACATCATGAACATGGAAAACTGGCGCTGGAAAGATGGCCTTGTTTCTTGGTCGAATATGCAATTGCAAGTGACATTCGTGTAGAAGTTGTGCCAGGTATTTGTCTAAATGGGTTGTCATGAACATGGAAAACTGGCGCTGGAAAGATGGCTTTGTTTCTTGGTTGAATATGCAATTCAAGTGACATTCGTGTAGGAGTTGTGCCAGGTATTTGTCTAAATGGGTTGTCATAAGATGCCAGGTATCTGTCTAAATGGTTTGTCATAAGATGCTCTAGTCTCAAGAGATATCTCCCATCAGTAAGATGGAGAGCATCTGGGAACCCAGTAAATTAGGCTGATCAGGTAAAGTACATTGTTTTGCAGCGTATAACATATAGGACAACAGAATTTTGCAGTTGTACGACTTCGACTAGATTATATTGCTTATACTGGCTTTTCCATTTTCTTCACACTTATAGTATCATGTTCCTATTTGCTGCTAATTGCTCTTGAAACTTGAATATAGCTGTTCACCTGTATAGTCAGATGTCAGCATGTAGTTTCTTATTGAAATTTTGTGTAATCATTGATGAGTGATTTTTATGTACATATTTCACGCTAATTTCATATGCATTTCGCCTCTCTTTATACACCATTTCATTTCATTTTCCCCGCTTTTTTTCCTTTTTACTCTTTGGGTCCTTCATGTGCGTTTCAGGTGAATATGAACGATATCGGGGCCCTAAAGCGGGAAAAAGGCGAAAAAGTGCCAAAAGAGTCAAAGAAGTAAAAGAAGCAAATAAGGCGAGGAGATGGAATCAAAAGAAGAAGAATCTGGAGGAAACAGGCTCCACGCGACCGCGTGGGATACCCCACGCTACAACGTGGAAGAGAGCCAAGAAGCAGACCAAAACAGCAGCAAGAGCATTCGACGCGACCGCGTGGAAGTATCCCACGCGATTGCGTCGAACGAAGTAAAAAGATGGATAGAATGTTCAAGGGAGAAGCCAATTCGATGTGGTTGTTTGGCCAAAACGATGCGGTCGTTTTTGAGGGGTCAACTCTCTGGAATTCTGTACACAATATCGATGTGACCGCGTGGATCCCGATGCGACCGCGTTGATGGGCCCAAACCAAGCCAAAGAGAAGAGGAACCACACGATCGTTTGGGAACTCCACGCGACTGCGTAAAGAAGATGCCATAAGAAAGTGCACAAGTCTTGCAAATACTGAAGAACTGCTCACAACTCCGTGGTTATCTTCACTCCATCTTATTTTTCCATTGAAGAGCGTCTCGTTACGATTCTAACGCATATTTATTTGTATTTTTCGGAGATCGGAGTGATTTTATATTTTATCTGGAAGACGAGGCTGCCGTACAGAGTACACGATGCGACCAAACGATGCGACTGTGTGAAATCGATGCGACCGCATCGATACAGAGGCTGAAAGTGCGTAAAAAGCCGTTTTGAAGCTTTTCGATGACGCGGTCGTTTGGTGCTTGATGCGGCCGCGTGGAATTGGAGGTTTTGAAGGGGTTTGAGCTATTTTTGAGGCAGAATTGACGCGACCACATGGATCTTCCATTCGGTCGTTTCGGGTCGGATTTTCTGCGAACCCACTTGGGTATTGGAGATGTATTTAAGGATTGGGAGCGTCGTTTTGAGGGGGGATCGACTATTAGACTTGTTTTTCTTCCTCTTTTGATATCTTTTCTTAGTTTTAGGAGTATGGTGGGTTAGATTAGGTTTTTGGCTTGGTTTTCCTTCGTGGATGCATGTGTAACCTTGAATTCTTTGTATTGCACGATCAAAACTAAGTTTTTTCTTTCACTATTTTGTAATTCTTATTTGTTTATGTTTTCTTGTTATTCCTTTGTGTTAATCTCTGTGATTCTATACACGTATAGTGAGTAGATTTTGATCTAGGACAATGGTGTAGCTCTATTTGTGGATTTGATCATGTATTGATAGAAATTGATTTATTGTTTGATGATTGGTGATTAGAGGTATGCTAGGATGATTATTATTGATACACATTGATATCTCCCTTTGTGGATAAATGGATTGGTCGATAACAGGAGTATGGCAATCCCGAGTTTCAATCTCTATATCAATCCATACTATTGATGCGACTGATGAGATTCAGGCATCGATTAGAGCACTCTTAGTATAGATCCGAATCCTAATCCATGAAAGGCGTGGAGGAAGGTTGTGGACATTCGTCGGACTCAATGCACTTAACGCGTATCGATGTACAACGGAAGTTGGTATGCTACGGGCTAGGTAGTCCTATCATAGCATCACGAGAGTGGGGGGTAGGGATAATATAAGAGAATATCCTATCATTGTATCACGAAAGTGGGGGCTAGGAGAATGCCCTTAGGTTAGACGACCTCTCTCTATCCCATGAATTCAACAAACGATCGATCCGAGCAATCCGTGTTTAATACATATTAGAGTGATAGCCATAAGTCCTTTTATTCTATTTGTGTCTCCATATTCTGCATATCCATCTCACGTGGCTAACCACGGCCTATGATTGAAATAGTACTCGATCACCCAACCTCTCTGCAGACGACCCGTTAGTGTTACGACGACAACCGTACGCTTGTGGTTATAAACATTAAAGCTCACACCAATCATCAACTTAGGATTGTTTCTCTTGGAATCTAATAAAGTGAAATAATTCTGTGGGTTTTGATGCGATCCACCAGAGAATTTAAGATAAAATTGGGGTTTTATAGTGGGGATTTTGGAAAAAGGTGAGATTTTTATAGATTTCGAAAGAAGAATACAATGATAGTGAGCCTCTTTCGAGAGGAGGCCGCTCTCCAAGCTTTTACTTCGAAGGAAATGCCTAAACCTCCAAGATCTAGGGTTTTATGAACTCCTAAAGGATTTCTTTCGCAATAATCAACATCCATCACCTAACACTAGCCGTCATTCAATATTTATCCCTGTTTTGTTAGAATTACAGAAATTACCAAATTATCCCTAAAACTCAAAATTACTAAAATGGACTGGATCAACCCCAATAAGCCCAATCAGCACCTTGCTTTTCCGCAGCTCCCTCAAGCCGTCTCCTCCTTTGGTATGTCCGGATCGCATCAATACTCCGCCCCTAAAGAACCATGTTGACTTCAAGGCGGTGTCATGAAATCCTTGGGACACGCTACTCCAATGGAGGTGCTCTTCTCTTCCTGGTATTCCTCTTCAGCTGCAAGCCTGCAACGTCTTCTTCTTCTTCATCAACGACCAGAATCTGGAGAGCACGCTCCTTGCAACGATGTCTCGACCCGAACTTCTCGTCACATCGGAAGTATAAACCTTTGCTGAGCCTGTCAACGATGTCGGTTTGTGTAAGCTGCTTTATCCTGCTGTTCGGTAAATGCTCACTTTTCTTCTTTTGACTCGTCTGAATCTTGCCCGGTTGGGACTTCTATATCTTCGTTGTAGCCTGGGTGCGGAATGCGACCTTGCTCATTGTTCCCTTAGCCCATAGTTTCTCTGTGAGCCAATCCTCTATCTTCTGGGCCAACTCCATCGTATCCAGCAACCCTCTTAGTCTCTATATATGCAGCTTAACATGAATGCCTACTGTAAGACCCTTCATGAAACTCCCATGCAAGGACTCCTCAGACAATCCCCGCATACGGCCTGGAAGCATCTCAAACTTCTTTAGGTATTCCCTGATGGTTCCATCCTGTCTAAGGGCAAATAGCTTGTAATGACCTGTTTTTAAATAAAAAAGCTCACAGCTCATAAGCCCACTGACCAGCTCACTCGCCTCTTATTAAAAAACACACCCACATTCTCTCATTTTTCTAACCCGTAGCCCCAGCGACCCGAGCCCAGTTCTCTTTCGTTCGTTCTTCTCTCGTGCGGCGACCGATAGACGATAGCACCTTGTGATTGCCATTAAATTCAAGCCCCACACACTCGTCGACTTCTCCTTATCTCCTTGAACCTCCAACCACTCCCTCGACAAGTTTTCTGATGCCAATTACTTCGTTCGACGATATTTATGTCGATTTCAACTGTTACTGTAAAGATATGTCCTCACACACACCATCGGCATCCCTCTCAACTCTCGTCGTCCCGATCTTTCATCCTCTCACACGGGTTGATCTTCATATTTATACTCCATCTCATTGGGTTTTGTTTGATTTGAAAGAAATTGGGTTTTCTCTTCGAAATTCTTCCGATTAATTTCCGATTTGCTCTGGATTTCTTGGGTGTCTTCGACTTGCCTTCGACTTGCCTTCGACGGTGCACAGTAGACCATATTTGCCCCAAACTTCGTTTATTTCCTTTCATGCATTTTATTTGCTAATGAATTAGGGGTTTCAGAATTATTTTGAGTAGGAGACGATGATTTGTTTACTATACGAAGGGATTTTATTCCCTATTGATAGTTAAGGCATTCTACGAGTAAGACGGAAACTGACGTCACTGCTCTAAAACTATTGATTTGGAGTTTTGGGTCTTGGGTTGGCTGCTGAGGATTCCCTCTTCAGTTGGTTGTTCGGCTGTGTTTTTTTTACTGTTCGATGTTTTTCTTACGACTGTTTCAGACCCGTCGGCTGTGTTTTCCCTGCGACTTGTGTTCGGCTGTGTTCTTTTGTTTTCATTTTTTATTTGATGGCTACGCTCTTCTCCTGTGGATGTACAATATACTGTTTGATGATTATTAAATGTGGGCTTTCGGTCAATATATTTAGTGTAGCACATGGACTGATTTTTGTTAGATTTAAGGAGATGGTTTACGGTTCTTATTTTCAGAGTTGAGAAAATTTTCTCGAGCTGGTAAACCCTAGAAACCATTCATGGATGACATAATAATGAATATGATCCTACAGTGACTAAATCTTTTTAAAAATGATTTGTTTTCAGTTTCAATTGTTCGAAGAACTTGATTGTTTTAATTTTTTGAAGACATCTTGAATAGAGTTTTTCTTTACTATTGAAATTAAATGATTGAATTGTTATAATTAGAAAATTAAACTTTGTATTTAGAATTGTGCAAATAAATATATTGTTTGTGGAATATTGAAATATTGGACCGACTACTATGGACACTACAATTTTGCACACGATTCTTTTTATATAGTTTAGAAAGTACAAAACTAGAGGATAAATCAAATAAAAATTGAAATAGATAGAATTAACACACGGGGTTTGGGAACTCATAATTAAAGATATGAAGAGTAGTGGGGACCATGCTTATTGACTGACTTGCACCGACTTGACTGGGTCCCCTACCGACTTCTTGGACCATGGAACTATAAGGCCCATGTAAGATCGCCTGTGGTATCGGGGTGGTTCTTCAGTTCGCTCTCCTCCCTTTCATTGTGAGTAGAATTAATAATAAATTGTTTTAGTTAGATAGTCATAGATTAGTGACTAGTTGACATGTCTTGTTAGTGATAGGATTGCATGCAAATGATATAATTGTTTGTTTATTGTAAATATCCTTTACTTCATTGTCTCATTTAAATGTTTTTCAACAGGCGAATGACCAGTTTACGAGAAGGATCCAATGTTTGAGTTCGAATTCCTAGTAGAGGGTGTTGATTTCTGAGACCAGATTTAGTAAGGAGAGTTTATTCACATTTATAGCTTGCTTTTTTATTGTTCAAGTGAGAAACTATTAGTTTCCTTTTTAGTCATGCTATTGTACCATCTTGAAGGATGAATAAAGAACATTTTCATTTATAATATTTTCTGTTTTGTTCTATATTGCTTTCACTGGTTCTTGCAGGACCTGTATAAATAATAAAAGAAGTAACGGTACCCGAACATGGGGCGTTACAAGTGGTGGCCCATTCAGGCCCCCCCCGCAAAACACTTCGTGAACAATATAGAGCAAACGTAGAATACTTTTAAATGAACAGTCAGACTGACATCCTTATTTGAAATACACAATGTCGAAAGCATACAACCATCGTAGACGTACCACTGAGAACAATTCGATCATCATTAAAGAAAATACGGCAGGGGAACAATGTAATGGGAGTGGGTCTGGTACCATCCACAACATCAACAACAACTTCGACCACAACCTCCACGAAAACATCGACAATGACAATGACAATAACCATGACATTAACAACCAACACAATGACAAACGTTGACAACATAAATGTTAGCAACAACGACAACAACATTGAACAGCTTGTAGCAACGATCCAGATTTCAGATTAGACCCTACGAGAGATGATCCGGGTTTACAAAAGGAGCCTGGGACCAGGCGTGTACATAAATTCTGATCACTGCGCCTGCCAGTCTTTAAAGGAACGGAGGACCCTTTTGCAACAGAAGAATGGCTGTGCTGCACCGCTGATACGCTGAAAGCGGCACGGACCGGGTCAGATTCGTGGGTGGACATGGCTAAGCTACAATTGACTCAAAACACCAGAGCATGGTGGCACTTAGAAGAAGACTGACTAGTACAACCAATTGCATGGAGCACCTTCAAGGAGAATTTTAATGCTCAGTATTTCTTTCTGGAGGCAAAGAGAGAACTGCAGGCACAATTTATGAATATGAGGCAATGTTCCATGATCATGAAACAATATAACGCCGAGTTTTCCAAGCTTAGTAGGTGTGCATTCAACTTGCAAAGTTGATCTATAGGATGTGTGAAACTTGCTGACAAGTTGTTTTGCAGGTTTGCGAGGAACATGGTATCCGATCCTTTGGACCGTGCCCATCGTTTTCAAGATGGCTTGAACATCAAGATTTAGGAATATTTGGTCGAGTTAAGGCTGAAGCCCATACCAAAGTATCCTTTGCAGCCCGAGACTACGAATGCGTGTAATGGAAGGGAGAGCAAGAACGACAAGGGACTGTCCCTCAAAGATGACCGCCTCCACCCTCTTACCGACGGACGTCCTGACTAGCTCAGCAGACACCTTTCAAGTGGCTGGCCCCACAACATCCACAATAGCCATAGTAGTGTCGACGACAGACTATATGCCAATACTACAACAATCCGGGGCACGTCAAGTCTGAGTGTCGATATCTCATGAACCAATGTCTGATTTGCAGAGCAGATGACCACAATGTTAGAGACTGCTCTCAAAAGGGACAGATCCACGGCTCCAGCGTCGATAGCTGCACCAGCTACAACTCCAGCGGAAAATACTCAGCGTGGACCCCACCATAGCGAAAAGGATTTCAGCAGGCGCGACCACAAGCTCCACCCTAGGCGTCAGACGTTTACCATGACAGCAGAAGAGGTCGAGGCTATAAGCCAAGTCATGAAGGTACAAATTTACCGTTTTCTTTCAATTTGTTATATTGTATACGGTGTGCTTAGGCGTAGTTTTTGCGACCATATGTACAATGCTAGAAGCTAGCATGCCCACTCTTGCGCTTTTCGATTCGGGAGCTTCACGTTGTTTTATGGCGTTACGTTTTATCAATCAATACGCTGTTCCTATTTCGCCCCTAACTTTTGATTGGGACATCAAGACGGGAGGAGTGTGTTGCAGACGACTAGCGGATATCCAGATTGCCCCGTAGTTATTTGCGGACGGGAGCTCTCTGTCGACTTCTTAGCAATTGATATATCAAGTTTCGATGCTGTATTTGGGATGGACTGGCTAGGGACTTTTCATGCCACAATTGATTGCCGATGCTGGAGAGTGGTGTTCGATATTTCGAACCACCCGAGATTCGAGTTCATCAGCGGAAGCCGATTTGAAGGGCATGTGGAGTACAGAGCCAGATTTACAGATACGTTGCTTGCTTCTATTGATGCTACACTAGAGAGACCATAGATAGTGCGAGAGTTTCTAGATGTATTTCTAGATGATCTTACGGGATTACATCTTGATCGCACTATGGAGTTTACGATTGAGTTAGTACTGGGAGCCCAACCATACTCTAGGACTCCTTATCATATGGCACCATCCGAACTAGATGAGGTTCGAATCCAGTTGGACGACCTGTTGCAGAAAGGCTGGATTCGACCCAACACATCATTTTGAAGTGCTCCGATATTGTCGGTGAAGAAGGATGAGTCCAGGAGGATGTGCGTGGACTACATGGAATTGAATAAAGTAATGGTGAATAATAAGTACCATCTACCACGCATCGATGACTTGTTTGACCAGCTTAGGAGATCATGCGTCTTTTCTAAGTTGGACCTGAGAAGCGGATACCATCAACTAAGAGTCAAGCTGGAGGACATTCACAAGACGATGTTCTGCACCAGATACGGACAATATGAATTCTTGGTAATGTCATTTGGTGTGACTAATGCACCAGCGGTATTTATGAATCTTATGAACCAAGTACTGTACGAGTATTTAGATAAGTTCGTGATGGTTTACCTTGACGATATCTTGATATTTTCGAAGAGCGACCAAGAGCACACATCACACTTGAGGATGGTTCTAGAAACCTTGAGACGACATCATTTGTATGCAAAGTACATCAAGTGCGAATTCTGGATGGATAATGTGGGATTTCTAGGTCATGTGGTATCAGAAGAAGGAATTTCAGTATATCTAGAGAAAGTAGCTGCTATTTAGAAGTGTCCAGCTCCTAAGACGGTGTCTAAGATTCGAATTTTTCTGGGTTTAGCTTGTTATTACAGGAGGTTCATTCAGGACTTTTCGAAGATTGCAGAACCCATAACCCGATTGACACAAAAGGATGTGATCTATGTTTCGTTTAAGGCTTATGACGAGACGTTTCAAGAGCTGAAAAGGAGATTGACTACCGCGCCAATGCTTATTATTCTAGACCGAATGAGTGGATTTAAAGTTTTCTGCAATGCATCCGGTAAGGGTCTCGGATGTGTACTTTATTAGCATGGACGTGTGGTAGCTTATGCATCAAGGCATCGAGAAATCATAAGCAGAACTACCCCGCCCATGTCTTGGAGTTAGCTGCCGTTATTTTTGCTTTGAAGATTTGGAGACACTTTCTACTCGAAGAGCATGTAAAGGTATACACGGATCACAAAAGTTTGAAGTACATTTTCACTCAGAAGGACCTTAACAGGCGACAGAGACGATGACTTGAGTTGATGGTAGACTACGACATTGATTTTTAGTACCACCTAGGAAAGGCCAATGTCGTACCTGATGCACTGGTCAATGTCGTACACGATGCACTGAGTTGACTTCCAGTGGTGCTTACCCTTACGACTCAGTGGAGACTCCAGCAAGAGATACGGGAGATGTAGATTTATGTGATACTACCAGGGTTGACTTCTACATTAATGGACCTCCAGATACAATCTGCCTGGGTAAACCGAATCAAGGATGCCCATGCATGATATACGAAGCTACAGAGGATCAGTGAGTTAGGGATAGCTGGATAGCGACCAGAGTTCACGATACATGCGGACAGATATGCGAGATTTGGCAACAGGCTTTGCGTACCTTCTGGAGATATTAGAGAGGAGCTGTTGATAGAAGCTCATAATTCACCATATTTCATTCATCCGGGCGGAACTAAGATGTATAAGGATCTGAAACAACGCTATTAGTGGTGAATGAAGAGGAGTGTTGCGCGGAGTGTGGGCAAGCGTTTAGTGTGCCAGCAGGTAAAGGCTGAGCATCAACGAGTTGCTGGATTATTACAGCCACTGCCTATTCCTAAATGGAAATGACAGCATATTACGATGGATTTCGTGACTGGCGTATACCGGAGCAAGAAGTAGAATGACACTATTTGGGTAATTATGGATCAACTGATGAAGTCAGCACATTCATCCCTTTCAGAGTTGGCCAATCTATGGAGGTTCTTGCCAAGAGATACATTGAAGAGATTGTGAGACTGCACGGAGTCCCGGTGAGCATAGTATCAGACATGGATACCCGTTTCACATCAAATTTCTGGAAGAATTTGGGCACTCATCAGAAGTTTAGTATCGCTTATCACCCACAGACAGATGGACAGTCGGATCGTACCATCAGATTTTAGAGGACATGTTGTGACCATGTATGTTAGATTTTAAGGGGTCGTGGGAAGATCACCTATACATCGTGGAATTTGCATACAGTAATAGTCATCAGGCGAGCATTGGGATGGCGCCCTTTGCGGCATTATATGGAAGGAAGTGTCGGTCGTCCTTGAGCTGGGACGACATTAGAGATCGAGAATTGATGGGGTCTGAGATGATAGTAGAAGCAGTTGATGTGGTGCGGACAATCAGAGAGAAACTGTAGTTGGCTCAAGACAGGTACTAGCATTGTGCAGATTCAAAACGAAGACATTTAGAGTTCAACCAGGAGGCCAAGAAGTCTTTTTGATGATTTCACTGAATCGGGGATTGATTCGTTTTGGTTGACGAGGAAAGCTTAGTTCACGTTACATCAGAGCTTTCGATGTGCTTGAGCAAGTAGGAGACGTGACATACAAGATTGCACTACCTCCATCCTTAGAAGGAGTGCATAATGTGTTTCACATATCTCAGCTATGCAAATATGTGGGAGATCTAGCACATATGATGGATCATTCCGAGATTTCAGTATGCCTAGACTTGACGTACGAGCAACAACCAGTGGAAATTATTGATCGACAACAGAAGAATTTGATGAACAAGAGTGTCAATTTGGTAAAAGTATTGTGGCATCGTAACTTGCAGGCGAGTCCACTTGGGAAAGAGAAGAAATGAAGGAGTACTACCCCTATCTATTTGAGGAGTCTTAATTCTTCCAATTCCAATGACGAAATTTATTGTAAGGAAAGATGATGTAATGACATGGTTTTTTTTTAAATAAAAAAGCCCATAGCTCACGGGCCCACTGATCGGCCCACTCTCTTATTAAAAAACACACTCTCTCATTTTTCTCACCCGCAGCCCCAACGACTTGAACCCCGTTCTCCTTCGTTCGTTCTTCTCTCGTGCGACGACCGACAGACGATAACACCTCAGAGAAATGCGTTGATTGCCATTAAATTCAAGCCACACACACTCGTCGGTTCTTCTCTCGTGCGACGACAGACAGACGACAACACCTTAGAGAAATGCGTTGATTGCCATTAAATTCAAGCCCCACACACTCGTCGACTTTCCCTTAACTCCTCGAGCCTCTAACAACTCCCTCGACAAGTTTTTTGACGCCAATTATTTCGTTCGACGAAATTTGTGTCAATTCCAACTGTCGCTGTAAAGAGATGTCCCCTCCTCACCATTGGCAACCCCATCAACTCTCATCGACCCGATCTCTTATCCTCTCACACAGTTTGATCTTCTTATTTATACTCCATCGCATAGGGTTTTGTTTGATGCGAAAAAATTGGGTTTTCTTTTCGAAATTCTTTCGATTAATTTCCGATTTGCTCTGGATTTCTTAGGTGTCTTTGACTTGCCTTCTACGGTGCATAGTAGACCCTATTTGCCCTAAAATTCGATTATTTCATTTCATGCATTTTATTTGCTAAGGAATTAAGGGTTACCGAATTATTTTTAGTAGGAGATGATGGTTTGTTTACTATACAAAGGGATTTTCTTCCTTATTGATAGTTAAGGTATCTTATGAGCAAGGCGGCAATTTACGTCACCGCTTTAAACTATTGATTTGGGGTTTTAGGGTCTTGGGTTGATCGTCAAGGATCCCTCTTCAGTGGGGGCTGTATTTTTTTCCTGCTGTTCGGTGTTTTCTTGCAGCCGTTTCAGCTCCATTGGCTGTGTTATCCCTGTGGCTTGTGTTCGGATGTGTTCTTTTGTGTTCGGTTGTTTTCTTTTTCTGTTTGATGGCTGCGCTCTTCTCCTATGGGTGTACAATATACTATACTGTTTGATGATTATTAAATGTGGGCTTTCAGTCAATATATTTACTTAGCACATGGACTGATTTTTGTTGGATTTAAGGAGATGGTTTACAGTTCTTATTTTCAGAATTGTTGAGGAAATTTCTTCGAGCTGGTAAACCCTAGAAACCATTCATGGATGTCTAATAATAATGAATCTGCTCCTACGGTGTTTAAATCCTTTTAAAAATAATTTATTCTCTTTCAATTGTTCGAAGAACTTGATTGTTTTGAAGACGTCTTGAATAGAGCTTTTCTTTACTATTGAAATCAAACTATTGAATTGTTATAGTTAGAAAATAAAACTTTGTATTTAGAATTGTGCAAATAAAGATATTGTTGGTAGAATATTGATACATTGGACGATTACTATGAACACTACAGTTTTGCGCACATATCTTTTTATATAGTTTAGAAAGTACAAAAGTAGAGGATAAATGAAATAAAAATTGAAATAGACAGAATTGACACATGGGGTTTTGGAACTCATAATTAAATATATGAAGAGTGACGGAGACCACGCTCATTGATTGACTTGTACCAACTTGACTGGGTCCTTACCGACTTCTTTGGACCATGGAACTATAAGGCCCAAGGGAGCTCGCATGTGGTATCGAGGTGGTTCTTCAGTTTACTATTCTTCCTTTCATTGTGAATAAAATTAATAATAAATTGTTTTAGTTAGATAGCCATAGATTAGTGACTAGTTGACATGTCTTGTTAGTGATAGGGTTGCATGCAAATGATATAATTGGTTGGTTATTGTAAATATCGTCTATTTCATTGTCTCATTTAAATGTTTTTCAACAGGCGACGAACCAGTTTACGAGAAGGCTCCAGTGTTCGAGGAGTCTGAATTCCTAGTAGAGGGTGCTGATTTCTGAGAACAGATTTAGTAAGGAGAATTTATTTACATTTTAGCTTGCTTTCTGTTTTGTTCAAGTGAGAGACTATTAGTTTCCTTTTTAGTTAACTATTGTACCATCTTGAAAGATGAATAATGAACATTTTCATTTTTAAAATTTCCTGTTTTGTTCTATATTGCTTTTACTTGTACGTGCAAGACCTTGCATAAATAATGAAAAAAGTTAACGGCACCCGAATATGACACGTTATATAGCTGCTCATGAAGGTCTCCCCTTAGGTGTCACGAAAACTGTGATGTGAAGCATGTAGTCTTTATTCTTCCTACATACACACATGTTGTCTCTGCTCTCTCCACCGATGCCAGGATATGATTTTTCCCTCTAAATATATCCCAATCGCCTTTAGTTTCTTCGCTTCAGTAAGGCACGTCATCTCAAAGTACATCTTCGCTCTGTAGATCTACATATACGTGCTTCTCCTTCAAATATCGACATCTTTAATTTTCTTACCATGCTGTTTGTATTGAAATCTCCTTGTGCTGCTCTCCCTTGGTACATGTCATAATAGTATTTCCAGTGTGGGTCTTGTGGTGCATCATAGTCTCCAAATCTTTCTTCATCTTCTCCTTAATCGTCCTCACAGCCGCCATCTCCCCAATCGGACCCTCCCCATCACCCACATAATCCAAAATATCATCACGGAATCTGTCAACTCTTCGTAATTCTGAATTGGTTGTCGACGTCTCTCAGCAGCAAACCAGCAAACCAGGGGACACGAGTCCACTGGAGGTCTTACAGGTCATCGCTAGGCTCTGGGGCTCTCTCCGATAGTCGTCGAGGTCTCGGCGGACCCCTCGGAGGTCGCAGGGCCCTGTGCGACATAACTTTGGCTCGACAAGCCTTTGACAGGCCGTCAGGACATCAGAAGGAACCTGGCGGCCTTGCAGAGGCTCAACAGGGACCCTGGCGGGCCGCTAGGGGGCCACGATGGCCATGACAGCTTTGCAGAGGCTCGGTAGGGCCCTGTCGAAGGGCCGTGAGGCCATTGACGGCCTCGCTGGGGGCCTCGCCTGCCCTGGGCAGGGCTTCATAGGGGCAGCGTGGCCCCTGGTAGTGTCATGGGTAGTCGCCGCCTATCGTGTGCTTGTTCGCTCCATCTTCGGACACTTTGTCGGTGTCGATCGGATAGAAGTCCTTCAATAAATTCATCTTCTTTCTCCTTTCCTTTTGCCAAAGTTTGGGCATATTGTGTCGGATTTGGGTTGATATCTCATTCCTTGTCCAGCTCTTTGCATCGTCGAGAATTGTTGCGAGAGTTGTGTGTTACGCGCACGAGTGTTTCAACATCGCACTTGTCTTTGCTTCCGATGCCATCCTACGAGCTTTGGTCCTGTCAATCGATGCCTTCAATGTAGATTCGACAGACGAAAATTATTCCTCCATTTATTTCTTCAAAGCTTCAACTTCGACATTGAATTTCTCGTCCAAAGCTTTAAAATTTTTCGTCGTCGTCGCCATTGGTGCCAATATCGTGCGCTGATACCAATTTAATGCGATCCACAAGAGAATTTAAGATTAAAATAGGGGTTTAATGGTGTATTTTAGAGAAAGGTGTGATTTTTAAAGATATAAAAAGAAGAATGCAAAGATAGTGGACTTCTTTCGAGAGGAAGCCGCTCTCCTAGTATTTACTTCGAATGGAAAGGCTAAACCTGCAATATGTAGGGTTCTATGGATTCTTAGAGGATTTCTTTCACAATAACCAACATCCATCCCCTAACCCTAGCCATCTTTCAATATTTAGCCCTGTTTATTCCCGAATTACAGAAATTACCAAATTGCTCCTAAAACCTAAATTACTAAAACACCCATGGATCAGTCCCAATCTGCCCCTTGCGTTGCCGCAACTCCCTCGAACCTCCTCCTCCTCCTCCTTTGGTACGCCCTGATCACATCACTTTGACATACTAGTGAATTAGTTTGAATGTGGCCTAAAAATGAATGGTGATATTTTCATGTAAAGGTATGCCTAGCTTGTTCCCTCAATGGGTGCTGCAGCATAAAAGTTGACTGATGGTTTGGACTTCATGCAAGAGTTTTATGCTTAGCGTCATGTTGCAAGTTAAAACTAAGCTCCACAATATCTTCTTCATGGTTGCAAGTGTCATTGAATGTTTTTGGACCGAACTAATACCTGATATGCTCTAATAAGTGATCCCGTGATGCTGGGTAGTGTCTGCAGCAAACCCTCTACCACTGATAGCGGTCTTTTGCGTGAGAAGGGAGAACATGGAAGTCCTTAGGGGATTTTCCTTTCAGACTTATAGGTGAGACATTTGCTTTTATAGAAGAGGAGGAATATCTAATTTAATTATACTGCTATCGCACAGGGCCCTGCTTGAAACAGTTTGATGGAAAGCACTATGGTAGGGCTTAGGCGTAACAAGAGTTGTTATCACTTATCACAAGACAATCAATGGAATCGACACCCATTCATTACATCCTTAATTAAAATTTTAGTAGTTTCTATATTTGTTTTTTCAAGTCTTTTGTGTGTGATGGAGGCTATTTTAGAGGGATGTGCGTGAATCAAAATGTTAAATATAGTTTCTTTGTTGTAGGTGCCAGGATCTGGTTCTCAGCACCAACCGAATGAGGACACCATATGTCTCAACCAAATTGGGGACAAACCTAACAAAATGAGTGCAAATGGTTCAATACATATTGCATCTTCTTATGAAGAACATCACCGACCTTTTGTGCTTGGAAAATTTTTTTTTTGAGTATAATTGCCAGCTTGCTTCTTGTCTCTGCAAATTATCTTTAATAAATTATGAGGCGAGTAATTGTAATGACTGATGTTTTGGTTAGAATTCTAATTTGAGACAAAGTTATTGTTTGGGCATGTGATTTTAAGATTAACATGTGCTTTTCTTTTCTCAGTCATTTTGTTTATTGGGAGTAATGCTAAACTTTGAGAAGAATCAGATTTTACTTGTGTACGTGAATGTGATCTGGGCCTGCTTGCTTACAGACTTAGTGTTGTCACAGTATTTGGCCGTATTCAAAGGCGTCAGAATGAGCAAGTAAAAGTGGCATTGCCTGTCATTCTAAAAGTCACACACATAGTCTCGTTGGATGCTGATGAAGGAGATGAAAGTTCTCTGGATGATTTATTTGCATCAACATATAATATTGGAAGTTCTATCCAGAAAATTTGTGAAGAATCGGTCAAAATCTTACCTGATTACTTGTGTTTTAGTCTTGTTTGCATATGCTTACACTCTGATATTTGTGAAAGTTCTTTCTTAATCGCCACAGGAAGGAAGAAGGAAGAAGGAACTTTGTGCGATACTTGGATTATATGCCCTTGAAAACATAGTGAGTTCAATGCTATTTGACTTCTTTGTTGTGTTTTGTATCCATGATAAAAACACTCATCTTTCTTAAAACTGAACTTCATAATTTCAGGCTCTTGTGTCGAGAAGCAAACAAACACATATAGATGCAAGCCGTTGTCTACATGTGGTTGAATTTTCACGCTTTCTAAGATTCTGTGGGTTATCATACTGCGGTCTTATAACTGGAAGTGATATTAACTCAATTGCCTGTGAGATTTCCAAAGGTAGTTATTCATTTGTTGTTCTTTCTCCCATTGTTTTTTGCTAATATTTGTTGTCTACCTGTTCTCTTGTCCTCTTATCCATCTTCTCCAAAGTGCTGTAGTGGATGATGATGATTTTACGATGCACGTTCCCTTGGCAATGGATGGGGCATCTCTTGCAGGTTAATTTCATGTATTTATTTGTCTGGACCTCGCCTATTCTGCAACATTTTTCTTTTTTGTTGTTGTATCATATTGCTTTGCTACCTTATTATAACGTCAACTGATGGTTCCTTTTGCATTACATGTTTTCTTAGTGATTTGGGGCCTTATCTCGGATAAAGTTGCCGATGCTGCTGGGCAGCAGGTGGACGTCACTCTTAATAGAATTCGAGATGATTTTAATTTGCAATGGCTATCTGTAGGCATGTTGAAACATGTTCTTTCATCTATTCATTATCCATGGGAAATAAAATTTCACAGTATGGAGCTATTATTACGTATCATGGATGGATATGATCATAAGGAATCTTATGATCACTCTATAGACTTCTCCTCCTTTACGCCCAGTATTTTTGCTGTTCTCAAGGTACACTTGCCTTTCTTTAGTTTTGAAAGAGATATTTCCTAATTCAGTTTGCTCATATAGTGCAATAAATATTTCAGGGTATTGAAAGGATTATAATCTATGCTCCAGAAGCATCATCTAGGAAGAGAGCTTTTGGTGCATTAAAAAAGGTATTCTATTGATAACCCCATTGCATTTCAAAGTTTTTATTGTTAACATGCTTCTTGGACATGTGTTTTGGTGTGATAGTGTGCTGTTTTGCTCCAGCATGATCTATTTGTGTAACTTTAATTTATTGTAATGTACGACTGTCAACAATATTCCGTTTTAAGGAACGAATGTTATATGAGAAGAGTTCTGGCTACAATCTGATGCGGCTCATAGGGGTGCGGCGGCTTGGCAAGAAGGGGGGCCGACTCATGGGATGCGGGTCTACCATCGGAGGCGACGACTTGGGTCCAACACGGACCCGGTCCCAAACTTGTGATTACTCACACGTGGGGAGGGCAAGAGGGTAATTAGACAATTATTAACCCCTCCCCCATTAAAGGGGCCGGCCGGCCCTAGGATGGTTTTTATCGAAGAATTGATCAAGGTAATTTTATTCCTAGTTGCTCTAGATTATTCCCTAGTTGCTAGATAATTGTTTTAGCCCTAGATCTATTTTTCCAGCAATTAAATATTAATTTCAGATCTGTTCTTCGTTATTAAACCCTAGATTAGTAGTCCACAAGCCATAAAAACCCCACCTTTGATCCCCACAAAAAGCCCTAGTCGTATCAAATTGGTATCGGAGCGGTCGATCCATGGCGAGCACACGATCCAAGGAGCGGGTCGATATTTTGGAAGAGAAAGTTGAACGGATGGAGGCCCAAATTAGCAAGGGTTTCATCGACGTAAGGCAAGAAGACGCCGAAATAGCCGTGCAAATCCGGGGAGAAATACAAGAGGTGAAGGAGAATCACGGGAAGAAATTGGTAGCCGTGGAGGCGAAACTATCGGAATTGACGGAGGCTATAGCGGCGTTGACCGCTCATCTTGTGCCAAAGGCGGATCCAAGCAAAAAGGAGCCACCTTTGGCAAAGGACAAAGGGAAAAAGACAAATTTTTTTGAAGATGAACCGGATCTAGACGAAGACGGGGGCTTCGAACAAGGAGATCACGCGTGGAGGACTCCCCAAGATCACGCACCGTCGCGCCACGACGACAAGGGGGCCGGCGGAAGCACCCCAGCAGGCCGGCAGCCTGTGGGGTGGCCGCCGACCCCCCAGGGGCCTCTGGGGGGCCCGACGAACCCCCAGAGGGGCGACGGGGGGCCGCCAAGGCCCTGGGAGGGGCGGCCGCACCCGCCGGCCCCTCCTGCGGCCTCGGCGGGCCCAGGCGCTGTCGCCTGGGGCCCGTCGGCCCATTTTCAGGGCCGGCTGCCCCCGGCGGCAGCCTGGGGGGCCTCGGCCGACCCCCAGGGTGGGTTCCGAGGCCCGCCGGACCCCTGGGGGGGCAGCCGACCCCCCAGGAGGCCCGACATCCTGTTTCGACGACTTTTCGACCTCCGGGGGCCCGCCCGAGGTCCGTGGAGCTCAGTTTGGGGGTTTGCAGCCCTTTGGAGGACCGGGCGGAGGTTTTCAGCAGAACGGAGGCCACCACCAGATCACAGGGGGGCCATCGACTCAGCCCCCACCCTTTGGGGGAGTTACGGGAGACTGGAGAGCGTACCAGGACCCCCCATGAGGCCACCAGGCGGAGTTTGGGCACCCTCTGGGAGACTGGCAGGGGCATGGAGCAGGGGGAGGCTACCGTGAGCGGGCTGAGGCTTATGTTACAGACAGGCGACAGGGATACCAGCACAGGGGAGGTTTCCAGCCGCAGGAGAGGTGGATTCGCTGGCGAGAGGCGTATGAGGAAGCTGGAGGTGCCTGTTTTTGAGGGAGGAGACCCAGATGACTGGCTCTACCGGGTGGAGAGGTACTTGGAGGTGTCCGCTGTCCCAGGAGAGGAGTGGCTTCGGACGATAGGGGTCTGCTTGGAGGGAGAGGCTTTGGGCTGGTTCCGTTGGACAGATCAGCAGCAGCCTTTTCAGACCTGGGCTGAGTTTACGACGCTCTTGACAGAGCGGTTTGGAGGAGGACAGGCTGGCGGCGTGTTCGAGAGACTGTACTCGCTGAAGCAGGAGGGGAGCGTGGGTCATTACATCAAGAAGTTTGAGTCGCTCTGCCACCGAGTTCGGGGAGTCTCTGAGGAGTCTCTGGAGGGTTGTTTCATGAAGGGGCTGAAGCCCACGGTGCGGTCGGGGCTGAGACAGTTCGAGCCCGTTGGTTTGCGTGGAATGATGACACTGGCCAGGAAGGTAGAGGATCACCAGGAGACAGAGCGGAGGGCCCGCGGGGCATGGGGAGGTGCCACATTCAGGAGTCAGGCGGCTACTGCAGGGCAGAGGACGACACCTACTACAGGGACCACCCCGGGCCAATGGGTGACCGCCGCAGCTGGGAGCGGTACTGACAGGAGGCAGGAGCCCCGCGGTGGGGGCAGGTGCGGAGGATGACAGATGCAGAGATACGGGAGAAGCGGTTGAAGGGGCTGTGCTTCCGATGTGATGAGAAGTTCACCCTCGGACACCGATGCGCCGCTCGGACTCTCCAGATACTGATAGCTGGCGATGAGGAGGGAGAGGACGAGATTATCACCCTAGAGGCAGTAGAGGATGAGGAGGAGATGGAGCACCAACACTTAGACCTTGCTGAGGTGTCCCTCAATTCCGTGGTGGGGTTCACGCCGAACCACACCATGAAATTGGTGGGACAGGTGGGTAGCCAGGAGGTGATAGTTTTGATCGACAGTGGGGCCACCCACAACTTTATTTCCAGCAGATTGGCGGAGGCACAGGGTTTGCAGTTGAGTGGCACCGGGCGGTATGGAGTGATGCTCGGCACGGGACAGGTGACACATAGCACTGGTGTCTGTCGCGGAGTGGTTGTGGCGGTTCGGGGGGAGCAGATCGTCGCCGATTTCCTGCCCTTGGAGCTAGGGAGTACAGATGTCATCCTGGGGATGAAGTGGTTGCAGACCCTCGGGGAGACCAGTACGAATTGGAAGCTGTTGAGGATGGAGTATCAGCACGGGGGGAGGACAGTGGTGTTACAGGGGGACCCCAGTCTTTGTCGCTCCCTGGTGTCTTACAAGGCCATGTCCAGGGCTATTCACACAGCAGTGGGGGATACTTGGTGGAGCTACAGGCAGTGACAGCGTCGGTACAGAGTGAGGACCCCCCACAGGCAGTAGCACCGGAGGTTGAGCAGTTGTTGGCACAGTTTGAGGTCTTCCAGACACTGCAGGGGCTGCCACCACACAGAGATCATGAGCACGCCATCGTTTTGAGGGAGGGCGTGTCTCCCATCAGTGTGCGGCCTTACAGGTACCCCCAGGTACAGAAGGATGAGATAGAGCGGTTGGTGGAGGAGATGCTGCAGGCAGGGGTGATTCAACCGAGCACTAGCCCTTTTTCTAGCCCAGTACTGTTGGTGAAGAAGAAGGATGGCAGCTGGAGATTCTGCGTGGATTACAGGGCCCTAAATAAGGAAACAGTGGCAGATAAATTCCATATCCCTGTGATTGATGAGCTATTGGATGAACTCCACGGGGCAGCATATTTTTCCAAAATTGATCTGAAGTCGGGTTACCACCAGATACAGATGAGGGCGGCCGACGTGCCAAAGACTGCGTTTAGGACTCACGAGGGGCATTATGAGTTCCTAGTCATGCCGTTCGGCTTGACGAATGCACCGGCGGCATTCCAGGCTTTGATGAACAAGGTCTTCTGACCTTTTCTGAGGAGGTTTGTGTTAGTCTTCTTTGATGACATACTGGTGTACAGCCGCAGTATGGAGGAGCACGTTGGGCATCTGCGAGCAGTGTTGCATGAGCTACAGGAGCAGCAGCTCTGTGCGAATAAGAAGAAGTGTCTGTTCGGCCAGCCACAGGTGGAGTACTTAGGACACGTGGTGTCAGCAGAGGGAGTTGCAGCCGACAGGACCAAGATTGCAGCCATGCTAGATTGGCCGGTACCCTCCACCTTACGGGGTCTGCGCGGCTTCTTGGGTTTGACGGGGTATTACAGGAAGTTTGTCTAGGGATATAGCACGATTGCTTGGCCTCTCACCGAGCAACTGAAGAAGGACAACTTCCACTGGAGCGAGGAGGCTACCAGGGCATTTGAGGCCCTGAAGCAGGCGATGACGTCGGTGCCAGTTTTGGGGCTCCCAGATTTCAGCAGACCTTTTGTGATAGACACCGACGCATCAGGGTATGGCCTGGGGGCAGTGTTGATGCAGGACCAGAGGCCGATTGCCTTCTTTAGCCAGACCCTGTCAGCACGGGCGAGGCTGAAGTCAGTTTATGAGAGGGAGCTGATGGCGATTGTACTAGCTATTCAGAAGTGACGGCCCTACCTGTTGGGTAGGAAGTTCATAGTGCGGACCGACCAGCGGAGTTTGAAGTACTTATTGGAGCAGCGCATGGTCACCGAGGAGCATCAAAGGTGGCTCTCCAAGCTGGTGCACTTTACATTCGAGATACAGCACCGCCCAGGCCTGGAGAACAAGGCGGCTGACGCCTTGTCGCGCCGCGAGGAGATTGCAGAGGTCGCGGCCATCTCAGCACCCGTCCTCTTGGATTGGGAGCCCTTGAGTAGAGAGATAGAGGCTGATGCAGATTTGACGAGGATCCGTGAGGCACTGCAGCAGGGGTCCTCGGACTTTCAGGGATACATCATGGAGGGACAGAGGTTGCTATACCACGGCCGGCTGGTGATTCCCAGGGGATCCGCCCACATTCCCATGATCTTTCAGGAGTTCCACGGCAGCGCCATCGGGGGGCACTCCGGGGTACATCAGACTTACAGGCGGATGGCGAGGGAGTTATACTGGCCTGGGATGAAGAAAGACATTGCTCAGCGGATAGCAGAATGTGACGTGTGCCAGCGTCACAAATATATGGCAATGGCACCAGCGGGACTCTTACAGCCATTAGCTTTGCCAGAGCGCGTATGAGAGGATATCAGTATGGATTTCATTGAAGGGTTGCCGCGATCAGAGGGGTACAGTTCCATATTAGTGGTGGTCGATCGGCTCAGCAAGTACGCCCACTTTATACCCCTCAGACACCTATACACTGTAGTTACGGTGGCAGCAGCTTTTATGAGGGAGGTGGTTCGCCTGCACGGTTTTCCGGGCTCCATAGTATCAGATCGGGATAAAGTATTCATCAGTAGCTTTTGGAAAGAGTTATTTAAGGTGCAGGGGACCAATTTACGGAGGAGCACGGCCTATCACCCGCAGACAGATGGATAGACGGAGGTGGTGAATAGGAGTGTGGAGACATACCTGAGGTGCTTCGCGTCCGAGGCACCGAGGCAGTGGGCCAGGTGGTTGGCATGGGCCGAATATTGGTACAACACCTCGTACCATTCGGCAGCACAGAGCACCCCATTTCGGATCCTCTATGGCCGTGACCCTCTACAGTTGATACATTACAGCAGAGGAGCCACGCCGGTGTCCCAGGTAGAGGAGCACTTGACTGAGAGGGATAGATACCTGGAGGAGTTGAAGAAACACCTGTTGAGGGCCCAGCAGATCATGAAGACCAAGGCAGATGCACACCGGCGAGATGAGCACTTTGAGGTTGGGGACCGAGTGTACCTGAAGCTCCGGCCTTACAGGCAGAGGACCTTGGCTCATCGGAGCAATGAGAAGCTAGCGGCCCGCTACTATGGACCTTTCGAGGTGACCGCTCAGATCGGAAAGGTGGCCTATAGACTGCAGTTGCCCACCACTTCGACCATTCACCCGGTGTTCCACATTTCACATTTGCGACGAGCCATCGGGAATCATACTCTGTCACCCACTCTGACAGATGACATGGAGGTGCTCTTGGAGCCTCAGGAGTTGACAGGGATCCGGCAGACCGCAGGCGGGGTTCATGAGGTGAGGATTCGTTGGCGGGGCCTTCCCGACTACGATGCTACTTGGGAGGCTGCTTCAGTGATCCGCGACCAGTTTCCAAATTTCCACCTTGAGGACAAGGTGGCACTTTTGGGGGGGAGTAATGATGCGGCTCATAGGGGTGCGGCGACTAGGCAAGAAGGGGGGCCGACTCATGGGATGCGGGTCTACCATCGGAGGCGACGACTTGGGTCCAACACGGACCCGGTCCCAAACTTGTGATTACTCACAAGTGGGGAGGGCAAGAGGGTAATTAGACAATTATTAACCCCTCCCCCATTAAAGGGGCTGGCCGGCCCTAGGATGGTTTTTATCGAAGAATTGATCAAGGTAATTTTATTCCTAGTTGCTCTAGATTATTCCCTAGTTGCTAGATAATTGTTTTAGCCCTAGATCTATTTTTCCAGCAATTAAATATTAATTTCAGATCTGTTCTTCGTTATTAAACCCTAGATTAGTAGTCCACAAGCCATAAAAACCCCACCTTTGATCCCCACAAAAAGCCCTAGTCGTATCACAATCATGTTCAACAAGAGTTGCTTACCCCCTAGCATTCTGTTATACTTGTTTAGGACTGTAAAAATGTCAACAATGTCTTTTCATATAGTTGACTCCAGCCTTTGATATGCTTCTTGTCTGATCTTTATTAGCAGGGGATGCTTGAGAACTAATTATATTTTGTTGTTTGTCATTTTGAAGTCCTCGTGACATCTGATAAAAATTACAATGACAACAGCAATGATAACAAAGTTTCTTCCTTTTTTGAGTCAGATAACATTTTTCCATTCAGCTTTATCATTTATCTTCTTCAACGTTAGTATCAAATCCTTTTTTAACTGTCATATGACCATGAACATTTAGACATATCTCCATCCACATAAATTGATGCCCTTCCTCTAGTTGTCTCTCCGTTAACTAGGATTTGATCACTTCTTAGAGCATATCACCATGATGTTTTTTTTGGTTTTTTTTTTTTTTTTTTGGGGGGGGGGGGGTGCAAAATGAACCCGACCCGACCCGACCCGGTCCTCCTAAACCGGGTATGGATATGTGCCTAACCGGATCAATCAAATCCGGATCGTCCTATCTGGCCAGATAAAATCCGGGTTGGGTGCGGGTTTAATCCGGCAACCCGAATTGACCTGTATTTTATCTGTTATAATTTTATAAATACATATCACACATAATGCTAACACTTCACAGTTGCTGGTTGTTGGAGATTTGGTTATGGACTTGGAGCATTCCGCCTTTTATGTGAGATTACCGGTTCGATTCCCATATTTATAAATGTTTTTAAAATTTTTAAATGATAAATTTTAAAGGAATATATACTAAAAAGTTTAACCAACAAGCCATAACCTCTCTAGCTCAATTGGTTGGGGATTGTGCTTGTATTGTTGTGGTCACTGGTTCACAGCTTGATGTCAATTTGCTTTAAAGTATTTCAAAAATTTAAATAATAAGATTAATTGAAATCTTATAAATAATTTAAATATAATAACATAACATACACATCAATAGCTTAGCTAGTATTAGCTTTTGCATGCATTTATACGGTTGCAGGTTCAAGGCTTAGTCTCAGCTACTTATTTCAGATTAATTTTTTTTAAAAAAACATATGTATACAGGTCGGGTTTGGGTAACCCGACAACCTGACGGGTCGGGTATGGGTAACCCAACAACCTGTCGGGTCGGATATGTGGTTTCAGTTCTTGATCCGGATTGAATCCGGACCGGGTTCAGGTACACCCTTAACAGATCAGGTCAGACGTGACTCGACCCGTAACTGACCCAACCTGACCAGTGTGCCACTTCTAGTTTTAATAGTGTTATGCTTTAAACCATAATTTTATTATCCAATTCATGTTGTAATTACAAATCAGTTTAGTATTTCACAAGCATAGAAATTCTTTCTCATTTGTTTCATGTCCATGTTGTCAGTTATTCTCTAGAAAAACTACTTGCAAAGCATACTGCACTGCAACAATTGCTATTTTTCTTAAAGATTCTAAGATTCACCAAGATCATACATATCATAAGCATTAATCTATTCCCATAACCCTTAACCGATCATTACATATGGCAAATAATCGTTTAATGTGGTTTATTATCTGTCGCAGACAATCTATTTCGGGTCTAATAGTTTGTAAATGATTTTTGTATTTTAGGGGTTTTAACCTTTACTAGAAGTGATAACATTGCCAATCTTGTTTTGTTTGAATAGAGTTCAATAATTATTGTACTTTTATAATTAATTTCTTCTTTTCTTTAAACTATGTTTGTGTAATAGATTGAGCTCATAAGCCACTCAAGATAGTCATTCTGTGCGGTCATCTTCTTTTGTGATCTTTCATCTTTTTTCTCGATGATCACTGCATATTAATGAAAATACCTACCAATGCCTCAAAGTACGCTTTTTGTAATCTGAATGAGTAGTAAAAAATCCAAATATGTGGTGATACGCTTTTATTTATTCTTGATTCTTGACCTATAGGCCGATGAGTAGCTCAATGAGTAGTTTGGTATTGTATAGATGTATATTTATACTGAAGCACACATGTTGTTCATGGGCAAAAAGTATAATTCAGTAACTTAAAAGCATAAAACTTTTGATCTAGAGACGTTCATTGAAACCTGCAAAACCACCTTGGGGTCCCGATTCGTGTTATAATTTAGCAAATTTAATATGTTTTAGTTACCCAGCTCCATCTCTGTAGGGACTTGCTATGCGCACATACTGTTTTGCTCTGCGTGCGCACGACCGGTCATACTTTTCAGAAAAATAACGAAACTGCCATTTTCATAAACCCCGAAATACCCCTGCCAATACTTACCGCACACAACAGGCAAATTTTTTGCCTGTTGTGCGCAGTGAGCGTGAAATAATCATGTTAATCCGTGGTGACTTCAATTGCTTAATTTTGATGTTAAAATGAAATTAACATTGCTTGTTAATTTTGAGCATGTTAATTTTGATGGTGCCAATTAATTTTGCTTAGTTTTTGAGCAATCATTCAATGTATGTATTTGATCTAAGGTAAGATCTGCATCCTTGTAGTTATCAATGCTCTTTATGTCCTCATGTGATTGCCATCCACATCTTTAATGTGTGGGTCTTCATGGAGAAGTAACAATTGCAAATATAAAAGGGAGTGACTTTGTGCACTCACCGTTTTACTCGCACTTACAACAACTTTGATTTGTTTATCTCTTTCTTTAGTGGATTCCTCTTTGTGATTACATGCGTACTCACCGTTTTACTTGCGCGCATAATCGCTTTAAAATGTTAATCTCTTTCTTTAGGGGAATGCTATATCTCAAAAATTTTGCTTTGTGATTATATGCGCACTCATCATTTTACCCGCATGCACAACGTCTCTTCCTTTGTGATTAACAACCGCTTTATTTTGTTAATCTCTTGCCTTCAAAATTATTATATTCTTTGTGATTATATGTTTTCAGCACATAGTTTTGAATAACTCCTGGATTCAAATTCTTAATCAAAATTCATAGTTTTTTTGAGAAAGAGATTAACAAAAGGGAATTCCACACGCAATGGCCATTAATTTCTTTAGGCACATATATACCATTCTCATTTTTGAGAAATATTTCTGAAGATATACCATTCTCTTGAAAGATTTTGCCTGCGCACAACAGACAAAAAATTTGCCTGTTGTGTGCTGTGAGTAAAAATGGTTTCACAGAGAAAAATTATTCTTCGCGCACAACATGCAAAATTTTGCCTATTGTGCGCGGTGTGTAATTTCTCTTTAAAACCATTTTTACTCGCCGCGCAGAACATGCAAAGATTTTGCCTGCACGCAACATGCAAAATTTTTGCCTGTTGTGTATGGTGAGCAATTTTACCCCTATGAAACAAAATTGCTCACCAAGCACAAGATGCATAAATTTTGCATGTTATATGCGGTGAGCAATTTTGGTCCGTGCTTCAATTTTTACATACGTTGTTAGGACCCTGTGGGGGCTACACACACTAGAGGGGGGTGAATAGTGTAAAAGCAAGCAAAGTGCTTAATTAAAAGTAACTAAAATTAATGCACAATAAGCAGCAGAAATTAAAGAGTATAGTCAACAACAACAATCACAAACACAAGGATTTTACTCTGGGTTTTCAAACTTGGGTATGTCCAGCCACACCAATATTCACTATGAATCTCACACATAGAAGTGAATACAATCTCATACAGAGATACCTCATACAAAGGATTTTGGTTTCACACAAAGAGATATCCTTGCTCTCACGCAGAGAGATTTTGTCATACACAAGAACCCAACCAACCCTACACAAGGGTCAAATTCCCACACAGAGAATTACTAACTCCCACACCGAGAATTATTGTTAGTACTATACTAGGATACCAATCTCCCACAAAGAGAGTAATGCTCACAAAGAGAGTAAAACTAACTTTCACAAAGAAAGCTAGGGTTTCAAGAAACGAAACAAAACAATACTTACCTATGCCGTGATAAGATCTTACCAATGTGAAGAAGAAGACATGTAAGTGAAACCCAAATGCTTGCGATGAGGCTTTGATTGCATTTGACGATCTTTCTTTCTTCTAGGAATGAATCCTAACACTTCTCACATGAGTGTATGAGAATGAAGAGAAGAACGATGTTCTCCAAGAAAATGAACGAGATTGAAATCCATTGGAGAAATTCCTTAGAGCTTAGATGCTATAGTATAAGGTTGAAGCTATAATGAGGGAATGAGGGAGGAGTGGCTTAGGAAAGAGATGAGCTGATCTTCAATGTATTCCTAATGATTTTCAAGAGTCCTAGATGAACTAAGCCAACTCCTATATAAAGGAAGCCAAGAAAGACCATAAAACCAACCAAAAACCCAAATAGAAGAAATCTGCAACGACTAGATTTTGGTAGTTTACAGCATAGACAGTCGACTGATGAACAATTGTCAGTCGACTGGTCAACGGCTATAATCTGAGTTAGGACAGGCAACTGTAGAAGACTACACAGGCGCCTGTAAATGAGCATGTGCCTATATATCTTTCAGCAGGTGATTGTCACTTGGGATGGAAAGGAACTGAGAAAAACGTAACTTTTGCACTAGCGTCTTCAGGCCATAAATGAACAAAACACAGGCGCTTGTAATTCGTCAGGCGACTGAAATCTCGTTATCAGTCTCGACTGACTAGCAAAGTGGGATGAAACCCAGAAAATGCAAGTTACGCACTTTGGCACACATACGACCGGAGAACAAATCCCAGGCGCCTGATGGAAGACATGCGCCTGTAAAATGAACGTCAATCGTCTGTCTCCAATAGCTCAAGATAGAGTCAATAAAAGTTGACTTGAGCTAGTGCACAACAGCCGACTGTAGAAGGCTGGTCAGACGACTGGAATCACCCAGTCGCCTGTCCTTCCTTCATCAGTCACCTGTTGGAGAGCCAGAGACTCCGATTGAGTCATTTGGCATGATGAACCTATTGGGATGGTTTCTATGATAATCCTAAGGCCCACTAAGATGGAACATGCATATGCATAAGAGTATGACCATCTATCAAGGCATTACAAAAAATCATAGACTCAAAAAGAGAAATGTAAGTAATTGAAATAATATAAGTAATTGAAATAATACATAGATTACATATTGCATCTCCTAGAGTCTAAGTCTTAAAGCTCATGATACCTTGATGCTCCCCAACATCTTCAAAGCTTTGGCACCTCTTGATGAGCTTCCCATCATCAAGGTCCAAGCTTTGGCATTGCTCCTCTCGATGTCCATCTATCATCATGCTCCTGATGCGGACTAGGGTTTGTAAAATGGATATGGGGATTTTATTGATAGAAAATAGGGTTACAAGGGGGATAATTAGCCAATTTTGGGAGAGTTGGCCCCTCTCCTAACTTTTGTTAAGGGAAAAGCCTAAAACTCTCTTTTAGGATCTTACTGGAGAACTCTAGGAAATATCAAATGACGGCTAAACAATTCGATGCCCTAACCATAGCCCACGCCCTCACTTATATAATGTTTAGGCGCGATGCGTACAACAAAAACAGAAAAACTAATTGTGCATAAAGAAGCTTCCCTAAATCGTCGGTGCGCATAGCAATTACTCTGTCGGCCTCTTACGCCTCCTCTCGTACGTGATAACCGTATCATTACTCTCCTCTAGGAGTTTCACCTTGTCCTTAAGGTGAAAACCAAGAAACTGCTGCAAGATCTGATCATAAGGCTCCCAAGTTACCTCACACTCCGGTAGTCCCGACCAATGGATCAATGCTCCTTCGCCCCAGTAGCTCCTGACCTTACGCCTGTAACCGCCTCAGGCTCCAATAATACCTCCATGTTGACTGTAAGGGTCGGTGGTAGTGTAGCGAACGTCGCATGATCTCCGATCGCTCAGCGTAACTGTGAGACGTGGAAAACTGGATGGATACGAGTAGAAGGGGTAACCTCAGTCGGTAGGCCACCTTGTCGATCCTGGACTCAATCTCGTAAGGTCCATAGTACCTCGCTGCTAGCTTCTCGTTGCGCCGCTGAGCCATCGAGCGCTGTTGGTAAGGTCGATGCTTCAGATAAACCCGCTCTCCTACTGTAAACTCCACATCCCTGCGATGTGCATCCGCCTTCCCCTTCATGATCTGCTGGGCTTGTGACAAATGGCGCTTCAACTCCTCCAAAACCCGATCACGCTGCTCTAACTGCTGCTCCAATCCTGACACTGGGGTGGATCCTCTGCTGTAGTGAACTAAGTGGGGTGGGTCCCGGCCATAAACAATCCGAAACGGTGTCATCTTCGTAGCCGAGTGGTACGAGGTGTTGTACCAGTACTCCGCCTACATCAGCCACCCGGCCCACTTCTTGGGCGTCTCTGACGCAAAATATCGCAGGCAGGTCTCCACACTCCGATTTACCACTTCTGTTCGTCCGTCCATCTGCGGGTGGTAGGCGGTACTCTGTCGAAGTGCTGTACCCTGTAGCCGGAACATCTCTCTCCAGAAGGTGCTCAGAAACACCTTATCCCTGTCCGACACGATAAAACGAGGATATCCATGCAACCGGACCACATCCCTCAAGAAGACGACTGACACTGATGCTGTAGTAAATGGATGGCGAAGTGGAATAAAGTGGCTGTATTTGCCGAGGCGGTCAATTACAACAAATATCGTAGTGTAGCCCTCTAGGCGTGGTAACCCCTCCACAAAGTCCATCGAGATATCCTCCCACACCCTCTGCGGTAAATCCAAAGGCTGTAAGAGGCCTGCCGGTGATGTCGCCTGATACTTGTGACGCTGGCACACGTCACACTCCAAGACTAGCTGCACGACATCCTTCCTCATGCCACAATATCCTTTCTCATGCCCGGCCAATAGAGCTCTCGAGCCATCCGTTGATATGTCTGATATCCCCCTGAGTGACCTCCCACGGCACTGCTATGGAACTCCTAGAAAAGAGTGGAAATGTGTGCAGACGTACGGGGAATCACCAGCCTCCCCTTGTACAGAAGTGTCTGCCCCTCCAATGTGTAACCCGGGAAGTCTCCTGATCCCTGGGTGATGGCCTCCCTGATCTGCCGCAGCCCGTCGTCCGCCTCGATCTCTGCTCGGAAGGCGTCACTCCCCAACATCACCGGGATAGAAAGAGCTACCACATGTACCCCCTCATCTCGTCGTAAAAGCGCATCTGTTGCCTTGTTGTCCGTGCCTGGCTTGTAGTGAATCTCGAATTTGTAACCACTCAGCTTGGACAACCACCTCTGGTGCTCCTCGGCGACCATGCGCTGCTCTAGGAGGTACTTCAGATTCCTCTGATCTGTCTGTACTACAAACTCTCTCCCAAAAGGTATGGCTGTCACTTCTGTATTAACAGCACTATAGCCATCAATTTTCTCTCATAGACGGACATCAGCGTGGCCCTGGCTGATAAGACCTGACTGAAGTAGGCGATCGGCTTCTGCTCCTGCATCAGCACAGCCCCCAACCCAAAACCCGAAGCATTAGACTCCACCACGAACCGCTTCTTGAAATCCGGAAGTGCTAACACTGGTCTGTCGTCATCGCCTCCTTGAGGGCCTGGAACGCGCTCGTCGATTCCTCCCCAAGCAGAAACTGTCCTTCTTTAATTGTTCGGTAGGGGGCCACGCCAATGTGCCGTATCCCTTCACAAACCTCAGATAATAGCTCGTGAGCCCCAGGAATCCCCGTAGGGCTCGTAACGTCCTTGGCTGCGGCCAATCTAACATAGCTGCAATCATCGACCTTTCGGCCACCACTCCCTCCGTAGAGACGATGTGACTAATGTACTCCACCTGCGCCTGTCCGAACATGCACTTCTTTCGGTTGGCCTGTAGCTGGTGGTCCTCCAGCTCTCGCAAGACGATTTCCAGATGGCCTAAGTCCTCCTGCAGTGAATCACTGTATACTAAAATGTCATCGTAGAAGACCAAGATGCACCTTCGAAGATAAGGCCTGAAGACCTTATTCATCAACGACTGGAAGGTGGCAATGGCGTTCGTCAGCCCAAAAGGCATGACGGGGAATTCGTAGTGGCCTTCGTGAGTCCTGAAGGCCGTATTCTGCACATCCACCTTCCTCATACGGATCTGGTGGTATCCAGGCTTCAGGTCAATCTTCGAGAATACCACCGCTCCGTGTAGCTCATCCAGTAGCTCGTCGATCACAGGGATATGAAACTTGTCTAGTACAGTTTCCTTATTTAGAGCTCGGTAATCAACGCAGAACCTCCAACTACAGTCCTTCTTCTTTACCAGTAACACTGGACTAGAAAAAGGGCTCGCACTAGGTCGTATGACCCCCGAATGCAGCATCTCCTGAACGAGCTTCTCGATCTCGTCCTTCTGCACCTACGGATATCGATACGGGCGCACACTAATGGGAGACACCCCTCCTTAAGCACAATAGCGTGTTTATGATCCCTCGGCGGTGGAAGGCCGCTGGGTGGCTGGAACACCCCCTCAAATTCCTACAACAGCTGCTCTACCTCTGGTGGTACCACTGTCGTGCCATCTGTCCCCTCAGGAAACAACAACTGTAGCTCGATCAGAAATCCACCTCACTCGGTCTGAAGTGTCTTCGCCATAGTCTTGTAAGACACCAACGAACAACACAAACTCGGGTCGCCTAGCAGCACTACCTTCTTACCATCAACCTGAAACTCCATCCGCATCAGCTTCCAGTTAAACTTCGTCTCCCCTAATGACTGCAACCACTGCATCCCCAGAATCAGGTCGAGTTGCCCAAGGTCAAGGGTAAGAAGTCACCTGTGATCAGCACCTCCTGTATGGACAACGTCAAGTCTCGACAGATACCTCTGCTCTGCTCCACCTTGCCGGTCCCCAACATGACCCAAAAGCCCTCTGTCTCGATGAGCTGGATCCACTGTCTCTCAATCATCCTAGGGGATACGAAGTTGTGGGTGGCCCAACTGTCTATTAGGATCACCACGTCCATGTCCCAAACTCTACCAGCCAGCTTCATAGTGTGGACTCGTGGAAGTCCCGCTATGGAGCTGAGTGAAACCTCAGCTGCCTCCAGGAGCAGGGGCTCGTTGTCCTCGTGGTCTGTCGCTCTCCCTCTGCTCGCTTCTCCTCCAACTTCTCAGCGTACACCTCGTATATCTGCAAGGCCTGGTTGCGGCACCTGTGCCCCGGGGTAAACCTCTCATCACACTTGAAGCACAACCCCTTTGCTCTACGGTTCCGCATCTCAGCATCTGTCATCCTCTTGTAAGGCCCCACTAGTCTCACATCTCCCGGCCTCCCTCTGCCTCTTGGTGTACCTTCTGCAGAACCAGACTGTCCCCCCCGGAACAGTCTGTGGTCGGGGAAATTGCCCTCCAAACACCCCTCTGGCGCGACGCTCCTCTGCCAATATGTCCTCGTCCGTCTTTGCCAGATTGATCTGCTCCCAAGTCCTCGAGGTCTGAGAGTGCGGGGTTCAACCTTAATGGTAAGCTTCAATCCGTCCAAGAAAAACCCTCTAAGGACTCTGCATGCATCCCACACAGTCTACTCGTCAATACCTCGAACTGCTTAATGTTGTCGCGCACCGTCCCGACCTGCTTTAAGGCATGCAGCTGCTCGAAAGCTCCACCCCTGGGAATCTCGGAATCGGTGTAGTAATGACTCCTTGAACCCGTCCCAGGTCCTCAGAAGTCTCTGCTGCTCCTTCCACCGCCACCAATTCAGTGCCTCTCCCTCCAAACAGAGTGCGACCGCTCGCAACCTCTCCTTCTCAGTCAGCCTCGTCATCTCAAAATACCTTTCCGCCTTGTAGATCCACCCAGTGGCATCAGTACCCTCGAATAAGGGCATCTTGAGTTTCCGTATGCGGTCATCCCCCCGTGGATCCCCTCCGTCGAAACAATCCGGCTACTGCTGGCGATGGTGATATCCAAATCTGGCCCCTCCATGTCCCCAACGCCTATCTTCCCTCCAATCTCTCGCTCCTCATCCACCTCATATGCATCCTCATGAAAGTGATCGGGCTACTCGTCCTCCGATTCATGTCTCGCAGCTCGCTGTCGCCTTCTCGGGGCCCCATCGCTCTCATCGGAATACTCCAGCTATCGCGCACCCCGCGCGCGCCCATCCCGGTCACCGCCACCCCCCTCGGTACTCAGGGGGATCCTCGTAGCCCGCACGGCCCGTTAATGGCCTGCGGGAGCCATGGCGGGCCCGCCCATTATCGACGACCCCCAGGTGGGGTCGCCCAGCCTTGGCGGCCCCCCTGCATGGTCGCCCGCCTCCGGCGACCCCCTTTCGGGGTCACCCAGCCTCGGCGGCCCCCTTGCGGGGTCGCCCGCCTCCGGCGACCCCTAGGTGGGGTCGCCTGATCTCCGCGCCCCCCTGCGGGGCCGTCTGCTGTCGACGGCCCCCAGGCGGGCCGCCAGGGGGTCGCCAGCCCCCTGGCGGCCCCTAGGGCTGTCGCATGTCCGCGCCGTCGTCGCCTTGTCAGTTGCTCCTCCTCAGAACTCTCCCCTAGGGTTTCGGAGAGATCCTCATGCCAGTCGTCATCGTCGAGATCCAGATCTGGATCTATTTCTCCCAAGATCACCTCCTCTTGATTGGGGATCATCGCCGCCTTTCCTTTTGCTGCCCGGATCTCATTCGCTCTCAGATTTGATTGGTGATTCAAATCTGAGGTTGCTCCTTCCTTCGATTGCGAGATTTGAGTCGCGGTTAGGTTTTGTGGCATAAAGTGGGTGAACATCTCCTTCATCTATTCCAAGCTGTTGTCGAGCTTCGTTTCGAAGCCATCGATCTTATCTTTGAGTTTCGTCGCCTCCTTTCTCTCGTCGATTTCTGCATCTAGTCTTTCCTCCAAAGATTTTGCCGTGGATGATCTTGTCGCTGCCATTGGATCAGAGCTCTGATACCAATTTGATGCGAACTAGGATTTGTAGAATGGATTTGGGGATTTATTGATAGAAAATAGGATTACAAGGGGGATAATTAGCCAATTTTGGGAGAGTTGGCCTCTTTCCTAGCTTTTGCTAAGGGAAAAGCCTAAAACTCTTTTCTAGGATCTCACTGGAGAACTCTAGGAAATGGCAAATGACGGCTAAACAATTCGATGCCCTAGCCATAGCCCACGCCTTCACTTATATAATGTTTAGGCGTGGTGCGTACAGCAAAAACAGCAAAACTAATTGTGCATAAAGAATCTTCTCCAAATCGTCGGTGCACATAACAATTACTCCTTCGGCCTCCTACGCCTCCTCTCGTACGTGATAACCGTATCATGCTCCAAGCTTTGGCATCACTCCTCTAGATGTCCATCCATCATCATGCTCCAAGCTTTGGCTTCATTAGATGATCTTCATGACTTTATCCAAGCTTGAACACTCCATCACTCTTGGATGTCTTTAATATAACCATTGCAAATCTTTCAAGCATTATGCGTTGTCTCATCAACATATAATCATTGAGATAAACTGAGACTAAAACATAAGATTGATTAGTATATTAACATAATGTATTGATCATCATCAACACAACGTTAGTCTTGAACACAAGAACTAACATACGTTTCTAAAATTGTTAAGGATGGATTTTTCTCTTTTCAAGTCCATGCAAGGTCGAAACATTTTCATGCAAGATCCAAAGTCTTTTTGACATATTTTCGTTCCATAAAATCGTCCGTGCCCTATTTTGGGAGTTGAACGAGCATGAACAAATTTACGAATTGAATGAGCATGAACAAATTTTCTGTAACTCCTAAAATTCTGCTCGTTCGATCGACATGAACAAATTTTTCCGCTCGATCGACATGTACAAACTCCCTAAAATCGTTCGTGTCCTAAAATTTTTCTGCTCGTTCCATAGAATCACAAGCGACATACTGCTCGTTAAGATTTTTTAGAAAAACAGTTTTGTGTTATGTGTATTTTTGGTATTCCCGGTTGTGCGCCGAGCAAAAACGTAAATAATAATAATTAAATGGTATGTGCATGGAGTGAAAGTTTGACCGGTCGTGCGCAGAGTAAAACGGTATGTACGCGTAGCAACTCCGATCTCTTTATTATTCTAGTTTGTGTTTGATTAGGAATATTATCATTTATCTTTGACTTTTATTTAAATGTTCCGGTTTGTTGAGATTTTATCTGTATTTCTATATATTTTCATATAGTTCCTGTATCATTGAACCCTTGAGTTTTAGTTATTTTAGGACCCCTATCTTAGGCTAAAACTGTGATTCATTGCATTTAGAAAGCAGGTCTTATAAATGAATTATTTTTAAGAAGACTGGCGTTGACTGATTTGAGGGCGTTGTTCCATGTGTTTCTTCTTTGGTTTCATCATTCCCCTTCCTTGAAATCCTACCCTATAGAATTTGCCAGTATTTTATTGGTATTTTACCTGTACCCCAGCTTTGAGAACTTGATTTCAGTCTCATTTGTGGACCCTCCTTGTATTACAGGTATTGGCTGATTTTGTTAGTCTTGAAGGTTCCATTTTTGGATTTGGCTTCAATTCTTGCGTATAAAAACATATGATCTAAGTGTTCATATGCATCATGCATACTATCATCTCTAGTTCCTTGCATATGTGGCACAAGGGAAGCGCAAAAATATACACAAAATAATCCACTTTGATGAGGCAAGCTCTTATCAAGCCTGACTTTTCAGGCCCAGCCACTAGGGCCCATCACGTTGTGGTCCTTATTATAAAGGCCAGGGTCCACTTGAGGAATTTACTTGGGCGCCAAGCTAAGTGTGTGCTGCAGTCACACATATAAACTGTTGGCTCAAATGGAAAAAGATGTATGTACCATCCATGGTACCCTATAAAAGGACACATAATTCAAATTGGAAGGTTTGATTCATCATTAATCACTCTCGTTGCTTACTGCTTTGGTATTTTTCGCATTAACTTGAGCATTGGGGGGTGGGGACCAATCGACCACTTCCCGAACAGTCTCGTTTGTTTGTGTTGTGCACGCCCAAGATAAGAGCTCCTGATCCCTTTGTTAGCCGACTCAGATACTATTGTGGATATTGCCTATCCCAACCCTTTCACTCAAACCTAACCAAAACCAAATAGCCTAACCTGCGTACTCATCCTAGAAAGAGACCCATTAATCATCCCTAGACTTCATCACAATTTATTTAAGTTTATATTAAAATCAAGGTTAAATTAAACATATATATGATATGTTTGAGTTTATGGATTTGGTGTTGGTGTAAAAGTTAAAGGGGGATGACATTATAAATAAACTAGAAGCATTAGATGTTCAATTTCCCTCTTTCTCCCTTATTTGGAATGCTTTTCTAGGTTTTTGTATTTTTCATCTGTAACTTATCGGAACTGAGCGATATCAAGTGGGTAGTGTGACCGATATCAAATGGGTAGTGTTTGAAACTTAGTGAAACTAAAATTGAATATAAGGTTTGTGATTAGTACTCATTTAAACCGAGGTGAAACAGATACAAATATGCGATGGAACTGGCAAAACCGTGTAACAGATACATGATTATAGTCACTTTCCTAGTTATGTAGCAATTAGTACTATAATGGGTTGATAAAATATGTTTAGTTTAGTGAGATGCTATGTAAGACAAATAGAACACCTGCTTTTATGTTGACTGCTGTAGTATCACATTATTGCCATTATGATAAAAAGAACAGTGAACAGTGTATAACATAGCTAAATATAACTTGGCATGTCTTCATGAACAAGGCAGTTTTTTAATCTCTTGTTGAGTCAGTTCTGTCTAGATCCATTTCTCAGTTTAGCAAGTGGAGCAAGCGACCAACATAATGTACAAGTTTGGATACCAATCTACAAAATTGGACAAAAGCGGAAGAAAAGGAGACCCCTTGCTCATGGATGGAACCCCAAACCATTTGTTTTTGGTTAGGGAAATAAGAAAATTGTGTACAAAAAAATAAAATAAAAGTATACACACTTGGCAAATTTTTATGTAAAAAAACTAGAAGCCTTGTACTATGAAGTGACTCAATTGCACTGGGATAGGACGATTTAAAATGGAGGAAAAAATATTTATATAAATAAAAATGACGAAGTAGTTTGTAGAAACAATCAATAATGGGGTAGATTGCAGGAGCTACCTTTGTTATATGAACATAGCTGAACTAATACCCTCTCGTCTAAAAGATTAGCAGAAAGTACCGTTGAGCATAAAGGGTAATTACCTCTTGTTTAGGGGCAGTTTCTGCTAAGTTCTTATATAAGAGGTATTTGTTCAACTATTTCGAGTAGTTCTACGATTTACCCTTAAAATTACATGAACTTCGTTAAAAATTGAATAAAGAAAAAAAAATTCCCTGAAGGCTTGCGTTATTGAAGATGATAGAGAGATAGAAACACAGAAAAAGCAAACTTGTTCATATAAATCTCAAAAATGATTAATCTTAAATAGTTAGTAAACTCTGGGACTCAAATCAAATGCACTGAGATGGATGGTTTCCAAGAGGAATGAAAATTTTGTTCGGGAAAAATTCTATTATTAGCAAAAAGTGGAAAACAAAGAATAAAATTAGTTTATAGAAACAAATGAAGTAAATGTATTAAAAAATGAAATAAAAGCGAATAACTTTGAAATTCATAAAGAAGACCCCAAGATGATTAAAAAATTATAACTAGTTGGTAAAGATAAGTAAAGAGTTAACAAGAATCTAAAGTGACAATTGATGTAATTATATTTAGTTATCTCGTTATTTGTATTTTCTTGATAAGGTAAATACGTGACTTTGAAATTCATATTTTTACGTCATGTGCGTAACCATATTTTGAGAGAAATTAACGACACTGATTAACAACTGCGGTTTCCACCTATAAGTTGGAGCGGAGGGGAAAATTGGGGAAGGAGTGTTGGTGGTTAGTACAACTGGGGGAATTTATAGAAACACCTATACTAGTTTGAGAAATTTAAAAACACCATGCACCATGTCAAAAATCGCCAAAACATGCCCCCTTGCGGCCATGTTTACCCCCACATGTGAATAGCAAGGGGCGCTTATGCATGGATGGTTGGAGCTTATGGGGAAGGGCCCAGTGCAATAGGGATATCATGCATCTACTTTGAGCTCACATCTGTATAGACTCAAAACTCAATGACTGCGTTTGGCAAAAATAGTGTAGGTGTTATAATTTTGTAGAGAAGTGTTAAGTTAATGTAGATGTAAGTATTAATTGATTGGCAAAAGAAGAATATGTGTAAGAGTAACAAAACTCTGATTATGATTGTAGAGAGTAAGAGAAGGTGAGAAACTACTCCCACCCTTCTGATGGAATTATTAACCCTTTAGATTGGTTGGTTTTGGTGATATTTTTTAATAGTTTATTGGTAAAACTTGAGCTCATCATTATTAATAAAACATAGCATTTTGGGGTATTTGGAAAGTGTTAACAAGGGTCAGCTTAAATAACTTGCCAACACTAATTACCAGATAGCATGGGTGGTTTTCGTTGCTGGGGAACCACTTGACCTAGTTAAATCAGTGGACAAAACCTACATACATGTGCATCTCAAACTGAACCTTTTCTGTATATATCTCTTGTTCATATATTGACTAGAAATTACCCGTGCACATAGTGCACGACGACCCAAGGAAAAAATTTCAACCTATTCAAAATCTCCATCCAAAAAAATTTGCAGGTACCTTCAAAATATTCACTATCAACAAAACTTTTTATACACATTCAAACTAAAATTTAGTTCATCTAGAGAATTTAGTTCGTCACAAAATTTTTTAAATTCCCCATAAAGTTTAGTTCCCACTAGATTTAGTTCACTAGTTACACCAAAATTTAGTTTCCAAAAAAAATTTAAAATTTTAGTTCTCCAAAATTTAGTTCTCTCTAGATTTAGTTTTCTCCAAAGTTTTAGGGTTTTCCCCCAAACCCCCCCTCCAATTTTATTATCCCCAAATTTTCACAAACTCTCATCCTACCTATTGATTCTTCAAAATTCAATTCCATATGTCTTTCTACTCACCTGTTTGTCCTAATCAGCAACCCCATTCAAAAACATCCCTCAGTTGTATAATAGATTGGTAATTGCACATAATCAATTATATAATTTTCCTCTTAATCTTTGGTTAAGTATATTTTGATTGCCTTCTATCATGCGATAACTGACTTGTTTTAGTTGTTGATTAGTTTTTTATTGCATAAGGGCATACTGTATATTAGATTATATCTCATCTTACAACCATTTTTCTTTTAGGAGCTGCAATCATTGAGCGAAGCCATATGTTTTGAAAGCATATGTTTATCTGATGATCCTATATCCTTTGAATTCCTCTAGTCACAGTACTGGACTATTTTTCAAAAAAGTCAATCATGATGTGTATGTCTCTGCTAACTGATTATTTTTATTAACTCAGATTTGAATGATATGTACTCGTAAACCTGGTCGATGGTAACACCACATTTTCATATGCAATCATATCCCGAGCATTAGCATCATATGGGTTATTCGCATGTCTTAAATGGAAAGCTGACATCATATAAGATATTAGAATTGGTTTGTGTTGCTGCATTCTCATCTAGAATCACATGCTGGCATAATGTCCCATAAGGTAGCCTTATATCTCAAAAAAGCTAATATGTAGAATTGGTGAATGAGTGGCATTTAGACTTATAAATGAGGCTCCTAATAACTGTGGATATCACATAGCTTACATATTGTACCTTTTAGAAGCAAATGCAGAACAATTAACCGTGCAAAATCAAGAATAAATAAAAATTCAACTATAAGTAGTATTTTTAGTTGCAAGTATAGATGGGGTGAGACTTTCCTTCTACAATGTCGGTATCCCAAGTAGTTTGCATTCTTCCTTAGGACTGATGGCATGACACCTGATGTAGATAGGGAAATATGCTTCTCAAATAGTTTTAATTTTCGTAGTAGTCAGCATATACAAACCCATATTGTAATAATATTATTAACGTCACTTGTCAAGTATTCCCAATAGTAGTCCATACAAGGCATAAATTTGTTAGAGCTACCAAAAGGGCAATACACCATATACTAAATGGAATGATGTTTTCCCTTGATCTGGTTACTACTAGAGCCATTTGCTGATTTTATTTGTTATGTTATGTCAGATATTCAGTCAAAGGAAGATGAATTGCTACTCCTGATAAAAATTTCACTTTGCCAAATTTTCCATGGTCATTGATGAGCAAAGTACTAGCATTAATCAAGTATCTGTCTACTCACTGTAAAAGAATTTGTGCCAAAAGGAGGTAATTACATCACGTGAACTATTTAGGCGATGATTCTGGTCACCGATATTGAAGTTTTAACAGAAAATGTTGGGATTAAATTTTGCTAAAATTGGGGAGAACCCCAAAATGAAATTACATTCTAGAGTCCATAGGATGAAATTTTCTTTTATGGTGGCAAAAAATCCACTCTCCACACCTGAATGAGTCACCTTTTCTTTTTCTTGCCGATCTGCATGGCATACAACATACGTGCATCAAACATCTTGTGTTCTGCATGTTCTTTGTTTGTGGATCTTGGGTTAAAAATATTATTTCATTGCCTTGAAGTTTTTAACAACCCAATGCAACAACAAACAAGTTGCAAATCATAAGATTCTTGCTATATCTTTTGTTAGAGGACATTTAAATGACATGAAAACTGGATGTGTAAAGTGGTGTTTGTGCAATGCAAAATTGGTTGTCAGTATAGAATTACCTATTTAGTTAAGGTTGTAGGTATGTTGGTGTGACTACAATTACCTTGGAAAGACAATATCATGGAAACAAATCAGATTGATGGTTTGAAGAGACTCATCTCCAGTTTATCGCAATGTATATTTGTACGAAACACGGTAGATATAGAGACCCACTGCATGTATAAAGTGCCATAAATTCAAAATGTTAGTTATCCCATTCTAGAAATATTCCATGATACTAAAAATGGTTCTAGCCTTATGAGTTAAACGTTATTGAATTAAAACATGTAAAAAGTGCACTTACGTGAATGGAAATCAATATCAAATATCAATATTTAGGTAGAATGATGGTATATTAAATGTAGTTCTAGCTATTCGTCAGGAATGCAGAAGATCAGTCAAATATTAAATATTAATAATGATGTGGCACAACATTGGTTAGCAGCTATTAAGTAATCTACCAAGTTATTACATCATGACCATATAAGAAACACCGAAGCATAGATACTTTCAAGACCAAAAACCAATAATAGCAAACATGAATATAACTCTGCATGCATAACCAGTTTGAATCATAAAGAGAATTGTATACACACAGCTCGCAAAAAAAACTTATAGTAAATCCTATGTTATTACCATAGATGGTATCATACAAAAAGTCATACGACTAAATTGTCCAAAAGCATTGAATGAGAATGACATAATAAAATAAATACCTCATTCTTTTAATTCTCCATCAATTTGTCAACCAGATGAGACCCAAAGAATCCAGCTCCTACAATAACCAAAATTCTCATATTGGACTGTCAATAACCAAAGTGAAAGATAAACATCAAAGACCAAACTGAATGGACATTTAAGCTTCCTTGATCCAATTCACAAAGGTTCCATCATAATTAAAAGCAGTTTCTTAATGGTAAATTTTTATATAGAAAAGATCAAATAAAAGAAATCATCAAGAAAAAACTTCGAATTTCCTAATGGCAAAGGGCTGGGAGGTGGCCTGGTAGCTGTAGTTCCATTAGTCCCCATTTGAGCTCGCAATGATGCCTAGTTTTGCCTTGTCAAGTTCCAAATATGATTGAAAAGCTGCACTAAAAACAATAAGTCCCCGCTTTCATATGCTTCATCACAAAGGAAAAATGTCAGTAAAACCATTTTGCCCAAGTGCCATATCTCCTGATTTTTGACAAAAAAACTCGTTTAGTTTACCTCCTTCTATCCTTTAATACTAGACAATAATTCTGACTGTGATTGATCCAAATCTTGGAAAAATGATGCTTATTACAAAACTTCATCAATATACAGAAAGAAAAATCTCACAATGAGTGTCTGTCACATGGATCCTTTCTCTTATAGGCTGAATAGTCTCATTTTTCTTGAAATAAATGCAAAAAAACTCTCAGATCATCAAGTAGACGGTCATATCAAATTGGACCTTAATATCTTAATAAAAATGAATTAAAAATAGAAATTCTTTGATTATATTGGTGTATTGATAAGGGGAGATGGCTCCTGTGATTCATCCCGTTCCTAAAAAAGAAAAAAGAAACAGTAAATCAAATTTAAGTTGCCTTATAAGCAAATGAATTTTTTAGATTAACCCTAAAACCTTCAGGCTATCTTGATCTTAGCCCGTGAATCTTGAAGCTCCTTGTGCTTTTTCTGGAATCAGGAGAAGAATAAACAATAAGAATCCAAAAGCTAACATCTCTAAGAAAGTAAAGCAAATTCAAGGAACTGATTACCGATGATTGTGCATGCAGGGAGATCACCAGGAAGATGGAGCTGGATCAGAGTCGGCCATTATAGGTCGAGAACGAAGTCAAAATCTCGGCAATGGCGCCGGCCCCACCACCATCAACATCATCTCCCTCGAACTGGCCAATGCCATGTCACGCATCGTCCACCTCCACCGCTCCCTCTTTGACACAGAGCACGTCCCCTGGCATCTGCTCCATCGTCTCCAGCGACGGATCCTTTACACTCTTCCTAATCTACAGCTTCTTCCCGAAACCATCAGCACCATTCGATCCAGCCCAAGCCCCCCGTCTTCATTCTATCGTCATTGTTGTTGTTTGCTGATGAGGGTGAAAATGAAGAAGTAGCGGCGGTTTCATTGGAGCCCAATGTTTGTTTTTGTTTCGAATTATGCTTGCTGGGAATTATTGATTTGCGGTCAGCTTTTTGTGGGACCCACGCCTCTTCCATACAAATTTTTTGTCTCAGATCGATGAGGTGGTATCATCTTGTTTTGCTGTTGCCGCACATCGATGAGGTGGCAGCATCTTGACGGTTTGCCCATATAACTTGGTGGGTCCCCAGAGCGTTCATTCCCCTGGAGGAGAGATAGACAAACAATGCATCACATTTTTTTAAAGAATATTAAATGAGGGATGACACATTGGTTTTCCACCACATGGTTTCCCTCTGAAATGCAAAAGCTTTCCCTCCAAAATTTTCACAACCCATCATCTTAATCGTTGATTCCTCAAGATTAAATCCCAACCGTTTTTATATCAACCCTTTGTCCTAGTTAGCAAATCCATTCAAAAACATTCCTCAATTGTAAATAGATTTTTTTTCTTTTTTTCTTCAACATTTGTTTCAGACAGAATTTAATGTCATGGCGAATCTCACTAAAACCGAACAAAACTCAGGAACCCTTGCTGTTTCGTCCCGACACCCCTTAAAAACCAAGATGGAATGGTCGAAATCAAATGGTTTGAGCTGAAACATCAAATTTGGTAAGAATGTTAGCTTACTCAAAGAAGTAGCGCTGCTTGAATCATGAGTTTAAAACATATTTAACAATATCCATCTATTACTCAATGTGAGGCTAAGTCTCCTTTCTAATTCCTTACCATATTATCATTTTCACCACTAAAAGGATGCAAGACATCAAACTCTTACGTGAACAAGGTTTGAGAACTCAATTTCGATTTAGATCATTTTGGATTTAAGGTCTTGCTAGATTTTATTAGTCTTCTAGGATTTGTTTAGAGTTTCAGTTTTGGTTTTGATGTATAAAAATATGATATCAAGTAGTGGCACATATGTAGTGTGCATTAGGAGTATATAATATAAGATGAATATGTGTGTCGGCTATCATATGAGGAAAATCCTCTCATTCGGTTGTCAAAACCTTCACTAGCCGGTACCACACATATTAATCTTCATATTCTAAAATTCAAATACACCAAATATCTAATGAACTGAATGTGTTTTCTTGTTCATCTAGCTTTAGCAGTAAAAGAACCTTTTGCAATAGCCGGTGAACGGGCATTACATTTTGTGTTCACTAGATATTTAGTGCATTGAGATTTTAGAATATGAAGATCAAAATGGTGCTTATCAACAAAAAATAGTGGAGATGATTTTTTAAGGTGTGTATAAGAGGGAGTTCCTCCTTGGTAGCAGATGCCCATGTTCCTCATCATATAAACATGCATGCTAAAGTGGCGTCTAAGTAAGATAACTAAACTTATAGTACTTAAATATCATTCTAAAAAATAAAGTTAGGTTGAAACCATAATCAAAGTAATATTAAAAAGTATAACAAATTATGATTGACTAAGATTTATGGAGTTTGTATGGCAATAGAAAGTAAAGGAAGATGATATCATAAATAAGAACATTGGATTCTCATCGTCCTCCCTTTAATTTTTTATTTTTTTGTAGGTTTCGGCACGTTCCCTCGGAAACTTGCTGAGACGGGCCTATACTGATCGATATACTCATCCAAACCATAGAGAAACTGTAACTATATGTAAGTTTCCAATTGGTGTTAAATGAAACTAGGTAGAAATGGGTGAAATCGAGATGAAATGGCTGAAGCCTTGCTTCTTGTTCTGAACAAGAACCCATGGCTTCTGAAAGTTGGTGGAACTTACATGATAATAACAAATGAAGAATTCTTGCGTGTGAAGTCGGGTATTCTTGCCCTAAGATCAAAATGTTACTGTTGATCACATCCCATAGTTTTTGATATCCCTTCACTTGTTATCATGCCTTGTATTGTGTATGTCACAAGCAATTCTGTCGTGTTATGGATTTCCTTTTTATTATTTCTCTTCCTTTGTTTGTGATTAAATGGTTGGACATGTCTTTTGATGTATCCTTCTTCATTCATTTAAACTTACTTCACAAATTGTCATCAGGTAGTATCAAATGTCCCTTGCAGCGAAAGGTTTGATATGCTAAAGGCTCTTATTACCAATAGTGGATCTCCTTCCATGGTAAGTTAAATACAGATTTTATTCTTTCAGTAAAACCGTATACTCATTATAGTGGCAATGCTTGCTTGTGCGCAGATGGCATTACTCATAGATCTTGTGAAGGAGGAAGTACACAAGGAAAATCGTCAAAAAAGTATTTTAGGACCAGATGAAACATGTAAAGAGAAAAATAATAATGAAAGATCTCCATTTTGGAGTCTGCATGTCCTTGATGTGGTGGAGATGATCTTGAAGCCTCCTAAAGGGGGGCCTCCTCCCCTTCCTGAGCACAACGAACCGGTAATTCATATTACTTTGGACAAACTTTCAGTATTCTATTTTTTAATTGAATAGGCAGGAGTAATTTATAACTTAATAAAGATGGCTTATTTCCATTTGTTTGAAAATGCAATTCTTGTGTTTATTACATTTTTTATCACTTCAGCAACCTTGATTTGCAATATGTTCTGAGCGTCTCTGTCTATCAGCAAAACATCATTTGAAGGAAAAAAGGTTTCCATATATTGACAATTGGCGTTCTCTATTCTTACAATTTGAAAGGTGCCAAAAAGTGTGTAACGCACCGCCTCCCGGCGGGTGCCGCTACGATTGAACACGAGTGTGCAGGTCCCGCAGGTGCCAGTAAAGTCAATGTGGAGCAGTGCAGAAAGTAAGGAGACACTCTAGATCTGACAAGCTAACAGTTCTAAGTAAGAAAAAAAACAGTAACAAGTAAAGGTAGTGAAACTACATTACTGTTGCAAGTAAATGGAACAAGTACATCCGCTATGTCAAGGCTCAAACTGTTCTACTCTGGAAGTTCTGACTCCTCTCAAGTCCTGTACTGAAGCTCCAACTCCTCGTGCTCAGACGTCTCTGGATGATCATGTGCTTCGTACCTGGTGAGCAACAAAGGGCGCACCGTGCTCAATAGAGTAGACAATATCTAAACAAGAGATAAGGAAGGTAAGAGTGCACAAAAGGAAGCAAGACAGTCACAGATATGATAGCACTAACCAAAGAAGTAAACTGACCTGGTATCCAAAACCAATGCCACTGAAGAGTAAGGAAGCACAGAAGACGATGTGACAGCAGCAGAAAGGATACAGAAGATAGACATGTCGAAAACGAGCACAAGTACTGTAAAGAGGGTACTAACTAAAGTGAACCAATCCTAAGCCGTGACTTATGAGGGGGAGTATAATAAGCATCTGAGAGCTACCTTGACCGCGAGGGTGCGACCCCGGGCAGAGTCCAAAAGTGTAAAGTACTGTACTGTAAGCTGTAAAACCTGTAAGAACTATGACGCTGTGGCCTGTGGTGGGGCTCCAGGACCCATCAAGATGGCCGTCCCTGTCTGCCACCAGGACTCAGGACCCATCAGCTGATGGAGTCCCCCCTAACTCGGGGAAAATTACAACCAAAACGATTGGTTGCTAAAGATCAGGTTCCAGTCGCCCACATACTCTCCAATCATAAGTTTTCCCAAACCCGGTGAGTCAAGCAGAAAGTAATCATGTTATTAGTTGTTAGTGTCGTGATGTTCAATATTGATTAAACTACGTAGCCAAGGGGAATCTATTACCATACCGGTAATAGTAACCTGCCAAGTCAAGAGCCAACCTCAGGATAGTCCACTAGTCATCCAGTACCAACATAGTAACGTGCCATCATAAGAACATCCCAAGGTTACGCAATTTAATAATATTAAACTAACATGGTACTAATAAGCTTATGAAACAATAAGAGCAAGAAACTAGCAAGTGACAGGTAGCATGGATGTTCCTCATGGTAATATATTCCAAACTGAGCAGAAAGGAGGCATCACCAATTCAAGAACAACAAGAAAACCCAAGGCAGCAATCAAAGGAAGCTATCAAACCCAACAACAATTCTAAAAGCCCAGACAACAAGCAAAAGGAGCCACCGAACTCAATTACCAACAAGGAAAGCTTGAACCACAAGCAAGGGAAACCCAAACCTCAACACAAACAAAGGAATCTAAATTGGAGTATATGGGATAAAGTCTACCTGAAACCGAGACCGAAGAACCAAGATAATTAAGAACCGAAGCCCAGCATCTACAGAAAGCCTACGCCGCAACCATCAGCAACAAGATGCCCAAAACCTGCAAGCAATAGAGAAAGAATGAAAGAAACCTGCAAACAAGTGAGAAAGAACGTGCTGATATATAAAAGAAACAATACTAACTGAATCTTGCAACGAACCAAGAGATAAGAAAACATAACAATCACTTTTAATAAGGAAAGACCAAAAAGTCAACTCAAGATGACGCTAGAGAGTCTAGGCCAGAGGGATCAGATTGGGGGTCTTCTCATCACACAGTGGGGGGTACCCGTGCCTACGGCAAGGTCCACGGGGTTCTTAATAAGGAACTAGGGGTCAACAACCAAATCCGTTGGGGGAACGAGGCTCACAACCCAAGTAATACCACATCGAAACCTAAACAACGAGCAAGGGACCCAACTGAACCAAACCAGCAAGTAGAAGGAACCAACCGAGCACAAACAGCAGTCCACGGAGCCAAGTCAGCAAGCAAGAGCCAAGCCGCAGCAAGGGGAAGCTGACGTGCGTTTATATTTTATATATTCACGCACGTTTTCTTTTGTGTTTCTCCGTGTTTTTCCGCCGTCTCTTACTCGTTTTCGTATATTTTCCCGTTTTCTTTCACTTTTCTTTGTTTATCCATGATTGCAGGGGATCGACCACGTAGGGGAAGTTTAACGATGATATCCCAAGTCCCCGGAGCAACGGGAGAAGTCACGCGTGATCCAGGGGGTCAAACGCCAAAGAATTCATCTTTCAGCCCCTCACCCGGTCGGTTGGCCATCTCCAACCGATCGGGTGGTGCACGCGTGCACCACCCGGTCTCTGCCGCAGCTCACAAAGAAGTCACCCGAACGGTTCACAGACCGGTTCTGCGGGCGGCTGTTCTCTGTTTTTTCGAGCAGAATTCCAACCGATCGGGTGACTCTCACCCGATCGGTTCATCTGTAGCTGAAGAAGAAGAGCTGAAGACACGGACGTCGAACCGATCGATTCACCCGACTGCTCCAAGATCCAACCGGTCACTCAAGAACTCACCCGACCGGTTCATGTGATCGGGTGAAAACTCGCTGTTTTCTGTTATTTATCTGTAACGGATCAACCGATCGGTTGACTTGTCAACCGATCGGTTGATGCTTAGGTCTATAAATAGAACCCCTGGGTTCCAGAAACGGGAGTTGCTGTTTTTTCTACTGTTTTATTTCCTTGTGACGGCTGTAATTATTACTCTTTTGTAAGTTTTCAGATCTTTCTAAAATTTAAGTATTGTCTTTATTACTCTATTACTTCCGCATTGCAATTGTCCGATTATGATTTCAACGGTTAAATTTCATTTAGATCGCTTTTTCATGAATTTTTGTGAGTAGTTCCCAAATCTGGGATTTTGGTGGAAACCCCTTCGGGGGCTCTTCCCGATGCGTCCATAGGGTTAGGAAATCGATAGGGAGTAGGAATCTAACGGTTACGCGGGGTGTTTCATTGTCATTGGCGGGAAAAAGACCGCCTTTGACCGTTGGGCCAAGGGGGAATAAACTTGGCGGTTGACTCCCTAGCCATAGCTCACGCCTTTAGCGTAGACGCCGAATCCTAGCACGCGGGAGCGGCAGGATGAGACGTTGGGAGATATCGTTGCGGGCTTAGTGCTCCCGGGATCGATCAGTGTTAATGGACACGGGAGTGCCCACTGATCGAATCCGGGAAGTCCGGTGTATCATCCTGGGCACCGACCGGAATATCGGGCCCATGGGACGCCGGTACCACTTTCAGAGGCAACGTCTCACCATTAGACCCTAATCCCGATCGCTATCCATACCCGTAGGCCGTATCGGCGAGAGTCTCTCGTCGGGTTGGAAACCAAAGTCCCGGATTTACTTTCCTTTTGTTCATACCCTTTTATTTTCTTTCGTGACAACCATCTACCGATTCGGGCTAGCTCGCCCCTCGGGGTGATTTAGGTCCTACCTGACCCAAGCACAACCTCGCCTCCCTGAGTTCGATATTCCCGCACCCTACACTAACCGTGAAACTTGCGGTAAACGACACCGCGCCGCCGCGACGCAAGCGGGGCGCCGGTCAAGTTTATGGCGCCGTTGCCGGGGAGGCAACGTGCTTGTTATTTTAGGATCTCTTGAACCCTCGTGTCTAGCTCATATCCCTACCTCGCGATAATTTTCGCATTCTCCTTTTTCTTTTTTTATTTATTTTTCTTATTTTTATTCCTTATTTTATCTGTTTCTTTCCCACTTGTCGCTTCACGGGTGTTTGTTGTTTTTCATGCGCAGGAGTTCAAGGAGTCTTGACGACTTGATCCCCCTCGATCCAGAGATTAACGCCACCCTTAGGCGTTTGGCCGCCGAGAAGCGAAGAAGAGAAGATCCCGAATCCATGGAGGAGAACACCCCGCCTCAAAAGTCTCTGCTGGAGTACTCGATGCCATCTATCGAGTCCACTTCCGCCATCCGTCCTCCAGCTATCACGGCCCAAAGCTTTGAGCTGAAGCCGTCATTGGTGACGTGGATCCAGCAGGATCAGTTTGCGGGTGCACCCATGGAGAGCCCGATCGAGCACCTAGACTCCTTCTTGGAGAAGTGTGACACCTTCCGGATTAATGGTGTCACGACAGAGGCTATCCGTCTGAAGCTGTTCCCCTTCTCTTTGCGAGACAAAGCCAAGCAATGGCTAAGGGGGAAGGACCCCAACACTTTCAACACCTGAGAGAAGCTCTCCAACGCTTTTCTGACGAAGTTCTTTCCTCCGGGGAAGACCATGAAGTTGAGGAGTGAGATCTCCTCCTTCTCCCAGGCTAGCCACGAGTCCTTGCATGAAGCTTGGATGAGATATAAAGAGATGCAAAGAAGATGCCCTCACCATGAGCTTCCGAAGTGGCAGATTATTAATCTGTTCTACAATGGGTTGAGGGATGACCTGAAATCTTCTATGGACGTCGCGGCTGGGGGTTCCTTCATGTCTAGAAGCGAGAAAGATGCCGGGCATATTCTGGAAAATATGGCATCCAACAATGAGCGGTGGTGTGACGAGAGAGCCACACCAAGGTCTGGGGGTCTACACAGAGTCGAGGACGTCGACAAACTTTCAAGCAAGTTCGACTTGCTTTCGACCCAGATCTCCGCACTAATGGTAGGAGCCGGTGGGGCCGGTACACAGCAAATTTCTGCGGTAGAGTCCGAATTCTTTGGGGAATTCGACGGTGGTGACATCTCACCACCGTTGGATCAGGCGAGCGCACTATTTTACAACCCTACGGGAAATGCGCCGTATCCGCCAAGGACAAATTCCAACCCGGCCTACTCTCCCAACAACCGGAACCACCCAAACTTCAGTTACCGGCCACCATTTCAGCCCTCACCGCCTCAGCAGCCGCAGCAACAAACTTATCAGCCGGCTAGGCCACAGCAGCAACCATTTCAGCAACAATCTTACACCCCCAGGAATCAGCAGCCGTTCCAGCAGCAGCAGCAGTATGGCCAACAGAGGGCCGTCTCTCCGGTTGAGTCTCTCTTGACTCAATATATTACCAACCAGGAGAGGATCAACCAAAAGCTGGAAATGGGTCAGCGGACCCTCACGGACCAAGTAACCCAGCTGGGGTTACAAGTGGCGAACCTTGCAAGGTCACAAAACCAATTACCGCCACAACCGGAGGTGAACCCGAGGGGAGCAACCCAAACATCGGCACTCGTGCACGAGCACACAAATGTGTCCGCTATCGTTCTGAGAAGCGGGACACGAATTCCTACTAGAGTGCCCCCTAGCAACCCGGAAGCACCATTGGTCGTTGAGAAACCGATCGAAAAATCAAACGACGCCGGTGCTTCGTCATCAAATCCTATGACTCCGGAGGGAGTCTCTGAAGAAGAGAAGGAGAAGAAGGGGGAAGAGAGCCCGAAAGTGTATAAACCCGTTGTGCCATTTCCACAACAGTTGGCTCAGGCAAAAATTGATGAGAAATATGGCAAGTTCTTCGCCATGGTCAAGGACCTGAGTTTGCAGATCCCCTTCCTAGAAGCAATCGAAACAATCCCCTCCTATGCAAAATTCTTGAAAGATTTGGTGACGAGAGGGTCTAGAAAAGAGAAAGTAGTGTTGACGGCGGAGTGTAGCGCTCTTATCCAGAGGGCAAATCCGCCGAAACTTAAAGACCCGGGGAGCTTTTCCATTCCTTGCACGATCGGGGCAGTGAAGATTCATCGTGCACTCGTCGATCTCGGAGCGAGTGTTAGTTTGATGCCCTTGTCGATGTACAGAAGGATAGTGATGGGTGATTTGGAGCCCACCGGGATGACCCTACAACTAGCTGACCGGTCGGTCAAATATCCGGTAGGAGTTGTGGATGACCTCCCCGTGAATGTGAGAGGGGTGCATGTGCCCGTGGACTTTGTAATCATGGACATGCCCGAAGACGCACACACCCCCATTATCCTGGGACGACCTTTCATGGCCACTGCTGGGGTTCTAATAGATGTGAAGAACGGAAAACTCTCTCTAAACGTCGGCGGAGAAAAAGTCGAATTTGATCTGGGGTTATCCATGAAGTACACCGATCCCCCAGACGACCCTCGGTGCAATTTACTTGAGATAGAAGAAGAAAAAGCTGCAGAGGAGAGCTCCTGGGAGATTCTCCTGAGAAACCCCCCGATGACTTGGGGGATTCAGAAGATGGAGACGGCCCCGAAGACAAAGAAGCTGCTGGAAAACCGAGTGCAGCGAGAACGACCCCTCCAGGGTTCCCCAAGGCTCCTCCTGCGAGGAGAACGGGGAAAGAGCCCACGGACCTCACTAAAGACGAGGTCCGGATCCTGAAGAAGATGGCGGGAAGCGCCAACACCAAGGAAAAGCCCCCGGATCCCAAGAACAAGGGGAGGGTAGTCGAGCAAGTATTTTTCCAGCCGCTGACTACTCCAAGTGTCTTCAGCTCCAATGAAGAAGAGATGCCAAACTTCGGGCATCACCCGTATCAACCACCATGAGCATCTCTTGCGGGCGTCGAGCCAACGACGTTAAACAAGTGCGTTTCATGGGAGGCAACCCATGTTCTAAACTTTTTCTCCAATTTTTAGCGTTATTTTTTACTTTATTTTATCTATTTTTATAAATAAAATCAGCCGCGAGAACATCCGTTCGGGGACTTAAACAAATCTATTTGTTTTTGCAGGAAACAAGCCCCAACCGATCGGTTGACAACTCACCCGATCGGTTGGGATGTATCAGATACATGCCGAGATCTGTCCCCATATGACCCGATCGGTTGAGTAATGAAGAGACCGGGTGGCAGACCGGGTGAGCTGGGGAGAACTCTCGGGAAATTTTGGGGAATATCAACCGATCGGTTGAGTTCGAGCGCGTTCGGTTGACGCGACCGGGTGAGCAGCCCTAAGCTCTCGGGAAAATGAGTGGAGCGGCCAACCGGTCGGTTGAAAAGTCAACCGACCGGTTCGCCTGTAGCATTTCTTCGGCAAGATTTTCCACCTAACCGTCAACCGATCGGGTGACAACTCACCCGATCGGTTCGACTTAAAACCCTATATAAACCCCCCCGACACCCGTTCATTCCCACCCTCGCCCGATCGCCCGAATTGCCGCCGTTTCGACTTCCCTCATGCGCCTTCCTACTTTCTTCCCTAAGATCAACCTCGATCTTCTTCCCCCGCCATCTCCCTACCCGTCCACCATCATTTCTCTCCATTCCCCCGCCATCTCCCTCCACACAAACCCTAAATTTCACCCATTCTCCCCAACATCGGAACTTGTTGAAGAGATCGCTGCGGCTTCACAGCGTGCTCCAATCGAGTAGCATCGGGGCGTCTACGATCGACTATCTTCATCTCATTTGGGTAAACTCGTTCCTTTGCTTAATTTTAATCTTACCCCAAATATTCCAATTGCTTGTTGGTCGTATTTCGTGTTTGTGTTGAATTCGTTGTACTTTTACGTACTCGCGCACACACAAGACACCCGCACAATGCCTCCCCGCCGTGTTAAACACACCGACGCCAGCTCTTCGAACCCTAGGCCCAACCGTCGCGCTCGTCGCGCACAGCCCCCCGCTCAGCCCACCACCCCCAACCCATCTGCCCCCGATCAAGACCAAGTCGATCGATTCATGGCCATGATCCTCCTAGCTGGGCAGGGTGGTCGGATAACCGAGGAGTCCGTCGACCGAGACCTCCCCTTTCTTCAAAGCTTCGTTCGCCACATCCGCGAAGACCCACCCGACGTCTCCGAGCTCCACATTCCAACCCCCCACGACCCCTGGTCCACAGCGCAGGCCCCCGTCACCACCCCCAGAGGGTGGTGCCCCTGCTTAATTTTACTCTCCCACTTTTGCCCCCCCATATTTGTGCCCATCTGTCTTTTCGGGGCCCTGCTTTGTCTCTGTCGGAGGGAGGGGACTATTTGCGTGTTGCTTTCTGAATTCACCTCTTTTGTTTTTGACTCCCCCTTGCACATCTCTGCATTTTATTGATCACATCATTTTGCTAGCACTTTCTGGTCTAGCTTGGGGGACGTCTATCTTTGGCGTGCTGTCGTGTTTTGTTTGTTTTTCTCATTTTTGTGTGTGCGCTTGTTTTTCATTTTTTGAGTGTCGTGTCGTGTGGTTTTATTTTTATTTTTCGTATTGTTTGATTTTGATTTTGATCTTTCTTTCTTTTTCAGTTTTATCTATGTGTTTTCCTCGTTTTCATTTCTTTTTGTGTCAGTGCGTTTTTCCCCCCCATTTTCATTGCCCTCCCGTACTCACTCATATTGCATTGAGGGCAATGCAAATTTCAGCTTGGGGGAGTCGCACTGTGTGCGTCGTTTGAGTCCTTTTTTCGTTTTTTGTGTCGCTTTCATCGTGTTTTTATTTTTTATTTTTTTTCTTCTCTTTTAGCTCTTTCTCCTAGAGATGAATCCTATGATGAATCGCCACAAAGTCACACACACCTAGCATTGCATCGATAATCACACTCACTAACCCTAGGATTTCGAGTCCTCTTGCATTTCACGCATCGCGGGTCCACTTAGCTTTTTGTGAGTCGTGTGTCGTGACTAGCATTGGTGTGCTTCTGCCTTGTGATTTTACTTTATATATCTGTCCAGGAATGACCCCCTAGATTATCATGCTCCGATCTGAATATGCGGTATTTGTTTCCACTATATGCATGCTATATTTGTATCGTATACTTCAATTCGCATGCGTCGGGATTCCACAACTAAGGACTAGGATAACCCATTTAGCGTATGCTCTATTTAGCGAAAATATTTCCTTTGCCCAAGTGTTTAGATTCCGACTTCTTTTTTGTTTTACTTGGTGCAAATCCCCTCGTTGTGTACCGTTCTCCCACTTGGGAGAGTACACATGTGTATAGCCAAAAAGCCAAAAATCCAAAAAAAGGAGAAAAGAAAAGAAAAACCCAAAAAGAAAAGAAAAGAAAAATTGTGTATAGCCCAAAAATCCAAAAAAATACAAATGTCCAAAACCCAAAAAAATTTCCGTGTGAATATTTTTTCATACTTGCCAAGAATAAAGGGAAGGCGAGAATTTGCACCGAGTGTTCTTCTCCACATCATCTCAACCCCCGTCGTTATCGAAAACATTTGGCTTAGGAACTTTTTAGCTAGTATCTAGGCTATAGTGGCGTGATTTCCTTAACCCTAGTTGTGGAGTCCCCGATGCATGATACGCTTCTATTCTAACTCTTCTCATGCATGCTTGAACTTATATTCGCCGCTTAATTCAATTCGGGTCGATATTTTGGGTCATATCTTGGATTTGTGTATATCGAGCCTCATAGCACAACGTAGAAAGCATCACCATTTGCTAGCACACGACCACGCTCACTCGCGCTTCATTGCGTGGACCCACGACAATTGTTTGGACTCGCTTTCCTAGGTTTAGTGGTGTGATTTGGCGTTTGCTTGCTTGGTGTGTCGTTTTCGATTTTGGTGGCTCTGATGGACGATCTAGGGTTTAGAGTTTTCTTTTTCTTTCTTCCTCTCTATTTTTCCCTTCCGAGCTCCTACTCTCACTCGTCTTCCTCGAGGACGAGGAAGAGTTCAGCTTGGGGGATTTTGATGTGCGTTTATATTTTATATATTCACGCACGTTTTCTTTTGTGTTTCTCCGTGTTTTTCCGCCGTCTCTTACTCGTTTTCGTATATTTTCCCGTTTTCTTTCACTTTTCTTTGTTTATCCATGATTGCAGGGGATCGACCACGTAGGGGACGTTTAACGATGATATCCCAAGTCCCCGGAGCAACGGGAGAAGTCACGCGTGATCCAGGGGGTCAAACGCCAAAGAATTCATCTTTCAGCCCCTCACCCGGTCGGTTGGCCATCTCCAACCGATCGGGTGATGCACGCGTGCACCACCCGGTCTCTGCTGCAGCTCACAAAGAAGTCACCCGAACGGTTCACAGACCGGTTCTGCGGGCGGCTGTTCTCTGTTTTTTCGAGCAGAATTCCAACCGATCGGGTGACTCTCACCCGATCGGTTCATCTGTAGCTGAAGAAGAAGAGCTGAAGACACGGACGTCGAACCGATCGATTCACCCGACTGCTCCAAGATCCAACCGGTCACTCAAGAACTCACCCGACCGGTTCATGTGATCGGGTGAAAACTCGCTGTTTTCTGTTATTTATCTGTAACGGATCAACCGATCGGTTGACTTGTCAACCGATCAGTTGATGCTTAGGTCTATAAATAGAACCCCTAGGGTTCCAGAAACGGGAGTTGCTGTTTTTTCTACTGTTTTATTTCCTTGTGACGGCTGTAATTATTACTCTTTTGTAAGTTTTCAGATCTTTCTAAAATTTAAGTATTGTCTTTATTACTCTATTACTTCCGCATTGCAATTGTCCGATTATGATTTCAACGGTTAAATTTCATTTAGATCGCTTTTTCATGAATTTTTGTGAGTAGTTCCCAAATCTGGGATTTTGGTGGAAACCCCTTCGGGGGCTCTTCCCGATGCGTCCATAGGGTTAGGAAATCGATAGGGAGTAGGAATCTAACGGTTACGCGGGGTGTTTCATTGTCATTGGCGGGAAAAAGACCGCCTTTGACCGTTGGGCCAAGGGGGAATAAACTTGGCGGTTGACTCCCTAGCCATAGCTCACGCCTTTAGCGTAGTTGCCGAATCCTAGCACGCGGGGAGCGGCAGGATGAGACGTTGGGAGATATCGTTGCGGGCTTAGTGCTCCCGGGATTGATCAGTGTTAATGGACACGGGAGTGCCCACTGATCGAATCCTGGAAGTCCGGTGTATCATCCTGGGCACCGACCGGAATATCGGGCCCATGGGACGCCGGTACCACTTTCAGAGGCAACGTCTCACCATTAGACCCTAATCCCGATCGCTATCCATACCCGTAGGCCGTATCGGCGAGAGTCTCTCGTCGGGTTGGAAACCAAAGTCCCGGATTTACTTTCCTTTTGTTCATACCCTTTTATTTTCTTTCGTGACAACCATATACCGATTCGGGCTAGCTCGCCCCTCGGGGTGATTTAGGTCCTACCTGACCCAAGCACAACCCCGCCTCACTGAGTTCGATATTCCCGCACCCTACACTAACCGTGAAACTTGCGGTAAACGACACCGCGCCGCCGCGACGCAAGCGGGGCGCCGGTCAAGTTTATGGCGCCGTTGCCGGGGAGGCAACGTGCTTGTTATTTTAGGATCTCTTGAACCCTCGTGTCTAGCTCATATCCCTACCTCGCGATAATTTTCGCATTCTCCTTTTTCTTTTTTTATTTATTTTTCTTATTTTTATTCCTTATTTTATCTGTTTCTTTCCCACTTGTCGCTTCACGGGTGTTTGTTGTTTTTCATGCGCAGGAGTTCAAGGAGTCTTGACGACTTGATCCCCCTCGATCCAGAGATTAACGCCACCCTTAGGCGTTTGGCCGCCGAGACGCGAAGAAGAGAAGATCCCGAATCCATGGAGGAGAACACCCCGCCTCAAAAGTCTCTGCTGGAGTACTCGATGCCATCTATCGAGTCCACTTCCGCCATCCGTCCTCCAGCTATCACGGCCCAAAGCTTTGAGCTGAAGCCGTCATTGGTGACGTGGATCCAGCAGGATCAGTTTGCGGGTGCACCCATGGAGAGCCCGATCGAACACCTAGACTCCTTCTTGGAGAAGTGTGACACCTTCCGGATTAATGGTGTCACGACAGAGGCTATCCGTCTGAAGCTGTTCCCCTTCTCTTTGCGAGACAAAGCTAAGCAATGGCTAAGGGGGAAGGACCCCAACACTTTCAACACCTGGGAGAAGCTCTCCAACGCTTTTCTGACGAAGTTCTTTCCTCCGGGGAAGACCATGACGTTGAGGAGTGAGATCTCCTCCTCCCAGGCCAGCCACGAGTCCTTGCATGAAGCTTGGATGAGATATAAAGAGATGCAAAGAAGATGCCCTCACCATGAGCTTCTGAAGTGGCAGATTATTAATCTGTTCTACAATGGGTTGAGGGATGCCATGAAATCTTCTATGGACGCCGCGGCTGGGGGTTCCTTCATGTCTAGAAGCGAGGAAGATGCCGGGCATATTCTGGAAAATATGGCATCCAACAATGAGCGGTGGTGTGACGAGAGAGCCACAGTGCCACACCAAGGTCTGGGGGTCTACACAGAGTCGAGGACGTCGACAAACTTTCAAGCAAGTTCGACTTGCTTTCGACCCAGATCTCCGCACTAATGGTAGGAGCCGGTGGGGCCGGTACACAGCAAATTTCTGCGGTAGAGTCCGAATTCTTTGGGGAATTCGACGGTGGTGACATCTCACCACCGTTGGATCAGGCGAGCGCACTATTTTACAACCCTACGGGAAATGCGCCGTATCCGCCAAGGACAAATTCCAACCCGGCCTACTCTCCAAACAACCGGAACCACCCAAACTTCAGTTACCGGCCACCATTTCAGCCCTCACCGCCTTAGCAGCCGCAACAACAAACTTATCAGCCGGCTAGGCCACAGCAGCAACCATTTCAGCAACAATCTTACACCCCCAGGAATCAGCAGCCGTTCCAGCAGCAGCAGCAGTATGGCCAACAGAGGGCCGTCTCTCCGGTTGAGTCTCTCTTGACTCAATATATTACCAACCAGGAGAGGATCAACCAAAAGCTGGAAATGGGTCAGCGGACCCTCACGGACCAAGTAACCCAGCTGGGGTTACAAGTGGCGAACCTTGCAAGGTCACAAAACCAATTACCGCCACAACCGGAGGTGAACCCGAGGGGAGCAACCCAAACATCGGCACTCGTGCACGAGCACGCAAATGTGTCCGCTATCGTTCTGAGAAGCGGGACACGAATTCCTACTAGAGTGCCCCCTAGCAACCCGGAAGCACCATTGGTCGTTGAGAAACCGATCGAAAAATCAAACGACGCCGGTGCTTCGTCATCAAATCCTATGACTCCGGAGGGAGTCTCTGAAGAAGAGAAGGAGAAGAAGGGGGAAGAGAGCCCGAAAGTGTATAAACCCGTTGTGCCATTTCCACAACGGTTGGCTCAGGCAAAAATTGATGAGAAATATGGCAAGTTCTTCGCCATGGTCAAGGACCTGAGTTTGCAGATCCCCTTCCTAGAAGCAATCGAAACAATCCACTCCTATGCAAAATTCTTGAAAGATTTGGTGACGAGAGGGTCTAGAAAAGAGAAAGTAGTGTTGACGGCGGAGTGTAGCGCTCTTATCCAGATGGCAAATCCGCCGAAACTTAAAGACCCGGGGAGCTTTTCCATTCCTTGCACGATCGGGGCAGTGAAGATTCATCGTGCACTCGTCGATCTCGGAGCGAGTGTTAGTTTGATGCCCTTGTCGATGTACAGAAGGATAGTGATGGGTGATTTGGAGCCCACCGGGATGACCCTACAACTAGCTGACCGGTCGGTCAAATATCCGGTAGGAGTTGTGGATGACCTCCCCGTGAATGTGAGAGTGGTGCATGTGCCCGTGGACTTTGTAATCATGGACATGCCCGAAGACGCACACACCCCCATTATCCTGGGACGGCCTTTCATGGCCACTGCTGGGGTTCTAATAGATGTGAAGAACGGAAAACTCTCTCTAAACGTCGGCGGAGAAAAAGTCGAATTTGATCTGGGGTTATCCATGAAGTACACCGATCCCCCAGACGACCCTCGGTGCAATTTACTTGAGATAGAAGAAGAAAAAACTGCAGAGGAGAGCTCCTGGGAGATTCTCCTGAGAAACCCCCCGATGACTTGGAGGATTCAGAAGATGGAGACGGCCCCGAAGACAAAGAAGCTGCTGGAAAACCGAGTGCAGCGAGAACGACCCCTCCCGGGTTCCCCAAGGCTCCTCCTGCGAGGAGAACGGGGAAAGAGCCCACGGACCTCACTAAAGACGAGGTCCGGATCCTGAAGAAGATGGCGGGAAGCGCCAACACCAAGGAAAAGCCCCCGGATCCCAAGAACAAGGGGAGGGTAGTCGAGCAAGTATTTTTCCAGCCGCTGACTACTCCAAGTGTCTTCAGCTCCAATGAAGAAGAGATGCCGAACTTCGGGCATCACCCGTATCAACCACCATGAGCATCTCTTGCGGGCGTCGAGCCAACGACGTTAAACAAGTGCGTTTCATGGGAGGCAACCCATGTTCTAAACATCCCCAACGGCAACCCCGGGACCCCACGCAAGTAGGCGAGGGCGTCCGACCCCACGAAATAGCAAATAGGGACAACAAACCCTATTTCTATCCCAAATCATCCTCTCCCAAAGAATCTAAATCAAAACAGCGAGAGGGGATAAATCTACCTGAAACGAAGCCGAAAATCAGAAAATCAAGAACTCAAAGCCCTTATCGAGAAACCGAGAAATCGACCGACAATATCTTCGAAAAATAGAGGGGAGATACTCACAGTGCTTCCAGCAAGAAGGAGGAGAGGGGGTTAAGTAGATAGGCAAACCGCCTCAGGTGGGCCCCAGACGACGTGCGAGGGGATGGGAGAAGCGACAAGGGCGGCAAGAGCTTGTCGGGGGTCCCACAACGACGCAGGAAAGAGAAGAGAGGGAGGGGGGCCTCGGTCGAAGCCCTCGAGGCTCATGGCGTCCGTTGCAAAGGGATTGAGGCGGTGAGAGCCTCGTCGAGGGACCCACAGTACGCACGAGGGAGCGAGAGAGAGAGGACGTGGGAGAGGCGAGCGTGCGAGAGGGAGAACGTTCGAAGGCCCTCGAGGGCTATTTGCTGCGACAACTGCGTCGAAGCCCTAAGGGCTGCTGCGAGCGTGCGAGATAGAGAGAGGGGGCGTGTGAGGGTCGTAAACCCACGAGGGCGTCGAATCGATAGGTAGAGAGGAAGGGCGAACGAAAAAAAAGCCCTAAGGGGCACGGGCCTTTGCGGGAAAGAGAGAGAGAGCGGGGGATAAAAAGGGGAAGGCCCCAGCGGGCTGGGCCTTTACAAAGTGGTTCTTACAGTTATATGTTTGTCCTTGAAAAGAAGTGACAATTTTTCTTACATATTAGATGGAGGGTGTTAGAAATGCAGCTTGGTGTGTGTGTTTTCAGATCAAAAGCTAATTCAGCACTTATCACTCAATTGTCTCTATCAAACATACTGTGGGCAGGGACTTGTCAATTCAAAACTAAGCTTACGTAAGGTGAAGTTGTTGGGTTTAAAGGAACTATGTATAGAATGAACTTGTGCCATATTAACATCATATTAACATCATTGAAGCTTTTGATGGCTAAAGAGCAGTTATGACAAGTGGCTTGTAAGATGCCCTTGGAGGCATGGTAAGTGTGAACTATATGGACGGATGGGAGGGAAAGAAAGAAAGCTGCCGCGGGGGGGTGGGGGGGGGGGGGGGGGGGGGGGGGGGGGGGGGGTTCAAGCTTCTGGGTTTCCTTGTCTGAAACTTGAACTGAAGGACTAAGCTACCGACAAAGATCAGTGGGGTGGAGTTGGGCTTCCTCTTTAGAGTTTTGAAACTGGAGAAAGGAGAGACTAAAAAGAAAAAAATATTAGCACTTCCATTTTTTGTTAGTTATGAGACACCTTTTATTTGTCCATGCATTACAGTAATGCAATATGCCAAACAAGTTTACAATAAGTAATGCACAAAGTAGCATACATTATGATAATTTTAATCAACTTGTATATTTAATTTCAGCAATAATGTTTTTTGGCTGCTGTATTTGGTCTTTTTGGATTGGGTTTCGGGTTAGATGAACCCTGTCCTTATTTAATTGGTTTGGATGTTTTGAGATCAAACTCATTTGAATTCAGAAAATGCAAAACCCAAACCTACTGATCTTGTGAAGGAGGAAGGAGGAAGTACAAAAGGAAAGTCGTCAAAAAAGTATTTCAGGACCAGATTAAACATGTAAAGAGAAAAATAATAATGAAAGATATCCATTTTGGAGTCTGCATGTCCTTGATGTGGTGGAGCTGATCTTGATGCCTCCGGAATGGGGGCCCTCTCCCATACCTGAGCATAGTGAACATGTATCTCTGTTGTGTACCTCTTATGCTATATACTGTTTGTGGATTTCTTCACTTTATGGAACATGATCATCCTTAAATAATTCATATAACTTTGGACAAACTTTATGTTTTTAATTGATTAGGCAGGATTAAGTTTATAACTTGAAGAAGATGGCTTATTTTCCATTTGTCTGAAGATGCAATCTTGTTCTTGTGTTTATTACATTTTAATACCACCTCAGTAACATGGATTTGCAATATGTTCTGAGCTTCTCTGTCTATCAGTGAAACATCATTTGAAGGAAAAAAGGAATTCCATATGTTGACAATTGGCATTCTCCATGCTTACAATTTGAAAGGTGCCAAAAAGTGGTTCTTACAATTATATGTTTGATCTTGAAAAGAAGTGACAATTTTTCGTACATATTTGATGAGGGGTGTTAGAAGTGCAGCTTGGCTTGTGTTTTTCCGATCAAAAGCTAACTCAGCACTTGTCACTCAATTGTCTCTACCAAACCATACCATGGGCTGGGATGTGCTAGTTCAAAACTAAGCTTTAGGTAAGGTGACGTTGTGGGTGTTAAAGAAACTATGAATAGAATGAATTTGTGCCAGACTAACTTCAGTGAAGCTTTTGATTGCTAAAGAGCAGTTATGGAAAGTGGCTTTGTTACGATCATACCTAGTCCGACATCGGACAAGAACAAAAGAAAAGAAAAGTTTAAGTATTAGAGGGCATCTCCACTTAAAACCAATTGGTTTTGAGTTGGATGCTAGCTAATACTTAACAATTGGGGGTGTGAGCCTAGTGTTAGGGGCCAAGTATAGGATGAGTCCTTAGCAAGGTTAGTGTCAGTGGCCTAGTATGGGATGTGTCCTTAGCAAGATTAGTATCAGGGGCCTAGTATGGGCTGCGAGTGTTAGGGGCCTAGTATGAACCGTATACTAACAAATGGTATCAGAGCAAGTCCCATGTTACGATCCACGTTGCGAAATGGGCGACCTGGGAAAGGATCGACCTAGGAGGGGGCAACCTGGTAAAAGCCAGAGTGGGCTACTTAGAGTGGGCACCCCAGAGTGGGCCGCCGTGGACGGTTGTTGTCGGAAGCATGGTGTTATGTTACGATCCCACTTAATCCCACATTGGACAAGAACAAAAGAAAAGAAAAGTTTAAGCATTAGAGGGCATCTTCACCTAACACCAATTGATTTTGGGTTGGATGCTAGTTAATACTTAACAATTGGGGGTGTGAGCCCAGTGTTAGGGGGTCTAGTATGTGATGTGTACTTAGCAAGGTTAGTGTTAGTGGCCTAGTATGGACTGAGTATCTAACAAATGGGCTAGCGTTAGGGGCCTAGTATGGACTGGGTCTCTAACAGGCTTGTAAGGTGTCCTCGGAAGCATGGTAAGTGCGAACTATAGGGACAAATTGAAGCGAAAGAAAGACCCCCCCCCCCCCCCCCCCCCCCCCCCCCCCCCGCCGGGGGGGGGGGTGGGTTTAACCTTCTAGCTTTCATAGTCTGAAACTTGGACAAAGAAGGTTTCAGATCAGGGTTATGGTGGTGGGATGAAGGACTAGGCTCCCGATATAGATCAGTTGGTTGGAGTTGGGCTTCCTCTTGAAGAGGGAGAAACAGAGTTTTCAAACAGGAGAGAGAGGCGACTAAAAGAAAAAATATTAACTCTTTCATTTTTTGTTAGTTATGAGACATCTTCTTTTATTTGTCCATTTATATAATTATGCAATACGCCAAACAAGTTTATAATAGTAATGCACAAAGCAAGTAGACATTATGATAATTTTAATCATCTTATATTTAATTTCAGCAATAATGTTTTCTGGCTGCTGTATTTGGGCTTTTTGGATTGGGTTTAGGGTCAGATGATCCCTGACCTTAATTGGTTTGGATGATTTGAGATCAAACTCGTTCGAATTCCCAAACCAACTAAGCTTTCTGGTTAGAAAGGACATGATCGGAGCAGGTTTCTTCTCCCTGGTCAAGACCATGACGAAATTGGGCAACTCTGCGCTAAAAAGGAAAGAAAGAAGACATAGAATTCTCTGATTCCTTAACTTCGCTGGCATTGAGGAGTGGTGTGTCATACATCTTAGTATATCTGTATGATTTCCGTGGCTATTTGGCTTGATAATCTATCCCAAGTGAAGGTGACACTGCTAATGGCGTTTAATGACAACAAACTATGTTTTCTTTTTGAGTTAATTATATGAGTTTTCATATATCTACCATCCAAATCTTCATTATTTTGAAATGTGCCCCTCAAATCTTTCATATCGCTTAAATGCCCTCCAAATAATTTGGGTTTTTGAAAAATCCCCCTATTTAAAAATGTTAATTTATTGATATTTCAGGGTAATTCACAAAAGTACCCTACATTAACCAATCATTAATTGTTTTGACGGCTCTTTCTCTCTCTTTCTTCTCTCTTTCCCCCTTCTGTGTTCATGTTCGTAGGTGTATTTGACCCAAAAATTAAGGTTTCTTATGTGTCTCACGTCAACATCTCATTATTGTTGTTTGTTGCTGTATTTATTGAGTAAATGAGGAGAAAGAAAAGAAAGAAAGTTGAGATGTTTTTATGTTGAAAAATAAGGGGTACACTGTATAAATGTTGTATTCAAAATTATATAACCCATTATAACAAGAAATTAAAGAATAGTAATGGTCATTCATGGATGTGATATTTTCCTAAAACCCAAAAGATTTGAAGGGGTTTTAAACAATATGAAAGACTTGGGAGGCAACTTTCAAAAAAGAAAAGAAGATTTGAGGGGCAAATATCCACAAAAAAATCCTTAATTTTAAGGGGCGATGTGTATGGTTGGTGTTACTTCTACTTAGAGGCGAGTCCTTTCTAGGAAGGTCTATTCTAACAGCACTTTTGGCATATAAATTTAATATGGATATGTGGTTGTTTTTAAAAAGTTTAAATACCTTTCAAAATACATCATGGAAGAGAAATCAGGAGAAGATGTTGAAACTATAGTTAGCACAATAGAATTTGCTGGGATAATGTGAAAAAAAAGATTGCATGGATGTGCATTTGTGACTGACAGAAGCCAGAAATTTTAGCTTATTCTAACTGTGACGCTATGACTTCTATTTCTCTAAATCTCCTTTTAACAAACATGCACATTTAGTAGGGTATCACTTGCTTTTATAATTTGTGAAAGCACTTATTAGACATATCACCAATAACACCTGAATTTTATTATAATTAGTTGTTCCTAGTAACTGAAATATGATGCCTTATGATTCTTAGTTGCGTATAATGATATTCAAGGATGGATCTTGGAATGAATCAGAAGAGAGGTGAGCCTAAATTAAAAGAATTAAAGATTTTCACGCAACATAATTTAAGAATTTAAACAAAAAATACAGCCCGCAACATAAATTGAAAAATCGGCTAATACTGAGGTGTGTCGCTTATATCCTACTGGATTTCAAGCATAGTGATTCAATCCATTCAAAACCGATCGATACTATCAATTGTAATGACGCTGATTGTTATAACAATTTTGTGTGAAAATAAATGTTTTTATTTATCAAAACTTAAAATGGTTTCAAGAATTTTTCTACTATTTTTTTCATATTTTTCTGGAGTCTATTCTTTAACCCTAAACCCATTAACCGAACCAGCTTCATATTTCAACCCAAATCCGACCCGTTAACACTCTGTGTAATATAACCCCAAACACTAACCTTTATCATTTTCTTTTCTCTCTTTCCTCTTTAGAGATGCCGCCTGATATATCTCCTTCTCTCACCCTTTTCTCTCGTGTAACCGCCATGATTTTGCATCTCTCGCCTTCACGTCCGCACCTCTGCCTTCTCTACCCTCTCTCCGTGTCTCTTTCCCCCGCTTATCCATATTCTCTCACCCACACCGCTTCATCTTTCCCAATTAATATCTCTCACGTTATTTAAACCCTAAGTCTAAATTATTAGCCCTTGCTTCCACTCTCGCACTGCACAGATCTCTCGCACATAGACTCTTAGCTCTTCCATCTCTTCGATCAAAGTTTCAGCAGCGACATCGGTAGCGGCAACCCTATCGAGGCGGTGAGGTAGCGAACCCACGATTCAACATCGACTTCTTCCTATTTATTGGTTATCAAGTAGGTTCCTAATATAATTTTTAACCTTGATAAACTCGATCGATGGTTGATTTGAATGATTTAAGGCTTGAATTTCTTGGGGGTTGTCTTGCTTCGTTAATGAACTTAAATGAATGAATTTTAGGGGCTAAGAATTCTTGTTGGTTGTTGGATTTTGCCTTATGATGCATGTCTATATATTTTAGGGTTTTTGATAGGGGTTTGGTTAGGTTTGTTTGGGGCTGTTTACCCCTTGCCACTATTGCGGTTCATTATTTATCCCATGCTACCTTTGTGGTTCGTCGTTTGCCTTTTGTTGCCCTTGGCGATTTGCTGTTTATGCCCATGCTGTTTTGCTGTTCGGCTCAAGTTTTGCCCTATATAAGAGTTGTAACCCACTGGCTTGAGTTCTGTTGGCTTGCTTGACTCGGTTTTACATATTTAGGCTGTTTTGCTTCATCTGTCACCCTCTTATCTTGTGGCCAAATAGATTCTTAAATAAATACAAACTTTTGATGGCTTCGACCTATCACTGCTGGGATATTATAACATGTAGCCTAATATAAGACATATAACTTGCATAGATGGTTAATAATATCTTTTGATTTAGGACTACGATCTAAATATTTGGTGTTGGGCCATGTTTTTGTTGCTTATTAGGCTATGTTTGATTATTGATCTTGATTGGATTATGAGAATGACTGGGCCATATCTCTTATTATTATGCATATGATGTACATGATAATGTAGCTTTATAGTATGTTATTCACTGATGGTTCCTTTCGGCATAGGCCCATTTATAAATGAAATTAAATACAGGCAATCGATTCTCTCATGGGTTGTGACATACATTTATAAATGAAATTAAATATAGGCAATCGATTCTCTCATGGGTAGTGACATCGAAACTATATCTTTTTACACTGATATGCGAACATGTATCTGTAATGTGGTATTGAGACTTGATTCTAATATAAATATAAGTAAGCTTATTTTCTTTAATAACTTAATAACTTGTCATTTTAAGCTTTAATAGGCAACAAGTATGAATATCACTGTGTGCAAACGAGATGGTAACATGCAAAATAATGATTTATGTTGAAATAAATTTTTTTTACATGATCTTCATAGCTGTGTATTGTACGTACTCACTATATACTATTGTACTTGCTACATGATCCTGTACTATACATGACTACCGAACTTGTCATTGTAACTTTATATAACATTGCACATGATATTACAAGTTACAACTGATAGATTATTTGAGATCACATCTGCACTTAACTACTGAATCTGTTGCCAAATTCATTTGCTGCAGCTGATATTGAATCATTGAAACTTTGCATTGTAATCATACACGGATTAGGCTTGCACTAGTTGATGGGGATATGAAACATATATTATCGAGGGTGTAGGAGTGATTGGAATTACCCATTATCATCTCTGACTGACTTTATTAACATATTTTACTAAACATGTTTCCTACACTTGACTGATTTTGGCCTGCGTGGCAAAGGTGAGCCCGTATGTCACATATTGTACACTCAACTATGGGTTACATCAATTGTATATGAACACCATACATCTAATCATATTCCTGCTAGACATTAATTATCTTATTATTACTATCATCCATTGATCTTCTATTTGATAGATGAAGCCATAATTATTATCATTTTGTTATGCCTAATACATTAATGGATTTTGTTATGCATGTTATTCTGTTTAGATCAATTATATTAGATTTTACTTGTTTTTTGATGTGTTTAGGAACCTACAAGCCATGTTGTAACGGTTGCTTTGGTGACCGTTACGTACTGGGAACAATTTATTTGAAGAGGCATGTTTTGATATTCTGGGGTTCGCTCAGCAAGATCACACCACACAATAGACATATGGTTGTAATGTACTTGCATACAGTAGTATACAGTAGTTTTTGATTTTCAATAAAATTGTGAAGACATGATGACTAATGTTTTTTATTGATATTACAGCACAATTATTTTAAGTTAATATAAGCATGGATTAATATTTTAAAAATCCTTGTAATGTTCTCTCTATTATTTATAAGTTGACATACAGGACCTGCAATACTATGTTGTATTCACATAGAAGCTTGATGTATTTTTAGATCAAGGAGAAAAAATATACTTAAATTTTGTAATCATTCTCATTGGTTTGAAATATGCGGCGGGCTTGTTGCGTACCATTTCCATGAGCAAATTGGGAAGTGGGTTGTGTTATCAATACCAAGTAATAACAATCAATTGAAGATATTATAGGTTTGAAGTACCAAAAGTTGAAAATCTGACGTATCCAAAGTAATAATTGAAAAAAGTATTATTTAACAATTAAATTCAAGGTTTTAAACGTCAACCAATGCCAATACATAGTGGCCTTTATGGATCGGATTTGCATACAAAAATCAGACTCCTTTTTTATCCAGACTGGTAGAACTCTTTAAGTGAGTTTTACTGTGACAATGCCATTTCAGTTATAACATGAGGCTAAAACTTAACTCTGAATTAAGTTTGACTTTGACCTTATTGATTTATTAGATAATAGCTATAGTGATGATGGCTCTTAGATGAAGCTGATTAGAGAAAGGACAATATATTGGATAATAGATATAAGAGATAAATGGGTATCAGTTGGCCATCCTTGGCCACCATCTAGGCCGCCCATCACCCATCATGGGTGTGGGCCCCACACCTCCACATAGGGGTGTGGGCGGCCTAGATGGTGGCCAAGTAGGAAATCCCATCCTTGGCCACCTGATACCCATTTATCTCTAGATATAATTCATGTATTAGTAAAACACTCACCAAGAATTGGTGAAAACCCATTGAAGCTGAAGTTCAACCTGCAACCAGCACGAAGGCTAAGATATGGCAACCCGAGAAATGGTGAATTTAGAAGCTTTATTGTGTTACATTGGTTAGAAGTTTTTTGAGGTAAAGTTTGGCAAATAATTTCCTAATTCCTATTGAATAGGGACCTGGAGGATATAATAGATGATAATTTATTCTTCCATTGAAGAAGACTATGACTTAGATGCGGTAACATGATATATGTAGTTTTTTTAGCTAGAGAGTAGTTGGTAAGTGTGTTATGTCAAATGTTTTGGAGATGGAAATTATGCTATTGTCTGTGAATTGATTTTTGAGATGCAATTTCAATTTAAGTAATGGGTTGGTTGGTGCTTTTCCCTGGAACAGTTACACTCTGTAAAATTTTCTAAAAATAGCAGGTCAATTAAAGTTTCTTTTCGATATGTTAGCTGAGGTTGCGGCTCCAGTGGGCTTCCCTAGCTCCATCTTTGTTGTCATGTTAGAAGTTCCTTAGTTTCATGAAACTCCATGGCGTAGACACATGCTTTCCAACATGCCTACTGTACTTACTGGTTTTATAGGAAGCGTGTTCTATATCAAAGTTTCATCTTTCAGGAATTTTGGCATCAAATTTGACGGTTGATGTGATTCTAACAGTTAGTTTTAGCCGTTGTTCAGTCTTAATTTTGAGCACCCTCTATTTAGAATTGTGCTCAATAGTCACCCCGTTTTGTTTGGGGAAGCTTCGGTGAAGGCGATGATGACGATTATAAATTTACAACCAGATGGTTCTGAGCATCACACCACAATATATGCAATTTATTTTTGTTTGTGAAATTACTGATTATTTATTTATTTACTGATGTATTTATCTTTTTGCTACGTGTGCAGGTTCTCTCTGCTCTTAATTTGTTCAGGTTTATTTTGATACTAGAGTCAAGTGGTAAGCATTCTACATATTCTATCTTAGTTTTCATTTTTTAATCTTTTATTGTGTCTGAATTGCTTGTTTCTTTAGTAACTCTGACATTCCTACTCATAGCCAATTGTCGAGTAACTTGTAAATCTAATAATCAAAACTAAACATTTATCACTGAGAGCTTGTTTCATGTGCTAATAAATCTAATGCATGTTAAAAGTAATGACAATAGATTGTTTAGATCAACACCGTGTCTTTTGTTAGTACACTGAATTTCAAAGAGGAAAGAAGGAAATAACCAATCGACATTAATCAGCATAATGCATCATTAAGGAATAAAAAAAGATAGGAAAGGGTTGAAGTTAAGGTGGAGGACTAACTTTTGGAGAAATGAGAATGGTAGAAATGCAGTAATAAAGCCTCTAGTTTTTATGATCCAGTAATAATGCATATTAATAAGATTTTAAATGGGTACCGGATTTTTGCACCCTTTTATTTACTATTTGGAAAAAACCATGTCGATTCAGGTATGCAACTTTGTGTTAACACATTTTTGTCCAATTATGGTAATTTAATTTATGACAGGACCTTCCTGTTAATTATGGTATTAGAGGTGCATTTATCTGTGTACAATTGTCTGCACATGTTCTGAGATTTTTTGAAGTTTTGTTTAATGTGTTTGGCCCTTCACCTTGTAATAGGGTATGTCATTTTCCTGTAATAACATGTCTTAATTAAAATTTGTCTAGACTTGGAAATCTAGTATGAATATTCACAAATTTGACACTAAAATGACGTGGACTTT